>OU015493.1:54986301-55596301 GCA_907164885.2 Dolomedes plantarius | reverse complement strand
ATACACTGCATTTTCGATTTAAAAAAATTATATTAAAATTAAGGAATTTTAATGACATTATCGCATTTATTATAACAAGTAATTTTAAGCATACATTGCAACATGTGTCCTTAAATTTAATTACTAATAAAGTCTCTTAATTTTGTCTAAGGTTTTTGTTTGAAAGAATGTTTTCTCTCATAATACGTCTCGCATGTTTGCAATGTACTAAAAAGCCCTTCAGGCGTATTTTCTTCAAACTGTAATTCACGTCGGAATGTGTTAAAAGAGAGTTAATGTGTTAAATGTGTTAAAAGAAAAAATTAGTTGGAAATGTTCAGAAATATTTTGAGAAATATGGAGGAAAAAAATATTGGATCACAAGAAAAGGTTCGTTAAATAGAGAATGCACTTCGCTATTTGGAGGTTATTTTACGAAGAAATTCGCAAAATGTTCTTGGTTCCAAGGAAAAGTTCGCAAAAAAGAGGTTCGTTAAATAGAGGTCCGACTGTATTTCTTCTGTCCGTTTGTATGTCAAAGAACTCCTCCTAAACGGCTGGACTGAATTTTCTGAAATTTTCTGTGTCCGATTAAGATGATTCGAGAATGGTTTAGATTCCCCTAGACCCCTAGTACCCAGGGGGGGGGGGGGGAAGGGGACACATGTAAAAATAATTGAAAACGGATGATATCACTGTCGAATCCATAGTTTTCTGGGTCGCTAAGATTAATAGTGACACTCCTGATGTTGTTTAAGTGCAAGTTCAGCCCCTCCCCCATTACCATAGGGGTATGAGGGGGGAAGAAGGGGGAATATAAAATCTCCAAAATAACAGAGAGTAGTGTCGAATCCATAGTTTTCGGGGTCGCTGAGATGAACAGTGGTAATCCCAATGCTGTTTAAGTGAGAGTTTAGCACCCCCCCCCCTCATCAACGTTGGAGGGGGGGCGGGGGAGAAGAAAAAATGTCCAAAATGACCGAGAATAGTGTCGAATCCATAGTTTTCGGGGTCACTGAGACGAATAGTGACACAACTGATGTCGTTTAGTGCAAGTTCACCCCCCCCCCCCCCTCAGCATTGGGGGAGGAGGGAGAAAGGGGAAAAATCAAATGTCCAAAATGTCCGAGAGTAGTGTCAAATCCATTGTTTTCGGAGTCACTGAGATGAATATAGGGTGTTGTTTATAATGAAGTTTTGAGTTAAATAATAGAGTGAATTTGAAATTTTATTTTATCATTTGTATACTTGTAAGGTATACACAAGATTCGATTCACAAGAATCGAACTTTTGAGTGAATTAAAGAAGCTGCTTTAGATATGCTAATTTCGGCATACGCGCTTAGTATAAATACCACGCAGCGTCATTAATGAAGAGGGGAGGTTGTTAAGGTTGAAAAGGTGTTATCCTGCGCTAGTGCTTAGCGAGCCAGAAGTTTACATGGCAGTACTGCTGGTTTGACTTACTGTTCGTGAGTATAGAAAATATATTGTTCTTGAAAGCTGTATTTATATTCCGTACAAGTGTACGTATGCTTATTGCTGTAAAAGCCAATTATATGTGCAACGAATTCAATAAACATTGTTTCATGTATAAACTGTGTTTGCTTCAAATTCAAATAGAGTGCCACTTCAAATAATATACACCCAAGTCTGGGTAGAAGTGAGCATAGATTCTCTATACTGGCGCCCGAAAATATATATACCCTGGTAGTTAGCGTTACATTTGTAACGAACAACATAATTGAAATTAAAAACTGTGTACTGTGTACTTATATTGATAAAATTGTTGCAAGTACTTATATACTATTTAAAAATGAGTGTTGTAGAACAAAACCCTGCTGGAAATTTTCCTCGGGTAATTATGGTTCAGCATTTTGCGCCATTCGAAGCCACCTTCAATGGCGGCCCCTCAAGCCAATTCCTAAAGAAAATTGAGCATTACTTTCAGCAACAATGCACCCCAGAGGGGGATAAACTTAAAATTGCTCTAGCCGCTTTAAGAGGTAGTGCATATCAGTGGTACACGTGTATGCAAAGCAGTAATCTGATTTTTGACTATTTGTCATTCAAGCAACAGTTTCTTAGCGTTTTTCCAAAGACCTTTAATCAAAGTGAAATTGAAGCGGAAATTTATTCGCTAAGGCAACGTGAAGGTCAGTCTGCATTAGATTTTGCTATGGAAAAGATTTCCAAGTGTGAGGAATATTTAGAAGGGGTGACGGAAGCGGTAATCTTAAAAATAGTTATCCAACGTTTGAAGCCAAGTGTTCAAGATTTTTTAGATAATCAAACAATTACAAGCAAGGTTACCCTCCTTCAAGCTTTAGCTAAACATGACAATAGGCATTTCTTCGCTACCCCGTACCGTCATTCAGGTACGAGAAGTTTTATACAGCCGCGCCAAAATTTTTCGCGAGTTTCAAACCAGCAGCGTAAGCAATACCGCAGGCAAAATAATAGAAGCGCACGGCGTTATAATGAAATTAGTGCTCTTAAAGTAAATAATATGCAAGCACCTTACTTGCACTGGCAAATTGATTCACATGATATGGTTCAACCTGTTGAAACTGTGTGGTCAAATGTATTATTTTGTCCGAGCAGTAATCATTATTTTGAGAATAGTGAAAGTCAGGGTATTTTTGTGGCTTATAAAGAAAGTGAGTCTAGCTGGAATGATGAGGTAATTCCAGTACAAATTTCTGAAAATAGTGCCGATACTAATGCTAGTGGTTTAGAAAATAAATCATCGGACACTTCTATTAATGCTATACCTGATATTATTAATGCTATACCTGATATTATTGATGCTATACCTGACATTTTAGATGATATTCACACATCTGTTAATGAAGGAAATTTAGTAGATTACGAAGTATGCGTTACGGAAGTTAGTGAATACTTATTAGTTGACGACAATAAAAATTCTTTAAACGATAGTAGGAACTCGCTAGGTAATGATGATATTATTTCAAGTTTCCATCCGAATGAGGATGCTGTAGGCCAGGTTGATAATATGGTTTTAAATAAAGTACATGAAAACCATACTGAGAGTCAGGATGAAAAGTTGACACAGAGTTATACTGTAAGTAGTTTAGCTGATGCTTCGGAAGTTATAGACGTCGTTTGCATTAAAACGCACCAGTACGAAAAGCTTAATCTTCCTAAAACTGAAGCAGTGTTAACGAATATAAATGATAACGATTCTGATATCGCAAGTTTCAAAGAGACTTTTTCGTCAAAAGAGGATAAAACTAAAGTTAAGGGGGATAAAAAACGTGAAAAAGCGCCTTCAGGTTCCAGCATTAAAACTGCTAATACTGTAGTAATTAAGGCTGTAAACAAGAAGTCGTATAAGCACAAATACGAAAAGCAGAGTCAGGTTGTTGAAAAAATAGAATCTGCATTAAAATTTAATACCGATACAAGCAAAAGTACGAAGAAAGGTAAAGTGTGCACTACAAAAACTCCATCAAAGGAGGAATTCGTCGCTGATAAGGTACACAAGGTTATCAAAAGGAAGAATGACAATTTTAAAGTTCCTTTGCATAAGTACAGGAAACGGAAGATTTCTGCCGCCCAGCAAGGTTGGCCTCCTCCCAAGAGACCTCCTGTCCATCGTCAAGCCGGACCAGCGCCTCAGGACCAACGAACTGCTGCACGAAGGATGCCCACACGGTCAACGAACCCCTTTACTAGAACTGCGACCATCAAGAGAGGTTCCACGGATTGGACAGACTGGTGCAAGGAAGTTGCTGCATTCATGAGGAACAAGTCTTGTATCAATTCTCTTATTCTAACTCCCACCCTTTAATAAAACCGAACCAAATTGGTTTGAAGTTCCCCATTGTATATACTGTGTAAACATTTTGAGGGGAAGGAGTGAGCCACTGAAAAAAAACGGCATACTGTTGTTTTATAAATTTTTGAAGGGGACATGTAGTGACTAGGAAAAAAATACATACTGCACAATATACCAATTAACCACTAATGTACTAACTTCACAAAAAAATAACACATGTACATTATAAATTGGGGGAGAGTAGATACAGTCAAGAAATGTCATGCTGTGCAATTGTGTTGTCACTTTTAATTAAAATAGTTATTCTAGGGTGCAGTTGGCCATCCCAGTATCCGCAACTCTGCAAATCCACTGTTTGATGGTGTCACCTGGACCCTTCGGGGTTAGTTTTGTAAAATGGTAGTGGCGTTTTTCCCCCACACAACGTGTGGAAGGTTTTTTGACTTTGCCACCCATTATGTAAAAAGTCAGACCAGCACGCGTTTTCAATTAGTTAACTGAAGCCGTTCAGACCTCAGTTACCTAATTTTTTTTTCGAGGGAGGCCAGTGTAAGGTATACACAAGATTCGATTCACAAGAATCGAACTTTTGAGTGAATTAAAGAAGCTGCTTTAGATATGCTAATTTCGGCATACGCGCTTAGTATAAATACCACGCAGCGTCATTAATGAAGAGGGGAGGTTGTTAAGGTTGAAAAGGTGTTATCCTGCGCTAGTGCTTAGCGGGCCAGAAGTTTACATGGCAGTACTGCTGGTTTGACTTACTGTTCGTGAGTATAGAAAATATATTGTTCTTGAAAGCTGTATTTATATTCCGTACAAGTATACGTATGCTTATTGCTGTAAAAGCCAATTATATGTGCAACGAATTCAATAAACATTGTTTCATGTATAAACTGTGTTTGCTTCAAATTCAAATAGAGTGCCACTTCAAATTATATACACCCAAGTCTGGGTAGAAGTGAGCTTAGAAACTCTATATACTGTACATATACTTTTAAATACCCGTAAATAAAATTACTTAGATTTTGCACTATAGGTAGAATTCATTCCTTTTCCTGTGTAGTAAAAAATTGAGATTAATAAATACCTGGGCAACGCCGGGTAAACAACTAGTCTATATATATAAAAGAGAATATTTGCGTGTGTGTCCTTTATGCGTTCCCGAATGGTTCATCCGATTGAGATGAAATTTTGTACAGATGTTGTTCTCACTCCCGCAAAAAACACTGGGGGAAGACACTCCTAGTACCCCTAGGGGTGGCAGGGGGCACATAAAAAAATAATCGAAAACGACTAATATTAGTGTCGAATCCAGAGTTTTCGGGGTCGCTGAGATTAATAGTGATACTTCCGACACCGCTTAAGTGCAAGATCAGCCCCCCCTCAGCATCGGTAGGGGAGGCGGGGGGGGGAAGAAAGGGTGAGTGTAAAATGTTCAAAATGACCGAGAGTAGTGTCGAATCCGTAGTTTTCGGGATCGCTGAGATGAATACGGACACTCCCGATGCCATTTAAGCGAGAGTTCAGCCCCCCTCAGCATTGGGGGGGGGAGGCGGGGGATAAGAAAGGGTGAATATAAAATGTCCAAAATGACCGAGAATAGTGTCTAATCCATAGTTTTCGGGGTCGCTGAGATGAATAGAGACACTTCCGATGCCATTTAAGTGAGAGTTCAGTCCTCCTCAGTATTGGGGGAGGGGGAGGCAGGGGGAGAAAGGGTGAATATAAGATGTCCAAAATGACCGAGAGTAGTGTCGAATCCATAATTTCGGAGTCACTGAGGGGAATATAGGAAATTAAAAATGTTGTTTATAGTCAAGTTTTGAGTTAAATTAATAATAGAGTGAATTTGTAATTTTACTTTATCATTTGTATACTGTATTTACTTTTAAATACTTGTAAATTAAATTACTTAAATTTTATACTATTTGTAGAATCCATTCCTTTTCCTGTGCAATAAAATAAATTGAGATAAATAAATACCCGGGCAACGCCGGGCAAACAGCTAGTTATCTATAAATAGTGTTTAGTACGATATTTCCCATTGTGTTTATAAAGATTGACTAGAATAGAAAAATTACATCCGAATTACAATTAAAACGAAAAAACAACCGGGCCTATGACAGAGATTCGAAAAAACAAAAAGTTCTCCATTTAAGTTCAAAAAGTGACACATTTGTAACTGATGATGAGACTCCAGGTATCAGGAAATTGTTTGCTTACAAAAGCCCAGTTTGTGAATGGTTATTTACCTATTTCAAAAAAATAACTGATATCCACTAAAAAAACTTTTAAAAAGTAAAAAAAAACGCCAAGCTTCAAAACAAAAGATATGACTAAAAAATGGTGTGATATCAAATATCCAAGCTTATTAAGTTCTGGTACTTAATTTCCTAATCACGAATTTTTCACATCTAAGTGAAATGGTTAAGCATGACTTGTTGATAGAAACCCTTCTTCCCTAGACCAAACTCATCATAACCTGTTTCTGAAAATTTAAGTTTTAAATATTTATACATACCAGGCTTGGCGGCCGTATTAAAAATAAAATCATTAAAATAACAGAAAGCCAAAAAAATAAATAAATAAATAGTTAATGTGAATTTAAAACATCAATTTCAGATTTTAACTTCGCACTTCGGTGCTCTGTTAGACAGTATGTTAATAAGATTCAACAGCCTCATTGCAACAAAAGGTACGACAAAAAATGGTGTTATATCCGATTTTATTAAGCACTGGGACTCAATTGCATTTCTTAACAGATTTTTAATGGGATATTAGTCATTTTAATCAGTCTTCTATTTGAAGTTAATGCATGATGTCAAAGAAAACAAACCGTTATCTAGAAAGAAAAATAATAAATAATGTTGTCAATCCCCAAAAGGAAAAATTTTGCATTAAACAACAAAAAATATGAATACCATGCTTTGGAATTACGTTGCCCGAATGTAACGTGAAAAGAAATTTGAAATTTATAGAATAATTCGTGACAATCTTAAAATTTCTGCTACATTCATTTTAAAAGTAACCAAATAATAGAACACACATATTTCGCATAAATAACTAAAATGAATAATTTATACAACTAAATAACATACTTTCGACGTTTCAACAGACAAAATTCATTTATTCAAAATACGAAAAGACGGCCGACAAGCCTGGTATGTATAAATATTTAAAACTTAAATTTTCAGAAACAGGTTAGGATGAGTTTGGTCTAGGGAAGAAGGGTTTCTATCAACAAGTCATGCTTAACCATTTCACTTAGATGTGAAAAATTCGTGATTAGGAAATTAAGTACCAGAACTTAATAAGCTTGGATATTTGATATCACACCATTTTTTAGTCATATCTTTTGTTTTGAAGCTTGGCGTTTTTTTTTACTTTTTAAAAGTTTTTTTAGTGGATACAATTATACGCCCATCAGCACCAAAAATCTTCATTGGCAAATAAGACATTATCCCAATAGGTTTGGGGCTTATTTATCATTGATAGTGCGAAGGGAAGCCTAAACTTTCTGTTTTTCTCACTCACATAAAATTTTCTATGGGCAGAACGCCCATGTAATCCAGCTGTTCTGAGAACTCGTCAAAAAATTTCAGGTGAAATTGAAGTAGAAAAAGTTTCATTGAATTCTGCAGAAACTTTTACAGCACTCAAACGTGAATTTTTCACAAATTTTCTAATTATAAATCTCTGATCACGTTTTGTTAACTTTGAAGGACGGCCTTTTCTTACCTTGTTTTTGATCCAATTTTCTTATTAAATACCCATTCTGAAATATTCATTTTAATTAATGGATAGACCCGATTTCATTGAAATTCGTAAGTGTACGAACACTTTTGGGAGCCACTGTATATATAATATGAGCGAGAGAGAGAGAGAGAGAGAAAGAGAGAGAGAAAGACTTAGGCACAAGCTTTTCAGTAAAACCAATTTACTGATTGTGTAAATTGACAACGAGGGAAATATATTTTTCCAGTTTAAAAAGTTAGATTTAAGTAGTACAAGTTTTACCCGCGGAATAAGTCATTAGGGAACACTATTCTAAAAAAATAAAACCTTTATGGTCGTGTTAATTATGTTTATAATTCTATTTTGCATGTTAAAAGAGTATCGTGCATGTAAATATCATTAACTCTCTCTCAAAGAAAAATAGTGATAATGCTTGTTTAGGCCCTTTGGACGATGAACAAATGGATAAGCATGTTGTCCCGTGTATTCTTCTATTTACGTCTTTAAACTTTTGTGAAAAGATGTTAAATATAAACAGGAAGCTCGCTATTTATAGTTATTAGAAAATTTGTATAGAGCGAAAAAGAGTTTTGTGCATAACAGGTCTTCTAGAAATAACATGCTAAATATAGTACCGTGGTGGATAAGTTTCAGTAAGTTTATATTTAGGATATGCAAACTGAAAGGAGATGGCTTTAAATTTTTTTTTCCTTGAAGGAATAATTTAAATTTCTGCTTTGGCTGGCGAATAAACGAGTATTCATGCTATTTTATTATAAAGTCCTTCCACTTAAGAGTAAAATACTTCTGTAGGAAAAAAAAGGAAATATAAATAGAAAATCAGTTTTCCTCTGTCGTCATAAAAATTGCAAAAAATCAAAAGTGCAATGGGCCTTCTATACGCTCGAAAAAGTGTTAAATTCTCTATCAAAACATATGAAAATAGAAGGGAAACGATTGTCACTGAATACTTAATAGGGTGAGCCGAATAAAACTTTTTTTCGAGTTTCGATGGTGGGTAGGGCTATAAAGGTGCCACTGATGACACTAAGTTAACACAAAAATTTGAGATTTTTAGGACATTTCCTTGATTTTTGCAAATGCCTTGGAAGTTTTGATAAAACGCAGATTTTGAAACTATTTTAGCAAAATTTTTCAAGATGTCATATTTGATAAAACGCCGATTTTGGAACTATTTTAGAATTTTTTTTCAAGATGTCATATTTAATTTATTTTAGATTTAATTACTTCTATAGTCATTTTTAGTGTGACAGATGCCAAAATAAGCACTGATTATGTATTATTTAGGTGGTATGTGCTTTGAAAATGTACAGCTTTTAGCTTGTTTTGCGTTCGGGACAAACGCGAAACAACCCTGAACTCACCACGAGGAGGTTGCTCTATCGCGAGTTCCACCCACCCACTGAATGTTTTTTTTAAATTTCCAATGGCTCATTAAAAGACAATTGAACATCAAAAAGACAACAATAAATCTATAAATGAAAGCGAGCAATCCAGTAGCGTTCCCAGATTGATGTCCGAGGAAGAGCAGGACATCTGGACAGGTGAGGCAAGTCCATTTCCTCGTGAAGATCATACAAGGTACAAATGGGGTCAGGAACCACGTTGATGCAACATAGATGTTTACGCAGGTAATCGTGGCCAGATATCAGACGAAACATGGCGACAGATTTCATCCTAGGCCACTGCGGGACATTAAGAATCTGTTTAAGCCATGGTTTATTATGATTGCGATTTTTAAGTTCTTCGCGGAAAGAATCACTGAAAATGTTCTTTATTAGACATTTGATATTATTAAAAGGAAGTCTGGGATTAGTTCTCTGAAGGACAGAGGCCCCCTTCTTTGCCAAGAAGTCGGCCTCCTCATTTCCCTGGATTCCACAGTGGGCCGGAATCCACTGGAGAACTACTATTTTATTAGTACTGGCAAGCCAGTTGAGGAGATTTAAGCAATTAACCCACTGAATGTTGTATTAAGAATTTGTACCTCTTTAAGCTACGAAGTCTTTTGAAATGAATTTCGTCATGATTTTCCATGATTGTAACTTTGCTCTAAGGAAGGCATCTCTTCCTTCATTCCCACATATCTTTGATGCAGCTTCCGTCACAATTTTAACGGTTCTTTCCCCAGCATGGGGGGGGGGGACTTGGGAAGCAGACTAATGATTCCTTTAACATGTATCCTGAATTTATGTTGTCTTGAACTTCCGTCGATGAAAGACTTTTGGTGATTGGAGGCTCGCTGATTTCAGTGGCGACCAAGTCGATGTAGTCGTAGTACTCCGCTGCCTTAAAGTTCAGCTTTGAAATCTGGAACTCTCGAACTCTTTTTCCTCTTTGAATTGCGGCTTCTTTTAATTCTTCTCCATGCTAATCTTCTAATATCGTGTTTATATGTCAGTTGCCATTGCTACCAGAAAATTCTTGCGATGGACATAGTATCCATTTGTTTGAACCACTGAGTGCACTGTTTTCTTTAGCTGATTCGGGAGAAAAGTTGAGAGTTGAATAATCTGCTACATATTTCTAGGCCCGTCTGCGTAACCTAGCCGTTTCCTTATGCCAAATCATATTGTAGCATTAACTCGTATTACGTACTGTAAGAGATCTTTCAGAGTTTCGTCAGGAATCGAAGTACTAAAGTACAAGCGTAAAATTCTGCAAGCAGTTGTGATCCATCTCGATTGCACAATTGGCTCCGGCTTAATGTTTCGAAGTCCTCGAGAGCACTGTGCAGTTGAAACCGCTGCATAAATATCAAATATATACTTTTCATCTGGGCTCAAATCATCAGTGTTTTGCATTTCTGATGTCCCTGCGACAGGAATAGGCTCGAACGAAACAATGCGTAGATTTTAGCACCCCATTAGTCTATTTCCGATTGGGCAGGAAAAGGACTTACGTCCTGTGGTTCCTGTGTTTAATTAATGAAGTAGATGTCTAAGTGGGAGCTCGTTTGTATGAAGAATACAAACCAATTGCTGTAGATTTCTTCTTAATTTGTCTTCAATTCAGGCTTTGACACCATTGCTTTTTCCCGTATTAACAGCTGCCATCACACCCGACTGTTATCAGTTCAGAAATATTCACTTTGTTCTGGCTTAAAATATTATGTAATGATTTCTCTATTTTTTCGCTGTGACCGGAACGAGGTGTAATGTGCCCCAAATATTCGGAACCAGGTTTTGACAACACAGAGATATGGTCTTCGTCTTTCTCTCGACGATGACCTCTTTCCCCCTTTTTTTTCCTATGAAGATAATTTTATCTTTTTCTATCATCAAAGAATGTGCTTTTAATTCTTCTTCTTTCAATGTCTTCTTCCTCCTATATCTTCATTGGTTTCATCCAGAAACTCTAAACACGCACCATCCTATCCCGCTCCACCACTCCTTCCCTTCCAGACTTGCTGTCAAGGCGAGCTGCGGTCCGTCACCCAAAAATATGACACTTCAACGCATCGAAAAGAACAAAAGAAGGAAGAAAAGGAACATAACAATACAAAAGAGAGAAACCGGTGGAAGATTCAAACAAAACTTACAACTTTTGCCCACTTATTCGCGAAAAGGCTGTAAAAATCCGCTAATTTAGAAGGCACGATTTAGAAAGTAAATAATACATAATCAGAGCTTATTTAGGTATTTCGCACACTAAACATGTCTATACATACGAGCCCGCTTAATGGAATAGCCAATTTGCCACGAAAAATTATTCTATCAAGCGGGATATTCCATTATCCGAGATCACATTGACACGCCTACAATGTTTAAAGTTACAGTTAAACCTAGAAAGTATTAAAAATTACCTAAACCATAGGCATATTTAAACCATTATAATTAACAAACAATTATTAATTAAAAGTAAAAAACAATTTAAACACATTAAAATTTAGAAAATTGATGAAAAATGAGCTAATTTTATTGTAGAATATACAAATTTACCTTAATTTTTTGGAAATAATTACAATGTTACTTACTTATTTGTTGCCAAAGAAGTCGTATATTTATGACTGTTTACTGTTCTGTGAATGCAGCAAATCTGTTATTTGATTTTCTAGTTTATAAAATAAATGAAGGTCTGCATTTGGTTTCGTTTCCAAGAAACGTCTTATAATATCACAAGCGTTATTAACTTAAACATGTGACGGAACCTTTTTAATGGTACATTCTTCATCAAATTCATCTTCATCGACTTCGCTTTGATCAAATTGAGGGTCTGAAGTTTTACCACATTCTACCAAGTCATTGTCGAAGTTCACAAAATTGGAAAATTTTTCTTCTGTCATTCCTTCTGGTGGTAAATCATTTGCGTTTGTAATTGATTCATCATTTGTTACGTCTGTTGAAAATTTACATTTTACGAAACAACTTTTTATTGCGTCAGAGGAAAATAGTATTTCATGATTTGTTCACCATATGAACAGTTGTAAGAACTGAAATGTTTCTAATAATTTTACTAGTTGAGCTATTGATAGAAAATCCACTAATATCATCTATGCAAGCTATGATCTTTTTAACGATTTCTTTTCTATAATTCCTCTTAAAAAGTGATATAATTCCCTGGTCCATTGATTGTAAAATAACTGTAGTATTCGGAGGCAAAAAATGAAGAGCTACATTTTCTAGTCTTACGTTGACTTTGTGGGCTTGACAATTATCGATAAAAAGGATAGCGTTTCTTTTCATCTTATTCATCTCATTGTCAAATGACACTAACCAGTTTTGAAATAAATTAGCAGTCATCCAAGCTTTTTAATTCGCTTCGTATTTAACTGGAAGGGATTTTACACCTCTAAAACATCGTGGGCTTTTGGATTTCGCGATTACAAAAAGAGGCATTTTATGACTGCCGTCAGCATTACTACAGCATAAAACTGTAAGTCTGCCTTTCGGGATTTTTCCTCCAACAACTTTTTTACCTTTTAAGCACAAAGTCCCATCAGGCATTGCTCTGTAATAAAGTGCTGTTTCGTCACAGTTATAGATACAAGAACTGTAGTCTTGTAATAAAGCAGGTAATACTACATTTTTCCAAGAACTGGCAGCAGCTTCATCAGCATCACTTGCTTCACCGTGAATTGTTTTGAAAGAAATTTGGTTTCTTGCTGTCCATCTGCACAACCAACCATTTGTAGCTTTAAAATCAGTTATATTTAACTGTTTTGCTAAATCGTCAGCTTTCTGATTCAATAATAATCCATTAATAAGAACATTACAAGTTCGTTTTTCAGCAAACCACTGAAGAACATCTTCAACTTCAGATTATTTTCCTGTACGTTTTCGTTTTTGATTAAGATTTTTATTGCATTTTCAGTCGTTTAAGACTTTCTTTATTTTTTAACAATTTCGAAACTTGAGCTTGGGATATCTCAAACTTCTTTGAGAGTTCTAATTGCGTACACTTATTTACTTTTGCAAACTCTATGACTTTTACTTTTTCTTTTAAAGTAAGATCTTTTCGTCTCAAAGACATTGTAAAGCACAAGAAAGATTACTGATTTCACGAAAGCGAACTGTTGAACTAATCGCCGTAGAAAATGTACAGTTAAATGCTCAAGGCTAGAGACCCCCAAGTTAAATGTTGCGCTTCTCCGAAGATTCGTTACAGTTGGTAATCCACGTCCCCTTCAAGATAAGGACCTGTTGAAGTTTCACATTTCCTTCACACACACACACACACACACACACACTCACACTCATTTTCTAGCTCTCATTTGGGGGTGAAGCTTATTGTTCATTCTCTGAATAGGGAAACGTAGGCTCAGGGGCCGAGCAATACGGGGAGGGAGGGGGGGCTAAGCAAAAACGGCAACAACAATGAATTGCCCTTCAAAATCGAAGAAATCCCCATTTCCTGCGATTGGACACTTTCTGCGAAGTGACAAAATTGCTTTGAAAGACATTCAGTTACTGCACATTCATTATTGCACTGTACAGAAAAAAATTCTGAAAAGAAGTGTGAGAAATAGAAAAAGACCGATATCGTCACGGCTAAAAATTATTCCTTTAAGCGGGATAACTTCAAAACAATATATTCCATTAACCGGGAAATTTAACACAGAAACAAATTGCTACGGTTTGGTACATTGAAAATTTATTAAATTAAACGGGATATTCTTTTAACCGATATTCCATTAAGCGGGTTTGACTGTACAAGTAAATACTGATTTAACATCTTGAAAATTTTTGCTACAAAAGTTCCAAAATCGGTGTTTTATCAAAACTTCAAGACATTTGCGGCAAATCAAGGAGTTGTCCTAAAATTCTCAAACTTTTTATGTCAACTTAAAGCCACTATCAGCACCTTTTCATTGGCCTACCCATCATCGAAAATCGAAAAAAATGTTTTTTTGGCCCAT
Source organism: Dolomedes plantarius (assembly GCA_907164885.2). Taxonomy (NCBI): domain Eukaryota; kingdom Metazoa; phylum Arthropoda; class Arachnida; order Araneae; family Dolomedidae; genus Dolomedes; species Dolomedes plantarius. The sequence continues at coordinate 55,582,404 of OU015493.1, read as the reverse complement.
CCAAACACTTAATAATAAAGATTATATTAAATATAATCTATATATATAAAACAGTTCCGTAACTGACTCACTGACTGACATACAACGCACAGACCAAACCGCTGGACCTAAAGGGCTGAAATTTTGCATGGCGATTCTTCTTATAGTGTAGGGGTGCACGAAGAAAGATTTTTCAAAAATTCTTCTTAGATTTTTTTAAATTAAATTTTAAAGCTGTTTTTGTAACTTTTTTTAAGTTTGCATTTAAAATTATAATTTGAGGGTTATAAAATGTATATCGCGAGAAAGATCATAAAAATTCATTTAAAATGAAATCTTTTCCAAATCTTTACCTCTATTTTCTGATTTTTGGTGAATTTTTAAAAATTAATTTTTAGAATTTAATTTATTAAATGTTGATCACGTGATTTCTTTTTCCGGTACTTTAAATAAATGTATCGTCACGTGCATAACAACTAAATAGACAAAAAATAATTTTTTTCTTGCTAATGCGGCAGACGATTGGACATTATTTTGTCTATAAAAATATCCCTTACGATTTTTTTTATAAATATAAATATTTTTTTCTACATCAATTGTATATATTGATCGTCGTATTTATTATATATATATATATATATATATATATATATATTGGCATTATTTGCATACATTGACCGTTGTATTTAATTTGAATGTACTCCGTAGCGAAGTGCGGGTTTTCAGCTAGTTATTAATAAAGATGGTATGTACTTTAAAGCTTGCCATAGACTTAATTAGTTAAATATGAACAATATTTATAGTAATTTCTTTATTTTATTCTTAAGATTAGACAATGCTTTATAAAAACTCTAAAATTAGCAAGAAATAAATGCAAATTAAGGAAGTTTAGTATTGTATGATTATACTCCGTTTAAATAATATTATAGAAAACAAACATTTTCTGAGAGGATTAACTTATCTTTAAAATGAAATTATTTCCCGTCTTTATTGAATAGTTTACTCGAAAAAAGATTGGATTTCGTTCATAGCTGATTGAAACTATAAGCACTGAAGTCTTAGAATTATATTTCTTTTACCTTTTCTTATGACTTTAAAACTTAAAACAAAGAAGAACTTTTATGCATGACATTTTATGTACTGTACGGTAACCATAAATCCTATATGTTCTTTCATAAAATAAAGTTTACCAAACTTTATCTGGGAAATAGAAAGCCCTCTGTCAAATTCTCTTTTTCACCATCGTTTTTAGACTTAAATCTTTGAAATGGAATAACGTCTAGGGTAAAATTTCAGAAAAGAGATTTTTAAACTGTCAGAGGGAAATAGGAGATATATACATAAGAAATATCCTTCCATTTTTTCTGAAATTCTGGTGCAATGTATCTTGTTCGAAAATAACAGCGATGATTATAATTAGAGGCTTAAAAACGTCTTTATGGACTTAACTTTTTTACCTGGAGTGATTAAATGTACTTTGAATTAAATGAATAAAACATGGAAAATTCGAGCTTAAAATAATCACCGTTGGATTAAATTTCATTTCAATGAAGAAGCTGGCAAAGCGTCATTGATAATTCTTTTTCCCATTTGGGAAAGTTGTTATTTGAATTAATAGAGGAAAAGTTTGAAAAAAATAATAAAATTAAATCGGTCTTTATGCAGAATTCTTCGTTTGTAGATTATTTGAGATCAGAAAGAAAAATGTTAAGTCATTGTAAAAACACATAATTTTCATGCTCGTAATAAGTATGCAATTAATAATATTATCTATATAATGCCAAATCTCTGAGTTTGTTTGTCTATAACTTTTAAAGTTAATAACGGTGGTTATGTTGCAGTAATGCTCAACAGAGTACAATATTTGAAATGATTCGTAACTCCTGACTGACGTAGCCAGGAAATACCTTTTGGGGTTGTGAGATCCAAGGTCTGTTTTAGCTTAATACAATGACTATAATACGTTAAAAAATTCTAACTTCTGTGACTCTCTGTTAGTGTTCTTCGAGCCAGATATGCATAAAAACTGAACAAACAATTCTGTGAAGATCATACCTGGAACTACCGAATTATAAATATTTTTAATTGCATTTTATAGTATATTTATCCTTAAATTTAAATGAAATATGGCGAGATAATTTAACATTTAACTTCAGCCACTAATCTGAGTGACTAATCTTTTTCATACTGTATAATGGCAGTGTTAGTAAGAAATATTCCAAAAATGGACTTGGTTGTAGTGATGCGACATCGATGTCGATGTTTTAAACATCGATTTATTGAAGCCAATGTTTTTTTAACATCGATGTTTTGTACTCGATGTTTTACGTTGTCTCGATGTTTTTTTTTTTTTTTTTTAGTGAAAAAGTACCGTAATAAAAAAAATTTACCACGTAGCATAATTTTCAAACTCAGTAAATGTAAGTCTGAATTCTGAAAAGGACGAATACAAAAGGGGGAATGATTGCTTAGCAAACAGACAAATGGCAATTAACAACCAATGAACCAATCAGAGCGCTTGGAATGTTCCTGACACTCCAGAACTTTCCATGGCGTTTTATTTTACAAATAGTATATACACGAGTGCATCCATTTAAGTTTTTGTTTTGTTTTGGTTTTATATAAGTTGACGTTAATATTATTAGTAAGATGCCTTCCAAAAGTACTGTTTGGAAATATTTTTACAAAACCTCTGACAAATTGGCAAAATGCAATATTTGCCTTTAAGTCCCTCAAAACTTCTGGCAATACCACGAATTTATCTGGACATTTGAAGGCAAAACATGGAGGTATTTACGAGAATTTTGAGTCATCAATGTAGTCCAAAGCAACCAAATTTTTGTCATTTGTGTCTGCCCAATCAGAGAGTAAAATTAAATCACCCCCTCCCCCCACGACTAACGGAAGTAACATTAATGTTAGAGATTACTAAAACAGTTTTAAAAAATGGATGTTCTAAAACATCGATGTTTAAAAACATCGATGGTTTTTGGGCGATGTTTTATTAGCATCGATGTTTTAATATTGAATATCGATGTTTCAAAACATCGATGTTTTGTTATCGATGTCGCATCACTACTTGGTTGACTTCAACACTGAGCCCTTCCTATACAGGATTCCCACCTATATTCGTTACACCCGCATTAACTTCTAAACGGTGACAGCTTAGGCCATAAAGTTGGTGTCTAGGTATAGTAAAAGGGCTATGCGCTATTCGAGGAGACAACTTATAAAAATGAATTTGTTTGGTCGTGATTTTCAACACTATAGTGTCGTGAAACTCGAGCGAAGCTCGAAAAGAACAGAGAATCCAGTCCATAATGCAAATGTGTATAGTGGCTAATGGAGAGTATTTTCAGCAACATAAATAAAAGATCCTGAAGATTGGGAAGTGTCTCAGTTTCTTTCTTCCACTCTTTATGACATGACAATTTTCGAAATCGTGATCAAACAATTGATCATTTTCTACATTCTGTTTTAAGTATTAATGTGCGCAAGGTGTCTTTTCTTACTAAATCGATGATGTTGAACAACTTTATAATTGACTTTTTTCCCGTATCTAGTACCGTTTTTGAGATAAAAACGCTAATTCCAAAATTTGCCGATAGATGGCGTTGTGAGTTGTCTCATCGAGTAGTGCATAGCCTTTTTACTATACCTAGACACCAACTTTATCGTCTAAGCTGTCACCGTTTAGAAGTTAAGTGGGATGTAACGGATATAGGTGGGAACCCTGTATGCCTCTTGTTCCATATATGTCTGTTCTCAGTTACAGTAATTTTAAAGAGCTTTAGACATTTTGTTCAATGTTGAACAAAGAATAAAGTATTTCAGACTTCCCTCTAAAACACAATTTTACTTTACTGATGCATTTGGAAATAAAACAAATAGAACGCTTCCAAACATCCACAACAGTGAGGAATATTAAGAAATGCATTGTTTTGATTCCGGTTCAAACAGATCGTTTAGATCTCAAAAACGTAATATAATTTTTCTTAACATTCCTTCCAAAAGAGAGAAAAATTTATAGCTGACTCCATATGACGACATGTGCTCGAAATGGCATCGGAACTAGAAGTTCAGCCAAAATATAACATACATCCAAGGTTACATTAAAAAAACACAAGGAGGAAATAGAAGAAAACGTGAGCTAGCTGATGTTTCAAAATTATCGAGGACGTTTGTCTAAAAAGGAGAATACAGCAGATATTCCTATAGTTATACTGTAACTTTAAACAAACAATATGTGATGAACGTGAAATGTCACAGGTCGACATGTTTAACTCGTCCTTTTTTATCGTATCGCACAGCTTTGAATGTGTTTTTGGGGTTTAAAATATGATTTCCCCAATAAACAACGACAAAAAGCAGAAAGATACTAGAACGACAAAAATTCAGAGCTGTTGAAGTTCTGAGATTAGATAGGGTGGAAATTTTGAAATCCCCATAAAAGACATTATTTCCCAGGTTGTTATGGCTACGTTGGACAAATAGCTTTTATTTTTAAAAACTTTAAATCAATTTTGTAAATTATATTTAAAGACTATATAAAGCTCCTAAATATAGTATTTGCCCAATAAAATGTTAAGGACATGCTTATAAAATTAACAAAAGTACCTTTTTCGTTAAGAGTTTGAGTGCACATCTTACTGACCTTTGAGGTACTAAAATCCATAATATTTCACTCTGTTTTCGATTCTCTACAGTTTCTTTAAATATTATCCAATTTAAGCCAAATTTCGACAGTTGATTAGTCTTGGATTTTGCATTTTGTATATAAATTTATTTTATTATGAAAGAACAACAACTTTATTTTCTGTTAGTAAATGTAATACACATTTTGGAAATTTCAAATTTCAATTAAATGACTCCGTGCAGCCTTACAACCATAAAAATTAATTTTTATTTAAAATTTGGACATTTTGTGAATATAAATACATTATATATGCACCTACGCCTATTTATTTTACCATACCTTAAGATATATTTTGTACACACTAGTATAAGTTTAAATATAAGGAAATATCACAATAAAAATTCATTTCAAACATTGTATGCAAAACTTATAAATATGCTTTTGCTATAAAATTAGGTGGAAATTGTAGGTAATAACATTATATACTTACTCTTAAAAATTTCAAAAGGATATGTTCGAAACATTTTAGTATACAGTGCGTGCCAACTAGAAAAACACAGTTTTGAGAAAAACACGTTTAAAGTAAAAATTTAACTTTCAACATTATTAAATAATAATTAGCAACTTTAAAATTCCCCTGCTCCATAAATAACTCCTCCGTGTTCTTCAATAGCTTCTATTTCAGCAATTCTGGCTCTTTTCTTACCTCTTCTTTCTTCTAGAGTAGACATCTCAGCTTTAATCTTAGCTCATAGAATCCGACGATTGTCACTCTCTGCAGCATATGCTCTTGCATTTACCCCAATTCTGTATCCCAGCTGCTGCATTATATTTATTCTCCCAATTTGCTCATTATTGAATAAAACAACAGCTTCAGTTACAGCTACTTGCACTACGTCAAGACCAAAGCCAGATATTTTTGGGCATAATTTCCAAATTAGAGCATTCAACGATTCGTTTGAATTTTGGGTATGTCCTCCCAAACACCTTTTCAATAATAAAGGCATACTCAGATCTTTGTCATGGATGAGAAAAAAAAATATATTCAAACGGTGAAATAAAATCTTTGTGTTCATAACTTGCTGGTTGCGCACCCTCTGCTAATAATTTTTGATAGGTGCACCACGAATCAATTCCTTCTGGGCAGAAGTGATGTGTTGGTTCCAAATCTGTGGACCTTTCGTAATAAAATATGGCCCAAATAGCACGTTTCATAGATTTAACACAGTCTGAATGTTTTCTTATAGCTTTTCCATAATATAATGTCAATTTATTGATTACACCATCTGTAAGCCGACCTTTACGACTTATAGTTTTCCCGTCCCCTAATTTCTTTCCTTTTATTTCCTATTTTCGCTTCCTCAGTGTTGCCCGTATTCATTTTTTGCATATGGCCACCGCACTCAATTTTTGATACAAAAAAATTGTCGCCATATGGTTTCAATTTCTCAACAGCAGCAAGTGTCTTACAGTCGCCATCACCAATATACTGAGCGCAACGAACATTGTGCAGGAGAGTCGAGCGTTCAAAAATTATCTGCATGCCTACGACTTCCATCATCGCAGCTGAACCGCTATGATTCTTTTGGCATGTTTTGGAAGTGTTCTTTGCTACACTCCTCATATTTCTTTCCACATCGGATACCTTCCCAGTAAGTGCAGCCTCTACAATGGGAAGACAGTACCTTGGTGTCAATAGCTTACCACCCGTAGATCCCATCAATGCATTTACATACTCCGACTAAAGAGGTATGTGCACGGGTTTTCCATGTACCAACCCCACTTATAGTCAAATATGTACTTTCATTTGCTTCAACTTTACCTGTGCAGCTGAGGCCATGCTCTTTTTGGCCATAATGCCAGTCACATCTTTTATGTTTTTGATTAGTGAGCTGTATGCATTCACTGTTACAGGCTTTGGCAAGTCCATGATGCCATAAAACATCTTTGCCCCAAATAAATCTTGACCTAGTGTTTGCATAGCATATATATTCATGTATCTAGAGTTAATTTCATGTAAATTCTTTCTCTCCCCAATCATTGCTGAGTTTCTGGTAGAAGACAATTCACCACAACAGTCACAGTAAATGCTAATTTTTTCGGAGAGTCCATACACAGTTTCACAATTTATGCTTATATTATCACCACAAATTTTACATGAAACACATTCTTGTATTGCTTTAGAAACAATGCCTTTGTCAATCAAACAATAGCCACTGAATTCACTTTCAGATATCAAAGTACATTTATGAGTACTAAGTTTTTTACTGGAAGCACTCAGTCTTTTACCTTTATTCGTTTTCTTCGTAAATTGATTTCCCCTGAATTTATGCTTTTTTGGCCTCTTACCACAGCTTTTTTTCCCCTGATTTCTATCCATAGCAGTTAATCAGGAATAAAATTTAAAAAACAGACAGAAAACACCATAAAAATCACTTGAAAACTGCGACAGATATCGAACAGAGCTCAAACACTCAACCAACGTGGTTTCCAAAAGTAAACAAGCCGAATACTAACTACTATAAATGTTTAGTAGTACATATCCTACTGGAATTACAGTCAAAAAATATAAAACATGGGGTCAACAATGTCAATAAATAGAGTCAGAGGATGGACGGAAGGAAAGATAATGCGAAAGTAATGTAAACAACGGACCAGGGGTGATTTAAATGCCCGATTCAGCTGATCTTCTCAGAGGTGTTATTTTCTTTATTTCGTGATTGTAGCGGTTGTAATTGAAATATGTTGATGCAGTTTGGTTTAAACGATTCAGAAAACTCCAAATATTATTAATATGCAAAAACTGAAAATTCGATTTTTTTTGAAGATTCAAAGGTGAGTACTCCCCTGTGTAAATTAATAAAGCTTTATTTTCAGTTAAGGAGGTGCAACTTATAACGACTGCAGTTCAGATTTGATGACCGAACTTATATGTACAAAATTTTTATTTGTTTATTTTTTAACTTTCTTTTAACGTAGGTTTATGTTCCTCCATAAGGGTTCTCCGGAAAGCAAACTTTCAGATGTCCTGCGTTGCGAGTTATAAATTTGGCAGCCTCGCCAAACCCAGTCTGTATCGTTTGCGCAAGCAGTAAACAGTTAAACAGAAAAGTGCCAAAATGCGTCAAAATTTTGACATGTATATATATATATATATATATATATATATATATATATATAGAGAGAGAGAGAGAGAGATACACACACACACGCACACACACACACACACACACATATATATCTATATATATAAAACAGTTCCGTAACTGACTCATTCATTCATTCATTCATTCATTCACTGACTGACTGACATACAACGCACAGACCAAACCGCTGGACTAAAAGGGCTGAAATTTTGCATGGCGATTCTTCTTATAGTGTAGGGGTGCACTAAGAGAGATTTTTGAAAAATTCTTCTTAGATTTTTTAAAATTAAATTTTTAAGCTGTTTTTTTTACTTTTTTTAAGTTTGCATTTAAAATAATAATTTGAGGGTTATAAAATTTATATCACGAGAAAGATCATAAAAATTCCTTTAAAATGAAATCTTTTTCGAATCTTTACCTTCATTTCCTGATTTTTGGTGAATTTTTAAAGATTAATTTTTAGAATTTAATTTATTAAATGCTGATCACGTGACTTCTTTTTCTGGTACGTGTAAGGTATACACAAGATTCGATTCACAAGAATCGAACTTTTGAGTGAATTAAAGAAGCTGCTTCAGATATGCTAATTTTGGCATACGCGCTTAGTATAAATACCACGCAGCGTCATTAAGGAAGAAGGGAGTTGTTGTTAAGGTTGAAAAGGTGTTATCCTGCTCTAGCCCTTAGCGGGCCAGAAGTTTACGTGGCAGTACTGCTGGTTTGACTTACTGTTCGTGAGTATAAAAATATATTGTCCTTAAAAGCTGTATTTACATTCCGTACAAGTAGTACGCATGCTTATTGCTGTAAAATCCAATTATATGGTTCAGCAAATTGCGCCATTCGAAGCCACCTTCAATGGCGGCCCCTCAAGCCAATTCCTAAAGAAAATTGAGCATTACTTTCAGCAACAATGCACCCCAGAGGGGGATAAACTTAAAATTGCTCTAGCCGCTTTAAGAGGTAGTGCATATAAGTGGTACACGTGTATGCAAAGCAGTAATCTGATTTTTGACTATTTGTCATTCAAGCAACAGTTTCTTAGCGTTTTTCCAAAGACCTATAATCAAAGTCAAATTGAAGCGGAAATTTATTCGCTACGGCAACGTGAAGGTCAGTCTGCGTTAGATTTTGCTATGGAAAAGATTTCCAAGTGTGAGGAATATCTAGAAGGGGTGACGGAAGCGGTGATCTTAAAAATAGTTATCCAACGTTTGAAGCCAAGTGTTCAAGATTTTTTAGACAATAAAAATATTACAAGCAAGGTTATCCTCCTTCAAGCTTTAGCTAAATATGACAATAGGCATTTCTTCGCTACCCCTGACCGTCACCCAGGTACGAGAAGTTTTATACACTCCCGCCAAAATTTTTCGCGAGTTTCAAACCAGCAGCAAAACCAGTATCGCATGCGAAATAATAGAAGCGCATGGCGTTACAATGAAATTAGTGAACTTAAAGTAAAAAATAGGCATGCACCTTACGTGCACTGGCAAGTTGATTCACATGATATGGTTCAACCTGTTGAAACTGTGTGGTCAAATGTATTAACTTGTCCGAGCAGTAATCATTATTTTGAGAATAGTGAAAGTCGGGATATTTTTGTGGCTTATAATGAAAGTGAGTCTAGCTGGAATAATGCGGTAATTCCAGTACAAATTTCTGAAACTAGTGCCGATACTAATGCTAGTGGTTTAGAAAATATATCATCTGATACTTCTATTAATGCTATACCTGATATTTTAGATGATATTCACACATCTGTTAATGAAGGAAATTTAGTAGATGACGAAGTATGCGTTACGGAAGTTAGTGAATACTTATTAGTTGACGACAATAAAAATTCTTTAAACGATAGTAGGAACTTGCTAGGTAATGATGATATTATTTCAAGTTTCCATCCGAATGAGAATGCTGTAGGCCAGGTTGATAATATTGTCTTAAATAAAGTACATGAAAACCAGACTGAGAATCAGGATGAAAAGTTGACACAGAGTTATACTGTAAGTAGTTTAGCTGGTGCTTCGGAAGTTATAGACGTAGTTTGCATTAAAACGTACCAGTACGAAAAGCTTAATCTTCCTAAAACTGAAGCAGTGTTAAAGAATTTAAATGATAACGATTCTGATATCGCAAGTTTCAAAGAGACTTTTTCGTCAAAAGAGGATAAAACTAAAGTTAAGGGGGATAAAAAACGTGAAAAAGCGCCTTCAGGTTCCAGCATTAAAACTGCTAATACTGAAGTAATTAAGGCGGTAAAAAAGAAGTCGTATAAGCACAAATACGAAAAACAGAGTCAGGTTGTTGAAAAACATGACACAAGCATCGAGATAAAGCCAGGAACTAAACACGTTGGTGGGCGTATAAATTTGAAACAATAGAATCTGCATTAAAATCTAATGCCTATACTCTAAAAGGTACGGAGAAAAGTAAAGTGTGCACTACAAAACCTCCATCTAAGGATGAACGTGGCACACATAAGGTACACAAGGTTATAAAAAGGAAGAATGACAATTTTAAAGCTCCTTTGCATAAGTACAGGGAACGCAAGATATCAGCCGCCCAGCAAGGTTGGCCTCCTCCCAAGAGACCTCCTGTCCATCGTCAAGCCGGACCAGCGCCTCAGGACCTACGACCTGCTGCACGAAGGATGCCCACACGGTCAACGAACCCCTTTACTAGGACTGCGTCCATCAAGAGAGGTTCAGCGGATTGGACAAACTGGTGCAGTGAAGTTGCTGCATTCATGAGGAACAAGTCTTGTATCAACTTTCTTATTCTAACTCCCACCCTTTAATAAAATCGAACCAAATTGGTTTGAAGTTCCCCAGTGTATATACTGTGTAAACATTTTGAGGGGAAGTGGTGAGGCACTGAAAAAAAACGGTATACTGTTGTTTTATAAATTTTTGAAGGGGACATGTAGTGAAAAAAAATACATACTAACTACAGATAACAAACAACTAACATACTAACTTCACAAATCATAACACATGTACATTATAAATTGGGGGAGAGCAGATACAGTCAAGAAATGTCATGCTGTGCAATTGTGTTGTCACTTTTAATTAAAATAGATATTTTAGGGCGCAGTTGGCCAGCCCAGTATCCGCAACTCTGCAAATCCACTGTGTAATGGTGTCACCTGGACCCTTCGGGGTTAGTTTTGTAAAATGGTAGTGGCGTTTTTCCCCCACACAACGTGTGGAAGGTTTTTTGGCTTTGCCACCCATTATGTAAAAAGTCAGACCAGCACGCGTTTTCAATTAGTTAACTGAAGCCGTTCAGACCTCAGTTACCTAATTTTTTTTTTCGAGGGAGGCCAGTGTAAGGTATACACAAGATTCGATTCACAAGAATCGAACTTTTGAGTGAATTAAAGAAGCTGCTTCAGATATGCTAATTTTGGCATACGCGCTTAGTATAAATACCACGCAGCGTCATTAAGGAAGAAGGGAGTTGTTGTTAAGGTTGAAAAGGTGTTATCCTGCTCTAGCCCTTAGCGGGCCAGAAGTTTACGTGGCAGTACTGCTGGTTTGACTTACTGTTCGTGAGTATAAAAAATATATTGTCCTTAAAAGCTGTATTTACATTCCGTACAAGTAGTACGCATGCTTATTGCTGTAAAAGCCAATTATATGTGCAGCGAATTCAATAAACATTATTTCATGTATAAACTGTGTTTGTATATAATTCAAATAGAGTGCTACTTCAAATTATATACACCCAAGTCTGGGTAGAAGTGAGTATAGATTCTCTATATACTTTAAATAAATTTATCGTCACGTGCATAAAAACTAAATAGACAAAAAATAATTTTCTTTTCCTTGCTAATGCGGCAGACGATTGGACATTATCCAAAAAAATATTAAAATACAGTAAAAGAAATGTTCTAGAAACTGTACTATATTAACTGTACTATATTCTTTAGTATTCTTTATATTAGATTTAATTTGAATATCTTCTTCTACATTATTTTGTCTATAAAAATATCCCTTACGATTTTTTTATAAATATATATATATTTTACATCAATTATATACATTGATCGTCGTATTTATTATATATATATTGGCATTAATTGCATACATTGACCGATGTTTTTACTTTGAATTTACTCCGTAGCGAAGTGCGGGTTTTCAGCTAGTATATATATATATATACATATATACATACAAAAGAGGTAAGCAACAATAAGTAATCATACGTTAATAACCCGCGGTAGTTTCGTTAGAAGAGACAATTTGAAAGTTTTTTTTTCAATGCTTGTCTTCTGACTGTAGGTACTTCTTCTTCTTCTGTCAGTGGCCTATGAAGATGTGTGAAGTTTTGTTGACTTCTTTATTATGGGAGCACCATATAGGTGAGTCACCATTGCTTCCTCTGAGGAGGGACGACACGGAAATGCCGAAGCCTTATTCGGGATTTGAACCCCAAACCCACTGCTGGACAACTCAGAACGCTGGTCACTATATAATGGAGGTGACGTGTATAAACCTCAAAGCCGGTTTTCTATGAGCTAAATTCCGTATAAGGAAGTGTTTTCTCTATAAATTTTCTTCATCAACACATTATTCACAATTTTACGATGTGTTCTACATTTATCATATATTTATCTGTCACAACTCATTTCGTAGTCTAAATTTTCTTACAAATATTTAAAATTCCTCAGAATAGTTCGTTACACATAATATACTGCAACATTTTAACCAGTACTTATATTTTCCGGTAAAACCTGAACATTTTACAGCCACCCGCAAGTTCCGTATTGCGGTAAAAATATCGAAAATGTATTCCGAACTCACTCGAGTAAAACCAGCGGCGTGCGAAATAACTTTTTTGTCTTCATCAAAAACATCACAAGCTCTGCTCTTGAGATATTTCTTCCCCATCTCATAAATATTCGATTTTTTACCTAACAAAGTATTGTGACTTGAAGCGTCAAACATTCTGGGAAAAAAATCGAGAACTTGCGAAGATTAGAGACAAACAAAAAAAAATAATTAGGTTCCCTTGGATGATAGTATACACGATTGCAAGATCCGCGGAAGATTTTTAGCAATTCTGACTAAGATTTCGAGGTGGTACGGTGCAAATCTAATTTTAAAGACTCAGATCGAAAAGTAAAGAACTTGTGAGTTGCGAAATAAGTTCCTACATTTTTACTGAATTCGTGGCCGTAAAATTATTACTTCTACGTATTTTTATGAAATTAAAACTTAATGTTCAACATAGTCAGTTTAATATTAAATTTGCACTCATTTTGATGATATTCAGGATTTTTCCATATTGTAATGAATTTATTCAATATGGAAATTATATTTTCTGATATTACCAGTACAATTTTTACAATTATTTTTCCGTAACTTAATTTTTTTTTAAAATTCGCATTAATTAATAAAGGACAAAACCCAAGGTTTATAGGTGTACAATGTACATTGTACATGCAGAATAACAAGTGAAAGTCAATAAAATTTTTTAATTCATAATCATCCAGATTTCTGAGATAGGATAAAAAGAAAATATTAATTGTTTTTAGGGGGAGAAGGTGGTAAGGTACCCTATTAGAAGATTCATAGAAGGAATGTTTTTACAAATGCAGAAAAGATCGAACAGTGATATAAATGTCTTATATTAAAAGGTAATGACCTATCAGTAAAAGTCGCGAAATAATTTTCCCATACTTTTACTGATTTCAGTCTACTAAATTATTACATAAATTTAATTATATCACTACATGTAGGTCATTTAAAACCTCTAGATACTCAGCTCATTGTTTTGTTCTAGAGAGGCCCTTTCTTTAGTTTTCGTTGGTTTTTCCTGCTTTTTTACATCATTCAATTTGAATATTTTGTTAGTTCACTGTGCATACTTTGTTTTTTAATAAAAGGCTCATGTTGAGTATTAAAAACCGTTTTTAATTGTTATAACAAATTTGTCATTTTTACCCCTACAATCTAGAGGAATAATCATAAATCAAGCATTAGCTTAGGCAAATATTAGTTAAGTAAATTATTTTGAAAGGAGTGAAATATTTTGAAATCTTCTAATAAACTATTCCATCTGAGACCTATTGGATCGCCCCTATCCATATTTTATGAAGGTGGTCAAGCTCCATATAATATTTCCCCGAAGTTAAGGTTTATTTAAAATAATTTAATTGAATACAGAGGCTGTTCACACATTTTTTAGACGATGTATATTGTATTCACAAAACTAAATTACATAAAATTCTTGTGTTTTAAATGTTCAATTTGACATCCCTTATTCTGAACTATCTTTCGACATCGCAATTTCCAGGATAATAATGCCTTTTGAAGTGTCAGGAGAGGTATTCTATCTCATTCCTCCTGAACAGCTTTCCAGAGTCCTGTAAAGGTTTTGGAACGACATTTGGATAATGCAGATTTTAAAAGTCCGAAAGCACAAAAATCCATAGGTGATACATCGGGAGATTTAGTAGGGATATCAGTGAAGGGTATGGCCTTGATACCAGTTTTTCGTTCCATTTCTTTTAGGAAATTTACAGTAGATTTTGATGTGTGACTGCTAGCTTTTTCCTGATGGAGTTTCACAGATTGATGGCACTGTGGGTAAAGCGATGGTATTTCATACAGAAAAATTGGCGATAAAATATGTTCCTGATAGTATTTGGAGTTAATCTTGACATTTGTTTTCCACTCTCTTTATTTTTAACTTGCCATTATAAGAAAAACCAGCAACAATCATGAATCCCTTAGAAAAACTTTCTTTCGATTCTTTGAACCATGTACTTAAATTTTTTTCTCCCCTTTTAGGATAATAAATGGCTCTTTTTTTGTTGCAATCATTTAAATACACCCATGATTCATCTATTGTGACAATTGTTTTCCATTTTTCTTTGGATAAGTGTTTCTCATATAGAATTCTGCAGCGTGTCCTGCGTTCAGCGATATGATTTGGAAGAAGACGATGCACATTGCGTTTTTTCGCTTTCTTAAGATTTAAATCAACGTTTATCATTTTGTTTACAGTGGACACCGAGCATTTTAATGATTTTGCAACTGTCCTTTGACTAGGGGGATTTTCTTTTAACATTAAACAACGTACCTTTGCAATAGTCGAAGATGTCCTTTTTTTCCTTGGATACTTGTTTGGAATTTTTGTCCCACTCGAGGCTCCAATTTGACGTTTTTTTCCTTTCTTGTTGACGATATTACCTATCGACGCTTTAGATATCACAAAACCAGGACTCTCACATCGTTTTTGGATAACGGAGTATGGATAGTTCTCTTCGGAAAGAGCATAAATGTAGCCTTCGAACCACTGCTTTGTTAAAAACGCCATTTTTAATAAAAACAAAACTTTCAAGCCACAGACGATAATTTTGACTTTTAAAAACATAGTACAATTGCAATTATTTCTTTTGCAGCAAACGATTTTTTATTACCGCTTACCAAAATCGTCCAAAAAATGTGTGAACAGCCTCTGTATTACCGCTTCTTCGTATAATTCATAATTCGAAAATGGAAATTAATCGCAGCCTTGCTTAAATAATAGCTACTCAGTTCTGATCACAGGGGAGGCTCCAGTCCAGAGTTTTGGGGACAACGTCGGCTCTTACAGTTATAATATATATATATATATATATATATATATATATATATATATATATATATATATAGAAAGCAGAACCGAACTCTTAACTATGAACTGTAAACTTCCGAAAATGTTATCTGTAAACGCATATAATGTCTGGCTCAAGAGGGCGCCGCTAGCACGAACATTATCACGACCCCTCTACTCTGTTTGGATAGAACATGAAGACTCCCGCTTTGGATTCCGTCGTAGACGGACTACGTTTTTTTTCAATTCTAAATGTAAATAAACTTTAATTGTTCATTGTTATTTACGATGGTTGTTAGTTTATGTTGTGGATGTTTTACTCCAACCCCGCCCCCCCCATATATATATATATATATATATATATATATATATATATATATGTATATATATATATATATATATATATATATATATATATATATATATATATATATATATATATACTAGCTGATTACCAGTGCTTCGCTACGGAGTACATTCAAATTAAATACAACGGTCAATATATGCAATTAATGCTAAAAGAATTATAAAAAATCGTAACGGATATTTTTATAGACAAAATAATGTAGAAGGAAATATTGAAATTCATTCTAATAGAACCTAAAGAATATAGTACAGTAAATACAGTACAGTTTGAGGAACATTTCTATTACTGTATTTTAATATTTTTTTGGATAATGTCCAATCGTTTGCCGAATTAGAAAGAAAATTTGTTTGTCAATTTTTTTCGTTGTTATGCACGTGACGCATAATTAATTAGAACAGGTGTCCCCAACCCTACGCCCGCGGTCACCATGGCGCCCACCGGTAGTTTTACGTGTGCCTGCCACTGTGCGACCATGATAAAACAATTTCAGTTTTAAATAAAATCCTATGGTAAAAGTTTTCTCATTTTTAATGATTAACCACACAAAACTAGAAATGACGTCCAAACACAGATAAAAACACAAAGCGTAATGACCGATCTCTTCTCCCCCTCGCGCCAGATCTTCGCCAACCTAATTTCCCATACCTAGTATGAAATGAACCGGCCCGATTTTTTGGTTGCCGTCCCAACATAGACATAATTCTGGAGCTCATCTCGTAAGAGCCAGTAGTGTGGTTTGTGCTGTGAGATATGTGTTTCATTCGACGTATCTACTTCATTATGTATTCATAAATATATTCTCAGATTTTTTGTATAATGTGTTTTCTCCTCCGTTGTTTTTAAATACTTCCTTATTTTTACCCCAAAATGAGTGGATCAAGTAAACGGACCTATAATTTTAATACTGAATTGAAGGATTCACATTGCTTCGTCAATTTAAAAGACAAATGTATTTGTCTGTAGTGGGGAAATAGCGTCGAGGTGCAAAAAAAAAAAGTTAATGTTGAACTTCATTTCCTGACAATTCAGGCTACTTTTAATACGAACTTAAATCCGCTTAATCTGAAATAAGAAAGAAGAAAATAGATCAGCTAAAATCGAATCTGTCAGCTCAACAGTCAGTTTTCACTAGGCCTTTAAGATCTAAAAAGGCCACTATTGCTTCTATAAAAATTTCTCACATACTCGCAAAGAAGAAAAAGCCTTTCCAGGATGGTGAGTTGTTAAAAGAAGCATTTCTTATTAGCACCGATTGCTTATTTGAGGGATTTTCCAACAAACGTGAGATCATGTCAGCAATTCAAGACTTATAGTTGTCAGATAACACCGTTACAAGAAGAATACAAGCCATTTCAAAGGACATGCAAATTCAGTCAAAAGAGTGACTTGGAAATATGTGAGTGGTTCTCACTACAATTTGACGAGTCTACAGACATATCAGACACAGCACAGTTGGCAGTTATGTTGGGAATGATATTTAGCGACTTTACTGTAAAAGAAGATTTACTAAAAATATTACCCATGAAAAGACGAACAACAGATGAGGATATCTATAAAATATTTATAACATATGCAAAGTCTATAGATATGCCTCTCCTGAAGTTGTCTGCGATAACCACTGATGGGGCACCAGCAATGGTTATTAATGTCAATGGATTTTTTACCCTCGGCATAAAAGATGAATCAGTTCCAAACTTTATGTCGTATCAGTGTATTATCCACCAGGAGGTTTGATGTGGTAGAATACTACTATTCGGACGCGTCATGAAAATAATTAGAAAAATAGTTAACTTAATTCGCGCAGTTCCTTTGCAACACCGTCTTTTTAAGGCCCTATTAGAAAATCCTGAAGATCCTGATCTCATTCTGCATACTGAAGTACGTTGGCTGAGTAAAGGCAAAGTTCTTGCTAGATTTGTAATTTAATTGAAGAAATAAAAAATTACCTCAGAGCAAAAAATCATATTTTTTTAACTAACAGACCCTCGTTGGCTAGTGGATTTGGCTTTTATAATGGATAATGGAAAAACTTCATTATTTAAACTTAGAGCTGCAGGGAAAGGATAAACATATAGCTACAATGACAGGATCTATAAACTCGTTTTAAGCTAAACTGGATTTGTGGACATCATAATTGAAGATGAAGTCCCTTGTACATTTTCCAAATATGAAAAAAAAAATGATAGGCGACGGGGAAACTGTCTTATCAACATTTGTTATCAACCTTTAATTACTTCAAGACCAGTTTGAAAAGTGCTTTCAACAGTTTAATATCATTGAGCCAATGGTCACCTTTCTTGTTTATCCTTTTTCTTAGCAAGTAAATGTAACCGAACTAGGTATATACATTTCAGAGCTTGTTCAAGTAAGGACAGAAGAACTGGAGATAGAAATTTTGGATCTTCAAAACAACATTGTCCTAAAATTTATTGTATCAGAAGAGAATTTCTGGAATGTAGTTGACAGAAACAAATTTCCATTCTTGAAAAGAGCAACGTATAAAATGAAATCGTTTTTCGGTTCGACATACTTGTGTGAATCATTATTTTCGACAATGAATATCATAAAAACAAAGTACAGATCACGACTTACAGACGAACACCTTGACGATTGCATACGCGCGCGCGAGCAGGAATATCATCATACTCTCCTAATTACGAAGAAATGGTCAATGAAATGAAATGAAATGCCAAAAATTACATTGACTTTGAGATTTAAATTTTTTATAAAGAATTTTTATACTTTGTAGAGTTTGTATACATTATTTAGTAATCATCTATTTTACACAAGAATATTATCAATAATTTTTGTATGTTAAATTATATTTTTGGAATTAAATATTTTTTATACATTATGTGTATGTATTATTAACTATGTCCAACTATAAATTCATCTTGAAAAACTAAATGGTGCCTGCCGTCCGATCGGTATTCTAGAATGTGCTCTTAGGTAGAAAAAGTTTGGAGACCCCTGAATTAGAATATCACATAAAGAAAAGAAACTACGTGATCAGCATTTAATTTAAAAATTTAATTTAAAATAATCTAAGAATTTTTCAAAAATCTTATAGTGTACCCCTACACTATAAGAAGAATCGCAACGCAAAATTTCAGCACTTTAGGTCCAGCGGTTTGGTCTGTGCATTATATGTCAGTCAGTCAATCAGTCAGTGAGTCAGTTACAGTACTTTTTTATATCGGTTTGGTCTGTGCCTTCCGTCAGTCAGTTACGGAACTGTTTTATATATATAACCGCTGGACCTAAAGGGCTGAAATTTTGCATGGCGATACTTCTTATACTGTAAGGATGCACGAAGAAAGATTTTAAAAAAATTCTTCTTAGATTTTTTAAAATTAAATTTTTAAGCTGTTTTAGTAACATTCTTTTAAGTTTGTATTTAAAATAATAATTTGAGGGTTATAAAATTTAGATCACGAGAAAGATCGTAAAAATTCCTTTAAAATGAAATCCTTTTCGAATCTTTACCTCCATTTTCTAATTTTTGGTGAATTTTTAAAGATTAAATTAAGAATTTAATTTATTAAATGCAGATCATGTGATTTCTTTTTCTGGTACTTTAAATTAATTTATCGTCACGTGCATAACAACGAAATACACAAAAAATATTTTTTTTCTTTCTAATGCGGCAGACGATTGGACATTATCTCAAAAAATATTAAAATACAGTAAAAGATATGTTTTTCAACCAGTACTATATTAACTGTACTATATTCTTTAGTATATTCTATTAGATTTAATTGGAATATTTTCTTCTACATTATTTTGTTTTTAAAAATATCCCTTACGATTTTTTTTATAAATATCTATATATATATATATATTACATCAGTTGCATACATTGATCGTTGTATTTATTATAAATATATGTATATATTTATTTATTTTTGAGTTTAACCGTTGTATTTAATTTGAATGTACTCCATAGTTAAGTGCAGGTTTTCAGCTACTGTATATATATATATATATATATATATATATATATATATATATATATATATATATATATATATATAAGAAATAAACATCGTGTCATTTTAAATTTAAACTCATTTAGTATTAGGTTTACGATTACATAATTTTAGGCTATGAAAAAAGATAAAATACGTCGGGCTTTTTTTTTTTTTTTGGGGGGGGGGGGCAATTTCTCCTAGTGCCTCCTCCCCTTGGAGTCGCCAATGTCTGATCAGAGGCTTTTGAAGAGAACATTGCTAGATAATTACCCATCTTTCAAAATAATTTTAACTTCGTACTCTTTTACCTTACGATAGAGACATAAAATTAAAGTATGCAAATTCGTTCTATTAATTTTAATCATGAGATGGTAATATTTCTATGTACCATTTAATAACAACTGATTTCTTTTCAGAGCTATAGTGGACCAAGACCAATTTCTGAGTTGTGAACAAGGACGTGCTTTAGTAGCTGTATTCAGTGATTTAACATATTTTATTGTCATGAACTTATCTTACAGTCAGTTTTGGAGAAACTATTCTCACCATTTAGGAAATTGTCAGACATGTCTAAACAGAACATTTTTTACGTAGTAGGTTAGTACAGATCTTAAAGGCAGTAGAAAACGAGGTTCAGTCTATGAAGAAACTAGAATGCTGTAGTCTCGTGTAACATAACAACTTTATTTCCAAACTGTGGCTATTATTAGGTGCCGAACATTACTAGCAAACATCACATGAAACAAACATTCGAACTCCTCGTTCCAGCAGGTGATTCCAACTTTTGTAGCAGTCAGAGATTGCTTTCTGCGCCCTCTCCTGGTAACATTGAAAGAATATTTAACAAAGGCTATGAGATCATGTCCAAAGGATGGCAGTGTATAGGGAATATATAACTCACTTCTACCCAGACTTGGGTGTATATAATTTGAAGTGGTACTCTAAATGATCTTCATACAAACACAGTTTATACACGAAACAATGTTTATTGAATTCGTTGCACATATAGAATTTGCTTTTACAGTAATAAGCATACGTACTACTTGTACGGAATATATAAATACAGCTTTCAAGAACAATATATTTTCAATACTCACAAACAGTAAGTCAAACCAGCAGTACTGCCAAGTAAACTTCGGGCCCCCTAAGCACTAGCTCAGGATAGTACTGGAGCTGCATACCTCGTAGCTCCCTATCACTTATCTATCAATTTTAACAATCTTCTTCAACCCTAACCACCTTTTTCTATTAATGACGCTGCATGGTATTTATACTAAGAGCGTATGCCGAAATTAGCATATCTGAAGCAGCTTCTTTAATTCATTCACTCAAAAGTTCGATTCTTGGGAATCGAATCTTGTGTATACCTTACAAGTGGTTTAGCTAAAGCCAGGGTATTTCACCATTTTATAAAGATGGAAATGTAAGCGTTTACGAGAACGTTTTCCTAGAATATTGAGAGTAAGTTTGGAAAGACTGTATAGCCTTTGTAAAAAATGAGGCATTTAGGGTGATACACAGCAGGGGTAAGACAACTTCAAACATTATTGATGATTCTGATGTCGTTGTCCATATCAAACCTTTACCTTCCTATAAGAGTTACTACACACGAAACATTATGCAGACAAAAAGTCTCTGCATCCTAACCTTACCATTAAAAATGTATGATCTCTATGTTGCGAATTGTGCTGATGAAAACAAAACAGCCATTGAAAGAGAAATGCTCTTATCGAGCGTTTTCGCAAAAAAAAAAAAAAAATCAATTTACACTTTAAGGTTCCTCCAAAAGACAATTGCAGATTATGTGAGTAGCTTATGCATTTAATAAAAAATAAGCATGAAGCTTAAAAAACACGTGAAGGAGAAAAGGAACTGCATTAAGTTCGTGCAAAGTTAGCAAGACAAGTCCTTAAAGATGACAGTAACTCAGCTTCAAATGGGACATATGTTTTTACATTTGATCTTCAAAACACATTGCCTTTTCCAAACCTTTCAGCTATTGCCTGCTACAAAATAAATATCTCTTTATACAATTTTGGACAACTGCTTCAATGATTCCACTAGCTAGATGTACGTTTGGAACGACAAAGTAGGAGGCAAGAGTTTTTAGGATCTTTATTCTTGTGTTTGAGAGAATTTAAACAATAAAATATTTTTTAAAAACATGGCACTGGAACAGAAAAAACAAGCAAAATTCAATGATTAATTAATTATAATCGTTCTACTTTGAGATCCATTTTCTTAGAACTGGCTCTGATGGACTTGTTCACTTTAACTCTGAAACCTCCAAGTGTGAAAGAAAATTAAGATAAGGACGTTTAAGGATGACATTTCGTATACAGAAAGAGCGTCATTTATTATTTTTTCTCAGATATATAAATTTAGAAAACACGTAAGGCTTCAGTAGAAAATAAATAAGTAACATACTAGATCAATAAAATCGTATGTTGCTGAGCTCAGACAAAATTTAATTAACGAATAACGAGATGTAAAACAGAAGAAAATAACTTTCTTCAGTAGTTGCCATTTTGTGTGGGGTAAACTCTTCATCTATTCATACGTAAAATGTAGTATTCAGACACATGATCTATGTATCACACGATGAAAAATATTATTCCAGTTCCAGGAACTTTAACTTGTTCAGAAGTGTTAATTAGGCAGCTACGTTTACAGATTGCATTTATGCTAAATGGATTTAAATATCTTACACACTACACTAAACACCGTTCTCTTCACTTAAATACCCTTAATTTAATCATTATCATTCTTTTTTTGTTATATCTCATCTTAATTCATCCAATTTTTTACTCGCTTTGCTCTACGTGTCAAATTGGAGCAGGTCGACTAATAAGTGATGCAAATTAAATTTCTTTTGTACAACTGCACAAAATGACTCACTCTTTTTTAACCATATATTGAGAAAACGTTAGCTAAGTCACAAATATACACCCCCCCCCTTGTGTAGATCAAAAGCGCAGTTGTGAAGAATGATCCGAAATTTACTTGACATATATATATATATATATATATATATATATATATACACTGCTGGCCACTGTAAATGCAACACACTGAAGGAAACATGCAAATAACATGAAATTTACAACATGCATTAGCGGAGGTGAGATATGCAAATGATTATAATTTCAGCGCAGACGCACATCACGCGCGTCTGTGGCGCCACTTCAAAGCGATATTTAAGGCTTGGAGATTTCGACGATTTCAAGTTCGACAATTGTGTTTTTCTTGTGGTTTAAAAAAAAAACCGATCAATTATGCCTCGTCGAAAACAGCGATCATCTTTTGATCAAGTATCCGAGTTCGACAGAGGAAGGATAGTGGCCTACCGAGATAGTGGATTATCTTTCAGGGAAATCGGTAGTCGTGTTGGATGAAACCAAACAACTGTAATGCGGATATATGATCGTTGGATGCAAGAGGGTACGACGGACCGACGTGTTCGATCGTATCCACCTCAGCGCACCACTTCAAGTGATGACAGGCAAATTGTGCGCATGGCAGTGACGGATCGCTCAGTCACATCACGAACCATAGCACAGCACATGCAGTGTGTAACGCATCATCCAGTGTCTGCGCGTACCATTCGACGCCGTTTACAGCAGAGTGGTCTGTCCGCAAGACGTCCATTGCTTTGTCTACCCTTGACGCAGAACCACAGACGTCTCCGCCGCCAATGGTGCAATGACAGAAGGATGTGGACGGCAGAATGGAATGAAATTGTCTTTACTGACCAGTCACGCTACTGTCTGCAACACCATGATGGTCGCATTCGAGTATGGAGACACCGTGAAGAGAGGATGCCGAACAGCTGCGTTATGCACCGCCACACTGGTCCTGCACCGGGTATTATGGTATGGGGCGGTATTGGATATCACTCTCGCACACCTGTAGTACGCATTGCCGGTACTTTAAACAGCCAGCGCTATATCTCCGAGGTGTTGGAGCCAGTTGTCCTTTCTTGCATTCAGGGCTTGCCCACAGCCATATTTCAACAGGATAATGCGCGACCACACGTGGCACGCATTGTCCAACGGTTCTTCGTCAATCTCCATATTGAATTGCTTCCCTGGCCGCCTCGCTCTCCGGATCTTTCACCGATAGAAAACATGTGGTCCATGGTTGCTCTCCGATTGACCCAGATTCCATCCCCAGCTGCCACAGCAGATCAACTTTGGCAATGTGTGGATGCTGCTTGGTGTGCTGTACCCCAAGAACTCATCCAAAGTCTCTTTGAATCAATGCCGAGACGTGTGGCAGCGGTGATCTCCAACAATGGCGGCTACTCTGGCTACTGATTTTGGGAGGAACCACACTTCACAGAAGTCTATAAATTTAATCATTTGATACTTGGTCAACATGTTATCTACAAAATAAATTTTGTTGTGATATCTCTTGTCTTTCTTTGTGTTGCAATTTGGGTGGCCAGCAGTGTATTTAACATAAAATTTTAAGAAAATAACAGAAATAACAGTAAATAAGGAAAAACTGATAAATCAAAATAATATTAAGAAAAAAAGGAGTTCGTAATATTTAAAAGAACAAACACTAAAAGTAGCTTGCTTGAATAAAAATAATATTTCATTTGTAGTGGTAGAACAACTGGATAGCAACTAAGCTAAAAATCCTACTGTGGTAAACGTTTTATCGCATTATACTAAATAACTTTTATACACGTAAATAAAAACTGAGAAAACTCAAAAGAAATTGAGAAAAATCCTCTCAATTTAAATTTAAACTAATTTACTATTAGGTCTACGATTATATAATTTTAGGCTATGAAAATAAACAAATATGCCGGGCTCTTTCTTTGGGAGAGGGGGCAATTGCCCCCACTGCCCCCCCCCCCCCCCTTTGAGCCGCCGTTGAGAGAATTAACAAGATCGTAATCCGCGTAGTCATGTCTATCAAGTGGCAGCAGCTCACACGGGGTGGAACCTCGCGTACGTTGAAACATATTTTCTTATTCCTTTATATATATTTAAGAATGTATCTTTGCAACAACGTACAGCATTTCCTGGTGCCTTACATGCATTTGCAAATGACGTAACCAGCAGAAGTTTAGTGCAAAGTTTATCTTTACATGTAAGGTGTTTATTTACCCTCACAAAGCGTTTCCTCATATCAGACAACAGAGCAAGGCAGTGCGATATAGCAAAAATAACACACAACAGAGCCATATTTATAAGCATTTGATATGGATCGGTATTTGGAAAAGTATATTTACAGTGTATGAAATGTTTCGTTAAATCTAGCCATAGTGGTTACCAAATTATACGAATTTTTTATTATATATTTCGAAGAGAGCACACTTATATTCCAAAGCGTTTTTATTTATTTCCGCGTCAAGTTTTCACGGAAAGACGAATTTATCTTTCAAATTTCATTGCTACCACCCGCCAGTTGAAAGAGAAATCTTCCGTTTACAGCAAACTTTTTTTTGTTGTTGTTGTTTCAAGAAATACAGAGCTAGGTCGACAATGTAGTTCTCAGCTGAGAGAAAAAATATCAGCAAAAGATCAAGCATTTCAAAAAGATATCAAGCTGAAATATTGCCATAAAAGCATTCTTTGAAAAACTCAGGAAAATTATTTCTAAAAATGTTGAGGAAGAATTATTTCCAGTTTACAAATACAAACATTGCGATACTTTCTCCGTGCGAAACTTTCGCAATGCAACAGTTGTGGATTCACCATTCTTGTAGAAAAGTTTAACCTCCAGCGCTTGATCTGGTAAAGAAAGTGTGCAGCCGGTTTCGAATGACGGATCCATTTCCAGCCAGGTATTATATTGATAGCCTGATTTGCATAAAATGATCGTGTGAGCGCCCTCTTTCGGTTACTTTTGGAAACTTTTTTTTTTTACATGGAAAAAAAATCCAATGTCCCTCTGATCCTAATTGCGCAAATAGAAAATTTTTCCGAGAATTACTTCTTTTATTATGAATTTTTGAACTCTGCACGAATTTATGGCGCGCCCGGTATATATAATACACTGGGAGACGGTGAACAAGTGGCCATGTTTAAAAACATCGCAGGTGTGATTTCTTGTGAAGTGGTATAAATAGGTAACGACAGAATGTGAGACATGATACAACGCAAGATTATTTGCGAAAAGAGCTACAGAAAGTGTTGAAACAGGTTGTTTCAGCGAAAGGTACATATTGACCTGGAAACAGAACAGTGCAAAGAATGCAGATTACTAATGACAGGCACTCCGGAGAGACATGTCAGTAAAGGATATGTCCACCATGCAGTGCAATGAAACTACCTACACGTCGTGGCATGCTTTGAATCACGTGATCCATGAGGTTTTGAGGCAATTTGTCTCACTCCTCTTTCACTGCACGGATGAGGGGAGGCTTGTTTGTCAAAGAATATGTGCGAGCAGCAAGACGTCGCCATAAGGCATCCCATACATTTTCTATTGGATTAAGATCAGGTGAACGTGCTGGCCACATCACACTATGAATATCCTCGCTCTCCAGACAGTCGTGAACAGTGTTGGCGCGGTGACAGGACGCGTTATAATCCATGAACAGAAAGTTATCGCCAACAGTACAACGGAATAGGTGAACATGAGGCTGTAGAACTTCAGTAATGTACCGTGGAGATGCCATGGTCCCTGTTTCAAGCACATGTAGGGGTGTACAGTCATTGACCATGATGCCTTCCCATACCATGACGCTATGGGAAGGCAAGTACCATATCGGTCCCTTTCCTGGATATTTTCTGGACAATAAGCACTACCAACTTCACGCCATATCAGTTGCCGTCTACTATCAGAAGAAAGACTGAATCGGCTCTCATATGTGAAGAGGACATTGCTCCAGTCACCTTTGGTCTAATGGCGATGGAAGATGGCAGCATTGTAAACCGTCGCTACGGTGAACTCTTGCAAGTGGAATCACACAACAGGTCTTCGGGTATATAGTCCTGTCTGTCGCAAACGTCTTGCAACAGTTTTCTGGGATATCTGAGTTCCTGTGGCTGCGTAGAATTGACTTGCCATTTGACCAGCTGTATTGCGTCGGTTCCTTTTTGCCGTTAGAACAATGCACCGATCGTCTTCGTCCGTCTTACTGCGAGGACGACCTCCTAGCTTACGCTTGTTACACTGTTCACTTGATTGATACGCTGCCCAAAGCCTGGAAACAACACTGTGGGCGATGTCGAATTACCTAACAACATCTATAATTTCACGCCCTTCCACCAGCTTTCCAATTATCCGTCCGCATGTAAAATCATATAAAGGATGCCTGCTAGACATCACCTCACTTTCCAACAAGCAACGTTCTTCCGACCTGTTCAAATGGAACGTCCAACACTCACTGGCTGCACGCGCCGAATGCCTGCAAACCGATATGTACACCGTCATGTGATCCACATTTGCGGTAATAAAATTTTGAATCGCCACTTTTATTCGGATTGCATCACGCCTTTATGCAAATTGCCACAAGCTGCTGCGTTTGATTCTGCGCCTGTCATCGTTTACTGAAACATCCGTTCTTAGGTTTTGTCCATCATTATATATATATATATATATATATATATATATATATATATATATATATATATATATATATATATGTATATATATATATATATATATATATATATATATATATATATATATATATATATATATATATATATATATATATATATGTATATATATATATATATATATATATATATATATATATATATATATATGTATATATATATATATATATATATATATATATATATATATATATATGTATAACGAAAAAATGCCTGATCCTAAATTTCACTTAATGCTTATTCCAAATTTCCTTTCTCTAAGAAAGCATAACTCCTTTTTTGAATCGCAATGTATAAACAACCGAATTTAAAAAATTAAAATTAGCCCTAAACGTACGACATTTTTTCCCAAGAACTGGAATATCCGCAACCTCGCCCTCAGTGATCGTATTCAATGCAGACTACCATATACGGATATCAAAAGAGTTCTCCCCATGCCATGCGAACGTCCCATTAACTTTAAGTCTTAATAAATATTCCCAATTTACAGCCTATTATCAACTAACTAACCCCAAAGACCCATTCTTGCCCCATATTCTTGGCTATATCAAACTGACAGAAGGACGTGGGCATAGAGTCATGTGAGTCTCAAAACACACAATTATCACCCCAACCAATTACTAAATTCTAACTCCTGGTGGTCACACGGGGAAATAGCGATTTTTTATACGTTTGAAGGGTAGACAGTGTATTATTACTTACACACACATAGAAATATATATATATATATATATATATATATATATATATATATATATATATATATATATATATATGTGTGTGTGTGTGTGTGTGTGTGTTTGTTTGTTTTATGTAATTTTATCAGAATGTTTTCATTAGTTGTTATCACATTACCTATAATAAACTCTAACAGTGCACTTTTGTTTATTAGGACGCAGTGGGCCAGATGATAAAGGCAGCGAGCCAGGGATTTGAACGTCTCTTGTTCGATGCCGGTAGATGACAAATTCACCACCGTGTAGACTAATGGCGGCTGGTGCACGAACAATCTCTCGTGGCTGCACTGTCCTCCAAGATCTCAAAATTTACCTCTGGAGGTGAGGGGTCAAGTGTATCGGTCTCGTCACTTTAATAGGTTCAAAATTACGGGGCCGGTCCTTCAGCCAAGTCGAACTCCGACCCTTGTGGTGATATTAAAAACCGGAGCCGCACCTTTCTGCTCAATAGCATCTATGGAATTGATCTGACATACTGTTGGTAAGGGGCATAAGCCAAAACAACAACTTTTGTTTATTTATTTACTAATTGAAACAGAACTAAAATATTAAAGTAAAATTTAAACGAGATCCTTTTCGGAAACCTCTCTTTTTAGATAATGTAAAATGTTTTATAAACGACAGTCTGAAATTTTCGAGCATTCATATAACTGTATGTGTTATTTTATTAACAACGGCATCTCCACTTATGTACAGCAACTTTACTCTACGTGATTTAAAAAAAAATTAAAATATAAATTTTTGACCTAACGATTTCTTCCGTTTGGGAACGAAACCATACTTTTTGTAGCTCCCAGCCACGTCAATTCTGTAGCAAAGAAATCCAATTTTTCATCACGGCAATTTTTTGATTTTTCCTAAGAACTTTTGACGTCTTAAGTCAGAAAAGAATATCCCGTTACCTAAAAATAGAATATTTATGAGATGCGGCGATATCCGAACAACAAATCCTGTGTTCTTTTTTTGATGAACGCAAAAAAATATTGTTTCACACGCCACTGAATTTGTCCGCAAGTTAAAGTAAGTTTTTGATATTTGCATTTAAATATGAAATGCGTGGCAGGAAGTCGGTCGAATAATATAAGAACTAAGTCATTTCTTTGAAACCTCAAAAATAAAAAAAATTATAAAGAAAAACAGTGAAATTTCTCTAAGGCGGTTAGTCATGGTTCCGAAAAAAAGTGGCCGTTTTGAGGTGTGGCCTTCTAAAACAGATTTCTTCCATAAAATTGGCTCTTTGGAGTCTATAATCAGTTCTGAACAATATATGGCCGGTTTATAGGGGTGGCTAGAGAAGTTTCACGTCACGTATGTATCTAATGATGTATGAGACTTAGTTTATAGGCAGGAAATGTGAAGGGATAAATTTCTTTTTTTTTTTTCAGAAGTGGACTTCTTTACGAGGGATGGAACTTTAATAGTGGCAACAATGTTGTAGAGATCCCACCTAGGAATCAGCTTACACCATACGTACTTCATCACATGCCTGCCTTACCTGAGATAGAATTCGCTCTCCTCACAAACATCCCACACTTGCACAGTAACAGAATGAATACAGCCATGTTTTAGTAACCGGTCTATCGTACGAAATAATTTATTGCATCGTACTGAATGAATCAAAATGCTTGTGCGCACACTATGGCTGATGTGTTTGCTCCCTGGGGCTGGGAAGTACTCTACCATCCCCCATATTCCCTGGACTTAAGACCCTGTGACTTTGATCTCATTCCCAAAATGAAGGAACCGTTCCGTGGATTCCAACAAAGATTCTGCAGGCTGTAGACCGCTCGATTCGAAGGATCAACAGATCAGGTGCTGCCAACGGCATCCTGCATCTTACAGGATGTTAGCAACGGGTGGTAAAAAATGCTGGTTACTACTTTGAAGGGCTATAAAAGTTTCACTCCTGCACATCTTCTAAATACCTTATACATACCTAGTTGCCACTATTAAAGTTCTATGCTATGTATATAAATATGGCCGCGTAAGATTTTAGCTGCAAATATGTTAGCGTCTTGGGCCCCAAGTAGTCTAGTGACAGCGCGTTTTGCTTTGGACGAAAGGTGCTCAGTTCGAATCCCGATGAGCGCCATTGAATACCTCCGTGTATAGTCCGGCTATAGACACGCCCGTACATGAGAAATCCGTAGATGGGAAAGTATTTCCATGTAGTCATATGGATGGGGTAAAGTACCTGTCCTCCAGATGTCACCCGTGAGGGTGTTCTGTCAAAATTGAGGTGGCACCATGGGATGGTGTTGGCTCACCAATACGGTTTAGTCATTGAAACCGCGAAGGATTCCCGCGTATAAAGTACGAATGTCTTCATTGATAAGTGCGCCGCATTGGGGAAAAATGCTAGCGTACTTTCATCAATAATAAAATTTAGCCTATCCATAAATCAAATTTCGAGTAACATTACATCTGAACTTATCACGCTCCCTAAAATTGTTATAATAATGCTTTTTTCTAAAGTGCAAACTCCATTACTTAAGGAAAATTCATACCGTGCTTCACAAAAGGAAGCGAAAGTTGCAGGTTTCTAAAATGGTGTGAAAAAGGTAAAGTACTTTAAGCTAAAACTAAAAGAAATGCTCCTCTTTGAAGTATGCGATTACTTAGTCTTCTGTCCGTTATATCGATTTTTTTTTCGAGAAAGAAAATATTGAACTAAAAATTAATATCTTCTACTGCAAGAGGAATAATAATCTAATACTTCTGCAAAAACATTCCTCCACAATAAATGAAAAAAATGTAAGCTTATGGAAATATGGATATTAAAAACGGCGGCCAACATTTAAAAAAATTATCTATTCCAATTATTAAATCCAGTTTTCTTAGAGTATTTACTTTTCTTGTCACGGCTAATTCAAGATGAAAGAGGCGCATAAAATTGTTAGAGAAAAATGCTAGAAATTCTTCGACTAGTTCTCAATTTGTCTTTAGGGAGAAAAAATTCAGTTCGAAAAACTGCCTAAACAATTAACTGACTAATAACGACGATAAAATTTTTGACTAACTAATTATATGTATAGAATCAATTTGGATGAAAAAAAATCTTTAATAATCACGTGTTTTAACTATATAAAGCTTTCTTAGAATATTTGCCTTTTTAATATTTTCTTGTTATGGACAATCAAAGAAAATAAGGGGTAATAGGAATTTTGTCAGTTATTTTTAAATCTGAATTTAGAAGAAGAAAATCTGTTAAAAATTGCTTATATAATTAATTTAAGGACTTGCATTAGTTGACTTAGCAGGTATTCAATCCCGTGACAGACTGTAGGGAATTTCATCTTAGTATTTTTATATACAATGATGGTTAAAAGTATATATTTTTTTGGTTTTATGTTTTATAAACGAACAAATATTAAATTGAAAAAACGCAATTAGTTTTTAAAGCTTTAAAACATTTCAGCGGTTACTTTTTAGAGTATTTATGTAAGGACTGGAAAAAAACCTTAATAATGCCCTGAAATTAACACTAAAAATCTCTTGTTACGAATTTCCAGCTCGGGTTCGGTGATTGAATGGACTTTGAATAAGATAAAGACAAATAAGACAAAGATTTATTCAAAGGAAGTCGAAATACTACAACTTACAGATCGTTAGAAACTGACTACAGTGCTTCCAAAACAATCTTTAGATCACAGAAGTAAGGAAATACTCAACATAAAAGACGCCGCATGAAGTCGCACTTATCGCGGCATAAATCTCAGCAATTCTCCGATGAAAATCTCCCAGCTAACAGCGTCGCTTTTGACAACCTCGGAGCACACTCAACCTGAGCCCTGTACTCTGAATCGAGGGTGTATTTATAGCCTCTCGAGAGATTGGGGATTTCCATAATGTTCCAGGAAGTTCCAAGCTTGGAAAAGTGGACAAGTTTGACTCCAAGTCGCCAAATTTGGTGCCAAAAATTAGTCTCTAAAAACGTCGCTAACAAACCAATATTTCGCCAATTTGGAGAGATACCATAGAAGATACCAGGGGGTGAACAATCCGAAGTCCGTAATCTTCAATTTTAAGATTGGCTGAATGAATTCAGATAGCTCCTCTTTTTCAAATTTAATCCGAAATCGTCAATACCAGAAAATTAATAGCAAAATCCTTCCTAATTCTTCCTAGAAAATTACCAAAAGAATAACGCTTTTGGAATGTGTGGTTTTATTTGCTATATAACTGCCCTGAAGTTATGAAAACAGCCCTCAATCTTCCTATAAAAACCCTATAGGAAAAATTACATAGCAACGTGAGTCTAAAGTTTGAAATATTCTTTAAAGCAACAGTTGATGTTGGAAAAAAGCAAAGTGGAGCGAAACAGAGACTGAAATAACAATATTTGGTACAATACTTGCCAGAAAGATTTAAACAGATTGTGAAAGTCCATAGCTATCCAAAATACGTATAAAAAATGTCTTGAAAATAGGATTATGACTTTTATGTTATTGAAAAGCAAATGCCGGAAATCTAATGTGCTTTATACCACTTACATTCAATTTATTCTACATTTTTATATATGAAATCTACATAAAATTCTGAATTAGGTATAAAACTAAGAGTGAGATTAAAACATCCTTCATTAATTTTGTCTTATAGTCTTTTGATTGGAAGATTTTTCAGAAAGGGATAAGTGTCCGATTGCTTATGTGAAGCACTATGTGTAAGGTAAAAGAAATTGTGTATTCAAACTTATGGTTTAAATAGCACTGTGTAAAAACAGTTTTGAATCTTAAAATTAAAACTTACATTCTTAAACACATAATAATATATACTGACTGACCAATACATTGGATTCTTCTCTCATCTTATTTCATCCTTAGATGTAAATAACTTTCCACGTCTTATTGCTCAAAAGCTAATATACTTTTAGACCCTATATTTCAGATTTCTTTCTTCCGCGGCATAAAATTATGGGGAGCTCCAGCTGCCCCTATTTTTCAAGAAATCCATTTTTTTCTTTACCGGCGAAAAATTCTGACTTCTCGGGATATTTGATGCTCCGAGTCAGAATATGCTGTTACGTAAAACTAGAATATTTATGAGAAGCGGAAAGATACCTCTGGACAACACAAATCTTACGTTATTTTCCATAGAAAATTTCTTCCGCGCAAGACATTGATTTATTCACTTGTTGAGGATAAGTTTTTTGATATTTTTATGAAATATGAAATTTATGTTCCAGAGAAGTTATCTTGGCTCTAATAAAAAAAGCCTAGGGAATGGGGCGGCTTGGTCTTTCTCTCTACAGGAAAAGGTTGTTTAATGGCATGATGCGATAATTCAGTGGTTAAATTAGCCACCAATGATGCCAAAGACGGTTTGTTCGATTCCAGAACCATATATAACTAATTAGGAATGACAGAAAAATTTAAATGACTGCAATGGGAAAAGAGAGGGGGGGGGGGCTGTGTTTGAATTCATCCAAAAACAAGGACATGAACCCTAAATCTTTGAAGAGGAAGAAACATGCAAAAAAGATGAAACGGTTGCTCGGTATCGCTAGCTATTCAATGCTGCCTTGAAAGTCTTCAGTATTTCTGAGGCAATTCTGAGGCACCTTTGCTATTATTGTTACTTTGAGAGAGCTAAAGAATATGGTTTCTTGCGATAAATCTGAATAGCACCAGGGCCTCAGCATCCTTTAATCATAAAGAATAAGGTATCTTTCATATCGGAATGGCCAGACGAAGACCAAATTAGAAATCTTCGGATGTACAGTCTACGTTTTCGTGTTCCATGAGTTTGGTTGATTTGTCCGGTCATTGTTTTTTTATGCACTATAGATAAATGAGAGAGAATTATTTTGAAATTGGTTCCGAACATCCATGGAACACGAAAACGTAAATTGTAGTTCCGAAGATTTCTAATTTGGTCTTCGTCTGGCGATTCAGATTTGAAAGATACCTTATTCTTTATGATTAAAGGATGCTGAGGCCCTGATGATATTCAGATTTATCGACGTAAACCGTATCCTTTAATCCTTAACAACTCCTAAGTTAGAATGATAGCAACGGCAAGTGAATTGCCTCAAGAATACTGAGGATTTTCAAGACATCATTGAATAGCTTGTGATCATTTTAAATAACGGAAAAATATTCCACGTAAATTTATAAGTTAAGATAATTAGCGGCTGGAACGTGAGTGTACGAAATAGTCTCTAAATTTGATTCACCTGAATTTTTTCGATCATTTGTCTCAGGTTAGTCTTGGTCAATCCAAGTTCGAATGAACAAACTTTGTCGGCATTGATGAAGGTATCGATGTCGGTATCTATGATTTAAATCAATGGGTAGAAGCGGTAGTGTAATGTTCAATGTCAATCATAAAAGTCTAAGTGACATAGTTCAGTCCTTAATTGGATTTGTATACCTGCTTACTGATAGACTTAGGTGTTGAAGATAAGCCAATTTTCTTCGAATAAAAATTTATTTAAGAGATCCAATACACAAAATTTTATTTATATTTTTTACTTACATATTTCACATTAATTATATGATTTTTCTCTCAAATGTTTCTTTCTTTAGAGGTCATTATGCGTATAATAATGCGAAAACAATTTTTATTTTATCTGTTTATCGAATAGCGCTTTTTACGTAATTCCTCCACCTTTTATAAAAAGTTTTCTATATAATTTGTTTTCAGCATTAATGAAAATGTTGTTTAAAAAACTATCGATCGTTTTAAGGGCAAAACAATAATTTTTTTCAGAATAATTTTTACTTCAGGAAAAATGTCTTCAGTATTTTTATTCTGAAGGAAAAAAATCCTAGAGACAGATCACCGTAACGAACATAAAAATCCTAATGAAAATCGGAAAAAAAATAATAATGAAAAAATTTTTGTAGACATACTAAGAAAATAATTTTTGTTGTACTGATATTAAGATAGCGAAAAATGAAAAATTCAACTCCAAAGGAAATAGACTTGAAAAGTTCAGGGGTACAGCTGGCTGCACATAAACATTACTGCGTAAAAATATTGTACCTGCCATGTTATCATCGAGTAAACAGGTGATATTTTGTTTTACAAGTTCCATACTATGCTTTAAGCCCAGTAGTAAAATGTTCCTTTTTTTGGAGAATTTTGGGTTCCGGCCCTGTTAAATTAACTGCAACTAGTGCTAGATGTGCGAGAAAGGATTTTTTTAAGACTGTTAAAAAGTCTTTGTCGGTTAGAGAAATTTGAATTCCTCGAAAAATTTCAAACAGTTAATGTTTATTAAGCAACAAACATAGACAACTAAAATATTTTTTGCGATGTTGAACTAGGAATTCAACCTTTGACATCACCAAAGTAGGGATTTAAAAGCAGAGTTGCGAACCTTCCTTTATATTAATCGCTCAACATTTAAGTTACTGTGGATGTACATGCGCTTTCTACAACTCATGAAATTATGAAAATACGAACAAATATTTTCCTTTTCATTTGAAATTCTCAACTGACATTTAGTCCTTGTTACCTGGCTTGATATATAAACATATGTTACATTAAATACTGATAATTAAGTAATGGAAATTTTAATTTAGACACACGTGTTTATTAAACTGGTGGTCATTAAAAACACTCGAACTTCTTGAAAATGTGTTCAGTAAATATTAGCTAGTGATTATAAACCATTAACATATACGTTACTTAACCTAAATTATGTTATTCCCCATCTATCTGCCATTCATAAACGGTAGATTTACCCATAATCTTAGATCATTTCTATCACACTCTATAGACAATTTAATGGATTAACTTGATGTATCAAATATATAAACATACGTTGGAAGAGGATAATAATATAGCAATATGAATTATGCAGTTGTCATTAATAATTATTATTTGAATAGATGTCTAATGTGCTTACTTGTTTACATTATCCTTTTGTATGTAGTGCTACTACTGTAATGCATGTTTGGAAAAACACTTAAACAACACATCTGATTTTCTGAAGTTGCATTTTCTCTTCTGAAATGTAATTAATTAATGAGTTTATTTTCAATGTGCTGGAAAATTCCCTGTTTTCTAATATTGAGGTACTATTTTTAATACTTTGACAGATTTGTGTTTCTGCCTTTTTCAGTTTGTCTCACTTTGCATCAAAACAAGTGATGCAGTAATTCCAAGGCGTAATTTAAAAAAAGATTATGAATTTAAGCATTATAACCTTGGCATGTATTTAAAGCCTCGTACTGAGTTTTGTTTTTAGTTATTATCACGGTACAAAAACTTGAAATATTTTTAATTGGTTTAACCGGGATCAAATTATCCTGTTCTCTGGCATTGAGGTAAAATTTTTAATACTTTGACAGATTTGTGTTTCTAACTGTTTCCGTTTGTCCCAATTTCCAACAAAACAAGTGATGTAGTAATTCCATTGCGAAATTTAAAAAGTTATGAATTGAAGCATTAAAATCTTGTAATGCATTTAAAACCCCGTACTGAGTTTTGCTTTTAGTTATTATCGCGAAAACCTGTAATATTTTTATTGATTCATCGTCAATGATAGTTAACATAATCTAATGTTATTTTGTGAATATCGGGGTAACACTGATCCTTAAACTGATCCGGTTGATCAGAAAACAATTGCGCATCCATGCGAATTTACAATTTTGCTTTGTATATTTATTTATTCGTCTCCCTTTGAGTTTATTTTTCTATTAGATGCATGCAAGCGTATATTTTTAACTTAAAAGTTCATAGCATTATAAATTTTCCTATCTAAAATTCATTCTTATATTTCATTTTATTGAAAAGAGACGGTTGAAGTTATATTCTAACCTTTTCCCCCCGTTTTAAATTTTTTGTCTTTCGTTAAACGCCCTGCTCTTTCAGTTCTCAAATGAACTGTCGGTTGTTGTTGGAGGAAACAAATGCATTGAGAAAACGGAAACGGAAGTAGGGTAGTGTTTGCTTACTGGCGCCGGTCTAATGTTTCACTTCCACTTTCAACAACACGATAGTTTTCGGACAAACTTTATTTCTCTTTGGCATCATCTCATCCTTTAAACTCAATCGCCAGCAAATATAAATTCCCAAATCTATTTCTTTTTTTTTTTTTGCGAAACAGGCATAAAAGTTCAAAAGCGAAATGCTTTGAATATATTTTTTCTTTTTGTGATAGGATTTCCGACTGAAAGTTTAAATTTGACTTCTGGAAAAAAAAATTATTATTTTTTTTCTTCATTTAACAATACTTTCATTTGCCAAAATTTTTCAAATAAATATGTATTAATTAATTCTTGAATGTAATTTTTCATCCGAGCCTTTTTTGTAAAATTGAAAAATTTGCACTAGGACACTGAAAATCAAAATATTCCTGAATTATTGGCGAAATTAAGATATATCAAAAACTCCCCTAACAAGCATTTTGCTTTACATGCCTCGCTCTCCTTTCATGTTAGCAATATTATTAATTTATTAATAATGCTAATATTAATTTTCTTTCCAGAATTTTTCTTTCAATATTATTTCTAGCTTTTGTTAAAGATCGTTGCGGTTTTTAAAGTTCATAAGTCTGTTTATTTTTTATAATTCCGAAACAATTTCGACAAACATGTCTGAATATTTTGTTATATTTTGAATTTTTGTGCCAAGGTTAATTAAAAATATTTGAATATTTCATTAAACATCTCCCCAAAGTTTTTCAATAATGAAATGGGAAGTTATTGAAATATTTTAATTTAATTGCAATTATAAGTTCCTTTTTATGAAAAAGAAAGATGTGTTATCTAGTTTTTAAGATTTATTAATAAATATTATGTATTTTTTTCTCATATATCTTGAATAAATCTGAGTTTCTATTTTAATCGATTTGAATCCGCGTGTTTTAATTTAATTGTAGAATATTCCAAACAGCAGCAGAGAAGTCGAATTTTTTCAAGTGCAAAACAACTGCAAATAGAACTCCAAAGACTCTATTTACAATCTCTATTCGTCAAGGTTCTTCATTTGTCTGATTTTGTACAATATTCTGTTTAAATACATTTAAAGTTTCAAGGGCAAACAACCTTAAACTTTTTGGAAATGGAAAAAATAAAATTTTTATATTTTGAACTTATGCTTTATGTGAGTAGGGAAAATTGGAACATGTGTGGGTCTGTGTGTCTGTGTGCTTTTTGTAAAAATAATCTGGTGGTACAAAATGAGACGTGATTATTGATTTCCATGAAGGGCCTTCAGCAAATATTCTTTTGACTGCTGAACTTACATTACTCTTTAATACAAAAATGTTTGTTGTAATAACTATTTTTAACGATCCGGAGCTCTAAAATAATCTTCATTTCATAGATTATTGTTAGTGTGTTTTTAATGTGAATATATAAAAATTTACAGTGGGTTTCAAAACACCACGTGAAGATGACAATATTGTATAAAATGCATTTGGCCAGTTAAGTGGATAAGCCAAAAACTTTTAATTATTGTTTTCTTTTTGTCGTATCTTGTGCTATTAACAACAAAAGTTTCTGTAAATCTGATCTATTAAACATTTTGTCAACTCGTTTTCCTGTGGTTTCCACTAACTTAGTCAGAAAAGCGTAATATTTTAATCAAGTTTTTAGTAGAGCAAAAATGTTACTTTTTTACATTTAATTTGACTGGAACCAAATCTAACATCCCTGTCTTCTTTTTTAAACTTCGGCTAAATGGTTATCTTGCATGATATAATCGGATAACTCCCTAAACATGTTTTTACAATCGTTTCCGTCCTTCCAAACCCTTCATTATCCAGCATTGTTTAACACACCCATATTGCATGTGAGGGCTGCTTATGTTTGACATCTACTCTAACTTGACATTTATGATAGGGTTGTCAGAGAATGCGGGGTTCCAGAGCTTGATTAGATTAAATTTCTCTTGATGTAACATGCAGTGATGCGAGCGGATATATTTACTACCGGATGTAGTGGTCACCTAAATCATGCAGAACAATGTGTTCGGAGAACAATGACTTTCAAGCGTTACGGAAAGTTAAAAATAGAAATTGAGTAATTATGTACTCAATAATTATTCGAGAACTGAACATATATTTACGTATTTATTACTCATCAAGAGATTCTTAAATGCTGACCTAGCATTATTTATTAGAATAGGATTTATAGTTATTTATTGCGTAATTACAGTCACTAACGAAATTTCATTGTCTTAGATCGTATAAAAATATAGCAATCATCTAAAGCATCAAAATTCTGTTAATAAAGAGGGTGTAACTTTTTCTGTAAATCAGTTGAGATATGCTACGTAATATATGAACTCAAATAATTTTAAAGCATTCCTTAATACATTATAACCAAGATAATTTTGCAAAACGTTTCTGTCTATATGTTTATATCTTCAGGTCCAAATTTGAAATTCACAAACATATGTCCAAGTTTTCTGTTGATTTTTATATTTTGTGATTTTTATATTTTGTGATTTTTATATTTTGTGATTTTTATATTTTGTGATTGACAAACAATTGATACGGTTTAAATGAATGCAAAAGATAGCAAAAGAATTCTAAGAACAGAATAACCTCAATGTAACCACAATCATTTAATATATATACCCCCACAGAAAATTCAGCATCTTTCTTAGCAGCCGGGCAAGAAAATGGTTACACTATAAGTCAAGGCAGGCAAAACGCTATTTGCTCGCTTTGGGTTCTTTAACCATGATCCTGAGGAACAGAGCTTGATTTGCTTTAGAGATTCGAACTGAGCTACATTTACAGTCACATATTATGAATTTATTAAGATTTTTTATATCCTCTTTTGTTTCTGATTAGTGTCTAGTTAACGTATAGGAATGTTATTCTGCCCTGAATTTTTTGTGATTTACATTTTGATTCATATAAATCTTTTCTTTTTTCAATCATCTGTCTAATTATAGATACACATAACATCAACTTTTTACCAACATTAAAGCGTAAATATTAAGTTATAATTCACACTTAGTTTTTTTTTTTTAAGATGAAGTACACTAATTTGGATAATGCACGAGTAGCACTAAAAAGAAGAGTAACCTACCCAGTTACAGATAATCTTCCACAACTGGCGGTAGCTCGTCTCCTCTTTGCCCAAGACCTCTATTTGACCAGATATTTTAGAAATGGGCATTCATGCCTGCTGAACTTGAAATTTAAAAAAAAAGTCTCCTATGACTACTTCGGCCACTTTTCTGACTTCAAGTACAGACGTCAACGACCAAACAAGAAACTTTTCAACTAATATATGTCCATACTGATATCCAAAGGCTAAAGTTGTATCATATAATGCTGAATTGTACAGATTATTTATAATTTACAGCCTCATGATTCCAAATGCATTAAAATTAAAAGAATTCACTGTCCAGGATGCAATTACAAGTGCAATTACTTCGTGATTACAAGTTATTTTAGTGAAAATATTTCGATGGAATATGGTGCCATATTAACGTAACAGATCAATGGTTTTCCATGTGGCTATATATCCAGTGCGTCACTTTGACGTCACATAGTTCACTTCACATAAATCCCTTATAGGTCACATAAATGAATTGTTTTCTCAGTGTCTTATTCTTAATACGGTCCCCGAGCGATTTATCACAAAAGACTCAAAGGCCTCAGGGGTCGAACTCCTTTTTACTACTTCTAATTGAATGTTGCAAAAAGATAATAACCGACTGGGTTTATATAGTGACATAATACAATGAAGATTATAGACACGCTGAATAAAAAGCATGCCACATGGATCAAAATCATTCGTTGAATTCTAAAAAAGAGGAATATTTACACAAAGTTCATAGAAGACTAGTTTGTTTTACTGATACCTAAAAGAGCATGTGTTAATGAAGTTTACTGAAGTAAGTTTTTTTTGCCATTTATGAAAAATGTTAGTCATGCCAAATTAACAAATATTTAAAGCACTTTTTTAATTACGAATATTACATACCTAAATGAATAAAAATATTAAATTGCACACTCTGAAACACTATTTCTTACAGGTGCTTGCCAATGTTTTAAATGAATTCTGCCTTTTATTCTACCAATTCTCTGAAATACAATGTAGACATTTATTATGTACGGAACATACAATTACAACTTTGACACACTCTGACATCTGCAACGGATTCGAATAGCTGATCTGAATAATTTACATTTAATAAAATGGCAATTCCATGTTAACGTAGGGAAACGTTAATAGCAGGTTACAGTGATTAAATAAATTACTCTGAAATGTTCGCTGGTATGGATCGATTGAAATAAATCGTTTCACTTGCCGCATGATTCATAGAAAGGAATATATGCACCAGTATTGTTTTACTGTAGACTTCATACTTCAAAAGATAAAACTTTGGAACAATCTAGGAATGCCCAATTTGAATTATCGAGTTGGATGTCGAGTTGGATATTTTCGAGTTGGATATTTATTCGGGATGAAAATGCTATTTATTTACATATACCGCACGCGGTTTTTGATTCCACCTTTAGAAAGAAATAACTGATAAACATAAAAAAACCTCATTGTGAACAATTCCTCTTTACGTCATAAAAGGGCCTCTGAATAGATCGAATTCACTATTTGGGCAATTTTAAATATTAAACTAGACTACTCGAACAAGCTTAAAATACTCTGGACAATCATTCATAATAAAATTAAAAATTTAATATGAATAATCGGGAAAAGTTATATCGCAACTGAGAATAAAAAGAAAGTGATAAGGAAAAACTTATTCAACCTTTATAAAACTACCCGGGCTAAGCCCGTCTAGCCGGTCGGTTTAGGGACCTGCTCCCTTCAGCAATCATTGTCAGAGAATGGAAATACTTAAAAACAATGAATAAAGGTATTTAAATTTTGTGGATACGCATCCCGCGTCCTGCAAACAGTCACAAGCAGAAGACTTTTTTTCCTCCCCCCCCCCCTACTGGCGAGCCGGCGTTGCCCGGGATTTTAAGAATGTTTGTTAACCCAAATCAATTTAAAAACTAAACACAGTATAAATTACATAGTAAAAAAAGGCATGTGAAATGTTATACACATGAATAAAAAGAAAACCTAATATTAAAATATATAAATTTATAATAAAATCCTCAGAATTCAGCTAGATTTTGCCTTTCATCATTGGAACAAAAAAAGCTGAAAAGTAAAACATTGAATGTATACATTTATAATAAACCACTACGAAAAATGGGTGGAATCATTTTCTCGCACCATCAACCTATAATTAGTAAAAGATAGTAATAATTTATGAATTAATAAATTTATAATAAATAAATAAATAAATAAATTTATAATAAATAAATAAATAAATAAATTTTTAATAAATAAATAAATAAATTTATAATATATAAATAAATTAAAAAATTAAATAATATAAAAATATGTATTATAAATAGAATATAAATTTCAAACGATTCTTAAAGTTAGGTAACTTTCAAGAACATCAAAACATTGTTTCAGGTTTTAACCTTTGTTGCCACTC
The DNA here is from genome assembly GCA_907164885.2 of Dolomedes plantarius. Classification (NCBI taxonomy): domain Eukaryota; kingdom Metazoa; phylum Arthropoda; class Arachnida; order Araneae; family Dolomedidae; genus Dolomedes; species Dolomedes plantarius. The sequence continues at coordinate 55,539,950 of OU015493.1, read as the reverse complement.
TCTGCTTTTCTTTAGAGTAAAAAAAAATATTCAAAAATTCAGTATGAAAATAACGCTCGCGCATGAAGTATTTATTTTGATACAGGTACATTTCCCTTTCGAAAAAAAAAAGCATTTACTGAACAAATGAACTTCTAAAATAAAAATGACAACGAAGATCGTTTTGTGTACAATCGTGAATTTGAGTTTTGGTATGATTAATAAATTTACTAATTATTGACCGATTTTAATTATTTTAGGCTTTTTGTGACCGCCTGAGGGTGGATAAGAGGAATTTTCAATTTGATTTTACTTTCTTTTAAATTTTGGACCTCTATTCTCTGTTACGGCTAATTTTTGTGAGTGAATCACAAATCACAAAACTGTGCTTAAAGTTTAGACTGATTCTTTTTAGTTAAGATTACTAATTTTTATGCTTTTAAAAGTACATCGTGAATTATAAAATTAAGAACAATATAAATTACAGTATACTAAGCATTCTGAAGCACAAACACATGATGTAATATACTAAATTACCAAATTTCAGAAAGTAAACAATCGCAAGTTAGCAATACACATAGGGGTGATTCCCGGAAATGTAACAGCTTCCATTTACTGTTGTCACCCTTCAAAATTGTTGGTTTTTTTATTAATTGAAAATTACTATAATTATTTTAAAGCTTCCAAACTTATCTTAGAATTATCCTAAGGCTTCCAAACATAAATATACGAAGTTTCAACCAGATTCGTCAAGAAATGTAGATTTGTATACGATATATACATACATACGTACATACACTTTGCTTTATTTATATATAAGGTAGATAACACTTTTCCCTTACAGCATAGCAGCATATAGTATTCGACATAATACATGACATATATATAAAGTAAGAAATAACCACTGAACTCCTAATTATCTACTCAGTGAAGAACCCGATCATAAAAAAGGAATTACTATTCCACTTTTCCAGGAGAAATACTGAAAATTTGAGAGTTAGTTGAGATTTATCACTACTTTAACTAAATAATATTTAAATGACTATGTAGCACATTTAAAACTTTGTGAGTAGTTCGTTTTACAGAAGATGCGAAATAATTATTCATGTTTTCTGGTTATCCGTAGGCGTACCCATGTTTTAATGAGGATGGATTATCGAAAGTTTCACGTGATGCTGATTTTTTTTACGAATATAACACATATTCAAAAGCTACCAAATCTTTTGCCTATCGAAAGCTATGAATTATTTTTTGAAATTGACTGTGAAAAAATTGAATCAGAGTTATAATATTAAAATTTAAGATTTAATAGAGATGAAATAACGTGGTACTTTTCGTAAATTAAAAAAAATTGATAATGAAATCTTACTAGGTTTAAGTTTCAACAATGCTATAGTTTCAACATGAAAGTCAAACATAGGAACTTAAAACAAATATAAAATTAGTTATAATTCCCTATAATGAAAAAGCTAAATGTTTTCATTACCTAAATGCTATCTGATGGAATGAGAATTGAAACTTTGATTTTTGAACTTTGAAAACAATGTTTAACTGTGAGACCATATCGACAAGTTAAGGGAATTTTTATCTTACTCTAACCATCTCTTACACTTTTATAAAAGAATATATCAAATCTCAAAATTATACTTTTCATCTATTTGATTTGGAAATTAGTAGACTTGGTTTCCCATAAAGCTTTTACAAATTAAATATTTTGTTTGAGGACTAACCGAGAAAGTAAAAAGCATCTGATCATTGTATAAAGAGACTTAAATGTAGAACGTAAATGTAGAAGAGTGCAGAGATTTTGAAAGGACGCTGCAATTAAATGACTTGTTTATTTAGATAGAGACAACAGTACAAACTTTACAACATTTGGATTTTGAGAGTGGTATATTTACCATCTCTTTGAAAGAAAATAAACGTTCCTATAGAAGTATTATTTTATTCGCCTGAATTTCATGTCCCTTTGAATAAAGTGTTGAATGAATCCCGGTAAACTTAAAAATTTTCGAAATAAATAATGTGCATTTCAGACGCCTTAGATATTTTCATCACCAAAGCTTCTCTAGAAGCAAAGCGTCCTAAATTTAGACAAATGGCAACACTTTCACGAGGCTAAAGATATGTCATTATCATATTAAAAGCTGGGAGTAGAAGACTGTGGGCGGAAAACAGTCACATAGGCATAATCTTTAATGCCGAGGCGAGAGAATTAATTGCATTAACTTACGCACACAAAGCATTAATTTTGACTCTTCAAGCTAGACATTAATTTTGACATTTAAGTTTGAGAAGATGGTACTATTATGTGCCCGGACAGTGAATTTTAAGAAATAAAAAGATGGGATGGCTTTAGTTTCCGTAATTAAGGCTTAAGGTAATGGAAGATAATTATTTAATTAGGTTTTTATTATAAAGTATAATATTTCTATTAGATTGTTGAAAGGTAAGTAAGGAAAGAAGCATATAAGGAATGACATTCACTTTAGGTTTTTCCTAATTTTACTCCAGAAGGAACCTCAAATGCTCAATGAAAATAAAGTTAAAGATGAAATCAAATTATAAGATTACTGAAAATTTACACACATGTCTAAACGCACAATTTCTTTTACTCTTATGTTGTGAAAAAAATACTTTTGTCTGATTCAAACAAGATGTAAGGAAATCATTTGAAAACAACAATATTAAAAATCACGTTGATTTTATGAAGCATTTGGTAATATGTTTACGAAACGTGCTTTGTCGGATTATTTTTCTTGGTTATAACAACTAGCCATGATTTAAAATATACATGTTTATTGCCTTTTGTTTAATAAATAGATTTGGGAAACTCTTATATAATGGAAAGTTTTGTAAAATTCGAGCCAGTCTGGGTAATTCTAGAACTTTCTAAATCTTTTTAGGGGTTTTTATTTTCTTATTTTGAATAAACTGGGATTTAAGAAATTACAGTATAAGAGTACATATGTAACCAGCTAGCTGAATACCCGCACTTCGCTACGGAGAACATTCAAATTAAATACAACGGTCAATGTATGCAATTAATGCCAAAAAAATATATTTATAAAAAAATCGTAAAGGATATTTTTATAGACAAAATAATGTAAAAGAAAATATTAAAATTGAATATAATAGCACATACTAAAGAACATAGTACAGTTAATATAATACAGTTTGAGGAACATTTCTTTTACTGTATTTTAATATTTTTTTGGATAATGTCCAATCATCGTCTGCCGCATTAGCAAGAAAAATAAACATTTTTTTGTCAATTTATTTCCTTGTTATGCACGTGACGCCGTGAGTCAGTTACGGAACTGTTTTATCTATATATATAAAACAGTTCCTTAACTGACTGACTGACTGACATACAACGCTCAGATTAAACCACTGGACCTAAAGGGCTGAAATTTTGCATGGCGATTCATCTTATAGTGTAGGTGTGCAATAAGAAAGATTTTTGAAAAATTCTTCTTAGATTTTTTTAAATTAAATTTTTAAGCTGTTTTATTAACTTTTTTTAAGTTTGAATTTAAAATATAATAATTTGAGGGTTATGAAATTTATATCACGAGAAATAGCATAAAAGTTCCTTTAAAATCAAATCTTTTTCGAATCTTTACCTCCATTTTCTGATTTTTGGTGAATTTTTAAAGAGGGAGCCACTAGAGAAAAATATAACGGCGGGCCAACTCTGTCATTTTGGAGCGAAATTTGATGTCTGCTGCGCAAACGAAAGGCGAAATTGCCATCGTCAAATATCAGATTTGCATACTGCACTCAAAATTTTAACTCTAAAATAACTTTAAATATTTAAATCTATATTATTTAAAATACATATAAATACAGGTTCCTCAGAAAGACCGCATTATAAATATAGTTAAAATTATTGATTTTTCAGTGTTATTGTATTATTGATTTTTCAGATAACGTTGCATTCTTGATAAAAATGTAAACTTAGAAAAAATTAATTTTGGCGATATCAAAATGTATATATTGTATAAATGCATCAAGTATATAAATGTATAAATGTATTTTGCAGTAAATGCGAAAATTTCAAAACGCAACTTTGTAAAATCAAATATTTTTGAAATTGATAACTTAAAAGAAGCAATTTTGAAACGCAATTTTTTTTTAAATTCCTGAACATATAAAAAAATACATTTGATTTTTGGAAAATAAAACATTTATTTCAGAAAAGAGAACAAAATCAATTTTCTTTGCAAAATAAAACCAAGTTTGATTTACAACAGTATATTTATATTACAAAACAAAGCATACAGTTGGTTTTCTTAATAATCGAAGAGTAGCTAACGGATGGACACTTGAAGCATAAAGGATCAAGCACTCACGAATCAGTAAAAGGAAAATTGATTCTGGATGCCGAAGCACGAGGGAGGTGAGATAAATTTTCATCTTTAAGCCTACATATTTCCATGGACTTAGTTTTTCGTGTTGGAAGAGATGCTTTCGCACACAACTGCTTCTGAACATGGAACAAGTGCATGAAGTATTTCGTGTTATATAAAACGATATATTTTTTTGCAATCGCTTTAGTGCCGTGAGCCGGTTAAGAGTCCTACCGGGCCGGATGTGGCCACCCCTGGTCTAAGGCCGTAGTTCTCAGTCTTTTTCACTCCATTCTTCCCTTGTTCCATTTCACCATTTCACCATCCCCATTGTTCAGGATGTCATTACCCGTTCCCAAATAATATGCAAATATAATATTGAAATTTGTTTTTCCTTTATTAGTACATATACATTTAGTAGGATTATGTTTATAGCAGAATTTTATGATTTTAATAGCAATCGAAAATGTTGATAGTTTTCAAATCTTAAGGGGACTCACTACCCTTAAATCTTTAAAACATTCGAATTTTTGAAAAAACATATATGTTACAGCCTGATCATTTCTGAACAAAATAAAGCAAACCGCATGAAAATATACTGCTTAGTTCCGGAGATATTGATATTCTAAATATTTAATTACAGATCAAGTTTATGGTAAGAAAAATTTTAAACTTATTTTTCTCAAAATGTAATTTTGCATCATTCCGCAACTGATATCTCAAAATCTATGAAACATAATTCCATGAAATTTTTATCACTACATAATCATGTTATTTTATTGCGTCTTAACTAGCGTTTTTGCAATCACTGCACATTTTGTTATTTTTCAGGGGTAAATTAATGCAAAAATTTAAGGCAATTTTAAGTATATTTTGAACAGTTTAAAAAAATTTTAAAGATATTTTAATGTGCAATGTTTTATGTTCAATTGTATTTTGTATTATTTATTTTAAATATAAAACAGGAATTATATATTTAAGTGTTAAATTAATTTCATAGTTCTGCGTGCAAGCCAGTATACAATAAAAATACTTAAAAATCAAGGTATATCTAAAGCATTAAAAAAATTATTTAAAATTATTTTGAGAGTTGAAAATTTGTTTATTAAAATAAATATATTAATTTATCATATACATAAATTTTGGAAAAGTTGAAATAGTTACAAAGAGTCAAAAAGTATGAAAATATGCCTTATTTCTTGGACTTAAGGGTCGTGAAACCCTTAAATTAGTTTTTTTTTTATATTCAGAACTAATTACTTAACAGACAAAAGTTCATAACAACAGACTAAAAATAAAGTTACCTTAATGCTGCATGTTCAAGAGCTCATTTTAGTTTGTGACATTCAATAAACTTTATTGAATCTCGCAGTTTAAATTATAAACAAACTTCAATTTTACAGACTACGTAATCGGAACGATATCCCACTTAAAAGATAACTCACCAAATCTGAATAGTGGTCCCGATTCCCCTCTTAAACCCTAAAATTCCCCTCAGGGGGGAGAATCTCCCCCCTGTTGAGAACCTCTGGTCATGGGAGATTTTTAAAAATGCATCTAGGGTTTTACGAATGCACGGTTTTCTATAATTTTAATACTTAAGAATAATTTAACGTACTCACTGAGCATATCGAGGTGAACGAATATACCAAAGAATATGTTATGATGCACATATTTTTAAGGAGAAGGGGGCAAAAACTGTCAAGAACTCAAAAAAGTTGCAGTCTTATTTTTTATTACCGGTGCATAATGCGGCCACAGAAAGAGTATTTTCTCTAGACTAAAGAAAGAAATAAGCTAAAATCAGAAACTGTATCCGAAGCTATCAAGACTAAATATAATACTAAAATGACTTGCCAAGAATTTTATCAGCTCCTTCAAAAAAAGGCGATAAGAATATTAAAAGATCTTGGTAACTCAGATAAATGTATTGGTCATAATCTATAAATTGTCATTAATTGTTGATTTATAGTAAGATTTCCGACTAAGAAGAAATATTTTTTATTTGTTTTATATAATATGATTCATTTAAGAAGAAATTTTGCTTTTCTTGAAAAATTCATAATAATAAGAATTATTTTCAATTACTCTATATTGATTAATTTTACTGTTTTTATTTAAATATTTTAAATGATTCCGGAGTTACGAACGCAATGTCTGGGAATTTTGGCACACAAATTCTAGTTTTTAAAAATTTCTCGAAGTCTCCCTACCTGCAGCTATATTTTTCTGTCATGCATCATGGGATATTGCTAGAATTTTATTCAGGAAACAACTCCCATTACAAGCTGCCTTTAAAGTCGCCCCTTATTTAATTAAGCTATTGATGAAGTTATAGGGGTAATAAAAGATCATTTGCCTGAGATCATAACTCAGCGAAGAGTTTCGTGGGTAAAGCAAAATTTCGTCCTTTTAACCCATTAAAGTGTCCTACACATGTTCAATGTATTCTAATTTAAAACCGACATAATGGCCCATTCAGGAAGTTATTAAATTACAAGAAAACTTACTACCCATATTGAACTTTTGAACTGGTTTAGTTTTCTGTTAAAATAAGCGTCCTTAAAACACTTAAACAGGAATATTATTTGAATGAGATAGTTGCACTGAGGTAATATTTATTTAAATTATAAGAGAATAAAATATATTTTAACAGGATAGCGTTATATCGCAAACAGGTGACTAAAATAAATTTTTATGTTATGAGAAATTAAATTATCTTCTTGTTAAGTAATATGTATTTTATCAGATATTTATTGATGAATTCTAAAATAGGACAGGTACTTCATTCATGTTTATCATGCAAATAAAGATGGTAATTTATAACATCTTTTATCTGTGTTAATTATTTATCCGTCTACGTGGATATTAATAGCTATAGTATGTTTATTTCAGGATATTTTAACAAATCCGTTAGGATACACTAAGAAATAACTTTACCAATTTTATTCAAATCAAAAAATGAATCGCTCGCTAGTATGGAAAGATAAAAAAATTCAGTCTCTTTCAAATTTTTCAGACTTTTGCTAAACTGAAACTGTCAATATTTTTTTGGATAAATATTTGTTTAAAATAGATGACGACTATAAAAAACTGGTGGGAATCTATTTGAGATTCTGATTGATAAATTTTTTGTAGCAAAATATTTTTAAAAAATTCAATTTAGCCTTCATTTTCACAATTACAGTGAAAGGTAAATTCTAAACTTCTAACCTAGATAACCTAGCTTTCCCTCCCAACATTCAAAGTTTTTGTAGAAACTAATGAAATATAGTGTCATCGAAAAAGGTTGGACACATTTCGAAAGCTCATAATTCTAAAATAAATGGAGCAAACGCAATAATATTCTTCTTAAACAACTTGGCAAGTGTCCAAGATTTCTAAATGTAACTGGTACGCTACCGTGACGTTGAACGTTGCTCAGAAACGATGCGTTGTGGAAGAGGTCTTCGTTCGGCTTTCCGTCAATGCAATGGCCTACCGTTCAGGAGAAAGCTCAATGTGTGCTGTGGTTAGCGGAGTACAAATCTGTTAAAACAGTTCAGCGAAATTACCGTCCTGTTTATCGCAAACAACCACCACTTGAGCTTTCTCCTGAATGGTCGCCATTGCAATGACGGAAAGCCGAACGAAGACCTCTTCCACCTCGCATCACTTCTGCGCAACGTTCAACGTCGCGGTTGCGTACCAGTACACATTTAGAAATCTTGGACACTTGCCAAGTTGCTTGAAAAGAATATTATTGCGTTTGCTCAATTTATTTTAGAATTATGAGCTTTCGAAATGTGTCCAACCTTTTTCTATGACTCTGTATAATAAAAAATGAATTTCTTCCTGGAAAAGAGTGTATAACCAAAATATAAGATAAAACAGGAATTGTAGTCAAACAGTTATTCGTAATGACTCTGTTAACACAGCATAATTGAAGGCCTTATTTGAATAGTGGGCAAACTCCATTTTTGCTCATTTTGAGATACATAGCCTTAAAGTCTAATGAGTGCTATGAAATGACTGCTGAGGTCTGATTTGTAATGCCCTCTGTTGGTAGCAGAAATAAACTGGGGTGTAACAGTTTTAAAATAAGATAGAAATCACTTATATGAACATGAAAGTGAGGCTAAATTCATTTTTTTAAAAGTGGAGTTGGCCCATTATTCAAATAAAGCCTTCAATTTTAACTCTGAAATTTCATCTTCAGTACATTATTTTGCCGGTAGCTATTAGTATTTATCTACTCTTAACTAAAGGGTTGTCTTGCTCAAATTGCCTTGCTTATTTTTCTGAATCCCCTGCTCTTAGACGGTTTATTCTTTCCTCCTTAGGATATCTTTATCCTGTCGAATATCGCTGCTGCTTGCAAAGATGAATTTTCTAACTATATGCTTTATATTAATAGTAAACAGAATCAGAACGCAAAGTGACAGTTTTCTTGCAGAACTGCCGCGCGTTTATACAGATAGAGATAAAATAGTAATCCTCCGTTTTTCGTAAATCTTTTACAGAAATCTGTCTCTATAGTACTAAAATTTCAGTAGTTTAAAAGATTTGCAATTGAATTTGTATGTTCCCGATCACAGTAAAATTAGCTGGGAACAGTGTCATATTTATCAGATTTTGTTATCCCTGCAAAGAATAACAAATCGTTGAAGTAGAATAAAACAATGTTCGTTAAAATAAGGCCAAAGCGTAAGAGATTATTATTTTTAAAGATACGTTTGAGTTAAGTTACTAAATGAATTTTTTTTTTGTTTACATAAATTTTTGGCGAGCGCCTAATAAAGAAAAAGAAAAATTCGTAAAGATGATCTATTGATCAATCTTAAAACGAAAGTAAAATTCAAATGTCGCCAGCTGTGGTAAGAACTAACTCAAAGAAGTGAAAATATGAAAGATAGCAAAGCATGAACTATTTTTTCTAGTTTCATCGTTGATTTTCATTATTGAATTTTAAATTTCATGAATTCCATCTGTCGTCTGGAAGAGGAATTTTAAAAATTTACTGTGTTTAATCCAGTTAAAGAGCACTCTGTTGGCAATGTTGTCAGAATAAAGATCGGAAAATGTTTAAGTATATTTAAAAGATGGAAAAGTATCAAAAATATTATCACAAAATTTCTAAATTTCCTTCCCAAAATAATTCAAAATAACTATCTTCAGTTTTTGAAAAATAAATGAAATGAACAGACTGAAAATTTAATAAACTTCCATTTTGGAAAATAAGTTTGAATCTTCATAATCTATGAACGGTGGATAATGTAGCTCGTCTTGTAAAATTTTAGTCACTCAAGCACATATTGCAATATGTACTTAATTGCAAAACATACAGGGTGTTCGTAAACTGTGTCGTCAAAATAAGAGCGGTGATAGTACTCATCAAGACGAACAATATTTATAATGCAACCTAGGGCCGCACTCCAATCAGTGTGTCAGAAAAGACTAAGGCCGTCTGCACACGGAGCAACTCAAAAGAAACTGATAACTGACTCAAATCACAAACCAGTCCGTGATGAGTCGTAACCTATGTAATTGAATGGAGCCACGACGCAACTGGTTACAAACCCGTCCGACGGGATTGTTGTGCAGTTTTGAGTCCAAGTTGGCTCATTAGTTAGAAGGTGGCCACCAATGTAAGCCCAGAGTGAAGGAGTTGAAGTTAAGTTTAGAGAGAGAAAAAAATTTAGCAGATTGGGTTTAGAAATCGAGAGATGTAGGCAGAATCAGGAGCTAAATAGGCCGCAGTTGACTGTGCATTGCGAGCAGATAACCCCAGCGTTAGTAATGAAGAAAGTTAGAGCGGCCGTTATCACGTATACTTTGAGTCTGAGTAAGCGATAGCGACTGTATTCGCAAGTAGCAGAGAGATTTGATGGGCATTTGCTAATGAAGAAGGTTAGCGCTGCAGTTACCACGTATACTTTGCGTCTGATTAAGCAATAGAGACTGAGCTCACAAGAAGCAGCCAGCTTTGAGGTACTGTCACTAATGAAGAAGGTTAGAGCTGCAGTTATCACGTACGTATACTTTGAGTCTGCTTAAGCGATAGAGACTGAGTTTGCACATAGTAAAAAATTTGATGGACATCCAATTATAAAAGATAGAGCCACGGTGACGATGCGGAGTATCAAGGAGAGAAAAAAGCCGATTGTTCATCGAAAGTGTTCCCCATCTGTGATCCGATTCATCACAACTCCCGTCCGCCATGCCATAGTGAATACTCAAGCCGCCCGCTTAACGGTAGCCGAAAAATTGCGTCCGCAATAACCCTAATGATTTCCCCGTTCAGTTTATCGAGGATTGGAGCCTAAGCCATGCCGAACCCCATCGTCGATCGTGTGCAGACAGAGCACGGAGAGCAACCCAGTAACAAATTTGACCATTAGGAGCGAGGCTCGACCCAGCCAGCCCAGCTTTGTCCTCGACAGAGCTCCTATTGTATTAAGGAGAGTTCCGTTCCAGCTGTTCGAACGAGAAATTGCCCCAGGTATGGGATTTTTATGTACCTTGTAATTCCGTGTCATTTGCTCACTTGATAATGCTAAATTAGATGATCGCACAGAATAATGATAAGGGAAATTAGAATTAATATTAACATATATTGCCATAAATATAAATATCACTTAGAATTGTTGAGTATTAAATTAGTAGAGTTAGCATTATTAAGCACCTGATATCTCATGAAATGTATAAGTGTATGTATTTTGTTTTTATGTTTAACAAATTGATTTGTGTATGTACATATGAGTAATCACTAATAGTCATATAAAGAATGTACTAACCACAACAAATAACTATACGGTTACAACGCCTTTAAAAGAGTGAAAGATATTATGTAAATTAAGAATTGAAAAATTAAGAAAATCATTGACTGTCGAGTTTTGTGCCATCCGCATTTAGTTAGAACCCCAAACTGTACAAAATTTCAAAATATACAGTTTTCAATAGTTTTCGGATCATCAATTTTTCATAACTAATGCTTGCATCGAAACATCTTTAGTTGAATGCAGAGAAAAAACTTAATAGAGACATCGTTCAGTACACACAAATTAATTTTAATAAAAGCTATAGCATAAATTGCACAAAAATATAACAATTCGGAAGTAAAGGGGCTTAACTGCTTATCAAAGTCGTTAACAAAACTATGAAATTCACGAGCAATTACCTCCTCAAGTTTCCATTGAATTGACTCGGGATGACTCATTAGGACATGGATGTTATGCGGGTAATAAAAATCACTCGCATACGGACAATAATTCAGGCAAACTTCATAAAAGAATGCCTAATTTATCTTCATAAATTGTAGACAACTCATTTTCTTGATATTTTGCTTTATCAGGGATGTAATGACTCGTTGGAAAGTGATAGAAATAGAGAAAGCTGATATGGGTTGAGAATTTTTCATTGAGAGTAAATTCTATCTACTAGGGCTGAAATGTTTAGAAGTGATGCACACGTTGATAATTTAAGACAGATTAGAAATTTTTGCAGCTTCGAAACAAGATATCTGACTCCATCGGAGGAAATCTGTTGAAATTATACTAGAACCTTGATTGACTGATAGTAGTTTTTGGATCATCAATTTTTCATAACTAATGCTTGCATCGAAACATCTTTAGTTGAATGCAGAGAAAAAACTTAATAGAGACATCGTTCAGTACACACAAATTAATTCTAATAAAAGCTATAGCATAAATTGCACAAAAATATAACAATTCGGAAGTAAAGGGGCTTAACTGCTTATCAAAGTCGTTAACAAAACTATGAAATTCACGAGCAATTACCTCCTCAAGTTTCCATTGAAATTGACGTTCGGCCGTCATATCAAAAATTCTTTAACCAAAACATTCTCCTTTATAATATTTTTTTTTTCAATTTGACCAATTTCAACCAATTAAAAACATTTAACATTTGTAAAACTATTTTTAAAAAGATTGAAAATATTTAATGTTGTAACAAAGTTCTTTCACATTTTTAGTTTTTTTAAAAACAGAAATTCTAATTTAAACCGATTAACATATTTTAAAAATTTATGTTTCAAAGATATACTATATTTTATCGATTTCAACTACAGAAAAAATCAACCAGCGTTGAAAAAGGGAAAAACGAAATTAATTGTTACTAGGTTATAAGAAATTAGAATTTATAACATTATTTAGTAATTAAATATTCTAAATTAATGATTAATTCCCATTAGTCTAATTTAATGCATTATTTCAAATTAATGATTAGTTTGTGGTTAAGTACTTGAATATAACGTTGCCAAACTGTCTGTTATGCGAAATAGTTAACATTTTTAAGGTTTTATTACATTATATATATATATATATATAATAAATTAATTAATATTGTAAGAAATTCGTAAAAATCTTTTTATTTATTTTTTATGTAATACTACAATTTTGGGTATCGCAGCTGCGACTGTTACTTGGTTTTGGAATTTAAATTTTGTCGTCTGGGGCTTATACACCAGTTTAGTACTTATAAGGAAAATTTTCGACTTATTCAACTGCCTGTTTCAATAAGATCTTGTATTATATTCAAATCAATCATGGCTATTTTATCTTCCCCCCGGAGTAAATGGATCGGAAGGATACATTTTAACAACATATAAAACTAAGTAAAGCTTTCCGATTCTAACAACGTTTGGTTTAAACCTTTAATTAGCTCATTTTTACAGGTCAAGGCTTTATTAAAGATCAAGGCTTTACAGATCAAGGCGATATTATTGAATATCTCTCCAATGTTAGTTTCCAGTGATAAAAGAGAAAATTCAAAAGCGTGTACAACATTGTACAATTTTGTTCGGGGATCCTGTAGGTATCACTGAAATATGATATTCACACACGAGTGTTTTAACAAGCCTCGGTCGAAGTCGCAGAGTAATTAATTGAACAATTGATGACATTTAGAGGGTAATAAAGATCAGATGCACAGTGGGATCATAATTCACAAGCAGGTTTCATAAATGAATGCCCAAGTTCTGCAATTTATCCGCTGAAATTTCCTGCACGTGTGCACTGTTAAATTTATGGCAAAGGTAGGGGTTGAGATGGGGAGGGGGGTTAATGTCTCACGACAGGAGGGAGGACATCTGTCGTTAATGAATTGTTAATTTGTATGATGTTCCCTTTTAATGTGCATTTTATAATATATGAATATGAACTTGCTGTTTACTCTCAGACAGGAGTGAAGGGCAAATCCATTTGGACGTTCATTTAATGGAAAAATTAAAACACAAAACGGTGATATTAACTTTAAACTAAAGGTAGGTTTTATATTATTAAAATAATATTTAAGGCTAACATCAAACGTGCTGAAAATTGAAGAAAATTGTTGTACAGCAGTTTCAAAAATGGAATTGCAATGGCACTTAATACACATTGTTATCTAGAGCAAGTATTTGGTCATACATAGATCAGAGTTGCTTATGGAGAAATCACAAAAAATATCATACTAAAACAAACATTTATTAAATACTTCAATCCATTCGAGTTAAAAATCAATAAAAAAATATCAGTTATCTGTAGTAAGAGAAATAACTTTTATAGGCTTAAGAAAAACGACTGTTGATGACTAAATATTTGGCTCATATGCCATCATTCAAAAACATTTTCAGATATTTTTTTCCTCTTTTTACACGGCATAGAGGAAAGCAAAAAGAGTATATTTTTTCATAAAAGGGCGTAATATTTAGTTATTACATGTACTACAAACAGCTTAAAGGGGGTAATTAAATGCTCGCCTTTTACGAAATCAGCGTAGCATATGTAGGTAAAAAGTACGCAGGAGTAAAAATATATCTGACAGAACTTCCTCTTTTGCAATTATATTACCTTCGGAGTTTCTTTCAGTTGTGGCACGCTGAAAGCCTACAAAGAAGAATAACTTAGGTGCATGGCTGATGGGTTTGTTGGCATTGTCTATATATATAAAACAGTTCCGTAACTGACTGACTCACTGACTGACTGACATACAATGCACAGACCAAACCGCTGGACCTAAAAGGCTGGAATTTTGTATGGCGATTCTTCTTATAGTGTAGGGGTGCACTAAGAAAGATTTTTGAAAAATTCTTCTTAGATTTTTTAAATTAAATTTTTAAGCTGTTTTAGTGTGTGTGGCTAATGTCCCTGGGGGATGACAACATTACACCCCAGTCCGGTGTACATATGAATATAAGACATAGAAACAGACAAATGACACAATCACAGAAGAATTTTATTGACAGACGATGAGACCGGCGATGGACGATGGGTTGCAGCTCCCCTTTCTAGACGGGGTTCCAGTTGCAGGCGGAAGACTGACCGGTTCCCCAGAATACAGCCAAGTCTTATGCGGGAATCGAACCCACACCCCCGGCGTGGCAGGCTGATGCCTTATCCACTTAGCCACTGGGCGACAAGCGGTTTTAGTAATTGTTTTAAGGTTGCATTTAAAATAATAATTTGAGGGTTATAAAATTTATATCACGAGAAAGATCATAAAAATTTCTTTAAAATGAGTTGTTTTTCGAATCTTTACCTTCATTTTCTGATTTTTGATGAATTTTTAAAGATTAAATTTTAGAATTTAATTTATTTAATGCTGATCACACGATTTCTTTTTCTGGTACTTTAAATAAATTTATCGTCACGTCCATAACAAAGAAATAGACAAAAAAATATTTTTTCCCTTGCTAATGCGGCAGACGATTGGACATTATCCAAAAAATTTTTTAAATACAGTAAAAGATATGTTCCTCAAACTGTACTATACAAACTATACTATGTATATTCTTTAGTATGTTCTATTAGATTTAATGTGAATATTTTCTTTTACATTTTTTGGTCTATAAAAATATCCATTACAATTTTTTTAAATATATTTTTTCGTTTTTTTATATCAATTGCATACATTGATTGCTGTATTTATTATAAATATATTTATACATATTTTTGGCATTAATTGCATACATTGACCTTTGAATTTAATTGAATGTACTCCGTAGCAAAGTACGGGTTTTCAGCTAGTTTATATATTACATCTACTGATAGACATTGTTAGGTTCTGTACCTCTGGATATGCATAAAAAATTGGCTGTTTCAGAAGCGCATCATTGGAAACAGCTGGAAGGGAAAATCTTATAAAACCCTTTTTTATATTCTACACATAACAAACGGGGTACCCAAGAATTAAACACTGGAACTTTAAAATAGTTCACACTACAAGGAGATATCTAAATAATCTCCGAAAAGTGCAGTTTTTTTGTAACCAAGAAATTTTATGCCACTAAAATAACCAATTTTTCCATTATTTTCAGTCTAGTTCATGACGGATGTCGGATTGCCTTATAAACGTAATATTAAATCATTTTGACTGATGACTAGTGTTCCCCTGGTTTCTCATATTCAGTTAAAATATCCGGTTCACAAAAATATTTTGTTATGGCTAAATGGAAGATAGAACACTTTTAAAAAAGATGAATGCCCTAGTTTGATTATCCTGCCAGCCTGGTTAATTTACAGAGAAACAAAAAACGATTTTGACAGTCGATGTCGCTATATTTCATCCCAATTATAAAATGACTCGTAACCTTATAATTTACGGAAATAAAAATAATCTTTATGGAAATCATTTTTAGGCGCAAGTCTCTAAAGTGAAAAACCCTTCACATCGCCATAATTTATGATAAAATAATTACATAAACATTCTTATCTGTCTAAAAGCAGTTAGATTGCGTTAAATATAGCGCCGTGAGAATTAAAACGTGTTAAATTATGTAGGACATTTTTCATAGCTATAAAATCCGGTGAAAGGGATTAAACCGGTTGAGCTGTGTAAATATTTCATTTTTAGAAAAGCTTTCAGCATTGAAACAGGAACGTATTTTAGGAAGATAGATGACTTCGCCTGTTAATATTATTACGGATAAAGATTAAACCCATAATTTCCCTGAAATATGTCATCGTATATGAAATTCATAACTTGGGTACTTTTTCTCTCGTTTATATTTAATCCTTTCATATTTTAATTATCAGAAACACCTATAACATTCTCGTAAAATATAGAATGTATCGCTTGTTCTGTTGGCGTTTTGCCATAACTGCATACAGAGGCTTTAAAACTCTTCTAATATTGTGCATTAACCACATGTATATATGAATATATATATATATGTAATAATTATTAAAATTATTACTGTACAGAGTGATACACTTATAAGACAGTACTACAATTAAAAATTTAGAAGAATGCAGTAGAGCACAAGTAGTAGAAAAGATTGCTAAATTTGTTACCGAGTCACCCATGTTCGATTGGGACACTTCTGCAAGAGATGCATTGGTAAAAACAAAAATGCATACTTAAGAGATAATGCCTAAATTTGAAACAAAAAAAAAAATCACTTTGTGAGTGAAATAAGTAATGGAAACCATACTATGGACTTTTGAAAAAGATGAATGTTTTTTGCAAGATAACGTTATGGCTTTAAAAATATTATATTAATATCTTTCTATATAAGTGTGATTTGTTTATTTTAACTAAGGTCCGTCAGTTAAAAATTGTTTTTCTATCATTCTAATGTGTATTATAAGAATATGCTACTGTAAAACTAATATGATGAAAATCATGAATTTCTACAAAATCAGTTGTTCTATAATGTCATATAAAAATTAGCAATATTTAGAATCCGTAAGTTTTCTGTAAAAATATCATATTTTGAATATTTTGGTTACAAAAACATACATTATAATTTTAATATACTATAAAAGAAATTTTAAAAAAATACAAATTTTTTCACTTTTTTCCTAAAAATATTGTGATGTAGGTAAAATACACTTAATAATTAAGATGATAGCATATAATTAATACATAACGCGCGTGGTAATGTCTGTTTTAAATATATTTGCATTGTTGAAACTCTGTAAGCCTCTACTCAACTTGTTCCAACTAGCGGCGATCCAATTTTTAATTGCTTGATTATTACTGAAGATTATTAGAAAAAGGTGCGCAATTTTTTGATAATGGGAGGTAGCATGAGAGTATATTAAAATATTGGATCACGGCTAGCACTAATATTTGATTCCTTAACTTTACTAATAATTTATAATTAAATAACTAAATATGACTGTAACATTTATGTGCATTTTATTCTTTTACTTGTTAAAAGGGCTGGTATATTGTTTTTATTAGTTTTTTTGGTGGCTGGTATGTATTCAATATAGTTAATTATTAATTTTAGAGTGTTTTATTTTTGTTTTTTCAATTAATAGTGAATTTTGTATAATGAACCCAAACCCTTGTGTAAGCTGGGCTGGTAGGCAATGTAACGAGATCTTCGCCATTTCTGCACATTCCCAGACTCTACACCGGATAAAGGGATTAGCAAAAGTATCCATTTCAAGAAACATCTCGAAAACAGACATTGAAATGGTTTTACGCGCAACTCAGCGCTCCGTCACGAAAACACCTGCAGACGCGCATGGATACATGAAGACCAACAGCATCGCCGAGCATGATCCACAAATTTCAAACTGCTCCACAAGAGTTAAAATTATAGCATTAACGAAGATAAAAGGTCAACATACAATTGTATTCATCATCAAATATGTTAAATCCCTTCTCACAAGCTGATGTGGAAGGATCTACAACGTTTTAAAAACGTAACAATATCCATTTTGAAACCCCTTGCGGCACTTGAAAATATTTTAGTAGAGCAATAAACTTTTATATTCTTTATTCTATCCCAAACGACAACTTTTGTCGGCTATAATAAATCTCTATGTAAAAAAAGTCTTTTGTGTTTTACCCTATTGACCAATCGAGCAGAATCAAAATGTTGATAAAACCGAAAGATCAGTATTGCAGCTTCGGAATCTACATGAAATAGAGACTTGTAATGTGTTGAAACAGATGATGAGCGGATATTTAGCTTTGATTTCTGTCTCAAAGGAAGTTGCATTCTTTGCAACAGTAACGGAGCTCTCAAATTTGTCCTCTCAGAAGAATTTTGATCTAAAGGCACCCTTATGCTCGGATGAGCCAACCGTGTAGATGTGGAGCCATTCATCACCGGGATAATTTGGGTAAATAATCTTCGGGACATGATCTTCGGGCAGTGAGGATACTCGTAATAAAATGATCTACAGTTGAATGGGTTTTAATAAAAGATAAAGTGTTGTCTTTGGACCTTAAGAAGATATCTATAGCTTTCCAAAATTTTTATTCCAACGCCGCGGTAGACACTATGTTTTGAGGACATTCTTATAATTCACACTGCAATTTCATTCATTATTTTATCACACGAGTACCAAAGAGATTAACCGAAGTACTCCCTAAGAGAGAACAGCAGGGAAACCTCCATGCTTTAGCCTAAATATTAACCCTAGTGATGTGTGGAAGCTCACGACTCTAACCACTGTACGATATGGGCGGCGCTATTCTACCGTTGATCTTATGTAATGTGGGAGAGCACGATCTTTTACTGAGTGATATAAAAGATGTCACAATATTCCATAACTCGGTCCTAGGGTTATGGAGGTCCCATCGTCGTCGTAGCGGGTCCCTCTAATCACATCGCAGCGTTGACATAGGATTCGGCGCATTATCACATCCCGTTTGGCGAAGCCAGGTCGCTTGGAGTTGTAGCCGGCCGTTGGGTAATAAACGTAATAACCACCTAGAGTCAGGGAAGGAATAACCGAATCCCATAGATAGTTTTTATTTGTTTCGAACCTGATGAAACATTGGCCGTAGTAGCCTCTGGAGTTGGCCGGAAAGTATATGATACTGTATTACATGTTTCCTATGCTTCAAAATCAAGCAAAAAATCGCTCTTCAAGCGTGTTCGGGCTTAAAGAACTTCGTGAGGTCGTTGGCATACGACTCTTGCACTCTGCACTCGTTGGCCGACCCAGCCATCCAGGCACAGAAGTCCCGTGTCGTGTTATATAAGTTTTGGCACCCACGAGATTGGGGGTTAAGGGATAATATATTATTTGCCTACTTTTGTATTCAGGATAATCCGAATTCCTTTGTTCTTAAAATGAAAATAACTTGCCGACGCCCAAGTAATTTTAAAGGTAATTAAAAAGAATTTGGAAATAAGAAAAGGTTTTTGGTCTTGTATGTTATATACATACAGTGTGTAACAAAATTATAAGACCACTGTGGATTTTGTGATTTTTACTATAAATAGTATAATTTTTTTTAAATTAAATTAGGTCGATATTAATAAATGAAATATAAAATATATGTATATTATTTTTAAGAGATATTTAAATATACTAATTATTTTATCAACAATTTCAAATTTTTTCAATCAAATATCTATAACAAAATTATAAGACCACTAATTAAAACAAATTTTTTTAATAAAACTAATATGATGTTGATCCACCATTTTTCTGAATAACTTCAAATTCTCGATTTTTCATTGAATTAATTAGGTTTTCGAGCAAATATTTGGGAATTTTGTCCCATTCATCCATGATAGCTAGTTCCAATTCATACACAGAATCATACTGACTGTTATTTGCATACACTTGACGAGCCAAATGGCCCCACAAGTTTTCGGTGAAATTCAGGTCTGGACTAAGACTTGGCCAGTTTAAGACCTCGATTTTTTCTTTTTGAAACCAGATTTTAGTTGATTTAGACACATGACATGGCGCATTGTCTTGCTGAAATTTCCAGTTTGATCCTCCTAAAAATGGGCCAAAAGGTATAAGGTGTTAGTAAAGCAGTTGTTGATAACAAATGGAGTCCATTTTTTCAAGAACTCGCTGCAGATCACATTTCCCATCATATGCAAAAGCTCCCCACACCATCACAGAGCCACCACCCATCTGTCTACTGAAGAAAACTCGAGGTTCCGTTCGTAAATAATGCCAGTAGGAAATATTACCGTCCAGGCCATCCAAATTAAATTTTTTTCGTCGAAAAAAATATTTTTCCAAGCAGCATTCCAGGTCATGACTTCCTTTGCCCACTTCAGCCTTCTTTCTTTATGATACTTTAATAGTCTTGGTTTTCTTTGTATTTCCGAAGAGCAACATTTGAATTTGATCTTAAAGTGCGCCAGACTGTCATATGTGAAATAGTTTTACTTGTCTGCTGTGTTATTTTACGAGTAGACAAGTTCTGTTTCGTTGCAAGCAAGAAAATTTGTCTATTATCGCAAGCTGATAATTTACTCTTTCTGCCAGATCTTTTATATTTTCCATAAAAATCTATTTTACTTAAAACGTTATGAACAGCAGTTTTAGAACGTTTAAGTATCTTACTTATTTCACGTTCCAATTTTCCAGAGCCCTTATAAAACCAAATTTTTCGAACTTCTAGTTCAGATAATTCTCCTCCACGCGGCATTGTGAATTTCCTCATAAAAACAAACAAATTAAATTCTATTCCTTTTACAATATTATCGTTTGGACTTTTTTGTGATGTAAAGTTATAGTTTATCTACTATTTTGAAGGAAAAAATAAAAAAGTTTTAAAAACGCAAATGATTTTAAATAAAAAAATAAGTGGTCTTATATTTATGTTACACCGAGATTTCAAAAAATCTTTTGCTGTGGGCAATTAACTCAATTTTTTTCCTTTAAGCGATTTATTTGAGAAAATATAACTTTTTTCATTTGATTCAAACTTTAAAATTATTCATTTTATGCAGTGTAATATTAAAATGAGTGATATTTTGGGTGGTCTTATAATTTTGTTACACACTATATATATATATATATATATATATATATATATATATATATATATATATATATATATATATATATATATATATATATATATATATATATATATGTGGTTTTTAGTCATCTATAGAATAACATAAAAGAGGAAATGATGTCCCATAGTTTGACCATAGTGGTGTACAGTTCTCAATCCACAGCAGATCGGGAAAAAATGAGATTAATGTTGGTATTCTAGGGAATGGCATAAAATAAGAGATAACGTACAGTTGTTGGACCTTACGTAGTGTTATAAAGACTCATAAGAGAAAAAAATTATTATTCTGTAGCAGAAAACTAAACATGTAGGTAAAGGTGATCTGTTGCGGGATGGTGTTAAAAGAAGATAGTCGGCATGTAATTATGATCTTCATAGCAAGAGAAGGGTTTAATGGGGCAGATTATTATCACAAGAGGAGATAGTGTTCTTTTTACGGGAGATGCGAGTTACGTAAGATGTGTCTTAATCTGCTTCATGTTTTGTTTACAAGCTGATAAATGAAGTACAACTTAAAAATATAACACTCACTCAAAATACTTGCTTTTGATACATTTTGTTATTTCAGTTTGAATTAAGTTATTTAACATTGATTTGAAAATGATATTTTCTATTGCTTTTTGAATTATTGTACATTTATTTTTATTAAAACTTACCCGAGGATTATATTTATACTTTCCACTCACATATTGTTAGAGAATTTTTTTTATTATTATTTTATAAAAAATAGGATTTCTTTTTAAGAATTTAGGTTCAGTAAAGAAATAAGACATGAAAAAAATCGCCTCTTTTGTATTGAATCTATAAATAAAATTTTAATAAAATATCCAACAAGGTTTTTACGAAAACCCGTAATAAGTTTTCTGCTATCTCGCTTTTTAATACACATGAAAAAAGCAGGTATCGAAATAAGCTTATCTTAAGAATTTTTACACTTTTTTTTTATAGTTGAGGATCCGAATTGAAATGTGATGCAGTATTTTAAATGTAAAAAGCAATTTAATCCTACGATTTCGTGACACAATAGCTGAAGATTAAATTGGATTCCAATATGTTTTTTAGTGCCAGATATGTGTACTTTTAAGTCTTTCTTTCGTTTACATACGTCATATTACCTGGAATATTTTTGCGGTATTCTGCCAAAGCATTATAGCTCTTAAATTGTGATTTCACATCGTGGTTTCAAAAGTTTTATGAAGAATAACATATTTTAGGCGACATGTTTTCGTCGATATTTGGGTCTTTAGGGAACAAGTAATCTGGATTATACACAGGGATAAAGTATCGAAACAGAAATAAATTGAACGATATTTACGAAAACCTTGTGCGTACGATGTTATCATATAAGATTTCTGAACAATGAGTGCAGTTTAAAGCAGGTGAATGATAACAGCAAATTCGATTGCAATAGCTGTTACCTGGGAAAATTGCCATAAAATTTTAAAGAGGTGTTCTGTGTTCGAGATTTTAAATTTTTGGTTAATTTCTAGCGCCATTCAATGATTTAAATTGGCTTTCAGTAATGCTTTTAAAATTTCGATTGGTGATAGGCTAGATGACCTCCCTGAACACAAAACAAAGGAGCAATCCTGCTGGTACTTGGACCCAGATTGCCATGCAGAAACAGTTTTAAACGTCTCAAGATGTTTCGCACATATCTACAGTACAATGACTATTCCACTAATCAGCTAGTGTAAAAAATGGCACCCAATGCCTGATTTCAACACCCTGAGCTGATGCACCATAATTTGGTGACCAACATTTTAACCGCAACATTATTATTTTTAGATATTTTATATTGCAAAAATGATTCACCAGAGATTGGCGCAATGTTTTATCCAGCACACTATCCTATACATTTTTATCTTTCATTCAATAACCTAATATACACTCTGTCACAAAAAATATATGCACCCAGATGGAAACGAGCTACTATCATGAAACTTAACATGTATGTAGTGTATGAGGAGATAAGCAAATGATTACACATTGAGAAAAACACACCATTTTATTAAGAAGATATGGCATGAAAAAGGTTAAAAATCAATAAGTAGTAAATCCACCTCTGGCAGCTATACAAGCCGAAACACGGCGTGGCATCGAATCAATGAGGTCACATATGACCTCCTGCGAAAGATCATGACATTATCATTACAACTGGGCAGTTAATTCACCAGTATTACAGGTTGGCTGCAGTTGTCTTCCAAGCACGTCTCAGACGTGCTATTGGCGAGAGGTCTGGTGACCTGGCAGGCCGTGGGAGTACGTCATATCCTTGAAGATATTGTCGGGAGAGTCGCGCAGTATGTGGACGAGCGTTGACTTGCTGATAAATGGTTCCTGGGTGATTTGATAGCATAGGCAGTAGAACTGGCGTAAAAATCTCATCCTCGTAACTGCGTGCCGTGTAAGTGCGTTAAAGGACAACTAGAGGTGATCGTGTGTCCCAACAAATCGCTCCCCACTATGTCACACCTTGTGTAATCGCCGTATGCTTCTCGACAACAAATGCCAGATCGGACCGGTGGCCTGGCCGCCTCCACTCCCGTATGCGCTGGTCATCAGCATTGAGACTGAATGTGGATTCATCACTGAAGATGACACGCCTCCAGTAAGTCACACTCCAGCTTGCCCGAGGTCGGCAAAAATCAAATCTACACTGCCTATGATGTAGGGTCAGTGGTAGGCGTCTTAATGGACGTCGGCTCCTTATACCTGCGTCGGCCAGTGGTCTCCGAATGGTTTCCCTCGACACCACCGGATGTCTCGAAGGTGGTTAATGGCGTCGAACCGATTCTGGCGATGTTGTTGTTGCGGGTATGGCCGCTCTTATGATTGCTCGATCCTCGGCGGCATTTGTGTTCCTGGGACGACCCTCCGCGACGGTAGACTATCACTTCCGTGATCCATTGTTGCCAACGTTGAGCAACTACCATATCGGTCCGACCAAGGTGGTGGCCGATACGCCTGTTCGAAAAACCTGCTTCTCTGATTCCTACTATACGCCCCCTCAAAGTCCGACAATTGTTCGTACTGTTGCCAGTTACGACTCAGATGCCTCTCTAGTGAAAATACCGTCCATCCAAGTAGACAGATTTGTTTGAATTGCCCTATGGCAAGAGCAATCATGCAGTTAAAATCTCCCAGCTGCGCATCTCTTATGCGCATAGCCCGATACCCTTATCTCATTGGCATCGAAATTTTAATGATTTGCAAATCTCTTACCAGACCACATTCCTGCCAAGTTTTGTGATAGCAGTTTGTTAGCGTACATATAAAACATGCACGTCCACAATTCTTATAATCCGTGTAATATATATCTTTAAATAGCAGAGTAAAAATGTGCAGTAAAAGCCATGTTTGCTAAAAAAGGGTATACGTTAAAACTCTTGAAAATGCTCAAAAATAATGTATAGACGACAAGCCTTTTAACAACAACATAATAAAATTTTATTCATTTGAAAAATTAGTTAAAACAACAATGATAATATCTTCCTTCTCACTAAAAAACTGGTAATATAAACTGGGTTCTTCTATTAAAATACTTCGTAAACTCAGTTTATTTCTATACTGTGATGGACTATCACAGAGCTCTAATACGGCAATAATACAAAAGTTACCTTAAGCTAAGCAGGTTTGATACAACTTCCAGTTATCTCCCCAGCTAAAGCACGAACTCCTTGATGCTTTCCTGAATATGTTCACGGCTTATATACTCATGTCAAAAGCCGATATTCAAATATCGGGTTGAACTACATAACTTCTCCGAAATACACCATCTACCGGAAACTTTTATGTTTAATTATATGACGCGCGGCAGTTTGCCAAACATAACGGAATCTAAACGAAACTTGCGTCTGTGATTCGGCTTAATTATAAATTGAATCGCCTTAACTTGAATCGGCTTAAAAATGGAAACGCAAAACATAACGTTAACCTTCCGAAAGGCAAGTAATTAACGGACCCTCAAAATAATTCTTAGTTCATATCGCTAACACAGCTCGATTTCTTCTTGGTGCATATGTTTTTATTTGTGACAGAGTGTGTGTATATATATATACAAACTTTGTCCAGTAATTTCGGTGAATGGCGTCATAGTGCGCACGGTCGTAAGAGTTTGCAACCGGCGCATACCGTGCCGGAGAGGTGAAGACTGGTCTGAACCAGTTCCTGAGAGGCGGCCCAGCGAGTTAGGTTATTGTGTGGAAACAGTTCATTGTACAGTGAAGATGTTGTGCGCTCGGTAGAAATTCAAAATTGATCAGCGAATGAATATGCTGTTCTGTTTCAAACTTGGAAAATCAGCGAAATAGACTCATGAAATACTGCTAAAAGTTTAAGAAGAACGTGTTGTCACCTTGAAGTGCGTGTATGAGTGGTTTAAACGCTTCCGAGAAGGGCTGGAGACCATTGAAGTCCCTACTTCCCTGAAGTGGTCGGTCTGCAACTGCACGAACCATGGACAACGTACAGAGAGTGAAGGAATAGTTGGACAAGGATCGTCGTGCGACAGTGCAAATGATAGCGGAGGAAGTGGGAATTGGTTGTGAGATGGTCCACCTCCTACTGACCCAGGATTTGGGTAAACGCAAGCTTTGCTCCTGACTTGTGCTCCACACTTTGATGCTTGCCGTCGGGATCATACTTCAGGCACCAGGTCTCGTCACGCGTGACAGTGAATTTCAGGAAATTTGGGTTTCGATCCACCATGCCGATGAAGTCTCCACAGGCGTCAAGCCAGAGTAGTAAGTGGTGGGGTCTATGGTTGCCGAAAAGCAAGAAGGTGCGAAGTGAGAAATCCCGCATCAAGACAATGTTCGTGGTGTTCTTCGACTCTGAGGATCTCATCCATAAAGAATTCGTCCCTGAGGGCACAATGTTAAATGCCGCAAGGTGTGCGGATATACTGAAATGTTTGCTGCAACGGATCAGTCGGGTACGCCCCCAGTGCGCCAAGCAAGGCAAATGGACACTGCTTCACGACAATGACCGGCCGTATACTGCCTTTCTGGAGCAGCAGTTCCTGGCCAACAGTTGAGTTGTGTCCCTGAATCCCCCACCCTACTCCCCAGACTTGTCTCCCCCTGAATTTTTCTTGTTCCCCAAATTGAAATCCGGTTTTCGGACATTTCGAACATCCAACGTAATGCTACGAGCTGAACGAACTGAACTACCCATCTGAAAGCCATCGATAAAGCCGACTACGCCAGGAGTTTCCAAGTCTTGTACAGCCGTTCCCAGATGTGCATTACCGCCTACGGGGATTACTTAGAAGGCCAGTAACAGTTGTTTCGTGTCAGACAACAATCCATTGTAACTATAGACACATTCACCGAACTTTCTGGACAAAGGTTGTGTGTGTATGTATATATATTATATATATATATATATATGTGTGTGTGTGTGGGTGGGTGGGTGTGATTGGTACGGAAATCACACGCCCTACTTAGAAGCGATAAAACTACTTTATTAAAAAACGATGATAGGATGCAAAATGTACAGATGAAAAAACAGGATAATCTGTCACGTTAGACCCGCCCAAACAGTCGCCTCCAAAACTCTTGACTCTGTATTCCTATCCACACGCGCCCATCTTTCAGCTACACGTGGGTTTCGACCACGACAATTCAAGGCCAATCCATTCTTCTCCTCCGCGAGCACGAAATGAACTGCTGTCTCCTCTACGAGCGAGTGAGTGAGTACCAATCAAACTGCCGGCCTTTTTTATACAAGCGCCCGGGAAACGTCTGTTTGCGTCACACTCGGAGGTATTCGGCTTCTTCTATTTCCACAGCGTGATGTCAGAAGTGGGATTCGGCTTCTTCGCTTCCCATATATATATATATATATATATGTCAAGAAATTAAAGGTGACCAAAACATCTCAGGCAGTAGTTTATTTAATTTGAAATCATGATCTCAAACTCCTCCCATTTTATATACGTCCTTTATGGCGGCCAGAAGAGGTTATCAACATAGAGGGAAGAAACGACTATCTCCATAAACGCGCATAATAATAGCTCGAGACTTTGGGGTTAATCTATATATAGTATATAAATGAATGTTTGTTTGTTCGTATTTTATGCTCTGCCGTACCGTTCATCCGATTGCGATGAAACTTGGTCAACTTATTGCTTGAACTTGTGTGAAGGTTATAGACTATTTTCATCCCTCTACGACGTTCCATTCCCGAATTATGTTTGAATAAATTTGCGCGGTATCAACGGATATTTTTGTTCAAAGCCATTGTAACATTTCATTGTTCCCAATTAAATTATAACATTTCCATAAAAATAAATAGACATTAATTAAAAACTTGATTTATTCATATATTGGAGCATGCAGGAATAAATTTGATATATTTCTTTCATATACGTGGCAACGCTGGAATATTTCTTTTTAAAAATGATAATATAAGGATGGAAAGTCATTCATTTTCAATGAATGTTATCTATCCATTTCATGAATTGAAACTATTCCAAGCTACCTGTTGAAACTGAAATATACTGAAGGACACGTTCACTTAGCTAGAAACACGTGCGTTTAGCCTTGACACGATGATTTATATAACTGAAGTGACATTGAAACATAGCAGATTATTTAGTTTCGAGAAAGAATTACAATCATGAAATACTTGTATATTATAATTAAGAATGTCTGAAAGTGGCATTGAAACATAGCAGATGATTTAGTTTTGAGAAAGAATTCCGAGCATGAAATACGTGTACATACTTTTTCTATTATAATTATCAGATTTGCTGTGATTTAATATTAAATGTGATCTCAATCCATTCAAACATTATTGTTTCTTTTTCTATAATAATAAATCCATTCAAACGTTATTGACTAGCTGTAAATTAATGCTTTAAAATGCACAAAAAAAGGAGAGCAACTTTTAATCCTGCAGAAGTAAGGGCAAAATGTCAAAGATTGTTGAGAAATTGTTGACAAAAAAAACCACAGAAGAGCGCGAAGCCAACAGAATTCAAAATGCAGTTAGACGAACACAAGAATCTGAAGAAAAACATTCCGAAGCGCGCGAAGCCAACAGAATTCAAAATGCAGTTAGACAAACACAAGAATCTGAAGAAAAAACATTCCCAAGAGCTCGAAGGTAACAGAATTCGAATTGTAGTGATCCGAAGCAGTGGGACTGATGAAGAAACTTTTAACGCGCCAAACATACGATCGTCTTCGAGCTTCAACATCGGAAGGAGAGGAAAGCGATGAACAACGACAGCACCGACAACAAACTAATGCTATTTGCTACCGCAAAAGAATTTTAGCGAAAACTTTAGAACATCATAACATGAGTCTAATCATTGAAAAAAAATAATAACAGAAGATCCCAAGCGAAGCCGGGTAATACATCTAGTTTATTATTATTTTTAAATCTTTGTTGATCATGAGACAATACGATATTTTAATTTTGTGGCAACACTGATTATTGAAAACCTTTCATTTAATTTATTCATTACATTTCTTTACATTTCGTTATCTTTCATTTTAATCCTTTTTTACTGGTTTCATTCCCAGTATACGGATTACCGTTTTTTACAAGTTGCTGTTGTTCACTTTTTCTGTATTCTGTTATTTTTTGTTTAATTTAGTTATATTTTGCATATTCTTTCTTTTTATGCTTCTGTCTGAAACTCTTTGGAATACTTTTTATTATCATTCTCAAGTAGGAATTAAGCAAAATCTTAACATTTATGCTCCAAATAGTTGGACACTTAACATTGGTTACCAGGGGTGTTTAAAAACAACTGCTAATTATGTTTGTGTTTAGCTTTGTATACTACTGCTATTCAGTTTGTGTGTTTTTAAGTATCCTTTTTTATTGTGTTCACTTTTTGTTTATTTTTCAGTTGCTGTGTAGTAACATTTTAATCTTTTATTTATAGCGCTTTAATTGCCACATCGTAGAACATCAAACAACCTTTATTGCTAATTTTTAAATGATTATGCTGAAGGATGGGAGGTATTACTTTGCTCTTGGCTGGTGACTTCTGACAGACTCTACTTGTTTTCCACGTAGGACAAGAACTGATGAAATACATGCATGCCTGAAATCTTCAGTTATATGGAATGAAATTGAAACACTTGATCTTCAAACTCATATGAGTGTTCATACGACAGGTGATGCCGATGCACATCAGTTTTCTAATACTTTACTTCAACTAGGAAATGGAAACGTGATGTCTCATGGCGATGATGGACTTATAGCAGTGTAAGATATTGGAAAATTAATTGAAAATCACGAAGATTTGCTACAAGAAGTGTTTCCCAACCTCTCACAGCATTTTAAAGATCATAGTTGGTAACGTGAAAGAGATATTGTAAGTGGCATGCATGGTGCCTGAATAAATTGAGCGTGGACTGTATATTAAAAACAAAAACAACAGTTTATTGAAAAAAGAGAATGCGCTATGACGCGCTTCAAATGCCTTGGCGGCAGGTAAACAATTATATAAATGCGCTATGACGCGCTGCAAGTGCCTTGACGGCTGAACAACAATAATAAGCTTGCGCTAAAACGCGCTGTGAGTGCCTTGGAGGCGTATCGACAACTGAATAGTACATGGGGTGGGGCGACAGAGGGAGCCCTTAATGCGGGGGTGGTCAGGACGCGCCATGAGAGGCGCCAGGACCCGCCAGGCGGGGGTTGTCAGGACGCGCCACAGGTGGCGCCAACATCCCGCCCCACGTTGAAATAACATTTCAAAACATAATACAAATATAATTTGAAAAAAAATAAAGAACAATTCTTATACACAAAATGAACTTACACTAAAATACACAAAATAAACTTACACTAAAATGCACAAAATGAAATATTTTAAAATTTGTTATCTTCGAATGGTAAGATTGCGATTTTTGACACTGGTCTTTTGAATATTCCTGTTTTAGTTTTAACTACGACAACTCTTACCTTTCCATCTTTACCCAAGATTACATCTTGAATTCTTCCTAACAAACTGTTCAGAGGGGGAAGATTATCTTTTTTGATTAAAACCATTGTATTAACCCTTATATTATCCTTAGTAAAATACCATTTGTGTCTTTGCTGCAATTGATTTAGATAATCTAAAGACCAACGACTCCAAAGTCTTTGGACAAATTTTGTAACACGTTGCCAACGCGAGAGTCTGGTTTCGGTTAGATCTAAATATTGGGGCTCAACAATGGATGTTACTGGGCGCCCAATGAGGAAATGCCCAGGGGTGAGGGGCTCTAAGTCTGAGGAATCAGACGACAGAGGAGAGATGGGTCTAGAGTTAAGGATACCTTCAATCTGGTTAATAGCAGTTAAAAATTCCTCATACAAAAGTTTTGAATGGCCAACGACTCTTTTGAAGTGGAATTTAAGGGACTTGACGCCAGCCTCCCAAAGGCCACCAAAATGAGGTGCTCTTGGAGGAATGAACTTCCAATCAATGCGTTCTGAAGCAAGATAATCTGCAATTTGTTCATTAGGATTGGCAACAAATTCATGAAGTCGCTTTAATTCTGCCCTTGCTCCCACAAAGTTTGTACCATTATCGGTAAATATCTTAGAGCCTTTTCCCCGTCTGGCAAAGATGCGTTTCAAAGTAGCTAGAAACGATTCAGAAGTTAAGTCAGATACAATTTCTAGATGGACAGCACGCGTAATAAAGCATACAAAAATACATACATAAATTTTGCTAAAAAGGCCCTTCCTTTGATGCTTATACTTGATTGAAAACGGACCACAAAAATCTATACCATTAACATTGAAAGGATGTGTTTGGGTTACACGTTCTTGGGGTAAACTTCCCATAATTTGTTGAGCAGTAATTGGTTTCACTTTGAAACAAACGACACATTCGTTCACAATTTGTCTGCACAGATTTCTGCCATTTAACGGCCAAAACATTTTTCTTATGGTGTAAAGCAAAGATTGCGGGCCTAAGTGAAGATGTTTTCTGTGAAAATGACTAATTATTAATTTTGTTAATTTCTGCTTAGCAAGCAAAACAATAGGGAATTTTTCATCATAGGTTAAATCTGCATGATGAAGACGTCCACCTACACGAAGAATTTGATTTTCATCAAGAAATGGATTGAGGCTTTTAAGTTTACTATTTGGGGGAATAGGTTTCCCTTTCTTTAAGTTTCCAACTTCATCATGAAATTCTATCTCTTGGACAGACTTTATAAGAAACTGCTGGGCAACATCCTTTTCAGCAGCAGAGAGGGGACCAGAATGTTTCTCTCTAGGGTGTTGGGCATTGAAGCAAAATCTGAAAACAAAACTTAAAACACGTAGATTAGTATTAAAATTATTACTTAAGTTTATAATAGAATGAGTTAAGTTGTTATCAGATGTAAGCAATAGAGTCTGTTTTGAAGTTGACTTTAGTTCTGCAATAAATTCCTCTGATGAGGAGACTTTAGCAGAGTCACTGTTCTGTTCACAAGGGGAAAAGTTCTCATCATGTAGAAAAGTGGGTCCAATCCACCATATGTCATTGTAATAAGAGTTAGGGTTGATGCCTCTCGAAATCAGGTCAGCCGGGTTGTCCGTAGAGCGAACGTGACACCACTGATATCCTTCGGTAGTTTGTTGGATCTGCGATACGCGATTGCTGATGAAGGTCTTCAGGAGATGAGGAAATGTTCTAATCCAGGCTAAAGCAATTGTCGAATCTGACCACAGAACAACTCTTTGAAATGTCATCTTTATGGAGTGAATCAATTTGCTAACTAATTTCGACAGAAGCAATGCTGCACACAATTCGAGTCTGGGAATGCTGATTGATTTCAGTGGAGCTACTCTTGATTTACTGCACAATATCTTGACATTCACTTGATTTGAATATGAAACTGATCTTACATACACAACAGCTCCATAAGCCATGTTTGAAGCATCAGCAAAGCCATGTAACTCCAGTACCTTTACATCATCACAGGAAATATATCTGTCAACTCTTATGGTTTTAACTGTGTTCAACTCAGATAACAAACATTTCCATTTTAAAGCTTCACTTTCAGGTAAGGGGTCATCCCAATTCAGTTTCAACAGCCAAAGTTGTTGCATGAACATTTTTGCCTTAGTAACAAAAGGTCCTAAGAATCCTAGTGGATCGAACAATTTGGCTATATGAGATAGAACAGTGCGTTTAGTGCAAGTAGTGGACGGGCTACTTGCAGGAGACACAGAAAATGTAAATATGTCACATTTGGGATCCCAGGAAAGTCCTAAAGTCTTCACCTTTACTTCTGAATAGTCATGAAATACATATTCCTTGGTTTCGTGTGCTACAGAGTTAATCAGAGACTGTTCATTAGAAGCCCACTTATGAAGCTTCATACCACCTGAGAGTAACAATTCAACTAACTCTCTCTGTAAAGCTGAGGCAGACGCTATATCAGTTGCGCGGGAGAGGATGTCATCAACATAAAAATCGGCGTGTACAACTGGGGCAACGATGGGAAATCTTTCAGCTTCATCAAGAGCTAATTGCTTGAGTGTTCTAGTTGCGAGATACGGAGCACTTGTTGTGCCGTAGGTAACAGTACATAACTTATAAATTTTCACGGGCCCATTAGGGCAGTCCTTTCAAACGATGCGTTAGAGGTCTCTCTGGGATGGATCGATAAAAATCATCCTGTACATTTTCTCTATATCTGCAACAAATGCGATACGGTGTTTCCGAAACCTCAATAGTATAGAAAAGAGATCGTCTTGAATTACACCACCGTTTATTTGGAGTGAATTTAGTGAAGTGCCATTCGAAGAAGGGGCCGAGGCGTTGTAAACAACTCTTAATTTGGTAGTAGTTTTTTTCTGGACGGAAAACACTGTGATGAGGAATGTAGTATGTAATTGGAGGTTCATAAGTTTCCTCGACAATTTCCATGTGCCCTAAAGCAATATATTCCTGCATAAATTGCACATATAAATCTCTTAGTTGAGGTTGTCTTGATAATCTATTCCAAAGTGCATTCAGTTTCTTGATAGCTGCGTCTTTGGATTCACCCAATATCCCAGGATCATCTTTCAGTGGCATTTGGACTATGTATTTTCCTGTTTCATGCCTCTTATGCGTCTTTTGAAAATGGTCTTCGCAAAACAATTCTTCATTTGATTTAATATATTTTCCTTCAACCGAATCTAGTTCCCAAAATTTGATCATTAATTGATCAAGGTTTTCTTGTTCTGTTAGTAACAAACAGTGTGGTGTAGGTCGAGAACAAGGTATGTTTCCTGAAACTATATACCCAAATGCGGAGTTTTGTAATAGTATGGAGTCACTAATTTGAATTTGATCTCCCTTTAAAATTCTAAAGAACAGTTCCGCACCAATTAACATTTGTATTTTAGAAGGTTTGTAGAAGTTAATATCTGCGAGTTCAATGTTATCTGGAAATTGAAGTTTTGATACATCTAAAACTGTGGGTGGAATCAAAGATGTGATTTTCGGAACAAGCATAAAATGGGTATCATACTCAAATTCTTCATTTTTATTTGATATAACACCATGAATTTGGTGCTTAATGGATTGTGAATTATCATTAATTCCTATAATTGAAGAGTAAGCTCTCTCCTTTTTTAAACCAAGTGCAGATGCGCATTCAAAGGTTATCAAATTTGCTTGTCTACCGCAATCCAGAATTGCCTTGATTTTATTTCTTTCCCCGAACTTATTTTTAACAAACACTTCAGCAGTTGCGAGCAAAATCGTAGAACGCTGAATTGATCCGTGCGTTGAGTGGAGAGACATAGCTTCCTCCCCCACACTGGGGTTCAGAACATTCCTCTCGCCTGGCGAGGGGACTGGGGTGAAGAGTTCAACTGGGGTGAGGGACTGAGACGGTTTCGAAATTTCCCCCCCACCACGACACAGCAAAGAATTGTGACGTTTCGAGCAGAATCTGCATGTATGCTGGGATCTGCAAGATGCGACTGAATGTTTTCCGAAGCAATTAATGCATAGAGAATGTTTTTTAACAAGGTCAAATATTTGTAAAGCAGTTAATTTCAAAGAAGACTCACACTTGTAAATTGGATGATTTTCCTTGCATGAAATACATAAATTGTTGGAACCATTAGATTTGATGAAAAAGTTTCTAGATTGACTGTTTCGATCTTGATAAATCTTAGGCTTCACAGAAGTGTTTTACTTAATGTTTTCTAACATTTGAGACCGCTTTTCTAAGTACAGAAGTAAATCGTCAAGTTTAGGCACCTCGTTTGAACTTATGCTTAATTCATATTGTTTGCGAGTCTCCTTATCGAGTTTTTTCAAAACAATATTTAAGATTAAAGCATCGGAGAGATTATTTCTGTCGAATTCTAATACTTTTAATGCGCGAATGTTTTTCTTTACATTATCTATAAGGCTTCGCAAATGTTTAGCAGAATCGTGCGTAATGTTTTCTGCTTCCAAAATTGCATTGTTGTGAATTTCTACTATAGCTCTGGTATTCTCATATCTCTCTTCTAAAGCCTGAAATAACGATGAAAATGAATCATCTGGTGTTTGTAAGTTGTTTGCTTCACCTGTTAAAGCAGCATTTAAATAGTGTAATTTCTGTGCTGGTAAAAGATGTTCATTTGACGCAATAATATTGTTAAACTGTGTTTTGAATGAACTCCATTCTTCATACTTTCCGGAGAATTTCGGAAGTGGAATCTCCGGGAGTTTTATGTTAGTTGTTATATTCTGAACAGTAGAACTCGAACGAGGAATTGCTGAAACGTTACTTAATTTTTTAATTTGTGATTGTAACTTGAACTTAATTCTAATTATGTTATCGTTGTACTCCTCACTTGCATTAATTTCGAATTCATAATCATTTGGAACCGATATTAAATCTTCTATACTCGCATTGAGTGATTTTAAAGATTCTTCCTTATTATTTAACTGCTCTAATATTTATTTAAATTCATCAACTTCTTTATTTTCAGAAACAATTAAATTTTCAATTTTAGTAATTATTTTGGTTACACTTGTTCTTATAGAAGCTCGTTTTTTCTTACATTTTTCATGTTCATCCATTTTTTTATGTAATGATTACACTAAATACAAAATTCAAAGAATGTCCTACCTTGTTCTTGGGCGTGGTTGGGAACTAAGTACAAAATTTAAATACCTTTTTTCGTTGTATTTTAGTGTTTCCATTGTCTGACAATGATTGCTGAAGGAAGCGGGTCCTAAACCGACCGGCTAGTGATTAGATAAATGAACGAATAAAAACGAAATTGTAATAGAACCTACATCGAAAATTCAACATCGAAAAGAGAGGAAAGCGATGAACAACGACAGCACCGACAACAAACTAATGCTGTTTGCTATCGCAAAATAATTTTAGCGAAACCTTTAGAACATCATAACATGAGGCTAATCATTGAAAAAAAAATAACAGAAACTGAATCCCGAGGAAGCCGGGTAATACATCTATTGTAGAATAAACTATGATTGCCGAGATTCGCAAAACAAATGTGGCCAAGAATAACCATACAAAGCAAAGCGAATAGGAAAGAAACTAAAATTTAGATATTCAATAGAGAAAGTAAATAGATCATACTTAAGTTATAAAATTTAATTTTAGGGCATGTCGGTAAATTATATTTTATCTTAAGTTTGCGATTTATATTTCATAAATTTAACTGAACTCATTCATTGGCATGTCCATCAAGCAACTAGAGGGAAAATAAAAGTATCTGATGAGCCGGACTACCATATCAAAAGGAACAGACACAATTTAAACATGATTTATTTACTCAGAGATGCCATGTAAATTTGCTATACATTTATAACGATGATGCGGCGCTACTGAAACGTCTCTTGAGATTGTAGTATTCAGGTACTTTTCTTGTCAATATTTTTTGACCCACGATATGGAGCGCTCGTAAAAGCCGTGCAATTATTGGACTCTTGCCACGTCACACTAAATAACCACTATTTTTGTTTTACTATTCGAACAGAAAAACGTCATCTTATATCCTACATTGTATGTACCGTATTTTTCGGGCAATAAGATGCAGATTTTTACATAAAAATTCGACTAAAAATTCGGGTGCGTTCTATGGTCAGAAGAAAAACATTAAAATAAAATGAATATTTTACTATGTTGTTGTTTCTTATTTGAAGTTCCAGACCAGGTCCATATAGGCTTCGGGCTGAAGCGTGCGGCTACGGTTTGATAGCAGCACAAGGGTCGGATAGCTAGTTGCCACCTCAATTTTGACCGAGCACCCACAGGGGTGACATCTGGGGGGATCGTACTCTGTCCCACCCTCACTGACCTTCATGGAGGGTCTTTCCGGTATATGGATTTAACGTGCCCATAACCGGGATAGACACGGAGGTATTTAACGGCGCGCGCCCGGATTCGATCCGAGCACCCTCAACACCGAAACACAGCACGTTACTGCAAGACCACCTCGAGCCATAGTCTATATATATAAAAATGAATGTGAGTCTGTCTGTCTGTACTCGATAGATTCAAAAACCATACATCCAATCTCCGTGAAAATTTGGGAAATTATTAGGTATATCCCTAGGAAGGTTTTTAAATTTTTTTTTTTAAATCAGAGTTTGGGTTCTAGGTGCTCCCGAACAAATATCCCAAAAATATCAAAATAACATTTAATTAGCAATGATGTTTGAAATCCAGCCTAGCAGTATGACGTAATGTAATATTTGCTAGATTCCTGCACCTGAGATTGTTTGCATGTGTGATATTATATTTTGTATTATTCGCGTGATATCATATTCTCTATTATTCCTACTTTACAATGACTGAAGATGGCAACTTCTATTATTTTTTATAGGATGGAATACGTTTGTAGGTTGTTTTTTAAGATGTCAAAAAACTTTTGCAATTATTAATACGAGAATAAATTATTAATACGCGAATAAATAAAAATATTGGAAATACGTTTTATTTAACCCCTCAATTATGCCACCAAAGTGAAGTGCCATTGGTGGATCTACAAATCAAGCAAAAAGGAGAAGAGATGAACGAGCTTCAGAAACAAGTGAGCAAAGACAAGCTAGGCAAGAAAGAGATCGAGTTCACACTGCTCTTGCTTGATCATTAGAAACGAGTGAACAGAGGCAAGCAAGGCAAGAAAAAGATCGAGTTCACATTGCTCTTGCTCGATCATTAGAAACGAGTGAACAGAGGCAAGCAAGGCAGAAAAGGAATCGAATTCGCAGGACACAGACAAGACGAACGATACATACTGATTTGAATTTATGTGGTTTCAATTACAATCCCCCTTACAATTACAGTCTTCATCCAAGTGTAATTATTGGAAAAATGGATAAAAAGTGTACGTATTGTGGTGCTCAAAAATTATCCCATTCTATTTTGGCAAGGAGAGGATGGATATCATTTTAATATTAATATGAGAAATCCTACAACTAATGTGGACATTAACAAAAAGGTCAGTGCTATGAATCATTATGCATATCGAAGGATGATTCGTGAGAATGCTGATAATCATATATTGAAATGTAGACAATTATTTCATCAATATATTGTTGACATGTATGCAAAAATAGAAAGTGAAAGACTCCTCTACATACGACTAAATCAAGTCAAATTGCGTTCTGAAGAGTACATCCATTTACGTGATGCAGATGTAAATGATGGCAATCTCAGTGAATTGGGAAAAATGGTCATTTTACCATCCACATTTACAGGCAGCCCAAGACACATGCATGAATATGCACAAGATGCAATGACGTATGTTCGTGCATATGGTCGTCCAGATTTTTTCATCACATTTACATGCAACCCAGCATGGGATGAAATAAAGGAGCTTTTATTAACTGGACAATCACCATCACATCGTCATGATATTTCTGCACGTGTATTCAAACAAAAATTAAAACCTTTAATAGATTTTATTGTCAAACACCATGTATTTGGAGAGACGCGCTGTTGGATGTATTCCATTGAATGGCAAAAAAGAGGTTTACCACATGCGCATATTTTAATATGGATGATGGAAAAGATAACACCAAACAGAATTGATGAAATCATCTCTGCAGAAATACCAGACATTGAAATTGATAAAGACTTGCACGATATTGTCTCAAAAAATATGATTCATTGTCCATGTGGCTCACTAAATAATAATTCACCATGCATGTCAGATGGAAAGTGCACAAAGCGGTATCCTAGAGACTTACTTGCAGAAACTATTACAGGCAATGATGGATATCCACTCTATCGACGACGATCTACCGAAGATGGTGGAAAATCCATTAAACTAAAAGTACTCAACAATACTATTGATGTTGATAATCGTTGGGTAGTACCATATTCTCCATTACTACTAA
This sequence comes from Dolomedes plantarius, assembly GCA_907164885.2. Lineage (NCBI taxonomy): Eukaryota > Metazoa > Arthropoda > Arachnida > Araneae > Dolomedidae > Dolomedes > Dolomedes plantarius. The sequence goes on along the minus strand of OU015493.1, from coordinate 55,501,577 downwards.
AAACGCATAACGCACACATAAATGTTGAGTACTGCAATTCAGTGAAAGCTATAAAATATATTTGCAAATATGTGAACAAAGGAAGCGATATGACAGTGTATGCAGTGGAAAATACAACTGCTTCTAACGATGAAGTCACCCAATATCAACTGGGACGCTACATAAGTAGCAATGAGGCTGTATGGCGTATTTTATCATTTTCCATTCATGAGCGATATCCAACGGTTGTTCATTTAGCAGTACATCTTGAAAATGGACAGCGTGTGTATTTTACATCAGAAAATGTACGTGCAAGAGCAATGTCACCACCGCCAAAAACATTAACTGAATTTTTCACATTATGTAGAAATGATACCTTTGCAAGGACACTACTGTACTCTGAAGTACCAACTTATTTTACGTGGAATACATCAACAAGAAAATTTCAGCGTCGTAAACAAGGTAGAGCAGTACAAGGAGACCTAAATTTATATTCCACAGATCCATTGGGTCGTCTGTACACTGTACATCCAAATATCGCAGAATGCTTTTACCTAGGATTATCATTAATCAATGTTCGTGGACCAACATCTTTCCAAGAATTAAAAACAGTCAATGGCCATGTGTGTGCTACATTTCGTGAGGCTTGCCAGAAATTAAGTCTCTTAGAAAACGATGCTCATTGGGATATTTCACTCGCTGATGCTTCTAATACAGCTCAACCACAGAAGATACGTACACTATTTTTCATCATACTAACTACATGTTTTCCGGCTAATCCAAAGGATCTTTGGGGAAAATATAAAGACTATATGAGTGAAGACATTTTACATAGCATGCGTAGAATAAATGCTAATACCAACATTCAATTTACACCAAATATATACAATGAAGCATTGATTTTAATTGAGAATGTATGTTTGACAATAGCCAACAAATCACTGACAGAATTGGGAATGATTGCTCCAAATAGATCTGGTAATGACATTTTCGATCGTGATATACAACGAGAAACGCACTTCGATGTTAATGAATTACAAACATTTGTTCAAATTAATCTGCCGAAATTGGTATTAGAACAACGAACAGCATATGACACAACTATAAATGCAATATCTAACAAGAGTTGTGGTTTATATTTCTTAGATGCACCTGGAGGCACTGGCTAAACTTTTCTTATTTCAATTATTCTGGCAACTATAGATCACAAAATAATATTGCACTTGCTATTCCATTATCTGGTATTGCAGCAACTCTTTTGGACGGTGGTCGAACAGCACATTCGGCATTGAAATTGCCATTAAATATGCAGGTAATTGAAACTCCAACATGTAATATTAGCAAAGATTCTGGGATGGGAAAAGTACTAAGATCATGTCAGCTTATAATATGGGATGAATGCACCATGGCACACAAGAAATCATTGGAAGCACTCAATCGCACATTAAAAGATTTGAGCGGAAATGAGCAGCTCTTTGGTGGTGCACTCATTTTGCTAGCTGGTGATTTTCGACAAACTCTACCAGTTATACCATGTCCAACACCTGCAGATGAATTGAATGCATATCTCAAATCATCAGTGTTATGGCGGTATGTGGAGAAAATAACTTTAAAGACCAATATGCGTGTCCAATTACAACAAGATGAATCTTCTGAACGATTTGCAAAACAATTGTTAGATATTGGGAATGGTAAAATGGAAATGGACGAATCCACACACTGTATTACATTACCAGAAAACTTTTGTCACATTGTAAAATCCACTGATGAATTGATTGCCAAAGTTTTTCCAAATTTCCAAATTTATTTCCAGAATTATAAAAATAATCAATGGGTTAGTGAGCGTGCTATATTGGCAGCCAAAAACATTGATGTGAATTTAATAAACTGCACAATTCAAAATGAAATACCTGATGAAGAAACAACATATAAATCCATAGATACTGTTGTCAAGCACGATGAATCAGTTAATTATCCAATAGAATTTTTAAATTCATTGGATCTGCCAGGAATGCCACCGCATGTTTTATCTTTGAAAATTGGTTCCCCAATCATCTTTCTACGAAATATAAATCCACCGCGACTATAACAATGGGATTAGGCTATCAGTAAAAAAATTAATGAATAACATAATTGAGGCAACCATTTTAAATGGAAAACACCAAGGGGAACATGAACTACTACTACGCATTCCTATGATACCAACGGATACTCCATTTGGATTCAAACGTCTACGGTTTCCTGTACGAATAGCCTTTGCAATGACCATTAACAAAGCACAGGGACAATCATTGCAAGTATGTGGATTAAATTTGATAAATCCATGCTTCTTACATGGACAGCTGTACGTTGGGTGTTCACGAGTTGGAAAACCATCAAATTTATTTGTTCTTGCACCAGATAGTGAAACAAAAAATGTTGTATATTTACAAGTACTACTAAATAAAGTTCACCATCAATCATCAAATATCATTCATTTCATGATGATATTTAATAATTACAAAATTATTGTTCAATTGAAATTCGTTTGCAATATTGTTTAATATCACAAGTGAAGAAGCATGTTTATTCTACCATCAACTATGTATATCTATGTTTTGTACATATGTTATATTCAAATGACATATATGTAGGGATAATTTTATTGTTAATTTTCATTTTGATGTATTGTATACATTTGATCATTAAAAAATTATGATTGAGGTATCAAAACTGCCTTTTTGTTCAAACACAGCAACGTGTGAACGGATACAGCTAGTTTATTTTATATCTATGGTGCCAGGTATAAAAGGTTTAAGTCAAAAAAGGGATTTTTAGATATTTGTTAATATCGATAAAAAAAAAATCTTTTGATTTGTATAAAATGCTTATGTCTATCACTTTTGTATACAAAACTACATTCATTCTTTTCATTCTGTACAAAGCGCAACACAGGCTAGGGTTGTATTAACTTAATTTTAAACTAAAGCCAAATACGAGGAGAGCCTATCGGAACTCATCGGTAAACGCTGAAAAGAACAAGCCTTCGTAACTAGAAAAACGGCGATTCACCGCCAAAAATATAGTTAAGTAGGAGCGTAAAGAGTGGGATGGCCGCTGATTGGACTTAGCCAAGAGTGACGTGAAGCGGCGCCGAATATGATTGGCGAAACTCGCTCGAGGTCAGGAGGAGAACCTTTTAAGAATTTTCTCACGGGGATGGTTGGGGTCGCCAACATATGTCGTTGATTAAAGTCTGGGAAATGGATACGGAATATCCCGCCATTGTACCTAATGCCAATTAAAAAGCAATTTCTACGACCCCTGGATGGAAAACGTCCGGTCCTTTTTAACAGGTCGACAACAAGCCATAAAACATCCAATTATCTGTACGAGTAAATTGCAGTTTCAAATAAACGAAACTACTTTTAAATTGGGTTCTTGGAAAAAAAATATACATTGTTGAACAAAATAGCGGATGCTATCAATAGATAGTACTGGAGTAAAGACATACCATTTTAGACCTCCCACGTTAAAAAGGGGAGGGGGAATACATGAATTACGCTAAAATGCTTATAGCGAAAGATCCTAAGATTAATATTAACCTTACAAACATTAAGGTGATTACATTCTTTAAATTAATATATCCTCGTATTTAAAGTAGGTGCAATTAATAAGAAAACTGTAACGATAAAATCCACGTTACAATATATATATATATATATATATATATATATATATATATATATATATATATAGCTACATTTTCCCCTCCTCATTATGCATAATCTTTTCGCTCGTGACGTCATGCTGATGGGAAGCTTTTGCTCCATTTATGACTGAGCTTTATTCGTGACGAGACAGAAGAAGAATTAAAGCAGGGGCGGCGGAACGAAGGTAGATCGTGAGCAGAGCGAGCCGAACGGCCAGAGCAGCAGACTGCGTGCAGAGCGAGTGCTGCAGGGACATACTTAAGTGTAATGCCAGGTGCAGGTTTAAACGACAGGTTTTACTGTTTTAAAGAGAACAAGCTTCCATACGTAATGCTATATTGATCTATTTTTAAATGTGTACATGTGTCGTCCAAGTATTTTAAATAAATGTTGTGGTTTTATATTATCCTGTTCAGCCGGCTGATTCCTGACCTACATGTATATATATATATATATATATATATATATATATATATATATATATATCTGAAGTTTATGGCACATACACTTTATTTTCCTTCACCATAGAAAAACCTAAACATTCGAAATCTATTTATGGAATGCTTGGAATAATTTATTGCTGAACATTCATGCATTTTTACCGATTTTATGACGTTTAACATCTCGAACTCCCGACAGACACAAAGACAAAATATAAAACGGAATGTCTGATACGTCGGCTGATTTTTAGAGTCTGACGCATGCCATGACGTCAAATGCTCCTAATCCGTCCGGAAAATAATTTACCGAACTAATGTTTCGGAAATAATGTTTATTCAAAAATGAAAGTTAAAGTGATTAATTTAATGTTAAATATTGAAACATTAATAGTGTAATTTAAGTCTAATTTTTTATTTTAGTCCTAAAGGATTAAAGTTTAATTTTTTATTGGAAAAGTCATTTTAATTAGTTTGGTAAAAAGTGAAATAAAAAATTAATCAGAAAAGTAAAAATCTAAAATTTGAAGCAGTGCAGTTTAAATGAAATTAGTCTAATCCAAATACCATTTTTAAACTAAAATGAAACGAAGGAAAGCAGATTATGAAAAGTCCTGGAAAATCTAAAAAACAAGTATATAACTTTATTCGTGCTGTATAATATTTATTCGAACTACACATTTATTAAAATCTTTAAATGCTGTTAATAATACTCTTTCATTCTATATATTTTTTGCTTGTCAGAGAATCTTTCTATAACAATGGAGAATTTTAAAACCCATCGTCTTAAGGAATACAATGTAATCCTTCTTCTCAAGCGACAGTTCTGAATGAAATGTAATACACAAAAGGCTTTTATAAGAACTTAAGTTTGAGATATGAAACAAAACTCTTGAGATTACTCGAAGAATAGAGCTTCATATAAACTATTCCTTTATTATCCTATATAAATCTACCGAATATTAAATGTATGGGAGTAGTACCTTAAAAAAATAATTTTAACAACAGGTGTATAGTACCTTTTTATTCAGTTTCTGCCAATCTTTCCATTTGTGCCATATTTCTCTTCACATGTTTAACATGAAAAAATTATGTTTAAACTTGAATTTGGCTGTAAGATGCATGAACCGGTGAGCTCCTCTACACGTTTCAACAGGACATATACAGAAAGTTCAGCTGAACGGATTTTAACGAATTTTAATGGATATGACTCAAGTCAATGGTCAAGGACGCTAAAGACGTTAGCTTTTATTTCTCAGTATGTGTAATTGTATTAATTGTTCGTGTTTCGTAATTAAATGTGATTATATGTAAATTGCATATACGTAAATTATTATATGCAATTTTTTATATGTAAATTTCATTGTCTAGCTATTTGAAAAATCTTACTTGTAGATTATGGATGGAATTTTTGTGGCAAGCAAACTGGTCAACAAAATTTTGCAGGAATGCAGTGAGAGGATGAATTCCCACAGTCTGGGTTAGTTGCAGGATCTCTCTAAGAACGGGCAAATTCAAAGTAGAATTTTTATAGTGGCCATCAAAAACAGACGCTGAATAAGAAAAGAGTGGCCTGTTCAATCCAGTGAGGCTACTAGGAGAATTTTCATAGGGACTCAAAGAGAAGAAATGTTTTATAAATTAAAATTTATACAGGAAAGATGGGTTGTAGTTCAATCAAAGAGTGTTAAGCAAAGGAGAAAGGTTAGGTTTATAGAAAGGAAATTAAAATAGAATTTGGAAGAATCTCTCTCTCTCTCTGTATATATATATATATATATATATATATATATATATATATGTGTGTGTGTGTGTGTGTGTGTGTGTGTGTGCGTGTGGAATGGAACTGGCCATCATTGATCTCCCACCAGACGTTAACAGAAGCAACCTCTACCGACTACGATGTAATGTGTATAGCAGTTCTTCACTGGAAGCAGAGGTGATTCCTTGGACGCCGATTCCTTCGTTTACTGTTCGTAGTAACCCCGAGTCAGCTGAACGGATTTTAACGAATTTTAATGGATATGACTCCGGCAAGGACGCTAAAGATGTTAGCTTTTATTTCTTAGTATGTGTAATTGTATTAATTGTTCGCGTTTCGTCATTAAATGTGATTATATGTAAATTGCATCATTCTTCTCTACCGCTCACCATTGCCCATTCTGACCGCCCACACACACACACACACACACACACACATATATATATATATATATATATATATATATATATATATATATATATATATATATGTGTAGGATTTATGCAAAATCTCTTCTTATGCCATAGTAATATTCTCTGTTGCTATGCGTAGCCAGAGACTCACCTAGCCTTTGTCCCTGCGACATTGTGGGAGGGGACGGTCGAAAGAGAGGGTTGAATGACCCGACTCTTGAAGTCGCTCGACAGAGGGATACATTCATTTTCTTGTGTCCCCATGCGAGAGGCGTGCAGGATTTTAGCGAGAGAAGGGGGACAGACCTCGATTGGAGAGGTTGTATTTTGCTATTCCGTGCGTAGGTACGAGGGATTTTGTGTATTTGACGGGAGCGAGAAGGCTACCCGATCTTTTGTAATTCTGAAGGGAAGCTAGCATTGCGCTTGGTTATCCCGTAATTATTGTTAGATTGTACCGGACACAGTAAATGTAGGTTCTCCGGCATATCGTAATTGCTATCTACATTAATAAATTATTGTTGAGTTTTAGAAAGTGTAGTGTATGAATGATTCAAGTATGTTGTTCTTAGACACCCCCTAGACGCCGCCACGTAGACCCGAAAGTCTGCACATATATATATATATATATATATATATATAATAATAATATCCGACCATTTATTCTCATTAGAATTCTATTCCTTTATTTTTTCTTTCCCCTTCTGCAATCACTACATGAGCCCTATCTTTATTTTTCCCTTTGTATCCGTTCCTTCCTTTTGAGTTTATGCATAGCCTAAATGTCGCTATAGTATATCACCCACATATCAGTCCCGCTCTCTATTTTGTGTGTAGTGGTCAATAAAAGCATTTAAAACATTATAAAACACGTAAAAGAACTATAGCTAAATATAATAAAAAGAAAGATAAATTTCGGATTTTACGTGTGAATAAATTTCGAAATTGTATAACCCCCAACGTTTTATGTGATTGCTTTAGATATAAACTTATGATGGTGTCTAGTGGTTGATAAGAAAAATATTTCTAGAGAGTTTGGTTGGTTTGATTTGGAGCACTACTGTCGTATTTTGCTACACAACGGCTAATTAGTATTTGTAGAGAAATACTGCTTTTGATTTTCAATAGTTTCTTCTCAACAGCTTTGGTATTTGTCATTCCTATTTCGACTGCATAGGAGCAGAACAAGTTGATTTTGCATGCATATACAAATTCAAATTTGTACTCTATTTTTCTGAATCAAGATGTTATAGTTATAAAATAGAAAAAAATATCAAGCTGTCTCTTAGAATAAAAACTCTCACAAAAGTTATATTGTATCTGATTCTACCTAAACATTTTTAAGATTGCAGAAAATTAAATTTGTGTACTTGAAAAACAATTTTCATATGATTTTTGAAAGTAATATAGTTTTATTAGATTAAATTTAGAATTATTTCTTTTATTTTTTTAAGGTATTTTCTAACTAGAACACTTTTTTCTCTATTAGTCTGCAAATAAAGCGGTTTCTTAAACATTTAAACGTAAAAACTATCTTTTTTTTTCTCTTATCTTTATCCTGCGTTCTCAGCCTTTCGAAAAAAAAACCCTTCAGAAAATGATTCGAGAAGTTTACCTTAAGAACTTTGATCTCATTTTTTTCCCTAGTGACAGTTCCGATTTTTACAGACGAAATGCGAAAGAAACGGATTTTATAACAAGTCAGTCTTTGATCTGGAAAATACGACTTGTGAAAAACGGCTTTCAGTGAAGATCTGAAGCAGAAATATGGTTTTTAATACAATATCTATTTCTTTGTTCTCTTAAAGACATTTTTTGAGCTGTAAAAAAGTTTCACAAATATCCGACGGTCTTATTTTAAGGTGTTTTTACAGACATATTGACAAATTTTTGCCCGAGAAATATATCTATAACAATAATATTTCACGAGTAAAATCCTTTCAAAATAGGACGATGACATTTGTGTGTCTATCATTAGAGTTTGTATTCTTTAGAAATAGTTTGCAAACAGTTTTCATAAATGTCGCAAACGGTTTTGCATTGCTTACACGTGTGGCATGCCTACAATTTTAGACAATGGAAGACTGAATTTTCTTTGCCTTTTAGTTTTGAATTTCCTGTGCTTTTAAGACTGGATCCCTAAAGATTGCTGTCTAAAAATATGACTTTTCCTAACCAGTTTTATGCTTTTGAACCATATTTTTTTACTGCTGGATGTACGAAACATTTGGTAATACAGACTCAGTTCTGAGAAACTTTTTGAACAATTCCCACATGCTGTGTAAGGTATAGGGTTCTTATTTTATTTTTCTGGTCAGTTTTGTTTGTTCACTTTAATTTTCTAGCGCATTTTTCTTTTTTGGAATCATGTTTCCTGGAAGGAAAATAAATTGGTCGGATAATTTGGCTATATGACGCAAATGAGGATAAAGAGATAGAAATTAAGTTTTTCGCTTGCGTTGCTGTTAGAGAACTTTTATTCTAATAACTTCTCTAAGCTGAACAAGTGAGCTTGTATCAGAAGGAAGATTAAACTGTACACGTGTCGAAGCTACTTGTAGAATGATAGAATAGGTAATTTTCAACCTTGCTTTAGAGTTAAAAAAAATCTGAGTTTGTTGTGAAGACTTTTGTCTGCGGAAGAAGTGTATATGCCTTTCCTGTCCCTCTTCTCGCCCCCTCTCTTCCGTTTCGGGAATGTCTTTGTCGCGTGTGTGGGCCGGATGTGCAATCTCCGCCTGTCATGAACATCTGCTGCCGTCTTGGGGCATCATTAATCTTTCAGGCGTCCTCCACTTGTGGGTGGAGATTTTGGAACGGTTACTATCTTGGCTTGGTCAGTGTCGTAACCTGGCGTGGTTCTTTTGTCATGTACAACTGGACACATAAAATCTTCATTCGTAAACACAAAGACGAACGTTTATTGACGCAAACAAAAACACTCACACAAAACAACAGGATAGGAATAAAACAGAGACGTTCGTAAGGTTTCAGGCTACCGCTTGTCGGTATGACCTGCGTGATTGGGTTTCTCCGTTCACCTGAACTTAGGATGCGCTGTGCCGATAAATGGCGACAGGGTTATGCGCATGAGAGGCGGAGGGGCGCTATCATAGCCTCGTCCCTGACACCTCCCCTCTAAAAGATTTGATTGGGTCTTCTTGAAGACAAATCAAATTGCTTCTTACATATATATATATATCATCACATTAACAACATTCACCTTGATAACAAACATGTATGAGAAATAAAAAAAATGAGACATGAGATTATTAAAAGCATAACACATAAACAAATAAAAAAAAATGAAACCCATACTTTAAAAGGTTTTAGACATTAACTGATAATTAAGCTTCATATGCAAGGCACTAAACATACTAAATTTTAAAAAAAAAAATGAGCTAAAATATTTAACTTTTGAGAACTAACAAACTAAATAAAGGTTTAAAATAAGAATATACCAATACTAATCATTTCAATCAAACATAAGAAAAAAAAATTAAACAACTTTTCCATCATCTGCGAGATACATCTACTATTTCCTGGAAAAGACAAGACATATAGGATTAATAATAAAGAAAAATAAATTGTTCATTAAAAGTCATTCAGTTCATGAAAAGTCATTAATTATCTTCCCAGTGATCGGCTTTTAAACGTGACAAGGAATCAGCATTCAAGTGTTCTTTTCCTTTACGGTAAGTAATCGTGGCATGAAAACGTTGTAAAGCAAGAGACCATCTTTGAAGTCGGGGGCTTTGGGATGCACAGTTCGTAAGGAACTTCAAAGGATTATGATCACTGACGATTATAATTTCTGAGCCGAATACATAAGTCTCAAACTTCTTTAAAGCAAAAATTACGGCGTAAGCTTCCTTTTCGATTACAGCGTACTTTTCTTGCACTTCAGTCAGTTTCTTGCTTGCAAATGCAATAGGATGTTCGATGGCCTGTTCATCTTTTTGAGCTAAATATGCTCCTACAGCATAAGAAGATGCATCTGCGTATATTATGAAGGGTAGCTTGAAATTCGGGGAATAACACTTAGGGGCGTTACATATTGCTTTCTTAAGATTAACAAAAGCAACATCATGTTCGTTTAGCCACACAACATCGTTTGGAGCTCTTCGTTTAGTTAAAGTAGTCAAAGGACGAGCAATATCTGAAAAGTTTGGAACATAAGCTCTATAATAAGATAATAGTCCTAGGATACTTCTTACATCTTTCTTGGTTTTAGGCGGCTCTAAATTCTGTATAGCCTGCACTTTTTCAGGATCTGGTTCGTGTGATCCGGAACCTACGATATGACCAAGAAATTTGATCTTTCCTTTAGCAAAGTCACACTTTTGAAAATTAATAGTAAAGTTAGCTTCTTCTAGGGTCGTCATAACTGCGTCAAGATGTTTGAGATGCGTATTCCAATCATCTGAATAAATCGTAACATCATCAATGTACGACTCGGCGTACTCTTTGTGCTTAGAAAGTGTCTTATTCATAGTTCTTTGAAATGTAGCGGCAGCGTTACGTAATCCAAAGGGAAGGACAACAAATGCATACTGTCCTCGGTGCGTGACGAAAGATGTTAAGTCCCGGCAATCAGGGTTAAGCTTTATTTGCCAGTAACCTTTCAGTAAATCTATGAGAGTGATGTACTTTGCTTTAGACACTTGATAAATTAAGTCCGTAGCATTTTTCATCGGAAATGAGTCTGTTCCAGTCTGGGAATTCAAGTATCTGTAATCCACACATAACCGAACAGTTCCGTCTTTCTTCGAGACACATACAACTGGATGTGCATATTCACTTTCAGAAGGTACAATCAGTCCCAGTTGTAATAATTCTTCAATCTGGCGATCGACTTCTTCCTTCAAAGCTTCTGGGATTCGAAATGGCTTTTGCTTCTTCGGAACACTTCCTGGTTTCAATTTGATGTTATGCTCTCCAACGTGAGCAATTCGTGGAACACCTGACCTAAGGCTGGAATGTTTCCGAAGGATCTTTATAACGTCCATTCTCTTGCTAGGTTCTAAGTGTGTCAGGTCCACTTCTGGATCAGGGTCTAAATGAGTGATCCTGGGGACGTTTTCAATTTCTCCAAAGTCAACATCAGCATCATAAATAACACCGACATTGTTAGCTGATGCCTGGAATTCCCTTATCTTATTGGCATGGATATGTCTAATGCCATTATCAGGTAGTTGCACCAAATAACTGTACGTGTTTTTCCTTTTCACAATCGTAGCCGGCCCGGTCCATCGTGCATAGACTTTGTTGTCACTATCTGGAATTAGGACAATTACCTTGTCTCCTTCTTTGAATTCTTTATGACGGGTCTTCCTATTACGATAGTGTGCATAGGCTTCCTGTTTTCCTGCAGCAGTGAGACCAGCATGTTCTGCAGAATTCTCTAATTTCGTCTTTAAATTGTTTAAGTAATCAGTAACTGATTTCAACTGTCCAAGGGGAATCAAGGTTTCATCGGTCCAAGTTGACTTTAAAATGGACAGAGGTCCTGTTGGTCGTCGACCATAGAGCATTTGAAACGGGCTAACTCCAGTGGTGGCGTTTGGAACTTCACGATAAGCCCATAATAAAAAAGGAATATGCTTGTCCCAGTCTTCCGAATATTCTCTCATCGTATGATGAATCATCCCTTTTAGAACAGCATTAAAACGTTCAACAAGTCCATTCGAGCTTGGGTGACCTGGGGTCGAGAATCTAGGGCATGGCCCAAGTCTCTTCAAAAATTCTTTCGTCAAAGCTGACGTAAAGTTGGTTCCTTGGTCCGTCGCAACCATTTTGGGTATTCCTGTACGTGTAAAAATCTGTAGTAAGGCGTCGCATGTAGATTTTGCTGTCACAGTCTTCAACGGAATCGCCTCTGGCCATCTAGTGCATTGATCCACGGCACAAAGAACGTACTTGAAGCCTCGGCTACTTGGTTCCATGGGGCCTATTAAATCGACATTTATCACTTGAAACGGTTCATCGGGACGTGAAACTGGTGTGATTGGGACCTCATCAAATGGGCGTTTCTTGGCTTGAAGCTGACAGGCAACACACGAGTTACACCATTCTTCTATGTCCGTCTTCATACTAGGCCAGTAAAAGGAGTACTTAAGACGTTCGGCCGTTTTCTTTTTCCGTAAATGGCCTCCCCATAAACTAGAGTGAGCAAGCTCTAACAACCGTTTTCTACGAGACGTTTGAACTACTAATTGATCTACGCGTTCACCTAAAATTTTATCTCGGTGGTACAAAAAATTGTCAACCACATAGAATCGATTAATTCCTTTCTGGGCATCTTGCCAACATGACTGTAAACTTTTATCATCCTTTTGTTCGTTTCGAAACTTTTCTGAATCAGATATTTCATTTTGATCAATCTTGTTAACGGAATCATCCTTACTTACGTTTTTAGACATAGTTGCACAACATTCAATAGTACTCTCGACAATACCCTCGATTAAATCATTACATTTATACACATTACCAGCATCTGAAATATTACTTAAGTTCTCACTTCTATCATCATAAAGCATTTGTAGATTAAAATTACTATCTTCTATCAAATAAAATGCAACATTATCTGGAGTATCACATTTCATTTCATTATTCTGCAATACCTTTTCTCTACCACTTCCGTTTTCATTAAAAATTAAATTTACTTCTTTGACGTTACAATTTAATTCATTTAAAGCACTTACAGACAACAATAAATCATTTGACAACGTAGGTACCATAGCACATGTTATATAAATGGGTTCTTTAAATTTTAACTCATCTTCTACCTTTGTTAATGGTAAATTAATTAATGGTGCTCTTAAACTCTGGCCGAAAGCACATGTTAACTCTACACTGCCATGAGGTGTTTTATACTTTTCGGGTACTAAACTACTTTTGACGACAGATATTTGCGTTCCAGAATCTGCAACACCGATTAGAATATTAGAATCTACTTTCAACTTAATCATTGGCAAAGTGTCAACAAAACTTCTTTCGGTTTCGTTTTCCGGGCTTACGTTAAAGTACTTGTCAGACGAAATGCGAGCGGTTAAAATACTACCATTTTTGACATCTTTATCTTTACCCCTTTCATAATTAACGTGTAACAAAGTTCCATGATATTTTGACTTACATGAACCACATCGTTCTTTCGAATTGCAGTTTTTAGTTCTACAGCCCAATTTGTAACAGACAAAACAACGTTTCGCTTCTTTTAACTTTTCTTTTTTTTTCCGTGGGAGTCAGCGGGCAACATTCAATCTCATGTGATTTATTGCAAAATAAACAACCCGATTCTCGAGCATCAACCACAGATACCCGATTCACCCTCTTTGACTCATCAATGCTATGCGGTTTGGCCTTGAATGGCGCCTTATATGTATAACAACTGTCGTTCCAACGCGAAAATTTTCCGCCATTTTTTCCTGCGTCTAAATAAGCAGAATTTAAAGACTCTGTACGTTCCCGGCTTTCGATTTCAATTCTCAAAAAATCAATTAAATCTTCTACATCAAAATTATCGTCAGACCCTTTTTTGCGCGAATATTCCAAAGCTATATCTTTTGGCATAGATTTCATCAATAAGGGAACTAATAAATTTCCAAATGTTTCTGTTTTGACATTCAAGGAGTTTAAAGAACGTATTTGTATGTTAGCAGTGTCATATAATTCTCTTAATGCATAAATGTCACTCGAATTCTTAACCGGTTTTAGATTTAAGAGTTTTTGCATATGCATGCTAATCAAAATATCTTTTCGATTAAATTTGGCTTTCAGGAGCTTGATTGCTTCATCGTAATTCTCTGGGGTCAACGAAAATCCCTCAACGACTTTTAAAGCTGAACCTCCAAGTAAACTTATCAAGTAATTAAACTTATCAATCTTCGATAAATTCTGGTTTAGTTCTATTGACGTGTTATACGAATTATAAAATGTTTGACATTCATATGGGTTGCCGAAAAATTTGTTCATTACAATTTTGGGCAGTCGAACACTTAGTTGTGGGGAAACATTTTGTTCATCGCTTTCTTTCTGTGAAGAAACGCTAGAATCTGTAGAATTGTCAATACTATTTTTCCCTTTCAGAAATTTAGAACCTCGGTACTTCCATCTTATTATTGTATCTTCGTATTCTTGAACTGTTTCAATTTCGGTTTCGATTTTATTTTCATCTATGAGTTCACAAATTTTACTATCTAAATCAGACAAATTTTTAGATTTTAACCTTAGAAATTCTAGCTGCTCTTCGACATTTTCAACATTGTTCTCAGCAATAGCAGTTTCAATCAATGAAGTAATTCTAGTGACGGCAGTTCGAACGATTTTTCTTTCTTTCTTAAATTTAGATAGCATTATTTTAAGATCATCGTTTGTTTTTGTTACGTTTTGAGCATTATTTACATCATCGTCCGCCATCGTTGCATGCATTAAATATGGATAACTTAAAGCTCTTACCTTGAAAAAGCTTCTCAGATGAACGTGTTTATCATTCAGTATATCCGTAAAAGTAAGTCCAGTTTATTTACATGACCCCTCTATATGACACCAATCTGTCGTAACCTGGCGTGGTTCTTTTGTCATGTACAACTGGACACATAAAATCTTCATTCGTAATCACAAAGACGAACGTTTATTGACGCAAACAAAAACACTCACACAAAACAACAGGATAGGAATAAAACAGAGACGTTCGTAAGGGGTCAGGCTACCGCTTGTCGGTATGACCTGCGTGATTGGGTTTCTCCGTTCACCTGAACTTAGGATGCGCTGTGCCGATAAATGGCGACAGGGTTATGCGCATGAGAGGCGGAGGGGCGCTATCATAGCCTCGTCCCTGACAGTCAACACTTTGGATCATCATGTCCCAGACACTAGGGGTGTGGGTGTTGGCCCACCATCTCTTGGCAGGCTTTGTTTTGTTGGCGGTTTTCGGGAGGCACAGATTTTCTGGTAACCCCTACTTGAGAAGGGCTGACACAATCGAAAGAAAGGAGGTCAGTGGTGATTTGTTTGTTGGAAATGTGCAGATTTTGGCTGGGGGAGAAGTCAGTTCGCTGTGCGGGTATGTGCTAATAAACACTTGAAAATTATTTACACGTGGTATTTTTGTGCTCCCGGAGTCCTGTTTGTACTTCAGCGCGGGTTTCTCTTTCGGCCAAAGACAACGCAAGATAAACGACGGAGAGGAGGAATGTCCTCGTAAGAAGTTTAGGATAAAATGCTTTGGTGGCTGGAGCCCGGTTAGGAGTCTTGAGTAAATCACGTGTTAGTGGAGTTTCCGTTAACTACCATTATAATGGCATGTGTCAGGAAGAGTGGAAGTTAATTCTAGTTTGTTATTTGACTTACAGATTTAATTTTTTACCATAAAATCTTTGCAACACCAGGTCTTTCATATTTTTATAACTGGCATATTTTTGCAACTATCATTCTTATAAAAATGGCTTATAGTAATAAAATATTATACAATAAAGTGTACCAAAAGTAATTTGAAATTTATTTTAAAAAGTGCCAATTTTGGAGCACGAGGCGAATGCATATTTTTAAATTCTGTTTTCTGAGTTGGCCTTGTAATGGTGGAAGGTCTAAGGCTTAGATTTCAGTTCGAGCCATGCGGCTAGTATGATTATTTGTAGCCATAAAGGTTTTTGCATCAAAATGTTAGTTCCGCTATTTTAAACCCCTTCGACTGTACAAGGCGACCTGATCGTAAAGTTTTTAACCTTAAAACCAACGAACTAGTAGCAAACCCGGTTTCGCAGAGCATGAACAAAAGTTTATTGCAACGTATCGGAGAGAGTTCTAAAGCAGCATTTATTGATATTAGACCTCCTTTTGTTTTTAAAAACACCTTCCTTTTGAAATACACTGCTGGCCACTGTAAATGTAACACCCTGAAGGAAACATGCAAATAACATGAAATTTACAACATGCATTAGCGGAGGTGAGATATGCAAATGATTAGAATTTCAGTGCAGACGCACATCACGCGCGCCTGTGCCAACACTTCATAGCGCTATTTAAGGCTTAGATTTCGACGATTTCAAGTTCGGTAATTGTGTTTTTCTTGTGGTTTTTTCAAAAAAACGATCAATTATGCCTCGTCGAAAACAGCGATCATCTTTTGATCAAGTATCCGAGTTCGACAGAGGAAGGACAGTGGCCTACCGAGATTGTGGATTATCTTTCAGGGAAATCGGTAGTCGTGTTGGACGAAACCAAACAACTGTAATGCGGATATGTGATCGTTGGATGCAGGAGGGTACGATGGACCGGCGTGTTCGATCGCATCCACCTCAGCGCACCACTGCACGTGATGACAGGCAAATTGTACGCATGGCAGTGACGGATCGCTCAGTCACATCACGAATCATAGCACAGCACATGCAATCTGTAACGCATCATCCAGTGTCTGCGCGTACCATTCGACGCCGTTTACAGCAGAGTGGTCTGTCCGCAAGACGTCCATTGCTTTGTCTACCCTTGACGCAGAACCACAGACGTCTCCGCCGCCAATGGTGCGATGACAGAAGGATGTGGACGGCAGAATGGAATAAAATTGTCTTTACTGTCGAGTCACGCTTCTGTCTGCAACACCACGATGGTCGCATTCGAGTCTGGAGACACCGTGAAGAGAGGATGCTGAACAGCTGCGTTATGCACCGCCACACTGGTCCTGCACCGGGTATTATGGTATGGGGCGGTATTGGATATCACTCTCGCATACCTCTAGTACGCATTGCCGGTACTTTAAACAGCCAGCGCTACATCTCCGAGGTGTTGGAGCCAGTTGTCCTTCCTTACCTTCAGGGCTTGTCCACAGCCATATTTCAACAGGATAATGCGCGACCACACGTGGCACGCATTGTCCAACGGTTCTTCGTCAATTGCCAGATTGAATTGCTTCCCTGGCCGCCTCGCTCTCCGGATCTTTCGCCGTTAGAAAACATGTGGTCCATGGTTGCTCTACGATTGACCCAGATTCCATCCCCAGCTGCCACAGCAGATCAACTTTGGCAACGTGTGGAAGCTGCTTGGTCTGCTGTACCCCAAGGAGTCATCCAAAGTCTCTTTGAATTAATGCCGAGGCGTGTGGCAGCGGTGAACTCCAACAATAGCGGCTACTCTGGCTACTGATTTTGGCAGGAACCACACTTCACAGAAGTCTATAAATTTAATCGTTTGATACTTGGTCAACATGTTATCTACAAAATAAATTTTGTTGTGATATCTCTTGTCTTTCTTGGTGTTGCAATTTGGATGGCCAGCAGTGTATTATAACGATACAATTTATGATATTTTCACATGCATTATTTCTCACACGCGTCCTTCCCTTGCCTTTTAAAATAACTACGTTTGCACTGGAATCTATGATGGAACACTTGTCATTGTCTATTCTTGTGTTGTCATATTCTTCTGATGTCTATTTTTGTCAATCTTGTGTTCGCGCAACCGTAAACCTTACAAACCAACAAACCACGTGTTTAGGAAGGTGTGTTTTTCCCTACCGGTCTTTCCTTAGAAATAAGTGAATTCATATTTTTAAATTCTGTTTTCTGCGTTTGGAAACTAATTTTTACATGCAATGTGGGAGTTTTTTCATAAACATTTTAAATCTAATAAATTAATTTCAAAAAAGGTTTTATTTTGCAGCGGTAGTTATCAATTATTAAATTGAAAAAAAAATTGAAAACTAAAAATTTTAAAATGTTTAAAACTCTGAGCACTTTTAAATTATATGTCTTCCTTCACATGCAGAAAAAAGAAAATAAATTACGCATTTCCTTATCTGAGACTAACGAAATAACGAGAAGAAATTTTCATTAGCTTAACACTGGCACGAAAGGTTTTAAATGTCAACTCTTTCACTGCATTAATAAAACAATTTAACATCGTTATGAAGAATATTAGTGTGCGTTCAGTTTGAAAATATCACGAGCTCCTGTCTAGGGTTAATTAAAGAGTATCTTTTCATCTGGGCAGAAAATACTGCTGTGATTGCGTATAAGTGGGATAGAAATGTCTTATTGTCATTATTGCTGTTGACCGGAAGTCTTCCAGACCAGGTCAATATAGGATAGCGACTGAAGGGTCTTACAAAGGTCTTAATGGACGGATACCCGCAAAAATCCTTTTTACTCAAAAGAGCTACACGGGATGATATTCCGAAGGTGAGATTGTCTGGTATCGACGTAATAAGCTAGTCTGTAGGTTAGGACGCTGGTTTCGAATTATAGGCTCGAATTCCTCTTGTGGCAAGCAGCAGTCTTTCCCACGAAATTTCTTACCGCATTCCCAGCTAAATTTAAGAATACCTTTGCTCCAACAAGAAGTAAAACCACGTGACCTATATAGGGATAAACTAGCGACAATGGAGGTTATTACGCCAAATAGCATTACTCATCAACACAGAGGTTGCTCATTAGGAAGCCCAGGGCTAGAACGCAGCAGGGCTAGAACGGCATTGCACTGAGTACGGTAGCGATGAAATGGTTCATAAGAAATTAACGAAAGTTAAGACTGCTTAAAAAGGTATCTTTAAGTTTCTTAAATTTCTCCTGCAAGAGAATAAATTAATATTTTTGTTGGTTTTAAATACAGTAGTTTTGGATAGTGCCCTGGTGTCCTCTATAGTAATATGAATTAGTTTACATGCTTCCAGTAAATGTTCTAAATTGTTTTAGCCAGTCAAAACACCGACGAAACCATTCCCCAAGAAAAGCACCACGATAAATTCACTGTGATCAAATTTGTATAATATAGAAAAGAAAAATTCTTAACACAAAACTTTCATTTTCAATTTTTTTTTATTTCACTGAAGCGTTTTATTGCAGGATATATCTACTGATTGATTGTATTACTTCCTTTATTCTGCAAATAAGGGATTTTTACACATAAAAAAATTCTAAAAAATTCCTATTCCATCATACTTTTTTTTACAAATCACTGAAAAAAAAAATTTCAAGTAAATGATCTGAAGAACTAACCTTAAAAAATGAGCTTATTTTTTTTTCAAAGTGGCGTTTTAAATTTTTTCATATGAAATGTAACGTAAAGTGTTTCTTTTTTATTTTTACTTCACTTTGGTCTTTCAGCTGGAAATGGGAATAGTGATAGAAAGGTCCCCAAGTGCGATTTTGAGCAAGAATGTAATTTCTAAAACAATATCCATTTCATCCCAGTTAAATCCATCTTTCCTGCGGTATCCAAAGGTGACAAAGAATAGCAGATAATGTAAAAATTTGAAAGGCTATTTTTTTAGGCAGATTCAAACTTGTTCAGTCTGTTTTTTTAAAAAGATTTTACACTGCTGGCCACTGTAAATGGAACACCCTGAAGGAAACATGCAAATAACATGAAATTTACAACATGCATTAGCGGAGGTGAGATATGCAAATGATTAGAATTTCAGCGCAGACGCACATGACGCGCGCCTGTGGCGCCACTTCAAAGCGCTATTTAAGGCTTGGAGATTTCGACGATTTCAAGTTCGGAAATTGTGTTTTTCTTGTGGTTTTTTCAAAAAAACGATCAATTATGCCTCGTCGAAAACAGAAGTCATCTTTTGATCAAGTATCCGAGTTCGACAGAGGAAGGATAGTGGCCTACCGAGATTGTGAATTATCTTTCAGGGAAATAGGTAGTCGTGTTGGACGAAACCAAACAACTGTAATGCGGATATGTGATCGTTGGATGCAGGAGGGTACGACGGACCGGCGTGTTCGATCGCATCCACCTCAGCGCACCACTTCACGTGATGACAGGCAAATTGTGCGCATGGCAGTGACGGATCGCTCAGTCACATCACGAACCATAGCACAGCACATGCAGTCTGTAACGCATCATCCAGTGTCTGCGCGTACCATTCGACGCCGTTTCCAGCAGAGTGGTCTGTCCGCAAGACGTCCATTGCTTTGTCTACCCTTGACGCAGAACCACAGACGTCTCCGCCGCCAATGGTGCGATGACAGAAGGATGTGGACGGCAGAATGGAATGAAATTGTCTTTACTGACGAGTCACGCTTCTGTCTGCAACACCACGATGGTCGCATTCGAGTCTGGAGACACCGTGAAGAGAGGATGCTGAACAGCTGCGTTATGCACCGCCACACTGGTCCTGCACCGGGTATTATGGTATGGGGCGGTATTGGATATCACTCTCGCACACCTCAAGTACGCATTGCCGGTACTTTAAACAGCCAGCGCTACATCTCCGAGGTGTTGGAGCCAGTTGCCCTTCCTTACCTTCAGGGCTTGCCCACAGCCATATTTTAACAGGATAATGTGCGACCACACGTGGCACGCATTGTCCAACGGTTCTTCGTCAATCGGCAGATTGAATTGCTTCCCTGCCCGCCTCGCTCTCCGGATCTTTCGCCAATAGAAATCATGTGGTCCATGGTTGTTCTACGATTGACCCAGATTCCATCCCCAGCTGCCACAGCAGATCAACTTTGGCAACGTGTGGAAGCTGCTTGGTCTGCTGTACCCCAAGAACTCATCCAAAGTCTCTTTGAATCAATGCCGAGGCGTGTGGCAGCGGTGATCTCCAACAATGGCGGCTACTCTGGCTACTGATTTTGGCAGGAACCACACTTCACAGAAGTCTATAAATTTAATCATTTGATACTTGGTCAACATGTTATCTACAAAATAAATTTTGTTGTGATATCTCTTGTCTTTCTTGGTGTTGCAATTTGGGTGGCCAGTAGTGTAGTTGCAAATCCTAGAATATTCAGTGCTATTTAGTCGTCTAATAGTTTGTGTTTTTGAACTTATTACATTGAATTTAAGTAAATAATGAGGAAACAAAATATATTTACATAAGTGAACTCTAGAGTGATTCTTATTGAGAGAAGACAGAACAATTTGGGACATTTAATGTGCCTTCTTATGCGGTAATAGTTTAAGTTTTCAACATTAAATACCACACTCTAAGATATCCTAAAACGTAGCGTCTTACTTAAATAACCATTTGAATAGAAAAATATAATAGTTCTCGTCCAGAAAGATATGGAAAGAAAGACAGAAATCACTAGCACTATTTATCTATATATACACTGTCACAGAAAAATATATTCACACAGAAGAAATCGAGCTACTATCACGAAACTCTGCAGAAATGTAGTCTGGTAAGATATATGCAAATGATTAATATTTCGACGCCAATGAGGCAAGTGTAAGCGCTCTAGATGACTCTGAGACGTAACCGGCAACAGTACGAACAATTGTCGGACTTTTAGAGGGGGCGTATAGTAGGACTCAGAGAAGCAAGCTGGTCGAACAGGCGTATCGGCCGCCACCTCGGTCGGAGCGATAGGGTAGTTGCTCGGTGTTGGCAACAATGGATCACAGAAAGGATAGTCTACCGTCGCGGAGGGTCAGGGCGTCCCAGGAACGCCATTTACCACCTTCCAGACATCCGGTGGTATCAAGGGAAACCATTCGAAGACGACTGACCGACGCAGGTATAAGAGGCCGACGTCCATGAAGACGATTACCAGTGACCCCACATCATAAGCAGTGTCGACTGAATTTTTGACGACCTCGGGCAAGCTGGAGTGTGACCGACTGGAGGCGTGTGATCTTCACCGATGAATCCCGATTCAGTATCAATGCTGATGACCAGCGCATACACGTGTGAAGGCGACCAGGCCACTGGTACAATCCGGCATTTGTTGTCGATAGGCATACGGCAATTGAACAAGGTGTGAAAGTGTTTGGAGCGATTTGTTTGGACACACGATCCCCTCTAGTCGTCCTTCCACGCACTTTGACGGCACGCAGTTACGTGGACGAGATTTTAACGCCAGTTGTACTGCGTATGCTATCAAGTCGCCTAGGTGCCGTTTATCAGCAAGACAGCGCTCGTCCACATACTGCGCGACTCTCCCAACAATGTCTTCAAGGATATGACGTACTCCCACGACCTGCCAGGACACCAGACCTCTCGCCAATAGCACGTCTGAAACGTGCTTGGAAGGCAACTGCAGCCGTCCCAGAATACTGGGGAATTAACTGCCCAGTTGCAAAGATTATGGAATGATATTCCGCAGGAGGTCATAGGTGACTTCATTCATTCGATGCCACGAAGTGTTTCGGCTTGTATAGCTGCCAGAGGTGGATTTACTACTTAGTGATTTGTAACATTTTTCATGCCATATCTTCTTAATAAAATGACCTGTTCTTCTGAATTTGTAATCATTTGCTTATCTCCACATACACTACATACATGTTAAGTTTCGTGATAGTAGCTCGTTTCCTTCTGGGTGCATATATTTTTTTGTGACAGAGTGCATAAAACATTTCCGTAACTGACTGACTGACAGACTGACAGATAACGCAAGATCTAAAGGGCTGAAATTTTGCATGCCGATTCTTCTTATAGGGTAGAGGTGCACTAAGAAAGACTTTTGAAAAATTCTAAAAAGAATTTTTCAAAATTAAATTTGTAAGTTGTTTTTGTAACATTTTTTAAAGTTTTCATTTAAAATAATAATTTGATGGCTATATAATTTATATCACGAGAAAGATCACAAAAATTCCTTTAAAATGAAATATTTTTTGAATCTTTACCTCCATTTCCCGAATTTTGGTAAATTTTTAATGATTAATTTTTAGAATTCAATTTATTAAATGCTGATCACGTGGTTTCTTCTATTCTTTTTGTGATACTTTAAATAAATTTTGCGTCACAAGCATAACAACGAAATAAATTGACAAAAGAAATATTAAAATACAGTAAAAGATAAAATTTCCACTAGACTAAATGAGGTGGAAGTTTTTAAAGAATTTAATTCAAATTAGTATGGTTTATGGATATTAAACATACAAATTAAATGCATACATTGACCGTTGTATTTAATTTGAAAATTTCTTCTACATTATTTTGTCTATGAAAATATCCGTTATGAGTTTTAATGAATATATTTTTTTATTTTTTAGAATTAGTTGCATTCATTCATTGGTCGTTGTATTTATTATAAATATTTTTTTGTCTTCTTTTGAGAGTGGCAACGGGTCAGCGAATGTGTAGGTTGGGTGTTTCGAGAGCTGCTGAAAATATTGAGTTTTTTTTGTGAATTTCTATATTATTAATTATATATTTTGTGCTCAATAGTTGTGATACGCTTATTTACCCAAATAGGACTTTAATTACAGATAAACGCGTTTTTATTTTATATTTCTAAGTTAGAAATATTGCTGTCCTTAGGCATAACAGGCCTTCATTGAGATATGGCGGCTTGAATGCGGCATGGAGTATTGTGGAAATTTCTAAGTGCTATTATTGTGGAGAATAAACAAAACTAACTCTTGGTGAAGAGCAGTTGAGCGCATTAAGTGATTCCAACAACTGCTTATATTGGATATACTGCTCAACTTTGCCTTGTGGATTTACTGTAGGCTGTATCAGCCAGATTATTTCAGTGGTGGGGAGGTTTATAACTCCCTGTAAAGCAAAATAGCTTTTGTGGCTCAATGTAAAAGGTAGGAATATCTGTTTGCTTATCATAAACTACATACTGTTTCTATTCGACGTTTAAAAAAAACTGAACTGTAGTCTATTAACATAAATGCAGTAGTTAATAAGATAGACTTGACAGAGACTAGTAGTATTGGTAACTGTTCTAGAAGATAATATAGATTGTTAAATTGAATGTTCAAGAGTAAAACTGTATAAATGCATAATCATTCTGGAAACTGCTTCAACAATTTTGTACATTATTGCAAGTTGGTTATAGAATTATATGTAGTATTCGTATTTATTGAATTGAATTCATACCGTACTTTTTGTACGATTACATTTGTATTTGTTAATATTGTTCTTAATATGTCATCATCCTTCCCCAATTGATTACCCAGTAATATTTTGATAGTATGTCGGAAAAAGAAAAACTCACGCTAGACAATATTGAAAACTTTATTTTTTACGTGGATCACCCATGTAGTGATGATACACTGGTCGCGCTGGAAAAAGGATCTAAAACACGAATAGAAAATATAAATGATAACATAAGAAAAACCGATAGAATTAATAAAAGAGATAGAAATGAATTTACAACCTAAATATCAAAAAACTACTACCTTGTAAAATTTCAGAGAAGCTTCATATTGGACTTAAAAGGACAGATTAAAGCTCTCGAGAGGCAAATCAAAAACTTGATTCAGGAAGTTAAGAAAGAGGGAAATAAGATTAAAAAAAAACATATTCAGAAACAATAAAAAGGGCCAGAATAAAGGGATAGATCCAGGTCAAAAACTAGGAAAGCTAAAACAATACATACACTTACCATACTTCCAAAGGAGGAATAAAACTCTGAAAAAACAAAAAAAAGAAATACAAGAAAACATAAAACCAGAAAATATAAACGTGGGAATTAACACAAGAAAAATAAATAGAGGAGGACTAGTTGTGACAGTTGATAGTAAAGAAGACGTAGACAAGTTATTAAGAGAGATTCAACAGGCCGAAAATATTCAAGGTAGATACACAATTATCAAACCTAAAAGAAACCCGCATATAATAATATTCGGAGTAAAAGAGGAATTAAACAAGGAAGAAATAGAGAAAAAGCTAATTATACAAAACGAAGAACTAGAAGAGGAGAGTACAAAAGTGATATTCAAGTTCAAAAATAGGCAGGGCAGCAACTGGATAATTAGGGTAGACGGAAATTCATTCTGCAAGATTATAAAAAAAAATAAAGTCAAACTAGGTTGGCAGAAGTATAATATCAGAGAGTTTCTCAAACCAAGAATCTGCTATAACTGTTATCGAACTGGACATCTGGCCAGATTTTGTACAAACAAAAAAAGTGCAGAAATTGTGGAGATGAGGAACACGGAGATTGTGAAAAAAACTTGTTGCATAAACTGTAAGTTCACGAACGAGAATTTTAATACAGGATTTGAAACAGAACATTTACCTTACGACAACAACTGTGAAAACTAAAAAAAAGCCATAGAGCGACTGAGGGAAAGAACTATGAGTACACCGATGGTACCAGCTCCGGTCTTGCAGGTTGATCCCCTGACATCTGGCGATCCTCAAAATTGGACTTCACTTCAATTTGAATAACTCCCTTCATGCTGTTTACGAACTGGCCACGGATCCTAATTTCGACGTTATCTCATTAAATGAATCTTACTATAGAAGAGGTGACAAAGATGAAATCATCGGATTCCATTCTAGCTATCAGAAAATGTATTGCGAAAAAAACCCTAAAGTTGCTCTAATTATTAAAAGACTGTATAAATTCATTAAACTAATAATATCTGATCATATTGTAGCCATTAAAATCAACATTCAAAAAGAAGAAGTAATAATCGTGACAATATATATCCCACCAGCCGGAGGCACACTTGATAGAATGGAACCACAATGGACCCAGTTGAAAAATATAGAACAAGCTAAAGATAAAAAAATAATTATACTAGGTGATCTAAATGCTAAATCGACAGTTTGGGGCCAGAGGCCGACGGATACTCGTGGCGAGGAAATAATCAAATTTGTTATTCATTATAACGCTCATATAAGAAATAATCCAAACAGCCTGCCCACATATAATAAACCGTTTGGCAAAGGCTGGCCTGATCTAACCATCACCATTGGTTTAGAGGATGACAGAATACAGAGTTGGGAAGTAATAGACAGGTACATCAACACTGATCATAACGCAATATACTTTGAGGTTGTCCCAGAGGTTAGACATAGCAATGGCGAGAAAAGGCACAGGTGGAAAATAGAACAGCTTCACTGGATGGAATTTAGAGTTAACATAAAAAAAGAAATGAAAAAAATTGTACAAGGAAATGCAAGACTTAACTATTGATGAAATAATACATAGGATAAATACAACTACTGGTCAATTATGTAAAAAACATAGTACAAAACCAGAAAGAATGTTAAGATAAATACCCCATGGTGGAACCTCGAATTAGAAATCAAAAGAAAAAAATTAAGAGCCCTACGCAAAAGGTCTCAAACAGAAGATCCAACCAAAAGAAGTCTACTGAAAATCGAATATAAAAAAGAAAGGGCTAGATACATGAAAAGCATCAAGAAAGCCAGAAGAAACTAGTTTAATGAATTTATTGACAAACTAACCATTAAGGATACCTTTGGTAAAGTCAAGGGACTAATCAATACAAAAAAAAAACTAACATGCAAGAGTGCATACAACTTGATAATGGAACTATATTGGACAATGGGGACGACATTGAGGAAGCGTTGATCAAATTTCACTTTGAATACGAACAAGTGATTGAGAGTAATATAAACAGAGAGAAAATAGAAGAAGAAATGCAGGAGATAACCATGGAAGAAATAGACTACATTATCGGGGGAATAGCCAAAGATAAAGCCCCAGGCCACGACGGCTTCACGATAAGTATCGTTAAAGAAATTTACAATAGTAACAAACAACTTATCAAAAACCTCTTTAATAGATGCTTAACAGAAAGGTATTTCCCAAAAGACTGGAAAAAAGCTAAGTAATATTTTTTCCAAAGGAAAATAAGGATCTAAAAAAGATAAAATCCTATAGACCCATATGTCTATTGCCAGTGATGGGTAAAGTTATGGACAAAATATTAACAAACCGCCTCACCATACATTTAGAAACGAATAACATCATGTCAAAACATCAATACGGATTTAGAAGAGTCATGGGAACTTTACAGGCTCTTGATAACATAATGGAAAATATTTACGAAAATAAGAAAAATAATAATTATACTTGCATCATCTCAATTGATATACAAAATGCATTCAACTCGGTGAAAAAAATATACTTATAGATAAATTAAAAAAACTCAATTTCAATAACCACTTCCTGGGTATTCTTATAAATTATATCACTGATAGAAAATTAATAACTAATAAAGGCTTGATAGATTCTAATATTGGAGTCCCTCAAGGATCATCTCTAGGACCTCTGTTTTGGCTTATAATAATTAACGACCTCTTCACAGATTATGTAGAAAATGATACTACTAGAATCCAAGCCTTTGCTGATGATATACTAATCCTAAATAAATCTCCGGTAATTTATAAATATAGCGACACAACTACAGGCATACTGAATTATTGCCAAGATTGGATAATGCAAGTATATCTCCGTCCCGGCGTTAGCCACCCGGAATTCAACTGATGCCTGGCCACCACAACACAATCTCCCCAGACGCCGACCCAAAAGATCGGAGTCTAGGTCACATAGACCCCTCGAGTCCATTAAATAGCTACCAAATTTCAAATTAAGATAAAATTAACAATTTAATAATAAATAATAACTTAAATTCCAGAATCCAGAGCCAGTTCCTGTGCTCCGCTTGAACCTAGTCACTGCTTTATCACTTTAAACTTCAACAACAAAATTTTAACTACAATTTAGTTAACAATTCATAAGTGAACATTTAACTTCATATAAGTATATACATGCATAAAGGCATCTGCGCTTACATAACAAAATATAAGCATTTATATACTGACATAAAAGCAACTGCTTTATAAAACATAATTTAAACAATTATAAACACATATACATACATAAATTAATATTTGTAAACCACGTATAGCAAACAAATTCACAATTTGCAATATCTGTATTACTTACATTACTTTTACACATTCAGTTATTTAATATTACAACAATTTCATACAAATTATTCTATTAAATTCAATCAATTTTCAAGTTAATTACTTATACAAGCCATATAATTCGATATTTAATAGCATACCATATTAATTCATATATTGTATTAAAACACAAAGAAAAGTACAAAAAAAAAACCCTCAACGGGAAAAAAAGGGATGTGGACATCCATCAGAACCCCCACTATATCTTTTATAACTTTTTTACTATAATAGTCAACAAAGAGTTTGTGTTTACTCCAGCTTGTGTAATCTGAGGGAAATCTTTCTCTATAAGCCTGTAGATCTATACAAACCAAGATTGGATAAATAAAAACGGACTTAAAATAAGCATAGATAAATGCAGTTACACCATAGTGCCAAGTAAGAGCAAAATCAGCAAAAAAACCTACTGTGAAACTGGGTGTTAACAAAATAAAATTTCACGATTATATTAAATATCTGGGAATCCACATCGATACAAAAATAAACTTTGAAGATCATATTATAAAAATAAGAGAAAAAGCTTTGAAGCTATTCTATAAACTTAACAGAATATAAAAAAAAAACCTGGGGGATTAAACCCGACATCACTAAACAAATTTATGAAATTGTCATAGAAAAAAATTCTACATTACGCAGCGGAAATACGGTACAAGGACACGGAAAAAAAACAGAAGAAAACTGCAGCAAATACAGAGACCATTTTTGTTATTCCTGACAAAATGTTACAAGACGGTTTCCACTGACGCATTAAATGTACTAGCTGGTTGCATACCTTTATACTTAAAAGCTAAAACGGCAAACAGTCTATATAAACTATACGATAAAAACAGGAAACTGATATCAATAGTACAAAATACTATGAAAATAATTGCTCAACCAGGGAAAAAAAATAATGAAAATCGAAGAACTTATCAGGTTTGACTGGAGTTTCGACTTAAAAAAATAAGACTAGTACAAAAATTTATACTGACGTGTAAAAAAAAAATGAGAAGACTGGAGCGGGAGTGGTGATTTACGAAAATAATTTAATCATAGATAAGATCAGAGAGAGATTGGATTGTGCCAACTCATATACAACGGAGCTTAGAGCTATACAATTAGCAATTAATTATATGATCTCTAAAAACATTGATAAAAGCGACATATACACTGACTCTCGGAGTGCTCAGCAGGCCCTTAACTCTCTAAACTATAAAGGAGATATAGTTCAAGACATAAAAAAACAAATAGAAAAATCATCTTTCAATGGGTAAAGGCATATGTCGGTATTGTGGAAAATGAGGAAGCAGATTTAACGGCCAAAGAGGCAACAGAATTAAAGGAAATCAGCTATACCTATAAATGGGCTAAGAGTAAAATAATATCCTTACTTAAAAAAGAGGAAATGAAGAAATGGCAGGAAAGCTGGAATATGAGTAATAAAGGAAGAAGAGTGTACGATATATTTAAGATAGTTTATACCAATAGGTTAAACGCTGATTTTCTTATCAATCACGCCATTACGGCCCATGGCTCCTTTGGGAGCTATCAGAATAAGTTTCATAACAAAAACGACAGTTGCCAACTCCAGATCACTGTTTATTTGAATGCCCTATGTTTAATGAACTCAGGAAAAATCTACCCAGTGATATAGCTGCTTGGCTGAAGCACAAATTCTTTTACGACTATTGCTGCAAAACAATTATTGCTAAAGTTGTTTATCACTTACTTTTGATCCATTTTCCGATCCCCTCTGTTGTTCCTTGATGTGGCTGGTCCTCCTGCCTTGCATTCACCTTTTTTGCAATGATTAGCTATGTTTGTGCAAAGGTGATAAATAATGACACATTGTTTACTCATAACAGCTTTATTTTTAACTGTTTAAAAAAAGAGAAAAAAAAAGAAAAAAGAAACTTTAATTCAACTGGTCCGCTCCTTGAATTCGTTGGCTTTTGAGCACTGGACGGTGCTGCCGCTGAAATAAACAAGGGAGAAAAATTTAAAAAAAAGAGTAATTAAATAGGTAATCAACTGAAATTCACTCGTTGAACTTATGTGTTACTTCTGCGGTGCTCATTATCTTGTACCTGCTGTGCTGTTTATTTTAAAACACTGGCTACATTTATCTTCTTATTATACTAAGTTATACTATTTGTACCTCTATTGGACTTTATCCAATGTTTATACTGCTTTGTTTACTTTGTGATATCATCATATTGTATTCACTTGTCTGGGATTAATTTGCTTAGTTGCTTTTGTGTACAAACAGGACTTAATTATAATTATAATTAATTCAATTACATATTTATACACTACACTTAGCTAGTGTAAATAACTTGTTGCAATTATGTTCTGGTTGCTCATAAAGAAAGAAACCTGTTGTTTTCAACTGCTTAAACTTAATTCCTTTACCTGTTTTAGTGTACTCCCTAGCGTTAGATTTACTGAATTCAATTATATATAATTCATGTGTGCTAATTATTATATAATTGTTTTTGTATTTATAATTACCTATGTAATTAAGGGGCAAGCCCACTAGGAGTACACCTTATTGTATACATTATACTAAAAATTAATATGTATTTTACTTTACACCAGCTAGTGCTATTGAATCATTAATACACCTTCTTTTAAATCTAACTTTGCTTGCGAGTTAATGAAAACAATTAAGCTGGGGTTGCTAGCAGTTGCGACACTTTCCTCCGTAGGAATAACAATTTTTGCTTTGTTTTGGAATTATACCTTGTACAATACTATAGTTGGTACTTAATTTTGTGTGCTAACAAAAAAAATAAAACATTCAATCTCAAAGTTAATCAACCTTACATTAAGTTAATTTATACCAAGTTTGATTATGATCTCGGCGGCCTCTTGGGTGTTCACATGGTACTTACATTCATATTGTCACTGGACAGGGCTTAGGCCTACCTTGCCTAGTAGCGGTTGTTTGTTTACATATCATTATTACTTATACACTTCAGTTAAGTCAGCTAAATTTAAACTATACACTTACCCTTGGCTGTGCTCTTCAGAACTAGTTGGTTAATCCAATATCTTTTTTTATTCGACAGCTAGTTGCTGTTAATCTTATTATATGTGACAAACATTAAGAATTCATGGTAAACACCCAATGGTGGGCTTGTTCAGCGCGGTTCTGCTTTCTTCTGAACTGCAACTTATTGGGATATATATATTCCTCATTTAATTAATCAATAGTGGGTTTACATATTCTGAATTAATTGTTGAAAAATTGTTAGCTGGCTTTGGTGGTCTGGTTTATTACGAATTAGCACAGAATTTGAATGTTGCGGCTTCGGATTATATTTTGACTTATTACGCCCTCGTAATTGGTGTATTACGCTTTTGAGTTGTATACACGTGACATCTCCAAACCCTGTGGGTTAGGCTTAGGGACCTCCACTTGGTTGGGGGGACCGTACACGTGTCAGCTTTTTACGCTATCTATTTAGGTTGGTTTTATACACTCGGTTGTAGTTTTTCTCCCACTTGTGTTGCGGCTTCGGTTCTCAATTTGGCTTTTTTCTCCCTTGAATTTTATTAGCATAAAATTATGAAACTTTAAAGCGATCTGGTGTTTTTTTTATCAGTTTATATGATTTATTGGTGTAGAATTGATTTGGTATTAGTCTAAGGTATCTATTGTTCTAAATGGCTTTAGAAGTAAATTAGTGAGTTAATTCAAATTGTGCGTAAATCGCACCTATTCAATAATGTTTATCGACCTAATTTGTGTATTAAATTAATTGTTACAAAGTCAAATAACTTGTAAAAATTGTATCTTGTACTAATTTAATCTGTATTGTGGGAGACATGTAATTGTGTCTCAGCATGTAATTTATTCAAGTATCTGTCAACAAGTTTGTGGTACTGTATTATTTTATGTTCAAATATTTATTTTTTTAACTTGGTTACTTCGAGTGAAAGCCTCACTGAATAATGTAATGGAAGGAATGGCCTGTGTACTGGAATAATTAAATAGATCTATAAAAGAGAGAGAGAGAGAGAGAGAGAGAGAGAGAGAGAGAGAGAAGAAGAAAAAAAAAAGGACGGAAGAGGGTGGAACACAGAACCTACGGACCCTTTGCATTTAATGTGTCTTTACTTTGTTTTTTTTTTTCAACACTTTGTGTTGGTTTTTCATTTAACTTTTATCGGTTAATTGCTTATTTGCCACCAATGGGTACTGTCCGACCTCTGAAGCAAGGTCCCTGGAAGCTGTTACGCATGCGCGAGAAAAGCTAGTCTACTTAGAAAATAGGGGAAAAAGTCATATTTTCGGATGTGTTTGTTTATGAAATCCGGAATGTATTTCAGACTGCTTTTTGTCCGCAATTTTAAAGTTATTTTTTAAAACTTTATTTTTGATCTAATATGTGAATAATAATTTCAAAATAATAAAAAGAAAGAAGCAAATCTATTTAAAAAATAGGAGTGTTATAGGAGTGGATATTTTCGGATTACATCAAAATCAAAATTATCTAAAGCTACGTTTTCGGTGGTTCTTTTCTTCAGACGTTTACTCGGAGATACAAATTTTGGAGTTTCTTCACCCTTTGCTTCTCTGCGTATTCCGTTTACTCTGGACATTGATATCCCGGTCATTTCACTAGCTCTCTTTAAAGATTGCGAAAGTGGAACAATAACATTTCCTTCTGGTGCTTCTTTCTCACACAATTTAATTACATTGTGTATTATACGTTTAAAATCACTACGGAACGGCTTATTCCGAGAAGTTGTGTTGGGTAAAGGATCCATTAATTTTAATACAATAATCAAAATAACAGACGAGGTAAAAGCAAGCAAGCGCAGTTAGTAACCGATTCTAAAGTATGTCGAGAGAATACGAGACTTTTCCCCCTCCTTCCTCAGCAGCCTTACCTACAGCGTGAAAAGAATCGTCTTGGCACTATGCGAACCGTGGTTCTTCGTACTGTGGTCGGACAGTAGGTTTATTCTTTTTTGTGATTATTTCGACTTTGAGGTGTTTTGTTTGGGCCTGTGCTGCCCTGCGGGTCCTGACGGACCGGCAGGATTGCGGTAGAGCGGCTGGTGAACAGTTTTTTGCCGATACGCGCAAGCGTGGGGGGCAGCGTAGTTTAGATTGCCTTGTCT
Organism: Dolomedes plantarius; assembly: GCA_907164885.2. Taxonomy (NCBI): domain Eukaryota; kingdom Metazoa; phylum Arthropoda; class Arachnida; order Araneae; family Dolomedidae; genus Dolomedes; species Dolomedes plantarius. The sequence goes on along the minus strand of OU015493.1, from coordinate 55,468,542 downwards.
TCTTTTGGCATTAATTGCATACATTGACCGTTGAATTTAATTTGAATGTACTCCGTGGCGAAACAAGGGTATTCAGCTAGTTTGCAGTATAAGAGTAAATGTCTTACTATCATTAACTAGCTAATTTAAGATACAACGTAGTTTAATTCACTAGCCTCGAAAGAAACCAAAACTTATTATTGATAAATCACATTAGGTTGATGAGTTTGGCTAAAATATAAGTTCATTAAAAGATTAACATAAATCAATCGTTATAGAGAGACTTTAGAGGAAAATAAAATAGATCCTTGTAGTGCTTAAAGATATACCAGACAGCAGTTCAATGCCTCTAAATTATCACATACGTAGCAATATCAAAACTGTTCTCTATATTTCTCGTAAACAACTGATATTGCCCTCTTTGTCCTTGCAAACTAAAATCTACTGAAAATATCAAGATTTTTATGAAATTATATTTTAGTGTTTCCCCATCTTGTGTTTAATTAGTTTTATTATGAAGGGTATTTTTACTAATGTATTATTTTCAAGTACATAATTAGAATGCAAATTACTTTAGTAAGAGTTATTATACTTGAAAAATGTTAGTATCGATTATGCTGTTAGCTTAGATATATCGCTGTCCTTACTTCTAAAATTATACGCAACCAGGGCTATTTGTATAATAATATTGAGGTCATTTAAATAAAAAATGCACAACTGTAGATAATGGACAGGGGAAATTTAAATCGCAATGGTATTTTCCCTCTGGTGTATTTTCATTAAAGGATTTTACGCCTATTACAGTTTTTGGTAAATCTGCCGACTTCCAATAGCTCCAATTTCATAATGTTTTCGCCTTTGTGCGCTTAAAGGGTTTAAAAAATAATTTATTTTCAGGGTTTGTTAAAGTTTTAGGGTATGAAATTTTTTACATTCAGAAGAGCAAAAAGAAAAGATAAAGAGAAGAAAAGAAAGGAAATCATTGTTTTAAGAATAACTTTTGCTGCGGGAGCATATTTTTGGAAATTTGCAGGACAGTTTAATGAAAATAAAAGTGTTGAAAAACAGCGTTCATTTTCTCTCCTTATGCTCCCTAGGCATGCGTGCGCACACATGTTAATTATGACGTCATCATATTTTCCCCCTGTACGGTAACGCTCTGTGAGCGGTGGTAGAAGGAGTATAATGTTGCTCTCTTTAACATGCTTCTGTGTTATGTTGTGTTAAAATGTTTCTTAGTCATATTAAAAGTTTTGCTACTACTCTGCTGCTATTATGTTTACTCTGAGTGACTAAATTACCATAAAAAGAAAGACACGCTGTAGAAGGTTTCTTAGAGACTTGCAACTAATTTCAATTATATTCCTCCAAAGAGTGCAAATCATAAAAATAAACTTCCCACTGAGATTCATGGGCTTTATACAAATGTACACTGCTGGCCACTGTAAATGCAACACCCTGAAGGAAACATGAAAATAACATGAAATTTACAACATGCATTAGCGGAGGTGAGATATGCAAATGATTAGAATTTCAGCGCTGACGCACATCACACTCGCCTATGGCGCCACTTCAAAGCGCTATTTAAGGCTTGGAGATTTCGACGATTTCAAGTTCGGCAATTGTGTTTTTCTTGTGGTTTTAAAAAAAACGATCAATTATGCCTCGTCGAAAACAGCGATCATCTTTTGATCAAGTATCCGAGTTCGACAGAGGAAGGATAGTGGCCTACCGATATTGTGGATTATCTTTCAGGGAAATCGGTAGTCGTGTTGGACGAAACCAAACAACTGTAATGCGGATATGTGATCGTTGGATGCAGGAGGGTACGACGGACCGGCGTGTTTGATCGCATCCACCTCAGCGCACCACTTCACGTGATGACAGGCAAATTGTGCGCATGTCAGTGACGGATCGCTCAGTCACATCACGAACCATAGCACAGCACATGTAGTCTGTAACGCATCATCCACTGTCTGCGCGTACCATTCGATGCCGTTTACAGCAGAGTGGTCTGTCCGCAAGACGTCCATTGCTTTGTCTACCCTTGACGCAGAACCACAGACGTCTCCGCCGTCAATGGTGCGATGACAGAAGGATGTGGACGACAGAATGGAATGAAATTGTCTTTACTGACGAGTCACGCTTCTGTCTGCAACGCCACGATGGTCGCATTCGAGTCTGGAGACACAGTGAAGAGAGGATGCTTAGCAGCTGCGTTATGCACCGCCACACTGGTCCTGCGCCGGGTATTATGGTATGGGGCGGTATTGGATATCACTCTCGCACACCTGTAGTACGCATTGCCGGTACTTTAAACAGCCAGCGCTACATCTCCGAGGTGTTGGAGCCAGTTGTCCTTCCTTACCTTCAGGGGTTGCCCACAGCCATATTTCAACAGGATAATGCACGACCACACGTGGCACGCATTGTCCAACGGTTCTTCGTCAATCGCCAGATTGAATTGCTTGCCTGGCCGCCTCGCTCTCCGGATCTTTCGCCGATAGAAAACATGTGGTCCATGGTTGCTCTACGATTGACCCAGATTCCATCCCCAGCTGCCACAGCAGATCAACTTTGGCAACGTGTGGAAGCTGCTTGGTCTGCTGTACCCCAAGAACTCATCCAAAGTCTCTTTGAATCAATGCCGAGGCGTGTGGCAGCGGTGATCTCCAACAATGGCGGCTACTCTGGCTACTGATTTTGGCAGGAACCACACTTCACAGAAGTCTATAAATTTAATTATTTGATACTTGGTCAACATGTTATCTACAAAATAAATTTTGTTGTGATATCTCTTGTCTTTCTTGGTGTTGCAACTTGGGTGGCCAGCAGTGTATAACAAGATGCTGAGTGCACAGCATTAAAATGTAATACAGCATAAATGGAGATACATTGATTGTAGAAACATGCAGTTTAAGGTATTTGATCCTTAAAGCTATTTACAATGTTTCAAATATAGAAAACAAAAACGTGGATTATTTTTTAAGAGTTTTGGATCCTAGTTCTTCTTGAATGCTTTTTTAGAGTACGGGGTAAACAGTCCATTTTTTACAGTGATGACATAGTATTTGTTTATAATACAACCTTTTTATCCTAAGTGCTCTGAAAGTAAGATAGTGATAAGTCTGTTGAGATAGAAAGAAAACTTCCACATGAATATAATATCCTCTCATCTTAACCTCGTTTGTCAACTTTTTGTGAAAAGCTTCTAGCAGGAGAGAATTCTCGCAGCTTACCTTCAGGAATTTGATGTTTTTTCGACCGACACTTCGTACTTTTTTCAAAAGAAATGCAACGTTAATTCAAATAAGACTTCCTACTGGAAATGAGGAGGAGCGTTTTTTTAATTCATATTTTCAGGAAAAAGTAAGGATTCCTAATGAAAAATTTTGTTTTCCGCTCGTTGAAATTATTTAATTTGTGTCTCTAATAAACTGATAAAAAATTGAAATAAGACGATGTAAAAGTCAGTTTTTTAAAACTGTCTTAATTTAAGTGCTATTCTTTTTCAAAAATATTTACCTTGCTAAGGATGTATTGAATATAATAATAAACACATATTTTTATTCTTTATTCATCTAAAAAACAGGGAATTTTATGACTGAAAAGACTAAATTATAAAAATCTTGAGAGATTTTAGAATTCCCAAATAATTGACAAACAGTCTTTGGAAAGTTCCGTTAAAAAAAAAGATAAATTTAGAAAATGCCCTATAAATACCAAAAAGGGCGTGATATAACAATTTCGTATTAACTCAGTTTCTCTTTTGAGCTAACATCAGCTGAAATATGGGATGTTCTTTTGAAAATATTTTAAGTGTTTGAACTAATACGATTTGGATGAGAAAAGTAGTACACAACTATATTGTCATTATTTTAAAGGTTTTTATCAGATTTTATTCAGTGTTTAGATATTTTGGTAATTACTAAAAGGGTTATAAATATTTTTGCTACTGAATTAAATCTAAGCTTCAAATAAACTTAAAAATATGAACAACGGATAGTATAAAGCACAAGTTGCAGGTAAGAGAATTTTTTGGATATATATATATATATATACACTCACTTCCAAAAGGTAAGCACGGGGCGGTAAAATGCGAAAAAATGGACAAGTACTGCTTTGATCGACATGAAATGCTGCAAGTAAGTAACTCTATGTTTGTTCATGAAACAAAACAAAGAATTACATACAGATGTAAAAAAAATATTGAATTTTCATAAATTATAAGATGACTTCATATTTGCGTCATTAACAAAAGGATGTTTAAATGCAAAACAAACAACAAAAACCCACATTAATAGGGTATGTGAGCACCTCTCACCTTCATACAAAGTGTACAGCGTGTGATCATGCTTGTTACGAAGTGATCAACCACCGCAGAGTCCAGTAATCGCCATTCCTCCTGTAAGGCAGTTTCTAAATCTCTGAGAGTGGCTGGAGGTGGGAAACGTCTGCATACAGCACGGCAGAGGGCATCCTAAAGAAATTCAATTGGATTAAGCTCCGGCGAGTAAGCCGGCCACTCCATACGCGCAATCCCCTCACTTTCCAGAAAGTCGTCAACGATGGCAGCTCTATGGGGACGGGCATTGTCGTCTATTAAAACGAAAGACGGACCAACTGCTGCAGCGTACAGTTTCATAGTGGGGTCTAGGACTTTATCTCGATACCGTACAGCCGTCACAAAACCTCGCCTGTAGATCTGCAGGTGGTTGCGATATCCCAAAGAAATCCCTGCCCAGACCATGATGCTTCCACCACGGAATGCGGGATGTTCGGTGATGTTTTCGGGCCGATTGCGTGTGCCTTGTTCTCTCCAGACCCTTACACTCTTATCATCGGGTTGTAGGGCAAATCCGGACTCATCTGTGAACAAAACGTTGCCCCAATCAGACACATTACAATCCACATGCTGGCGGCACAACTTTAATCGTGCCCCTCTGGATTGGACGGATAAAGGAACACAAATTCGTGGTACCCGGGCGTACAGGCCATTCCATGTGTAGCCTTCGACGAACGTCCACGTGTAGCCTTCGACGAACAGTAGTGGCAGATATCGTCTTACCAATGGCCGCTGCAACCATAAATGTAACACGTGTGGAGGTCGATATTCGATTCCGCTTGGCTACAACAGCAATATATCGATCTTCCGAGGGGGTAGTAACCCTTGTACGACCGGCTACAGGTCTTCGAACAACTGTTTGGTGGTTTGGAATTGTTTCCATAATCGTGAAATGACGGAATGATGAACGCCGAAGAAAAGAGCAACATCTGTGATAGACTGTCCTGCTTCAATGCGTTCGACAGCCCGCCAGCGCTCAGAATCTTCAATTCGTCTTCTGGAAGCCATAGAAACACGTCTAGCTTTAAAAAAAATCGTACGAATGTTCTAAACACCTTTTATCAGCACTTACATGCAACTCCTGTAACCCTTCACAATTCCGGCTTCTTACACGACTGCTTGTTTTGCATATTCCTCGACGCGAAACCGTGATTGGCTGTTACCTAACATATTTGCATACTTCCTGTTACCTTTGCAGCAAATTTCAGCTGCTTTAATTCAGATTGGCTTACGGAAATTAACATTTACCTCTCCATGCTTAACTTTTGAAAGTGAGTGTATATATATATATATATATATACTCAAGACCCAAAACATTATGACCACCCCTACATTTTGCAATGAATTCGCCTGGATGACGTGGAAAGCACGTGATCAGGTGGAAGTGGTATTTAACTGCTGCTGGAGAGTCTGAAGAATCATTCTTTCACTTACTTCTGTGTGTGATGGGAAAGGCTGCGGATCTAAGCGACTTTGATAGATGGCAGATTGTAATGGCTCGAAGGCTCGGAATAAGAATTTCCGAAACTGCACGACTCGTGGTTCGTTCGCGACCTACAGTTGTTAGTTCTTATGCAAAGTGGATGAATGACGGTGAAACCAGCAGTAGACGTCATGGTGTTGGACGTCCACACGCTATCAAAGAAAAAGGTCGTCGGAGACTGTCTCGCATGGTGAAGCAAAACAGGAGCCAGACAGTGGTTCATCTGACAGCCCAATACAATGCAGGGCCAAGTAGAATAGTATCGCAGCACACTGTTAGCGGACACTGCTGGATATGGGGCTACGCAGCAAACGTCCCACTCTTGTGCCTTTGCTGACCAAGCGTCATTGCCAACTGCGCCTGCGCTGGGCCCGGGAACATCGCGACTGGTCCATGGATCAGTGGGAGAGAGTTGCCTGGTCAGATGAATCACGGTTTGTTATTCATCACGCCGATGGCCGTGTCAGGATACGCCGTCTTCCAGGCGAACTGTTGCTCCCTCAATGTACAGTAGGTTATACACTGGCCGGTGGTGGCGATATTATGCTTTGGGGGACGTTCTCTTGGGTGTCTCTGGGACCCGTGGTTGTGGTAGAGCAGACCATGAATGCTACAGGGTATCTGAACATCATTGCGGACCAGTTGCACCCTTACATGGCCTCTATTTTTCCAGCTGGAAATGGGACGTTCCAACAGGACAACGCCCCGTGTCACAAGGCTAAAATTGTGTTGGAGTGGTTCCAGGAACATGATGATGAATTCCAGTTAATGTCCTGGCCACCTAACTCACCGGATCTCAATCCAATAGAACACATTTGGGATGTCATGGGACGGCAGCTCAGAGTTCAAAGACCACCGATTCGCAATATCTCGGATGTGCGTGACCGTTGCTTAAACATCTGGTACAATCTGTCTCCGGCCATCTACCCCCGCCGTGGCATCCATGCCAAGGCGGGTTGACGCTGTGTTGCGCGCCAAAGGTGGGCCAACTCGTTATTGACAGGTGGTCATAACGTTTTGGCTCTTGAGTATATATGTTGTACATCAGATATGTTGTACATCAGATCAAGGTAAAGCATCTTTTCAAATAAAGGTTATCATCAAAAAAGACAAACGAATCTATATCAGTCCATTGCGGCTTTACTGTATTACTTTTAAGGTAAGACACTCTATCAAATAGCAGTAAGTACCTTGATGACTGATTTCTACTTCGCAATCCCGACTGTTATAAACTCAGGTATAAGGACACCAGTTAGATTCCCCAAACACAGGAGCATTTCTGAACTAAAGCACAATAATTTATGCACTACATACAAATGACTTTTGACGCATCAGTATGACGAGACTAGACATTCAGCCAAAGATTAACATAAATCGATAGTTTCAGAATTACAGATCGTTACATCTTTCCCTCATTTAAAAAAAATTATCTTTATGTAAATTAACTTTTCCTAAAGACCTACACTGTTATCTGATTTTTCGTAAAGGAAAGAAATACACAACTGATTTTCACATTTACTCTAAAAGGCAAAAATCGAAAGAAATTCCCGGCTTTGAGAACGCGCGTTGTTTACGGCAAAGAGTTATAAGGCCAACCTTGATATATTATGGCAGTAATAAGATCTAGATAGATAACGTCTTTCTCTCTTTTCCAAACTTGATAGTATGAGGCACCTTCAACCACGCAATATAACGATGTATGGTCACCGACCTAAATCTCAGACTTCCAATGATTAAACAATGTTGCTTATTTTGTGACGAAAACTACTCATTATATACATTATCTCTACATTATACAAGCTGTAATTTTTTTTATCATTCATACATTACAGTATACTAGTGTTATTTTGCTGAAAAAATACATTACAGCAGACGTAGTTGAAAAAACCAATTATATCCAGTTGAGGTTTGTTTGAATTTTACCTTTGATCAAGGAGTATTAAACATATTCTAAAAACGAACTTCTTCATAGATATAAAAATTATAGTTTTGATATCTGAAACTCAGAGTGGAAATATAGTCAGCCAACATATTTTAACCCATAATTTAATGTTTAAAGGAAGTGGAACAGTTGAAAAAGAGTAATATTTGCCATATAACAATAAAGATATATATATATATATATATATATATATATATATATATATATATATATATATATACACTCCTTTTTAAGTCCTTCATTACAAGATATTTTTATCCTTAACTTTACTTCTTTTTACCTTCATTTACCTCTATAAAAGGCATTTTCTGAAATCGACAACATAAAAAAACGTTTTCAAAGAGTAAACGTCCAAATAGCTTCCCTCAGATGTTTGGCTTCTTCTTTTTAACAAAAAAAGGTAGGTCCAACACGTACAAAATGAAAGAAGATGTTAAAAGCTTTTGTAAAAAAATTATCTATTTTTCTAGTAGGATATGAAGCAGGATTTTCTTCTGAAATTTTCAGTAATAATATGATTTTAATGAGGTAGTTGGTTTTTTTAATAATATCTGTTTCCTTCCCACGTTCTTATATACGTGCTTGAGATCTAAAAAGAAGGAGATGCTTTAATAATTTCCAGATATATAATGAAAAAAAATTTTTAGTATTAAAGGATCCATTATTTAACGTTTATTATGAGGTAGGTATGTGAAGTTAAGATGGGGTGTTGTTGTGAAGCAGTGTTTGGTTAGTGACTCCGGTTGTGCCATTAACCCTTGTGTTGATTATAGATGAGAAAATTACTCAAAAACTCCATAGATCTTGTCTCTAGTTAATTGCATTCACAGATAAACTAAATAGGTGGTACAGGTTGACCCCCCACTTCATTTCCCGTCATAATTAAGTTGTTTTTCTCATATTTGGAAGTTCAGAATCAAACTATGTATGAGGCTTTGCAAAATCTTAATTTTAGTAATCTACGGAACCATTGTGAATCATAAGAATGAACGGGACTATTATCTTGTACTAAAAGTATGTTAATCAATTCATCTATTTATCTGTCTGCCTGCATGTTTATAATTTCCCTTTGTCTATTTATTCTCTGTTTTATATCATCTTAAATGCATTTATGCGCTGTCTATCTATTTACTTACTTTTCTTAAATGGGTTAAGGTTTCCTGGTTGCAAGCCTGCCCGGAGGAATGGACGAACTCACTTCCGTATTTCGTTGTTTCTCTATAAGGTAGAACCATTTAAAATCATGAAGTGAGCCGCAGGCTATATGGGTTGTATAAAGTCAGAAAAATAGGAGGATGGTTAAGAGGAGCGTACCAGCGTGTGATTTATAAGCTGGGGATGGAAGAAGCATTATGATAAGCGATGTATAACAAAATCTCGCAATTACCTTCACTGGGTATTGAAGTCCATTTAATCCCTAAGGCAGAAGATAAATGAAATGAAATAGCCAACCTGGCAAAACAACAGCCATTATTTTTAAATGAAAAAACATTAACTTAAAACAGAAAGTTTGTTGCTCTTGTTGTCGTGTACAGAAATAGTACAGAAGAAAAAAACAAAAAGATGAAACAAGAAACAAGAAGAAAGAATGCACTATCCTTAGTAGAGGTGTGCCGTTGTTTCAAAAAAGGTTGAAATTCTACAAGTTGGTACTTGGAAGGTACTTATTTCCCTTCTACGATCCAGTAGGAATTCCAGTGGAGGCATTCTGCTACCCGGGTACGCTACCCGGGAACGCGCCCTCTAGGGGTTACAGGCTCCCTCAAGGTTACAGTAAGTTTATATTTCACTTATTAAATTCATATACACTAACGTAAATTGTATTTGACTGTACAATTAAATCTTCGGTCCTTTGTTTACACAGTTTAGCCCTTGTACTGTAAGAGATGATCGTAACGCTTTACCCCAGACTAACTTTGTTTATACAACATTTGCTAACTTTGTGTCTGAGAAAACGAAAAATAAATAACGCTGGAACTTTACGTTAATACTTCATGAACATTTAACGACCCACTATTGCATACCATTTGATGTAAGGAAGAAACAGAAGAAAATATAACTTTATTTATACATATACCAATATTTACACATATTTAGTATCCACATATTTAGTATTCTTATACTTACTCCACACCAACGGAAACAGCAACGAAAGACAGACGCATTTTGCCACCTGTCTCTGTGGCTGTCAAAAAAGCCACCAAACCGCATGGAGACGGGAGATAAGAGTCAATTTATTTGCGCATGCGTATAAAAGTTTATCGGTTCGGTCAGCGAGCGAGAGCCACAATCTTTCTATTCTGATTGGCTGTTGAGCTTGGCAGCAGAGACAAAAGTTGAACTTTCTCCAGACTTGAAACCGCAGAGACAAGAGACGGAGACGAAGCGGGAGGATGAAAATTTGTTTGTAATACGCATGCGCAACAACGAAGATACATGATTTTCTTTTCCGTCGCCGTTGATGTGGAATAAGCATTACGGTTTGAAGGTAGTATACTCACGGTGAATACGGAAAACAAATGGGTCCCAGCTTTGTCGTAACATGAAGTTTTGATAGGTAATGCAAAACACCACTCTCCCAAATGCCTGGCTCATGATATTCATATATTAAAAAACACAAATGTGAGCGCATACTTTAAAGTTGATTCCGAATGGTTACAGGAATTCAGGCAGTAATACCAGGATTCGAATCCAAGTTGAAAGCCTGCGCACTTGCTTTTCGGCCACTGTCTGGCCCTCACAGTAAGGAGAATAATGGAGTAAAAAATTTACCAAGTCCCAGCCCCCTCCCAAAAAAGTAATTTTAAATTACCTCTATTTAATTGCTTCTAAATTACTGCTAAAAGCGTGAAAATAAAATCAATTACATTGTTCATAAATTCTCTGGTACAAACCAAGCTCTTTTTTTTATAAAGAAAAACTAGCCATTTTCAGGTATCGATACAGGGTGTTTTTATTAGATGCATCATCATTTTTCTGTTATTTCTCCGCTAGTAATTCATTTTCTTAAATCTATCTAAAAAAATACATCCTCCAGAGTTTCCCATCGTTTGATCTTCTTTTACTTTTTAAAAAATAAGTAAAACATCTTAAAGATTTGTTTGAAGAATATATTTCCCAAAAGACTCTCTGCTTTTTTACAATGACATACCATTCAATATTTTTTTTCTTGAGGAATGAGGTTACGATTTGGAGATACGATTTAATATCCGTAAGTGGAAAATTCAAGTAAAGCTATCGTAATTGATATGCCTTTAAGGAAAGATTTCAGTGTAATATTTGTTCTACTTTTAAAGTGTAATTAGTAAGTCTGCGACCGATGTAATTCATGATATGGGATGACCTCATGGTCTAGCTGCTAGATTCGTTATCCACTGGCGTTGCTTCCATTCTCATTCGCGGCAGAGCATCATTACAGAAGATCTTGTCCTTTGTAAAGAATATCGGTGCCTTAAGAAATCATAGAACATAACTAACTACAGAGGAAAATATCAGCATCATAGTAAACGCATTATAAAAATAATATACACGGTCAACAGCATAGTTGCAATAAAAAAAAACAATATTTTGCGTAATCGCCGCTAAACTTCGAAGGAAAATGATTTGAAATTTTATAGTTCATTATAGAAAACTTCCTTATATCACTAGTATGGTGAAGTGGTCAAGACGCGGAGTGCCAAGGCGTCTGTTCGATATTCCTTTCTGGCAGGTGGTCTTTAAAATTCTCAGCAATGATACAGAAAAAGACCTTGACTTACAATATTCAAGATTTTTTCCGCTCTCAAATAGACTATTAAAACGTACATGTGCTGTGTAAAAGATTGTTCAAGACTTTTAAAATGGTCTGGGAGGCAAAATGTACTTTAAAAAAAGACAACCCCCAGAGATCCTTATATTTAAACAAAAAGAGCTTTTAGAATCAAATATCGTAAAACCCGAATTTTTCCACGATGATTACACTACAAGATACGCCTTTTTTATGCTGTAATTTATATGAATATCATCCTGTATGCTTGTACTTTATATATATTTATCTCGGAATGGAATTTTTGATGATTTTCTCCTTCAAAAGAATATATTCAAAATTCCTCTCTGGGGAACTATCTCTCTATGAAATTTTGTGCAAAGTTATTTAAATCGGCTTTTATTAAAATATCTTTAGAATGTTCGATTTGCAGCAAAAACACTGAAAATGTATCTCCTGGAGCAAAAATTAATTTCAAAAATGACTTTTTAGTCTTCGAAGCGATTAAAAATCTTTCAAATATACAGGGTGTCTATAAAAGAACTCCGGGGTTTTAAAAATTCATATCTCACTAACTATAAAAGATAGCAAAATTTAGTCGATTTCTCTGAAAAGAGTAGCTCAAAAAGTTTTACTCATACCAATTGGGAATGTTTGTATCAACTGTTGGCGGCGCTGCAGGGCGTTGACCTTGAAATGACGTCGCGAAATTTGAAATGATGGCGACTCCGCAACAAAAGGCTCAATGTGTTATTTGGCTCATAGAAACGAAGTCTGTAGTTACCGTACAAAGAAACTTTTGACGTAACTATGGTGTTAACCCGCCTTCTGACAAAACCATTCGTCAATGGTTCAGTGCATTTAAGGAAACAGGAAGTGTTTTGATCTGACTCCGTTGGATTTTTTCTTCTGGGGGCATATCAAGAATCTTGTGTATGCAGAGAAAATTCGTGATGTTCAACATCTCAGGTAACGAATAGTCAATTGTGTGGCAACCGTCCCCCCAGACATGCTCGCCAGGACATGGGAAGAGGTAGAATACCGTTTAGACGTCTGCCGTGCCACTAACGGGGCTCATATAGAACTTTACTAAGTGTTAAAAAAAACTTGAAAATGTAAGCTTTTCAGTCATGTATAAAACATGTATGTATGTTTTTTATTTCATTAAAATATTTTGCCTCAAAACCCCGGAGTTCTTTTATAGACACCCTGTATTTCTGTTTAAATCCGTTTCTGCATTTAAGACCCCTAGAATTCAAAATAAGGATTTTTTGGCAGAATGATGCTTGTTTTTAAATTTTTTTTCAAAAATGCTTAATTTTTCAAAATGCTTCTTGCGCCCCCAATATTATTTAAAATCTTTAATTTTTTTTGGCTAATGTCCCTGGGGGCTGACGACATTACACCCCAGTCCGGTGTACATATGAAGGAAATGCAAGGGAATAGAAACAAACAATAACAGAAGAATTTTATTAACAAACGTTGACACTGGTGATGGAAGATGAGTTGCAGCTCCCCTTTCTAGATGGGGCTCCTTTTGCAGGCGGAAGACTGACCGGTTTCCCAGAATACAACCAAGTCTTATGCAAGAATCGAACCCGCGCTCCAGGCGTGGCAGGCTGATGCCTTAACCAGTTAGCCACTAGGCGACATTAAATCTTTAAATGTAAGTTTACCATATATATATAAACATAATTGTGCATGGAATTTTTTCTATGAATCTAAAGTCTTAAATAATTTTTTTAAAATTCTGACAGTTTTTTAATTTATTTTTACTTTATTTCATGGTCTATAAATTCGAAAAAATATTTGTGGTTTCGAAGTACTATGTACAATTTTGTGACAAACACCTCAATTAAGAGTTCTGAGAAATTTGGAAGAAATTAGAAGAAAATGAATGCGCGTGGAGAATTTTGAAAAATTCCAGCATTTTTGAAGAATTTTTTGGAAAACATGTCTTATGTAGAAGAGCGGGATATAATTCACCTCGGTGTGTGGTCGAGAGACTGTCAATAATAAAACTTTAATAATCACTCCAGAGGCAAAAAATAAATAAAGACTTGAGGAAAACTAAAGGCATTGAATTATAAGCCAAAAGGGTGACGTAAAAGAAAAACTGCCTGTGTGGCCATTGATAACGATGAAAAGACTATAAAGGTTTTAAGATAGATGGTGACGTTAAGTTCAAGTTATTTTATGACCCACAATAGAACTTTCAAATAATTGTCAAAGTTGTATCGCAAACGAAAATTATGGTGGGGAGGCACTTGGTATACTGTGAACAGGAGCAGTGAAATAACGTACCAATTGGGGTAGGAACTTTTAAGATAAGGGCAGCCCACTGTCCAATGAGAGAGAAAGGGGCGGGCCAAAATGGCCCCGGGAAACGAACACCAACCCCTCAAATAATAATAATAATAATAATAATAATAATAATAATAATAATATTAACCCGAGAGCACTCGCGCCCAATTTCGAACACAAGAACTCGCGCCGGGTATCTCATACCCTAGTTCATTTCTGCAATTTAAATATAAATTAATATTGTTTATATGCAAACCTTACGTAACTAAAGAACATAAGATAATAAATTAAAGATTTTTAGTGAATTTTAATAATACTTACATTTTTATAGACAATTTTTACAAACTACATGCTGATGTTCAACACAGACATTTTTCCCATTTTTGGCACATAAACTTTGTTTTTCAGTCCTTATTACTTGGGCAAATTTAACATCGTTTATATTTTGTCTTGAGTTTTTTAAAGGCGGTTCATTATTAGTGATTTCCAGTTCCATTGAAGGGCTTGAATAATTTGTTTTTGTTTGAGGCACTATCATATTTAGAATGTTGCTATTGAAGAGAACATTCCATGCATCTACGGGAGAAGCGACATCTCTTGAATAATTTGTATTACCTGGACGCTTGATAATTACGTTCCTTGAAAGCTTTCTTACATTTTGCCGGTATTTTTTCTTCAGCCATTTTGTAATTTTATCTTTACCAATATAAAAATCGGCTGTTGACAGTGAACTTTTATCTTCGGTTTCTGTCTCAATTTTAGTAGAAGAATCGTGATTGCTACAGTATTCTCCATCCTCAGAGGCATCATTTTCTTGGGATAAAGCTTCATTATCACTAGAAACAGTCTCTAAAAGGTGTCGCAATTATTTTATTTCCTCGTCGTAATTCAAAAATCGCGCCATGATGCACTAAACTGACAGAAAAAAAGGAAAGATCTGACTGACGCGAGGACTCGCACGGGTATGACATACCCGTCGAAATATTTTTCTCAAAATCTATTTATTGAGCAGACTTAGTTTTTACGCCGCTGAAAGAATGTGACCTTGAATACAGCTACACGAAATTTCGGCCTAATCCGATAAGAAGAAGATAACAAAAACATTGAATGAAAATGGATTGGGTATGTCATACCCGGTGCGAGTTCTCGCGGGTTAAGGTCGACAGATTTCGCTTGCTGATCCCCGAGCACTGTGCTGTCACGGAGACTTGCGAAAGTTCCTAGAGTCTGACATGATGGTGCCGAGTCTTACCTGATACGAGTATCTGTCAACGGAAACCTTCATCGCTGTATTCTTCAACAGTTGTAAGTGCCTCCCTTAAAGAACTTAGAAATATTTGCTTTGACTGAATGTTTTGCCTCTCCTTCTGGATTCCTCATATATCAGTTGATAATGTTAATAAAATGAGGTTCATATTCATAATTTTACTTTGAAAGAATTTTTAGTATTGTCGAATAAAAGTATATTAATTGCTAATTCACTGTTTCCTTGCTTGTCCCACACATGCACGCATCAATTTATCAAGGTTCCATTCTAACCTCTATCTTATTCTTCCTAAAAAATACTTATTTGTGAATTCTAAATGACTTCAATGTAGTAGAAAATAATATTAATTATACTCGCGTGGTATATAGAGTAAAATATTGAATATTTGAAAAAAATAGGTTGAAATTCCCTTGGCCCCTTAAGCCTTTTATACACTTCGCAACAACTGACTATCCAAACTGAATCTAGAAATTGCAGCCGGCCTGAAAATTTCATATCCTAGTTTCGGTTCACAAATTTTTCCAGAATTAGGTACCCGGGTTTAAATAATCTATGAATCTCCAAACATTGCCCTAAAATATGAATTAAATAACTATTTATCTATTTTTAATGTAAAGAATTTTAGTTTATTGCGTAAGTTAAAAATATATTTCTCATTCATTTATTGAAATTTAATTTAATTTAAGGAAATGGGTTCTAAACCCGAAATTATCAAATTCTCTGT
The DNA here is from genome assembly GCA_907164885.2 of Dolomedes plantarius. Classification (NCBI taxonomy): domain Eukaryota; kingdom Metazoa; phylum Arthropoda; class Arachnida; order Araneae; family Dolomedidae; genus Dolomedes; species Dolomedes plantarius. Next base: position 55,452,753 of record OU015493.1, on the reverse strand, counting down.
GAAGATTTCATGTTTTTATTTTCAATTTACAACTAGATTAGAAATTCGTCGAAGACTAGAATGCATAACCTTAAATAACATAAAATGTAATCATTCTCTTCCCGTTTATAACTGCAATAAATAAAATCTCTTTTGAAAATTTCATATGAAATAAACCCTCTCTCCCCCCCAAAAAAAAATGCCACTCGATGGCATAGCGGTTTACAGCAGGAGGAGATTGAATTAAAAGGTCTACAAGTATATACTGATAGATAGTGAAGCATGATAAAACTGTTTATACTCATTAAAATGTTACTATATAAACCTAAGATTAACTGGTACCTGTATCTACAATCATACCAATAATTTTCCTCGGGAACAACATACTCGGTTCTTCAGTCACTAGCTTAATTGGAACCAGATCTTCCAAACCATAGATCATCTTATTTATCTGCTTATACTATCCTGACAGTTTGACAAAGTCCCATTTTTAATGGTATTCTCCGCATCTTTGTTTCACCTCTTTTCTTCTTTTTTTTTAAAGGCTGGGGGTACAAAAAATGGTGAATTCTTTTCCTGCCATGAGAATACTTTAAATGTTTGTCTGATTGCCCGGTATCTTTATTTACAATTGTTGGGTGTCAGTATAACGGTTGATTACCACTCATGGAACTCCTGCCGAACTCATGCGTTGCAGAGCAGTGAGTTGTATCCAGTTAAGTTGCCAGTATGCAAAGCATTCTTCCTGAAGGTCGTATCTTCTAACCCCCTCTCCCCTTAAGACCATGCACATTTAATTGGATTTTATTATTTTCTGAAAATAAATAAGTAGTTTATACAGTGCACTAAGGACTTTTTTCCTGCTTTGAATATTTGTCATATATTTACGAAATAGACTTTTATTTTGTCTGCTAACGGGAATTGTAACAACCGAATAACAGGGGAGGGTCTCGAACAAAATGCGTCCTGTTAATTAGTGCATAATCTGGTCTTACTACTAGGTGATGTAAACAAATGTCATATTATAGGACATTACTTCTAACATGCAAACTTAATTTTCAATTTTATTTTACCTTTGCATTATTATCCTGTCGCTATCTTTTATGTTGATTTACTTCTTAGCATTTGAATTTTCCAGGTATCAAGGGACATCGCTTTATTTGCATTGTCATGTCACGATCTTTAATGTTGATTTACTGCTCAGCATTTCATTTTTCCAGGTATCAAAGGACGTCACATTTTTTTCATTATCTTTATGTCACGATCTTTTATGCTGATAACTGCTTAGCATTTCAATTTTCCACGTATCAAGGGACGTCGCATTATTTGCATTATCATCATCTCACGATCTTTTATGTTGATATACTGCTTAGCATTTGATTTTTCCAGGTACAAAGGGACGTCACATTATTTGCATTATCATCATGTCACGGTATTTTATGTTGATTTACTCCTTAGCATTTGATTTTTGCAGGTATCAAGGGACGTCGCATTATTTGCATTATTATGATCTCACGATCATTTGATTGATCGTGTTGATTTACTTCTTAGCCTTTGTTTTTCTAGGTATCAATAAAAAGACGTAACTTCATTCTTTTCTTAATAACTGAAAAGAACATCATATATCTATGATTCCACAATATCTTACATTTTATTTAGATTATTTATTATCATCATTCACTACGACAATTGAATATCCTGAATGACGCCAAAACATTTTTGTAATGTCTATTGCATATTTTGCAGGCGTAATTACCATCTAATTAGAAACCTCTAAAGCAGAATTAAAACGAAAATATAAATTTTCTACGCTGTTTTAAATAAAATTTACAAACGGATTTCCTTACTTGAGCATAAGCGTCGCCTTTTCGTCCCAACTTAAAAATGGTTAAACATTAAATAAAAGAAATTGCGACTGTACTATAAACCACTTGGTACACTATTCTCAAACAACTATTTTGTTCCAAAATTAAACGTAAAGTGAAACCCCGCGTAAATATCTGAATTTTATTTTAATAGTAAATAATCTCACGATTTTAACGTTTGGATGCGCTTCTGTACGTAACCAACAAGCCTTTTTAATTCGAAACATTCTATATAAAGGGAGGAATGCAAATTTAATATGAAGTTAAGACTTTAAAAATAGTAAAGTAATCAAATGTGAATATTAAAATGCCCTGAACAGTTGAATTCTACGGATGAAAATTATGAATTCCCACGGGAGTATGAATTTACATTCATTATTGCGTTTAGAAATTACTTGATGGAGATTTAGCCCACCTGTGAGAATTTACATCTGCTTAGATGTCAGGGTTTGGGGATGTAGACTTTCTAATTTAATGTGAGAGTTATTAACTTTTATGATGACGTTGCTCCGAAAAATTTATGTATTAAAAGGATTATTAATGTCTTTTATTTGGTATTCAGGTAATTTATCAATAAGACATAATAGTCTTTTTATTTCCCATAGATGCAGTAACTCAACGTGTTATGAGTTCAAAATTGTTACTTTTGTGCAATAATTACAAATTCAAATGCCTCGTATAGCTAAATTGTTTCTTTTGAATTTTGTAAAAAAAACTAAACTGAATTCAAAACTGCAAGACCAGGGTAGTTCAGAATGTAGAACACACATGTACAGAATAAGGAACTCGGCTTTTCCTTCTGACAGACATTATGACCGAACAGTGAGGGTTGTCTTCGGAAGTTGAATTTCTGGATCGAATCATGTTTGAGGCATGGATATTCAAGGACGATCGAAATCGGAGCTGTAGGCCCGGGTCTATTTACATTTCTCGTAATGAAAAGTTGACCATAATGGTTTAACTAACCAACGTGATCTTGACGACAGTTAGGACCGTTCACACAGAATCCGTCAGCGTCAGCGTTACTCGTATTGAGATATATTTAACCAATTACAAACCTCCAAACGATTAACTACGAAATTGTTAAGGCCTGTGATTGGTTTAAAATATGCCAATACGAGTAACTGTGACGCTGACGGATTCTATGTGAACAGGCCCTTACAGGGGTGCCTGTCTAAAGGAGAGACCAATAATGACATAGCAGTGGTGGGCAAATAGCGGCCCGCTACAGATTTTTTTGTGGCCCGTCAAGACACCCAGAAAAATCCGGACAGCCAGAAAACCTGCCAAGGACAGCCAAAAACTCCAAGACAGCCAGAAAAACTGCCATTATTTTATTTTATTTATATTTATTGATTTTTATGATAGAATTTATACCTTTTCTGAAATGCAAAGTTAACTAATTAAACCAATAATTTTAAAAGGTGTGGTCCTCCGCTAACCTCCGCTTACACAAAGTGGCCCCCGGACCAAAACAATTACTTTCCCCTGGCTTATAAAATAAATACCGAGTATGTCATACATTTAAACATGACACAATAACAAAAATTGGCTTCAAGGGAGAAAAATAATAAACAAGCAAGGGGTTTACAAAATGTGTAAAGTAAATAGAGTAGACATCCAGTGCCACGGGCCTCAGAAAATGTTTTTATTGTCACTAATGGCCCCCGGCCCGATAAAACCTAACCGCATGCCCATTGAAGGTTGCGGAACGAAGAAATACGATTCCTGTTTAAGTCATGGTTAATGGGTACCACAAGGGTCGCAGGCCGACGTTTTACACGGTACCACTACAATTTATGCCGAGCGTCCCCAGGGGTGACATTTAGGCTCCCACAAACCACACGGACGGAATTTCCGGCCTACAGATTATGAGACTGTTCACACAGAATCCGTCAGCGTCAGCGTTAAGATTCCGTTGGCACTGATTAAATGGCTCAGTTATTGAGCCATTTAAGCTATTTAATCAGGCCAATGGATTAAATGGCTTAAATCACATACCAATCACATACCAATCACTGAGCCATTAACTCAGTTTGGTTAAATGGCCCAGTGATTGGCATGGGATTGGTTAAAAATATTCACGCTGACCCTGACGGGTTCTATGTGAACAAGCCCTTAACGTGCAGACATTCAGTATAGACGCGAGAACATTCAATGGCGGTTGTCGAGGTATGAACGGAACACCCTAAGTACAGAATTCGGACTCGCAAAACACTAGGGTGACCAGGACATTACCAAGTTCGATAAGTAGAATTATCGACTCAGGGTTTAGACGGAAAATTCAATTCAAGGTAGGGGGTTGACTAACATAACTAGATACTTTTAAAACACTTTAATACAAATGAAAATATACCGACTTTAAAAAAAAATATAAATAACATTTTTCTAAGTAAATAAAGATGCAGTTATAACTCCTAACCTTAATTTTTGATAATTTAAGAAAAGTATTATACAGATTAAAAATTCAAGGCAATTCAAAACATGAATATCTTGCTAAAACTCCAATTTCATTTTGTATGGAATAAATACAAATATCTCCTTACAGTTGAACGTTACTTTAGTATTTCACGTATGAAAAGTGCCAATGTAAAGATAAATCATGATCCGTTAACCTAGCATTTAAAGAAAAACCTAAATTTGGAAAACTGTATTAAAAAATAAAGAAATAATTTTTCTAGAGCAAAAACGAATAAGGTGCCATTGGTGTTAAAAACAAAAGGGATAATATACAAGGGAAATTCATTGGAAATAACCCTTGCTTACATCTTCCCAGTGGTTCAGTTGTTAGAATACCTGATTCGAATTTTGGAGATACGAATTCGATCCTCGCTCGCGTGCGTTCGTAAGCATTTTTCAGTCGTCTGAGTATACATTTATGCCTTTGAAAAACAGTTACTGTATGTATTTTCTCGAAAGTGGATGCACCAAAACATTTAAAAGTTTTATACCCGAATTGATAAAATAAAAAATATTGTAAACTGAAACAGCATGAAAATTTCAACATCCATATTTCAGTGATGGATTCTTTTAACATCAATGGCACCTTATTTGTTTTTGCTCTAGAAATATTATTTCTTTATTTTTGACTACAGTTTTCCAAATTTAGGTTTTTCTTTAAATGCTAGGTTAACGGATCATGATTTATCTTTACATTGGCGCTTTTCATACGTGATTTACTCAGGGTAACTGAGCAAACTGATACTTTTCAGAATCTTTTAAAGTTTTTAGTAGTTCATGAATGGGAACAAATATTATGCAGATAATATGAAATATAGCAACTAAGTTTCAAATAAAGTCCTTCAATACCTCAGCGACAGAGTGGAAGAAAAAAATTCTCCCTGAAAATACCTTCTCAATGAATTCAAGTCATAATTTCCCCCCAAAATGTTATAAACCGAAAGAATATCCCCACTGAAAGCAACATCTGTTGGCTGAGCTGAAATCAGAGCTGCAGGAAGAATAGAATCCTGGTGCCAAATTAAAGCAACGTTCCGAGCTGAATAAACAGCTTTGCATATTAAGAAGTCACAAAATTCTCTCAACCGCTGTTGAAGAAGGAAATAATGAATTCCCAAGGGAAGATGTGTATTTGCATTTATTGTAGTTATTAGACGTTATTAGATGTAGGTTTCTCTCTCTCGAGTTCTTGGATCTTATCCTCTTCATGTACGGAATGTTTCCTGATGCGTGCATTATTAAATATAACGATGATAAAGTTATCACAGTTTTAATGCGTAATGCGAATTTTAATCATCTCCATTTACGACTGGGCATTACATGCCCTCTCTTAAAATCTAATGCTTTCCACATTTCGTGTTCGTGGGGAGAGTTATACAAAATAACACGATTTTCATATTTACCTCTTTTGTTTGTTTTACGTGCGCGAATTTGAATCCGGTATAATGACTGTTTGCAAAATGACATGCACGATGCAGAAATACTTAATATTCAACTGAGGCACTATAATAAAGTAGCTTCGGATGTAGTTAAATTTACCCTATATATTTCTGTTTCTTTCCGGGTGAAATAGGGTTATTCAATTAATGCTATTACATGTTAAACAGAGACGGTGAGATTTCGTTTTCTCTGATTATTCAATTGAGGCGTTTCATACTTGTTGCAGCTGCAAGCATTTAGAATGAAGTCGAGTTGAATAACAATAAAAGTAATCCGAAGTGCATAATTATCTTACAGAAAATTACAGACTTCATTAGCCATTCCTTTTTCTTTCTTTAGGCTGAAAATTCTTTAGTCAACTATTTCACTAAAATTCAAAATTATCCATAATAACAGCTGGATGCTTTTTAAATGCCTATCTGTGGATATTGTTGCTGACGGAGGACAAAATTTTGACGGATTTAGAAGTCTCTTTGACATAAAACAATTTCTCTTGCTCGTCTAATTATAGGAACCATAATACAATGATCCTTAAAATGCTTGTGGACTTCAAAACATTCTTTAATTTCTCTGTTAGTCTGTGTGATTTTTGACGTGATTTTTTTCGAAGAACAAAACCGATTAGAAATCGTCATTTCACCCCAGTTCCTGTAATCGTGTAATGCATGTTTCAGGGCTTTATTAATTTTTAACTGTTAGAGATTCGTTAACGAACTGGGGCAAACCGAAGAGAATTAAGACGTTGGGTCGTGTTACGAATATGGGACAGTCCTGATCAAACTCGACTGCCGAGTATCGGAACCAATGTCATCAGGTTTGAGGTCTGCGGTAGCTTTAAGTGTTGTGGTCGTTCAAAATGAGAGTTAAGCAGTAGAACCCAGGCTATTTAGACCTCGTATTACAAAATGTTTCCCTTATGTACCCAATGACTCTGATCAAAATTCGATGTAGGTAAGCTTAAATACAAATAAATTGTTTAAAGCTCAATATTTTCTGTGAATTTTTATTTCTTTCTCACTATTCTAGGCATACGTATTGAAGACTTTTGTCTATCCACACCACAATTTTCCTGGCTTTTTTATTATTGGTGCACCATACGAGAACAACACTATTCCGTTTGAAGAGACAACATGGAAGTACCCATGCCTTAGCGTGGATTGAACCCGAACCCACTTTGTAGAAAATCATGACGGTAACCACTAAGTAATGTTGGTGGCCTTTTAAATTTTTGATAAAGGAATCTAAATATGAAGTAAGCATACAATGTTAAGTAAAAGTTTAATAAAGACTCCCCGTCATCAAGGTGATAGATATAGTTATAGTTATAGTTATACAGTAAATACGTTTATTACATAGCTATTCCTTTAGCCTCCTTCCATAGCTATTCCTTTACTACAAAATTGATCAACACAGGTCGCGTTTCATGAGATCCTTAGTAGCTCGAAATTTCAATTCTAATGATGCTCTGTCTTATTTTGTGAAATACTCAATAGGACAAGTTAAAATCTCGAACTAAGCCTGAACTAGAACAATATTTTCATTGAGTCAATTATATGCACAACCGATTTGGCCAATGAAGATCAGATCATATTCTGGGAGACCCATATCTAAAGCTTTAAATTCACAGACTAACTTAAAATCACCCAAAATGTTTTTAAGGTTTAGTTAATTGAGTGAAATTCTTCAAAATGCTTGTGTAAGAAATCTAAGTCTCCATGAAAACAAAACTTTTCATTCTGAATTGAGTTACATTTAAAAAGTTATACAATTAGAAATAATTAGACCAAGGAAAGTCTCACTCTAGATAATTTCCCCCAAGATTTAAAATCAATTTTGCACCAAAGTTTTCTTTAATTTAAACTAACCAAGTAAATTACTACAAGGCGTTAGTGGAAATAATTAAGCGGACCTAGAACTAAAAATAAAACTTTCGTCTGAGATTTGTCATGAGGTCATTAATTATATGATATGCACATTTTATCTACACAGTTCCGTGTTCCTGGCAATTCCTCGCTAACCTAAAAACCTAATCCAGTTATTGCTCATCAGCACGATTTTACCCGTGTTACATGTACTCATTCCTCGAGTAGTCTGTGTTAATCAGCAATGAAAGATACAACATTTTACTATATGGCTTGCTGTCCTCTATAGTTCACTTCTTGAAGTTCTCCGTGCCTAATCAAAACAGAGTGCATACGCTTTACTTCTTTATCATAGGCTTTTATCGTATCGCGTGACAATTTCGTTTGCTTTCTCGTCTTGACCGTCTATTGCTAGTTCAGTTAAAAACATCCTGACTACTCTCTCCGACACATTTTTATTTTGGAAGCGTATATTTCTGTCTAACTATACTCCATTTCCGTCGCAAGGAAAAAGACATTAGGAACTAAGTTCTGGTTAATGTCTGAACACTGCCCAAAATGAAACTTACAGTGGGTTGTTTTATTTCCTTAGGACCAGATGTCTTCTAGAAGAAAGGCAGCATCGGAATCTCCTGAAGTTTTGTTTTCTTACACATTTTTTACAAAAAGTTTTTCACATCGGGAAATTTACTGAAATTCCCCTTGGACATAGAATTCATGACAGGATTTGTTTTGCCTCATGATATACGTCCGATACATAGTTTTAGACTGTTGCCTTAACCTATTTTTCACTCAGAAAATATTCAAACCACTTTCTTGAGAGACAAACACCTAGGCGCTAAAGCATAGGGACCACTGTCTCTTGGTTTAAACATTTATTTATTTATTTTTAGGAATAGGGTGACTTGGCATTCAGGTAGATCATGATCCCAATCTAGGACATAGACACTTTAAGGATTCGGAATTTACAGTTGCAGCCATGTATAAAATAATTTTTAGAAATTAACGTGGCTCTTTGGGGTGCATTGATTAGATCATAGAATGGACAATTCCCAAAAATTTCCGTGTTAAGAAGATCAGATTATATTTTTGCGGGTAGATCGTGGTCGAGGGGGATGCCATTACACATGCATAGATTTTTTTCTAATTCCTAACAGTTTTATAACGTTTTTAATTTCTGATTCATAAACAATAAACATGTTCCTTAACGTTTTAATACAGGATCATTCTAATGTTTTGGAGAAAAGAAGTGAAGGAGACTAAAAGACTTTGAATTAAACTGTTTTATTCACCCGCGCTGGAAGACATGCACAGCCCTTCTTCTGTGGCTAGACAGTTACTTCCCACATTACAAGCTTTCTTTCAAATATTAAGTTGTAACGAAAGTTTTCCGCCAAAAAACGTTCTTAATAAAGTTAGAAAAAAAACACGAAAGCAGTATGTTTAGTGCGGGTAGTAATCATCACCTAAAACTATGATTTTCTGCCAAGGTTTTGGTAGTTTTTCAAAGACATCGGCCCAGAAACTTGGTGGTCGCTAGTCCAAAAGCAGATCAACCTCATTTCGGACGTCCTGTGCAGAATGGAAGATAGCACCATCAAAATGTAACTGCAGGCGTGAAAAAAAGGTAAGTCCGAAGGAGATGAAGTCCGAAGGAGCGATGTTGGGGCTATATGGTGGGTCTGGCAAAAGATCCCATTCGAGTCCATACAGAGTCCAGCCGGTGAATGCAGACACATGTGGTCTTACATTATCTTGATATGATGGAACAGTACCTTCTTGCGCCGGAACTCAGATCGACGTTTTGCCTTGATAGCAGCGTCAACACGGACTAGCATCTCGCTGTACACCTTACTGTCGATGGTTTTACCTTTTTCCAGATACTCTTGGGGCAATCAATACAAACCCGTCGGACGGGTTTGTAACCAGTTGCGCCGTGTGTGTGGCTCCATTCAATTACATAGGTTGCGACTCATCACGGACTGGTTTGTGATTTGAGTCGGATATCAGTTTCTGTTGAGTTGCTTCGTGTGCAGACGGCCTTAGAAGTGCTTCTCATTCTCTAATAATGCTATAAGCCTAGTACCAACACAATCTCCTAGATGGCGCTTATTACCTTCTTCCACAACTATGAGGGGGAACTTGCTCATGCGCGAAGATAGAAAATAAGATTTTTGTCAGTGCCTAATGTTTTATTAAAATGTTCCTGTAATAAAAATGTTCATTAAATTTTATTTGGAAATTAAATTTGTATTTTTTCTAAACTGCTGTTCATGTTATCAAGATTTTTTCTTTGAATTATGAACATTTTAGATAGATTGTGCATTAGTACAGAGATATGACAGTATTCCCTCAAACTTTTCAGTACATGTTGATAAAATGAGGTTACTAGAAGTGGGTTATATCTTGAAATTAAAATTCAAAATCATGCTTTAAAAATTGAAAACAACTGTAATAGTATATAGTTTTGCCTTCTGAAGTGATTCGAACAATAAGTTTTCCCAAAATTATCATAGGCATTCATAAAACAAGAAATGAAATTCGACATATATCTCCTTTAGCTCTTCCTGAAAATATGGCTATTTTGAGATGCACACTGTTCTAGCAGAGTTGCGATATGCTATTAGTTCCATAAAATTATGCGACGAATGCATAACATTATGTAGAATTGAGATAAAAAAAACCAAAAAAAAAACACGTCATTTAGCTTTGGAGTCGTATATTAAAATTTCCGCATTATACAGAATCTGCAGTTAGATAAATTTAGTTTGCAAGATTTGAATTGAATACGTTTCAGTGGTTCTGGTTCAGATAGGCCTGATATAAGATAGTAATATGTGTCTTCTGTAAACAAGTTGTGAAATAGGTTTTGTTGTTTTTATAAATCTCTGCCTGTTATCTCCCCAAGATGGGTGCATAAATCAGAGTTCAGTATTGTACTGTTACTTTCCGGATGTGGCAATGTTACAAGGCACAGTTATCTCATACCTGTCTCCCTGTAATCTTATAAACTATTCATTTTTAGCATTTTGAATTTTATAATCTAAAATACTGAGCAAAAATTTTTTACATATCAAAATATACTTCTCAAAATTTTTGCTTTAACTGTTGATTAATCAAGAAAATATAATTGATATCATTTATTTACAAGTATGTTAAACAATAACTTTAATAATTACAAGATAAAAAGGACTTTTTATATACCACGTTTTTAAATTTTCTGTTGAATCATATAAACTTGACAATTTTCTCTTAATTGCACAAACCTTCACTTAATTATTCTTTTTCACTTTCTTTTATTTAATTTTAATCACTTTTTAGTCGTTTCCACTATCCACAGACTTTAATTTTTATAATTTTTAAAAAATTTTCGCACAATATTTTTGTAAACAAACTAAATTCACATGTATTCCTTTTTCAAAATCGTCAAACGCCGTTACGCAAAGGTGCAAGCATTGAATTCGATCGATGCGCCACTTTGCGGATTTTTTCGGCTAAAAGTATTAAAAGAATGCATTGTCATCGTGTTTTGCGCTATTCTAAAAGTTTCAAATGTCTAGCTAGTCGGGAAGTTAGTTAAAAAATGATTTCAAGATTTGTACTGGACAAACACACAAACACACAAACAAGAAAGCGAGTTAATAAAAACATGGTAAAAATTAGAAATATTTCCCTAAAAAGCATTAAGTTCAAAATAATTACTGTGTTTCTCCCCGATTTCTGGAAAACACCTTCAAGAAACTGAAAATATTAATATTTCAAATATATTGCAATGCTTCTATGAAATAATATATTTTAACAGAAACCTCCTGATTTTTCTCCCAAAAGAACGATCCAAAATAAAATCCCCGATTCCTTTTACCGCGAAACTTTTTACGTCATCGATTATATACAAAGCTGAAACTCACGTGTTATTTGATTATGCCCTTCACGGATCTTAAAAGCATATCCTCCAGGGATATCGAATAAAGTATGTCATTTCCCATCGTTTATTTGCGCAGCGATATTATTTTCAAATATGCCTGACTCTTATTAAAGCCCGCAAGCCGAAATGAAAACAGTTTTAAAGTTAAACTTTATTGGTTTTATCCTGGGAACGTGTAAGGAGCCCCCACTTTCTGAATTTTATACGCAACTTATTACTTCTCCGTCTGTTTGCAGTGTATACTTTGGTTTAATAGAGTCAATAGTTTTTTTTTTCCCTTTCACTTTTAATAATACCCCCATTACAGGCGATGCAATAACTGGATCCTTACGTCGATAGACAGAATTCGATGTAGTGAATGATTGAAATAGATACTTCGTAACTGTCGTTTGAGATGTTTCTAAGAGTCGATCTTCCCTCCACGGGAGGGAGTGAAATGAAAACAATAACCTCATTTCATGTCCTACAACTGGAATGATTTCAATGGCTGCTGCTGAATCATTGAACAGCTCTTTCATGAGACGAGGGCTGGAAAATTGGAATAAATTTTATTCCGTAATACATTTCGTAGGGCGGTGTAAAATTAATATCACGAGGTACTATTCTAGAAAGATAATTTTTGATATTCTCACACAAAGACCAGTGCAAAGTGATTAAAATTTCCAATTATACTGCAATCCCATAACCCATTCGGTCCAAAACTAATCGTACTTTGCGAAGAATTCAATATAATTTTATAGTTTTCCAAAATGAAGGTTTGTTTTGAAATAATTGAATTAAGTATTTGAATCCAGTCATATTATCCATAGTTTAAGAATTAGAATAAATTATTCCTCAAAGATTAAACAGCTTTTTTTTTTATTTTAAATTTTGTAGTTCTTCGAAATAAACTTTAAAAACTGTTCATATTTACTTTTGGTAAAATCGTGTTAAGGACGAAATGATCTAATAAGTGGGGTGATTTTATATGAGGTGGTTATTGGCCTCCAAAATTTTGGGTAAAAAATCAGAAAAAATATCTAATGTGCATATAAAATAAAAATTAACTATCTAAAAACTTTAAGCAATAAATAGAAGATATTTACTATATCACATAGGTATCTTGCTTAAAAGGTTAATTACTGCATTAAGAATTGAATAAATAACAACTTAACCTTCTTGCACTAACGTAACAATGATATTTATTTGGAATAGATTTTTATCAGCTCTCGCTAGTTTTCTTGCATTTCTAAAATATGCTTCTATAGGCATTTGTTGGGATACTGTTTAAAGTTGCCACATGATGTAACCGCCGCATGATGTATGCCGTCCATAAGCCTTTCATCATAAGGTCCATAAGTCCATCCTTGCTTCTCGGTTAATGTGGTGCAAAACACGTCGAAAGTGGATCGTAGATCAATGGAAACGGGTTCTCTGGAGCGAAGAATCAAGGTTTACCATCTACCGTTCGGATAGCATGGTCTGGATCTAGCCAACAACCTTTAAAAATTAGCTTCTCTAACCTAAATTTAAAATCAGATATAATAAAGAAAAGTGACCAACCCTTACGCTCTCGCAATATATAAAATTACCATTCTATGGTTAACTGATCCAATGTGACTCTTTTTTACCGGTCCCTGAGCAGAATTGTATATGATGACCGGAGTGCCTTGACCAGCTGGTTTTATCTCCTGTACGCAAGATATTATGCAATCAAAGATAATGTGCTCAGCAGTTAAAATATTAAGGCTAGGTTAAAATTAAAAGTTGCTATTACAATCATTGTACAAAAATTTAAAGTTTAACACCTTCAATAGTTGAAGGGGAAGAGAAAATTTAAGAAAAAATATTAAGCAATTATTAAGAATAAGAATTTAAGTTTAAAAAGTTAAATTAAAAATTTTGAGAAGGTAAGATGAAAAAATAAACAAGTTTAAGAAAAGGTGGCCCTCAGCAAAAGAAAAAAAAGGCCCTCTTTAGGGTCATACAATTTGTAATGAGATGATTGCAGATTTCCGCGGGGGAAAAATGAAAATATCAAGGTAAGGGGTCCCTTAACTCCAGGCAATCAGTGGGTTTCTTTGAACAGATCTCACGAAAAAAAATATATGTATCATCTTTTTGTACTTTGTACTTTAGTTATACTGGGATCCTTTTCTACATATCGTACATCCACATATAAACTTTACTCCCGTGCTTAGATTGTAAATTCACCACCAGCTTTCAATTCTTAAATATTTTGATGATTATTAGAATTATTGAATGGAAATATTGAGAGAAACTATATTTACTGGTATAAACTCGAAACTTTCCCGCCAAACATCAAGGACCGATCATATTTTCGCTTGGCTATTGTAAGTGAAAAGGATTTATGTAACGCTTTTCTGCTTACAACATGGAATTTTGTGGAGTATTTCGCTGCACAGAAGTTCTATAATGTAGTACTTATTCATTCCTGAGGTGGGGGGGGGGGAGGGATCCTTATCTCTATGGAGTCGGGAAGGATTAGCAATTCAATTTAAGGGCTAGTTTCGCCAAAAGGGCAAATTAAGCACATTTTAATGGAAGTTTATGAAGTAGGCCATATTTCAAAGGTCTTAATGTTATTTGCGTAGAAATTATGGATAGGGATATTCAAAAGCTCAGAGCTGGTGAAAAGAGCGATGCTGTTCAATATGGATTTTATATTACTCTAGAGAATAAAAGTAATATAGGATTGAATTCGGTTTGAAATTGGATTTATTTGATTAGTTCATTACTGTTGGTTTTTTTCTTCAATATGTCCCCCGTCATCCAATATCTAATATGTTACCTACTATTCATAACTTATAAAGACCTCGTACTAATTTTGAATATAGCTTCGGAATAAAGATTTGTTTTTAAGTTAATTTAATTAAACCTATTTAAATTTTTCCCTGTTCTTGGCAATTCCAGACCTGGGATCATTTTATACTCAATGTTTTAAGGAGTGATTTGCCCTTGCCGAGCATATTATTTCTGATGAATTTACTATCTTCCCAAGAAAAAACAACAAAAAAAAAAACGGTTTTCCTTCCTTTTTCCTTTGCCTAGTGTGACCTATAGGGGTTTTATGTTTGGAATTATGACATGAATGATCACTCAGGAGTTAACAAAAATGCACTGATTTATTAACGGTTATATACACAAGCAACAATAATGTTTACTTTTATACTTATAACGGTAACTTGACATATAGACTTATAACATACTAGATTTATTAACCGGCTTCTCTCGGGATTCAGTTTCTGTTATTATTTTTTTTAATGATTAGCCTCATGTTATGATGTTCTAAAGTTATAACAACTCTTAAACAAATTAATTTCATTTTTTCAGTAATAAAAAATTCATGTCACTTCAGTTATATAAATCATCGCGTCAAGACTAAACTGACGTGTTTCTAGCTAAGTGAACATGTCCTTCAGTATATTTGAGTTTGAACAGGCAGCTTGGGATAGTTTTGATGCATGAAATGGATTGAGAACACATTGATTGAAAATGAATGACTTTCCATCTTTATATTTTCATTTTAAACAAGAAATTTTCCGGCGTTGTCACGTATATGTAAATAATATATCAGATTAATTCTTTCATGCGCCAGTATATCAATAAATCACGTTTTTAATTCATGTCTATTTATTTTTACGCAAATGCTATAATTTAATTGGCAACAATGAAATGTTACAATGGCTTTGAACAAAAATATGCGTCGATACCGCGCAAACTTGTTCTAATTTAATTCGGAAATGGAACGTAGTATCGGGATGAAAATAGTCACATGCATCCAGATTTTCCAAGAACATTAAACCGTGAAAATTTCGTCAAGGTAGAGCTCACGGTTCTTCAGTTTTTGTGACTCACACACACACATACAGACACCAGCCATTTCCGGTTTCTGCTTTATATATAAGATGTTAAAACAATACCCTCAATAAAGAGAGCTATACACTACTTCTTCTATCTAACACACTTTATATAATTCAAATTTTCTTAAATTGGCTAAAGAGCATTTCGAATGACGGGGTGAAGTACACAGAATCACTCTACCTTGGGTTGGTTCTTTCCTTGTAACCCATCGACGGAGCGCTAGGCCATTACGCACAAAACGAAGTTCTCCTCTGGACAACAGAGCGGTGTCTTCTCGGTACGTTTCCCTCAGGAATTGAACTGGTCATCGGGTGTCTCTCGGGAATCTGGTTGTAATCGTAGGTACATCAGGGAGTTGGGGCTCTTTTCAAGTCGAATCTATTGGACCTTGGTCGTTACTGCGGAGGCTCTTGGCACTTGGTCTGTCAAATTAGTCTGGTCAGGGAGGAGGGATCTGCAGGGCACTGACCGATCTTGGCTTGTCAAGACCCTTAACTCTGTCGTCTCACTCCTACTAACGGCTCATGGACTGTCTCAAGTCTTTTTTCATCTCGGAAGCCGGATAGACTCTTTGGTTCCTTGAGCGATTTCTCTGGACAATATCATGCTCTCTTTAGCGGTCAAACTGAACAGAAATTAACTTCACAAAGACTAGATAAAAGTAACATATTAATGATTTCAAATATCGTTACCATCAAAAATCCTCAACGTCAACCCACCAATTTAAAATAATGGGGTTTCACAAAGTTTCGCCAAGCTTGGTGAAAAGAGCATGCTTTTCCAGCAGGAGGTGGATTCGTAATGAATCTTTGAAAATTTTGTAATATTCATGCAATTGGCTGACACATATCAATAAGAAAGGTCTTAGAAGGCCACTGAATTAAAATTAATGTACTAAATTTTACGCTCCTGTAGAGGGTTAATTCTTTCCATTCAGGGATTTATTGATAGGGATTTCCTCTCACCAGTCAAATTTAGTAAATTTCGTCTTTTTGAATACCATCCCATCCATCGTCTTGTCGGCCTAGGCATGCTGATATGCTTTTAACTTGTGCGAAAACTAAGACTATGGTTTCTGAGAAGCTGCAGCTTCGTAATTATTAATAATGTTCTTACGATTCGATTTTACACTAAATGGCCGATTCTTACCCAGAGCATCTATCTGTCAAAGTGCATACTTCTACCCAACTACGTAACTAATTTCCGTAACTTTTCGATAACGCTTATCAAGGCATAAACTGGCAAAATTTTTATTTAACTGCGAATCTCAAGTGGTTTGATTTACACAGACTGTGTAAGGTGTACATAAGATTCGATTCACAAGAATCTAACTTTTAAGTGAATAAATTAAAGAAACTGCTTCAGATATGCTAATTTCAAGGCATACGCGGTTGGTATAAATTCCAAGCAGCTAGATTAAAGAGACGAACTGTTGAGGAAGCGAAAGGAAGTGATAGGAGTTTGCGAGCAGCAGCTCGAGGTGCTTAGCTAGATTTATGCTAACATACGCGAGTTCTTGTTAGGCCCAAAGTTTACGTGGTAGCATTGCTGGTTGACTTTTCAAGTATTGTGAGTATTGTAAACTGTATTTTCTTCTAAAGTATCTATACGGGAATAATATCCCTTGCATGAATGTTATATATACACTCGTACTAGTAGTACGCTGTAGTTATGTTGAAAAGCAAATTTATGTGGAAAGCTTAAATAAACATTTAAATTAATTTAGAACTGTGTTTGAATTTACTTCATTAGAGTGCCACTTCAAATTATATACGCCCAAGGTAGGGTAAAAGAGCAAAATCTCTATAACTGTAATATATGAAATTTCAGCTGTCATTTAATTACTATATTTTAAGTGCGACCGTGAATAATTCAATTTATTTATCTTCTCCAACAGTTAGTCGTAGAATCTTTCTCTTAAATTCTAGATTACAATTTCAGTTACGTTTAGCCTTTTACATTTAAAACGGGATAATTTTAGCACAATATGCCCAGATACTAATTCATCATTGGTCATAATTTTAAGCCTTGATTGAATTATTGTATTTTCCGCCTGACCTCCATATAACTTACATGACTTTAATTTGGATTTCTTCCTCGTTAACAATCGCAGAATTTCTTCCATGCGTTTCAGATTCAAGTTTCATTTCGTTTCCGAAATTGTACATTAAATAACTGATATCTGAGAAATTATTCTCAGATACATATTCATCATTGAACAAAATATTAAGCATTCGTTAAAATACTGTCATTTCCTTCTCACTGGTTTTAATTTATACACACATACACACACACACACATACACACACAAACACACACACACACACACACACACACACACACACACACACATATATATATATATATATATATATATACAGTAACCACCGCTTATAGTGATCAGTGGTTATAAGAATCAACCGTTTATAAGAATCAATATCGCCAAAAAAAAACAAATGTATTATTTCCACGTTTAAATTTTCGCTTTAAAGAATCAATCCACCGGTTATAAGAATCAGTTTACACTCTTCGCTTTCCTTTCATTTTTCCAAAAAAGCCACTTAAACCCTCCAAAGGTACGAAGTTTTTTCTTTATTCTTTTTAAAAGAAAGTGATAAAATGGGATGGAATTCAGTCGTAAAATGCATCCCTTTCTTTGTTAGACATAACATAATAGTTTCCCCTTACGCTTTAGCTAAACACTGTCATATTAGCTTGACCCAGGAGCATCTTACCCGTGCCGATGCGATTTCACTTTTCTCCACTGACAAACAATGACAGGGACTCTTTTTTCCCACCTCCCACATCCTGGTTGGGGCTTCCTGAACCCTGAAACACATAAATCTTCGGGGAAGTGTCCGCTATCACTTAGAAAAACGTGACATTATTAGATTCAGCACGTTGTCAAACCATGAAACGTAAGCTAGAAGGTGAATCTTGGCCTGAGGCTTTTGGTATTGAAGGAGGTATAAACAGCCTCCTGTAAACTTCATTACGTCAAACTACCATAGAAAACTTCTTGCACTCTTCCTGTATTTGAAATGTTAAACTGTTAAGCAGATATGTTGTAACAAATATTGGATTTTTTTCTTCTCTTACTATAATCATGTGTATCTACTTATAGGTATAGAAATTACGTTGTATTTCTAAAATTATAAAAATAATTTTAATAAAAGATAATTAAAGAAATTAAAGAGTATTTTATTGCAAATTATCTAATATATGTATATATAGGTGTGTGTGTTCCTGTCCAAAAACCTAAATTTCGGCTATAAGAATCAACCGCTTATAAGAATCAAAAACAGTAATAACAAACGTGATTCTTATAAGCGGAAATCACTGTATATATATACACTCATGGACAAAAAAATTAGCGCACCAAGAAGGAGTCGTCAAAATGAAACGAAATTTTACATACGTAATGACTACTTTGATATAAGTAAATGATAAGAAAATCAAAGAAAATGGATAATTTATTTCAGAGAAAAAGGCAAAAGAGCGGAGGAGTTAATACTCCGTTGGACCCCCTCTAACGCGAATGCACGATGCGATACGATCGGGCATTGAGTCATACAAGTTCTGTATGATGTCTTGAGACATTTCGTTCCATATTTGCTGTAACATTGCCTCTAGTTCGTTCAAACTCGTGGGATGCCCAACACGTGGTCCCAAATGATCCCAGATATGCTCGATTGGAGACAAATCTGGGGATAGGGCAGGCCAAGGAAGGGTAGTAATAGTGCGGAGACAGTCTTGTGACACCCTTGCCGTAGGAGGCCGAGAATTGTCTTGTTGAAAAATGGCTCATGGGAGCCGTTGCATGAGTGGCAACACATGTGGTTGCAGAATTTCATGAACATACCGCTGGACTGTCATGGTGCCACGGAACAATACTAGGGGTGACCGTGTATTGTAGGCAATGGCACCCCATACCATCACACCAGCTGTGGGAGCGATGTGTCGCTGTACAACAAAGGCAGGATTGAAGCGTTCACCACGGGCTCTCCACACACGAACAAGATTGTCATCTGGATTCGTCGCTAAAGACGACCTGGTTCCATTCCACTGCAGTCCAGTTTCCTCGTGCGCGGCAAAACTCCAAACGGAGGCGTCGATGGGTGGGCGTCAAGGGCAGCACACGTAATGGGCGCCTCGATACCAATTGTCCTTCAGCCAGGCGCCTTCGTATGGTTCGAGAAGACACAGAGGCCCCTAGTGAAGGTGCTACCTGTGCCTGGATGGCGGCCGATGAAGCAGTTGGCTGTACGCGTGCATTTCTTACGATGTGGCGGTCTTCTTGACGACTGGTCTGTCGAGGGCGTCCTGAGCCTGATCTTCGTGTACATGACATCTCTCGGGTCCACTGGTCCCAACACCTCCTCACAACACAATCAGAGTGGCCTAATTGACGAGCTACTCGCCTAGCTGACCATCCAGCTTCCATCATCCCGACGATTCTCCCCCTCTCAAACTGCGACAACTGCTTATATTGTCTTCGAACACGGCGTAATGGCATGTCTATCTCAGCTCTTCCTTTGTAAATGATTCAGCACACTCAAACAAGCTTTGGTTACCTGTTTTATACTCCACAGTGTACGATGTTCAACGCCCTCTACCGGCTATACGCAATGCGCAATCACGCTGCATTTCTAATCATTTGCATATCTCCCCGACATGTACCTTCATTGCAAGTTTCGTTACGATCCCGCAATTATTTCTTGGTGCGCTAATTTTTTTGTCCATGAGTGTATATATATATAGATTTGGGTACACATTTGTGTACCGAAATTCCTTCAGAACCATTTTTCTATATTCTTCATTACAGATTTAGTTTGAAGGTTCTAACCTTTTATGCAAAGATCTGATTATTTCAGTTGTACTCCTGCACTGCAGACACATTTGGTCGAAAATTGAAAGTTCTTATTTCATTACTCTACTTTCCATCTGACCTGTTTATAAATTCACTTAAAAAATACATTTTCTCCTACTAACAGTCGTAGAATCTTTCTCATTTAGTTTAGATTAGCTGAAAACCCGTACTTCGATACGGAGTACGTTCAAATTAAATACAACGGTCAATATATGCAATTAATGCCAAAGAAAACACCAAAAAAATTATATTTATAAAGAAATCGTAAGGGATATTTTTATAGACAAAATAATGTAGAAGAAAATATTGAAATTAAATCTAATAGAACATACTATAGAATATAGTACAGTTAATATAGTACAGTTTAAGGAGCATTTCTTTTAATGTATTTTAATATTTTTTTGGATAATGTCCAATCGTCTGCCGCATTAGAAAGAGAAAAATTTTTTTGTCAATTTATTTCATTGTTATGCACGTGACGATAAATTAATTCTAAGTGTCACAAAAAG
Organism: Dolomedes plantarius; assembly: GCA_907164885.2. NCBI lineage: Eukaryota > Metazoa > Arthropoda > Arachnida > Araneae > Dolomedidae > Dolomedes > Dolomedes plantarius. The sequence continues at coordinate 55,431,979 of OU015493.1, read as the reverse complement.
AAATGAAACCACGTGATCAGCATTTAATAAATTAAATTCTGAAAATTAATATGTAAAAATTCACCAAAAATCAGAAAATAGAGGTAAAGATTCGAAAACATTTCATTTTAAAGGAATTTTTCGGATCTTTCTCGTGATATAAATTTTATAGCCCTCCGATGAATATTTTAAATGCAAATATTAAAGAATGTTTCAAAAACAGCTTAAAAATTTAATTTTAAAAAATCTAAGAAGAATTTTTCAAAAACCCCTACACTATAAGAAGAATCGCCATGCAAAATTTCAGCCCTTTAGGTCCAGCGGTTTGGTCAGTGCGTTATATGTTAGTCAATCAGTTACGGAACTGTTTTATATATGTAGATTAAATTATAATGACAGTGAACATTAGTCATCTGACATCCTCAGTACATATGTTTAATTGTACATGTATTTTGCTCTGAGGACAAAATTTTCTCTCAATACTTATTATTTCTAGCTTCTTTTGTCTCCTATGTTTCTCCTCCCCTTGTTCACATATTCGTTTTGCATTTCCCTTCTTACTCAGTTTTTGGAACGAAGTTCTTTTACGCGGCTTACAGTAGAGTGATCTGGCAGAAATCGTCACGTAACGAAAAAGCGTTATGCCCGCTCCATAAGACCTTACCCTCAAGGACTCCGTGGCTGGATGGTTATCGCATCGGGCTGCAGAGCTAAAGGTCCCCGGTTCAAATCCCCGCCTGAGGGCAATTTCAACTTTAAATTAATTTCCTTTGTTTTTTTTAATTCTTGTAGTTTCTAGAATATTCTTTAGTTTACTATTCACACGGGGCTTATATTATGTCATTATTGCAATTTATAATGGAAAGTCGAGAAACGGAAACTGCAGCAAATGTAAATAATGCAAAATTAGAAAAGTAAGTTAATAAAGCATGTAACTTAATACAAGTATTTAATGTTTACATTCATTTAATATACATATGATTCGAGTGTTTAGTATTTAGATGCATTACAGATAAGTAATAGTGAAATCATATGCTCAGCGTCAAAAAGAATATCGAAAGAGAAAAAAAATCCAAAATCAACTTCAGAGGGCGAAAAAAATACCAGAAACAAACGCTCAATGTCAACAACAATTCCGGCAGAATCAAAAAGAAAAAGTACAGCAAAATGAAACATTGAATCTTGCTAGGTATGATATATATATCTTTCGCATGAGAATAAGAAACAATTTTATTCTTAATTTTTCTATTTTTGTTTTGTTTGTAATTGTTTTACTTCACACGGGATTTATGTTGTGTCATTAATGCAATTTTAAAATGGAAAGTCGAGAAACAGAAACTGTAGTTGTATGTGTGTGTGTGTTCGTGCGAGTATCGAGATTCGAGCAGAAAGCATTGTGCGCGGTCAGCTGTATAACCTCAATTATTAACACATGTAAATTTTATTTAAACTTATTTTTCTGTTTGTAATTGTTTTAATTCACACGGGATTTAAATTGTGTCATTAATTTATTTTTGTTGGTGATTAAATAATAAAATTAATCCGATTTAAAAATTATGCTAGGTAACATCTAAATCAAAATAATTAATTTATATATTAAAATATTTTATTTTATTAAACATAATTAATTTATCTATTAAAATTTTTAATTTTAATAAAATATAAATATATATATATATATATAGAGAGAGAGAGTTAGTTGGTTGGTTGAATAAAAGAGGGCTGCGCTTTTTGGCGTGACAAAAGTACACTAATATAATCAATAGAAATCTACATAGTTATTCACAATTAGAGTTGAAATAATTGCATAAGGAACTTCGTTCCTGATGGGGGTCCCCCAACCGCACAATTTTTTTTTTAATTTCGTAGAAAATGCAACGTTATCTACTAGCGGTTTTCCACTGTAACACATTGTTACTTTACAAGTCATAAGAAGAAAAACGTTTCAGGAATTTAAAATTGATAGAGTAATTTTTATTTTCACTAGCAAATTCTTATAGTTATTTTGATTTTTTTAAAAAATGAACTACTAGTTAGAAGAATCACCGACTGGAGGGAAATAACTACTTGATATTGAAAATTAGGCATTAAACTCAATATTAATCTATCTATCTATCTATCTATCTATCTATCTATCTATATCTATCTATCTATATATATATATATATATATACCCAACAAACACAGAGGCATCGGGCCGGGGCCGGATGATTCCGGCCAGCCGATTTCTCCATTGCCGGGCCGGCGCATTAGGTCAGTATCGGATCCGTCACGGCCTTGTCCTCTCGCCCGCGACTTCCCCGTCGAGTGCTGGGCCACTTCCGGTAACAATGAAGCTATCGTGCATCCGACTGCGTACCGTGATTGAACCGCGATGTTCCCGTCGATGTGGACATACCGCCTCACCATTGCCGGAGGCTGACGGGTCGGTTACGGGAGCAATAATTCGTGTCGACAGGCCGTCAAATACCCATCTCGAAACCATCAAAGCGCCGTCGATCAGGGTTACTTTCCAGTGCTGGGCCATAATTGGAATTCCGACAGATTTTCTAAGTTTTTCTAAGTTTTTCTTAGACCCCTTCCTTTCACATGCTTTTTATTTTTATTAATGAGATCGTTTATGATAACAGTACTTGTGATAACAGTGTTTATGATAACATTTGATATACATCAGATGATATATATCTGATATATATCTGTAGATATCAGATGTTATATATATAATACTTGATATATATAACATCTGATATCTACCCTTACACTTTATTTCTTTTTTTTTTCTGGCTCTCCATGTATAACTAGTATTAATATTTTTAACTTTTTTCTTTTTCTCGTGTATTTTCAGGTAATAGAAAATATTAATCTCTGCTAAAACCTAAAATTTTTGTTCAGAATAATCCCTTAAAATTATATTTTGTACATGTTATTTTAAGCAAAGTTCGTAAATGTTCTCGAGATAAGAAAATTATAATATTTTCCATAGAGGAAATTTATTTCATTCTTCTCAAAGTTAAAAGTGAGGTGTATTATATATTTGAAAACCAGGAATTACCCGATTATACAACTTTAATTGTTATAATTTATTTGAAAATGATTTAAAATTAAAATTGAAAGTAGTTCAATGTTTTATAAATTTTGTTCAGTACTTTTTTAGTAGTTGACAAGTGAAAAAATTTCATAGTTTTGCATATCAAAGAATGGTTCATTGTTAAAGCTTAGCTGTTCAAGAAATATTTTGTTTTGAGACATCTTCAAATACGTCTTGATAAGTTTATTCTTTGGTGATAAAAATAATAATATTCTGTCATCCTACAGTCTTATATTGCTGAATACGATAAGACTGAAAAAAGGACTGAACAAAATTTATAAAACATTGAACTACATTCAATTTTAATTTTAAATCATTTTCAAATAAATTATATAAATTAAGATTATATAATCGGGTAATTCGTGATTTTCAAATATATATTACACCTCACTTTTAACTTTGAGAAGAATGAAATAAATTTCCTCTATAGAAAATATTATAATTTTCTTTTCTCGAGAAAATTTACGAAGTTTACTTAAAATAACAAGTAAAAAATATAAACATACCTCTCGGTCAATGTCCAATGACGGTATATTAAAAAATATGCTGGAAATAAAGAAAATCCCACACAGTCGAGCATCGGAGAGAAATGTTCAACCATGTAGAGAACTGCAGACATTAACTGTGTCGGAATATAATTGGCATAAATAGCGTGCGCCATAGGTTTCGCCAAACAACATCGCCAATTTTTATACGTCCTGTATTGGCGACTGCCCAAAGAGCATTCCCGTCTATTTTTAGAATTACCACCCCCCCCCCCCCCCCCCCCCCACACACACACACACATACTCTTTCTGAGAAAACGGTCCTTCTGCTACTTGCACCTGCAAATGTCCACGGAGGGACATTTGCAGAACAAAGGAATGTCACCACCCCAAGCGAGGCACAGCACACAGCTGGAAAGTCGAGAGGGGGAGGAGGTGGGGGGGTGGGGGCGGATGCGCGGTTAAAAAAACTTAAAACTAATTTATTAGTAAAATAATGAATATAAAAATATTATCATTATGCTAGATAACTACTTAGAGTTAAAAATGAATTTTACAAGTATAACTGGAAATAAACAAAACTACATTGGTTTTAAAAACGGTACTCCACGTAGCAACCAGTTGGGAAATACATTTTTCGTTTTTGTTTTAACACGTTTTAACCCATCAAATAGCGTCGGTTAGGGCGGTTTTTGTCAGGTTGCTGGAAAATACTATTTTATGCCCTGAGCCTATAAATCACGGCCCGGGATAATTTGCACTATATTAATTTTGAACGTGTCCACCTCAACAACTGAAAAACAAAGCTTTTTGTCTCTAATTTTTGTGCTGGATTTTGTGATTGCTGACCAATAAAAATATTTCACAGGTAAGGAAACTTGATGATATTTTTTCATTAAAATATCAGAGCACCTCACTAGAATCAGCAGAAATCCATCAAATATGCCTCATTATTTACAGTGGCTCCCAAAAGTGTTCGTACACTTACGATTTTCAATGAAATAGGGGTCTATCCATTAATTAAAATGAATATTTCAGAATGCGTATTTAACAATAAGATGTATAATCTATTCTTAACAAAACTACATGAAATATTTTAAAAACATAGTAAAACTTTATTTTTAAGAAACCAGTAATCAAAAAGTAACAAAAACTTTATCCCACAACAGTCATCGAACACTTGTAAAAAAATCTCTACTTATAAGAAAATATTCTAATTTTTCGTTAAATTAATATTTAGTAGGATATCCTTTAGCATCAACAACAGCTTTTAAACGTCTGGGAATAGATTGCACTAGTTCTTTTGTAATTTCTGCATCAATGTTCATCCATTCTTCCATCATAATTGTTTTTAGTTCGCTTTTTCTTTTAAAAATGTCGTGTTTTCGTACTTGAACCTCCAGTTCTCTCCAAAAATGTTCTATTGAGTTTAAATCTGGCGATTGAGGTGGTGTTTTCAAAACTTGTGGACAATTATAGAGACACCAGAGGCGAACGTTGAGAGCCGTGGGCTTAGGATCGTTATCTTGATTAAAAAAAATTAAAAATTTCAAATCCCAAATTTTAGGCTGATAATTTTAAATTGTCTCTTAAAATATTTATATAAACAGCAAGATTCATTATGCCATCAATAAATACCAAATTACTTAGTCCTGATGTTGACATGCACTCCCACACAAGGACACCTCCACCGCCATGCTTAACTGTTTCTACTAAGTTCTTAGGATTAAGTTCCTCATTTTTTCTTCTCCATACAATTATACGCCCATCGGAACCAAAAATGATAAACTTGCTTTCATCGGCAAATAAGACATTATTCCAATAGGTTTGGGGCTTATTAATCATTGATAGTGCGAAGGAAAACCCGAGCTTTCTGTTTTTCTCACTCACAAAAAAAATTCTACGGGCAGAACGCCCATATAATCCAGCTGCTCTGAGAACTCGTCGAACAGTTTCAGGTGAAATTGAAGTAGAAAATGTTTCATTAAATTCTGCAGAAAGTTTTACAGCACTCAAACGTAGATTTTTCACAAATTTTCTAATTAAAAATCTCTCATCACGTTTTGTTAACTTTGCCGGACGACCTTTTCTTATCTTGATTTTGATCGGATTTTCTTCTTTAAAGCGTTTTATCACATACTGCACAGTATAATGGGATAAATTAAGTAATTTAGCAACACTCCGAACTGATTTACCACAACTATGATGAAAAATAATCAATTTTCGATCAATGCTGTTTGTTGTTTCTTTGCAAGCCATTTTTAAATAATAAATAGAATATTACGGAATAGGCAAGCAAAAATTAAAGCCAATTGATATTTTAAATGCCACCACAATTCAAAAATAAAAATAAAGCGCCAGGCGATAATTTTAGTTATGAATTTATCCGAAAATATTTCTGTGTACGATGACTTTTGTGAGATAGTTTTTGTTACTTTTTGATTATTGGTGTTTTAAAAATAAAGTTTTACTATGTTTTCAAAATATTTCATATAGTTTTGTTAAGAATAGATTATAAATCTTATTATTAAATGCCCATTCTGTAATATTCATTTTAATTAATGGATAGATCCCTATTTCATTGAAAATCGTAAGTGTACGAACACATTTTGGAGCCACTGTAGGTGTTCATATTCAAAATGAACTATTTCCCTTTTGGAACAAAAAATAAGACATGAAATAATATCACTCTTAAAATTTTGTAAATATTATTCTACTATTTTAGATTCCACCCCTGATCTAAGCAACCAAGACCGATTTACTCTTGTAGTAAGATTTGTTCTATTAAGTAATAAATCAAAGCAAATGGAAATTAGGGAGCATTTTTGGGGGATTTATTTCAATATCAGATTTCCTTGAAACAGATAAATCAAATAGGTCTACAAAATGTAAATATGTGGAAAGTATGTTACATGATCCATTTAAAAATGAAAAATATATTATAGCTGAAGATTTATGCGATGAAACTGACAACATTGCCCTCTATATTTCTCTTGAAATGAACGCGTTAAATGTGATTCAATACCTATTTACAAACAACCTCATCTATCTGTGTCCAAATTTAGTGATTACCATACAAATTTTATTAACATTGCCTGTGACTGTGGCTAGCGGGGAAAGAAGCTTTTCAAAACTTAAAATAATAAAAAATTATTTGAGGTCTACAATGGGACAAGAAAGGCTTTCAGACTTATCTATTATTAGCATCGAAAAGGACATTTCGGAAGATATAGATGATCAGATATTATAACAGAATTTGCATTAAAAAAAGCAAGGAAAGCAAAGATTATCTTTTTGACTGACTTATTAAGTATATGTATTAATAGATATGTGTTGTATGTATTTAATATAACGTATTCATTTAGTTGTTATATCAATACATTAATAATTATTATGTTAGGTTATAAAATTAAAAAATAAACTGAATTTATAATATTTTCTGTAATTCGTTGTTTCATTTAAGGTAAAAATATTCCAGAGAAATTTCAATTAATCCATACGGTATGAGGGGGGGGGAATTATTCTCGCACACGTATGGCAGCTACCCTAGAAACTGCCCTGTATTTATTAGCACATTAAAAGCTACTAAATTACTGTCAACATTTACATACATACAAACACACACTTTCTAATTTTATCTCTGATGAGATGGAGTTTGTTTTTATGAAGCATATTCGAAAAATATAAATACAGTTCATATCAATGGGTGTTAAAACTTATAAAGTATTTGTACCTACATTTACATATACGTTGGTCTGCTATATGAAATTTATTTTCAGTCATCAATTATTTTTATTTCATTTCCTAGATTCATTCTTTATTGTTCTATACATCACTAGCTATAAAGTATGCGAATAAATACTGTAAAAATGACGAATAAAATTCAATGTACCTCAATATTTTAATAACAATATTATGACTGTATAGAGGTTTAAAAATGTATGATATGTTTTTAGTGTTTAATCTGTTAAACATTTATTGAAATGCATTCGGACGCAATTTCATTTAAAAGAGAACTGTCACTCGAAGTATTTTACTTTATGCTATGAATATATCTATCTTCTGATAAATAAAAACGGTCATGTTATTCATTACAAAATCAATATACTTACCCCCCCCCCGCGAAAAAAAAGTGCCGAAAATAAGCTAAAATGGTCATGTTTCTATAAAAAAATGGCTCCAATTCCTGCGTCACGAAATATTTAAATCATGAAATAATTATCAACACCATCACCGAAAAATTTGAAGTCCAAATAAGTGTAACCCAGCGGTCTACCAAAAAACGAAATGTAGCGCCTAACGAAATTGATATTGGCCCAATGCAACTGGTGGTAGGGTTGCCAAGTAAATCGCAGAGAACCTGAGTATGAAATGAAGCGCCAGATAGATACCCGCTTTGGCATCCAAGAGAGTCTGCCGAAAAGTCCGTCTTAATCAAAATGAAAAACAAATTTAGGCAGTTACTACTCTTTACTCTCTAGTGCATAAACTCTTGATCGAAAAAATTATCCATTTGTAAGTGGATGTTTATTTCATTTCTATATAAAAGCCAAAAATAAATTAATATAATCTAACAATAGTTGATGTCTGTCAAAACACGACGGCTAGATAGTAAATGAATGTACTAATACACAAATTATATTCAACACATCATTGTCAAATGTTGAAAATCATAATAATGCGCAGAAACAAATTGTGATTAAGCGGCTTCGCGCTTAGTGAGTATCTAAAGACAGATTTAAAAATGTCACTGAGCATGTGCAGAAAGCAATTTTTTTAAATTGTAAATTATCGCTAATTAAACAGCATGAAATAAACAATTTCCATGAGGTTTACTGTTGTATTTCACAAATATAATTATCATAAAAATAAATAAGGCAGAGATAGAGACTTCTCGGAATAAACGTGTTTACCATTAAAACATGTCACTGAGCGTGCGCGGAAACAGTGAGTTTCTAAAGACAGATTTAAACATGCCACTGAGCATGCGTAAAAATCAATTGTAAATTATCGCTAATTAATGGAAATTGCTGTCACAAAAACCAAATTTAACAAATCTACAGATTACAATCTTTCGTTTAAGACCAAAATGAAGTAAATTGATGCAGTAGTTTTCTCTCACGGACTGCCCAAAAAGTCGGCTTAGCAAATTAAATATATAGATGATATATATTATGCATATATCACATAGTATAACCGAAAGATTATATTATGTCAGCCGTATACTTCTGATATAATTCAATCTTTTCATACAAGGAAAATTATGTGAATTTTTCGTGCAAAAGAAGTTGAGAAAGTTCACAAAAGTGAAATAAATATTTATGAAAAGTCTGTTTAATCTAATCTTCGCCTTCCCTTTCAAATCCATAATTCTGATGCAGATTTCTGTTACTTGTGGTTACGAATCGGACTATCGATTCCGGGACGTTACAGGGAGAGCGGTTTCGGGTAGATTCCTATCCAATCATCACCGGCCCTCAAACGGGTACACGCTACGGGATTCCGCGTCGGAGATTCGTAAATCACCCGGCAACGGTACGGATCATTTTCCCCGAGCCTATCGTTCTACCGGCGCCTCCAGAACCGGCCCGTCAAGTTGCCGTCAGTCTTGTGTTTGTTGGGTATATATATATATATAAATGTATGTATATATGTATGTTCCTACATAACCCTGGAACACTTGGATCAATTTCAACCAATTCTGGTGCACATATGACTTACAATCTGGAAAAAAAATACTGTGGGGGTAAGACACCCCTAGAACCACTGGAGATGGGGGAAGGAATGGATGACATGTAAAAATAATCGAAAACGACTGATATGAGTGTCAAATCCATAGTTTTCGGGGTCGCTCAGATGAATAGTGACACTCCGTATGCCCACTCCCTGTGTCCTCTAAGTGCAAGTTCAACCTCTCATTGCCATGGGGGGGGGGGGTTGAGATAAGTGAAAAATAAAATGCCCAAAATGACCGATATAAACCGAGATGTCCCAAATAACCGGGTAACAGCGGGAAAACAAATAGTTGTTAATATATATCCTAGAATTCTATTTTCTCCTTTGAAAACCATGAACACTCGTGCAGATTTATGTATGCTCTCACTCGATGTTATATTTGACAAAATGGATTATGTAATACCGACAACTAATTGCTCCAATGTATTGAGACATCAAGAGGTGACACAAAACGGCGTGCAAAATGCGATATAATTGCTAAAGTAAAACTCGGAAATTATTATAACTAACTACGTCTCCCTTATTCAAGTTTCTCGGTACACGCAATAATGGGGAAAAATAGGGGACAGGCACTCTACCTGTTATAAATATATAGCATTTTTAATTCAAAATAATGAGATATATTTTATTTGAATACACGGGGTGAAAATTAATGCAAATTCAAATTTTTCCAAAACAATGGGGAGAGCTTTCTGTCATTTGAGGTTCTATTACAATTTCGTTTTTATTCGTTCATTTATCTAATGACTAGTCGGTCGGTTTAGGACCAGCTTCCTTCAGCAATCATTGTCAGACAATGGAAACACTAAAATACAACGAATAAAGGTATTTAAATTTTGTACTTACGCACCCCACGTCCTGCAAACAGTCGCAGGCAGAAGAAAAATTCTATTCCTTCCCCCCCGGCGAGAAGTTCCCTTCCCTCCACCCCGCCGCGTATGGGCAAAAATTCTATCTTCGAGACTTTCCCCTCCCGTATATAAAATGTTGTAAAGTACTCTATCATCTGTAGCACAAACTGTATCAACAGACTTATAAATCTGAGATGTGCCAGACAAATGACCTAAAATCTGCTTATTAATGAGTATAATGTTGTCGTTTTTTGGTGCAAGGATAGCTCTTTCACGTTACCAACTATGATCTTTAAAATGCTGTGAGAGGTTGGGAAACACTTCTTGTAACAAATCTTCGTGATTTTCAATTAAATTTCCAATATCTTACACTGCTATAAGTCCATCATCGCCATGAAACATCACGTTTCCATTTCCTAGTTGAAGTAAAGTATTAGAAAACTGATGTGCATCGGCATCACCTGTCGTATGAACACTCATATTAGTTTGAAGATCAAGTGTTTCAATTTCATTCCATATAACTAAAGATTTCAGGCATGCATGTATTTCATCAGTTCTTGTTCCACGTGGAAAACAAGTAGTCTGTCAGAAGTCACCAGCCAAGAGCAAAGTAATACCTCCCATCCTTCGGTATAATCATTTAAAAATTCGCAATAAAGGTTGTTTGATGTTCTACGATGTGGCAATTAAAGCGCTATAAATAAAAGATTAGAATGTTACTACACAGCAAATGCAAAATAAACAAAAAGTGAACACAATAAAAAGGATACTTAAAAACACACAACCTGAATGGCAATAGTATTCAAAGCTAAGCACAAACATAATTAACAGTTGTTTTAAAACACCCCTGGTAAACAATGTTAAGTGTCCAACTGTTTGGAGCATAAATGTTAAGATTTTGCTTAATGCCTACTTGAGAATGATAATAAAAAATATTCCCAAGAGTTTCAGACAGAAGCATAAAAAGAAAGAATATGCAAAAAAGTAACTAAATTAAACAAAAAATGACAGAATACAGAAAAAGTGAACACCGGCAACTTGTAAAAAACGGTAATCCGTGTACTGGGAATGAACCCAGTAAAAAGGGATTAAAATGAAAGGTAATGAAATGTAAAAAAAGGTAATGAAGAAATGAAATGAAAGGTTTTCAACAATCAGTGTTGCCACAAAATTAAAATACCGTATTGTCTCATGATCAACAAAGATTTAAAAATAATAATAAACTAGATGTATTACCCGGCTTCGCTTGGGATTCAGCTTCTGTTATTATTTTTTTTCAATGATTAGCCTCATGTTATGATGTTCTAAAGTTTTCGCTAAAATTCTTTTGCGGTAGCAAATATCATTAGTTTGTTGCCGGTGCTGTCGTTGTTCATCGTTTTCCTCTCCTTCCGATGTTGAAGCTCGAAGACGATCGTATGTTCGACGCGTTAAAAGTTTCTTCATCCATCTCACTGCTTCGGACCACTACAATTCAAATAATTCGCCTTCGAGCTTTTGGGAATGTTTTTTCTTCAGATTCTTGTGTGCGTCTAACTGCATTTTGAATTCTGTTGGGTTCGCTCACTTGGGAATGTTTTTCTTCAGATTTTTGTGTTCGTCTAACTGCATTTCGAATTCTGTTGGCTTCGCGCTCTTCTGTGGTTTTTTCATCACATTCTCAACAATTTCTCAACAACCTTTGACATTTTGCCCTTACTTCTGCAGGATTAAAAGTTGCTCTCCTCTTTTTGGGCATTTTAAAGCATTAATTTACAGTTAGTGAATAACGTTTGAATGGATTTATTAATATAGAAAAAGAATCAATAATGTTTGAATGGATTGAGATCACATTCAATATTAAAACACAGAAAATCTGATAATTATTATAGAAAAAGTTTATACAGGTATTTCATGCTTGGAATTCTTCCTCAAAGCTAAATCGTCTGTTACGTATCAATGCCACTTTCAGACTTTCTTAATTATAATATACACGTATTTCATGATTGTAATTCTTCCTCAAAACTAAATCATCTGCTATGTTTCAATATCACTTCAGTTATATAAATAATCGCGTCAAGGCTAAACGCACGTGTTTCTAGCTAAGTGAACGTGTCCTTCAGTATATTTGAGTTTGAACAGGTAGCTTGGGATAGTTTCAATTCATGAAATGGATAGATAACATTCATTGAAAATGAATGACTTTCAATCCTTATATTTTCATTTTTAAAAAGAAATATTCCGGCGTTGCCACGTATATGAAAATAATATATCAAATTCATTCTTGTAAGCGCCAATATATGAATAATCACGTTTTTAATTCATGTCTATTTGATTTTGCAGAAATGTTATAATTTAATTTGCAACAATGAAATGTTACAATGGCTTTGAACAAAAATATCCGTTGATACCGTGCAAACTTGTTCTAACATAATTCGGGAATGGAACGTTGTAGCGGAATGAAAATAGTCTATAACCTTCTAGCAATTTCCAGCAATAAGTTGACCAAGTTTCATCGCAATCGGATGAATGGTACGACAGCGCATAAAATACGCACAAACAAACATTCATATATATATATATATATATATATATATATATATATATATATATATATAAAATTTAAAGTCTGACGTCACCGCATGGGTATATTTTTAATTTATCTCTTGATATATTACGCTAACGTGCGTGGCACTGGAATTGACGTTTATGTATAATGTAGAATGGCAACTGCTACGGGAATTTTATTTTGCTTTCCATTGAAAAAAAGAAAACAAAATTAATAATATTAGAAAATTAACTTTTAATAAAACAAAAACTGAAATTTAAAATCAATAAATGCGTTTACTTAACTTGCAACATCTAGAATTAACAACCGATATGTGCCCATGTGCTGTTCTGATGAATGATTGATTCCAACGCCTGGAGATGAAATATTATTAAAAAACTGTATTTATTTATAATTATTTAAAAGCTTCCAAACTTATCTCAGAATTATCCTAAGGCTTCAAAGCATAAGCATACGAAGTTTCAACTAGATTAGTCAGGAAATGTAGATATGTATACGATAGATACATACATACATACGTAGAGACACTTTGCTTTATTTATATAGATTTATTTCTTTTGTTACGCAAATGTTATTAAAGATATCGTCGTTACACAGTTACATGCCGTTGGAAAATGAAACTTGTGTAACTATCATGTAATTTTGGTACTCACTAGTTCCGCACGAAGAACAAATTAAGTGAGGACAAAAGCTTGTAACGACTGCAGGCCAGGGAGGAAGATCGACATCCGGCCTCCAAATGTTCTTTTAACTGCCAACTAAACTACTCTGGTGTCGTCAGGGATTGACCTATAAAGGAATTTGCATCAAAACCTTCTCAAGAGTAGTAATTGTAAATGCAGTAGGTGTAAAAAGCAAATATCACAAATATCATAAATACGAAAGAGGTAAAAGTTAATATGTTTTTCCTCTAGCTCAAAGCCGATGAAGGACTGTTTGAGCTGATGACTTTCTTCTTTGAGAATAACGATATCGCGTGCTGGTCTAATTAAATGAATATATATATATATATATATATATATATATATATATATATATATATATATATATATATATATATATATATATATATATATACATATATATATATATGTGTGTTTCCTATCGTGAATTTTGGCTAATGGTCCGCAATCTTTTTTTTCCAACTGTCGGATGATAACGTAACCACCACCTGAGAGGAGCAGGCATCTCTAAAACAAGTTGCGTGCATTTTACCAACTGTCTATCTGAGTGTGGTAAGGAAAGTAATTTACAGTGATATTCCTTCCCATTTTCAGCCTTTCTCCTTAAGGCTAATGATACCATATGTTGAGCTCAATTTTTTTTATTTCTTTACTTCCGATGACGCTATTTATTTCCCAAGGAAGTTGGACTAATGAACCGTAATCGTTATTTCAAATGATCGGATGCTAATACAATGACCATTCAAGTTCGAGGATCGGACTCGCATCTCCTGTCCTCTAAGTCGGTGATCTATAATTGTCCGTGGAGTTGTAAGAAAGTGAATTTCTAGTGACTTTCCTTCGAAAGCATGTCAGATAAATAATAATTTTAATGAATGAAGCTGGGGGCCGGTTATTAAAAATTGCCCTATATGTACCTCATATCTGATCCTATGGGGATTTTGCATGCAATATTTGGTTTGAATACCTGATGAAGGGTTACACCTGTTAACTCGAAACTAGTCGTGTCTCTTAAAAATTTACAAAGTGACAATGGTGCGAAATTAAGGGCAACCACAATTTATCCTGTTGTCTCTGGCAGATTTACAGGATTACGAATGACAAGCCCTTCTTTCCGGAACCCACTGGAAATTTCCTGACAGCATGCCTTGACACATTGCCTAGAAAATTTCACAAGTAAGTGGCGTAACAAGAAAAAAAACTGTTATAATAAAACTGTCTCTCAAACTACAGTGCCTGAATATCAAGTATTAGTTAGTCAGTTTACTGTTGTCGAAATTAGACATGCAAAATATTTAATACAAAACTATCGAGATTAAATTTAATAGATGTTTCAACAGAGCTCAATACTTTGAATTTCAAGACATTCCAAAAGATTAAGAAATTCGCTTCTGAATTGTCACGTTTAAGTCTTCAGCTTTACCGATTTGCATCACAATAGGGGGGGGGGGGCATATTTCCATTACAATCGCTGTATAGCCATGATAAATGGCACCAGGAGAAATATTGCTACGATCATTAAGCTATTATATATGTATACTATGCATGCATGTATGAAACCAAATACACACCTGATCTATTCATTTCCCAATTCTCTCATACATTAAACGTCAGACAATGACAGTAAGTATAAGATCTGAACAATGGCGGCTTTCGTTCAATGAATCTAAATATCATACTGGGATTATTTTAAATGCGGATATTGCCAACATTAACGTTGGAGTATCGTTGTTGTCAATTACAAATATATATGAGGAAACGTATATCCTTGACATTTAATATAATTAAATGAATGTTAAGATAGAGGAACTGACTTGTGGCTATATTTTGCTAATTAAATTAATTCTCTAATGATGCGAGTTGAGATAATATATTACTGTGGTGTGGAAAATTTTTTCACACACTGCACAACACTTTAGTGCTCTGTCTAACAATACGATTAAGATAATATATGTTTCTCGAAATCCTGGTGTAATTGGGATAGAAGACTATTATATTTCATTTTTTTTCTCTTGCGTTTATATTCAGATACTTGGGCTTGACTGAACATCTTGATATACAGGGGGATTTTTTTTAAACTGACACTACTCAGAACCATCTGTAGCGAGATCTATCAGCCGGAATTCCACCATAATTGATAAAGGGACTAAGGACGTCATGGGAGAGTTTCCGTGAAAAAAAATTAGTTCCAAAAGTCGCCGATAGGGGAAGATATGGCGCTTTTGTTGTTGTCGCACCCCAGAATTTGCATAAAAGGCAAGTACATTATAATGGCACCCGGTTTATAATGGCACCGGGTGCCATTATAAACTTTCTAGAACTATGAATGTTCTTTTAACTGCCATTAATGTTATTAAAAAATTTTATTAAAGTCTTACCTCAAAGGTCGAAGTCAGATTTATCCAGGTGCCATCTCAATTTTGACCGAACACCCCCGCAAGGACCGCATCTTTGGGGATCATGAATTCTCCCCTCCTTTCTCACCTCATAGAGGGACTTTCCGGTCTACGCATTTAACGTGCCCATATCCGGCCCAGACACGGAGGTATTTAGCGGCTCTTGTCAGGATTCGATCCGAGCACCCTCAGCACCGAAAGCCGAAACGCTACCTCTAGGCTACCCCGAGCCACTACGGTACAAAGTTTCAAGTATGACCCTATAATCTTTGAATAAATCTCGCTCATTGGTTGAAGTTTACTTGCAGCTAAGTTTGATTACTTGATTTCAAAAGCAATGTATTAGTACAGAACTCAAAGAATACCGTTCAGGAAAAAGATCAACTAAAGGCAGACATATTTTTTTTAGGCTGACTAATGTAGTCAGCATTTCCAGTGGCTGCTTAAATAGTCTAGATTGTTAAAATAATTCATATAGTAGTTCGAACAACAACACTGGTATTAACGATTTGATTATAGAATAGGTTGATAAATGGTGCAGCTCTGTTTGAATCGAATGTTTTGCATCCAATATACGCTTCAAATGTATTTCGGCTGCTTCCGCCTGTCTCATGTCCCACAATGCGCTTGAAAATAAATCAAGATGTATAGGATAATATAAGAGATGCCTTGCTTTATTGAATTTCATTTGAAATAGTCATATTTCAAGTGTCACGAGGTTAGTTTCATTCACTGAATTTGAAAGCGGGCATTGAGATATGTAGGACGCCTAAGATACACGGAAAGGAGTGAATTCATGGTCTTAAAGTTTAATATCCAATAATTTTTCTTCTAAACTAACAACAGTTAAAAAAATTGTTATTTGCAAATGCGACATTTGTGCCTTTTATTGGTTCTTGAATAATACATGAGAGTGTTACTATTTTATTTTAATATAAGTACACTGTCGGGAAGTTGGAGATATGTGTTATAAGATAACACAATTATGTTTTAACAAATGTTTTTCATTATTTTTTTATGCTTTTTATAAGTCGCTTATTTTATACTGCAGTACATAACATAATTTTACTGTTGTTGCTGTAACACATGGCTTTATTGGAATTCTATCCATTACATACAGAGATTCCGTCACATACAAAATAAGAACAAACAAAATATAACATACTAGCTGAATACACATACTTCGCTACGGAGTACATTCAAATTAAATACAACGGTCAATGTATGCAATTAATGCAAAAAATATATGTATATATATTTATAAAAAATTGTAACGGATATTTTTATAGACAAAATAATGTAGAAGAAAATATTCAAATGAAATACAATGGTCAATGTATGCAATTAATTTGTATGTTTAATATCCATAAAACATACTAATTTGGATTAAATTCTTTAAAAACTTCCATCTCAATTAGTCTAGTGGTTGAATTTTATATTTTAACGTATTTTAATATTTGTTTTTGTAAATTAATTTTATTGTTATGCACGTGGGGCAAAATTAATTTAAAGTATCATAAAAAGAAAAGAAACCACGTGATCAACATTTAATATATTAAATTCTAAAAATTAATCTTTAAAAATTCACTAAAAATCAGAAAATGGAAGTAACAATTTGAAAAAGATTTCATTTTAAAGGCATTTTTATCATCTTTCTCTTGATATACATTTTATATCCCTAGGATTATTATTTTAAATGCAAACAAAAAAAAGTTACAAAAACAGCTTAAAAATTTAATTTTAAAAAAATCTAAGAATTTTTCAAAAATCTTTCTTCGTGCACCCCTACACTATAAGAAGAATCGCCATGCGAAATTTCAGCCCTTTAGGTCCAGCGGTTTGGTCTGTGCGTTGTCTGTCAGTCAGTCAGTCACTGAATCGTGTCCGGGGCCACCTGAGTACCGATTTTGGTACAATTTGTCAATTTGGCGTTTTAATGATTTTAGGGGCAAAATCATTAAAACATTAATTAAAAAAACTCCGGGGCCCGATTTTCAAAAAATAATATGCCTATATTTTAATCTGAACTATCAACTATATCTATACAAAATTTCAGCTCAATTGAAGCAATACTTTTTCACTTATAAAGGAACAAACATAGGGCTATTCGAAATAATCCTTAAATTTCCCAGTTTCAATGAAACACACTGATTTTTGAATAAAGTTCAATAAGTCAAGTTCGATTTACACAAATTGTGCATAAAATTGTACATAAATTCAAAAACAATGTTTATAAGTTAAATAAAGTTCTGTAATATTATACCAATAAATTTCCAGTTGATAGTTGATAAATTATAGATCTTTTTTTACCTTAGATGTCCAATAAAAAGCGTAGTTCCAAATGTAATTTTCTTCAATAAACCCGTAAATGTTGCCAATTTCAAAGATCCTTTTTGTTTTTATCAATACCTCCTCCAATTGAATCTTTAAAATATTAAATGTTTTACTGATAATATATGAAAATGTAGTTTATGTTGCTATGGTTACTTGACTATGGTCGAGAAACAAAATTCAAATGTTTTACTGATAATAAATGAAAATATCGTTTGATGTGTTGCTATGGTTTCTTGACTATGGTTGACAAAAGAATCAGATATCTATATGATCAGATTCTACTGATCACATATCTATATATATATAACAGTTCCGTAACTGACTGACTCACTGACATACAACGCACAGACCAAACTGCTGGACCTAAAGGGCTGAAATTTTGCATGGTGATTCTTCTTATAGTTTTTTTTTGGCTAATGTCCCTGGGGGATGACGACATTACACCCCAGTCCAGTGTACATATGAATACAAGGAAATTACAGACAAATGACACAATCACAGAAGAATTTTATTGACAAACGATGACACCGGCGATGGACGATGGGTTGCAGCTCCCCTTTCTAGACGGGGCTCCATTTGCAGGCGGAAGACTGACCGTTTCCCCAGAATACAGCCAAGTCTTATGCGGGAATCGAATCCGCACCCCCGGCATGGCCAGCTGATGCCTTAACCACTTAGCCACTGGGCGACTTCTTATAGTATAGGGGTGCACTAAGAAAAATTTTTGAAAAAATCTTCTTAGATTTTTTTAAAATAAAATTTTTAAGCTGTTTTAGTAACTTTTATTTAAGTTTGCATTTAAAATAATAATTTGAGGGTTATAAAATTTATTTCACGAGAAGGATGATAAAAAATCCTTCAAAATGAAATCTTTTTCGAATTTTTACTTCCATTTTCTGATCTTTAGTGAATTTTTAAAGATAAATTTTTAGAATTTAATTTATTAAATGCTGATCACGTGATTTCTTTTTCTGGTACTTTAAATAAATTTACCGTCACGTGCCTAACAACGAAATAGACAAAAAAAATACTTTTTTTCCTAATGAGGCAGAAGATTGGGCATTATACAAAAAAATATTAAAATACGATAAAAGATATTATGTTCCTCAAACTATACTATATTAACTGTACTATATTCTTTAGAATGTCCTATTGCATTTAATTTGAATATTTCCTTCTACATTATTTTGTCTATAAAAATAACCCTTACGGATTTTTTTTATAAATATATATATATATATTTTTACACCAATTGTATACATTGATCGTCGTATTATATATATATATATATATATATATATATATATATATATATTGATTGATTGACATTAATTGCATATATTGACCTTTGTATTTAATTTGAATGTACTCCGTAGCGAAGTGCGGGTTTTCAGCTAGTACATAATACGAGTATATAGCCTATGTCCATCTGGAATAATGTACCTGTCAAATAGTGAAAGAATTTTTCAAATAGGTGCAGTGGTTCCGGAGATTACCCTCCACATACAAAATCCGCTCTGTCTTTATTTATTTGTATAGATAACAAAATATAACAGATAGCAGCGAACAGCAGCAAATAGAAGAACACAGAGAACAGCAGTAGTGGATTAAGCAATGTGCCCTTTGGCGAACACAGGACACGCCGGCTCACGAAGGTTCCGCAGGGTGGGTTGCACAGTGACGATGAGGATCTTTCCAGTTGCTGTTTCTGCGCCCAGGATAGCGACTGTCCCCTCTCAAAATTGACCATCCCCTATTTAGGCCTAGTCGTCTCCCCGCCTGGGATATGCAATGATACTGTCCACTAAGTTTTTCTTTGAGCCAATTATTGTTAGTGACGTTTTGTGGCTCCTCTTGTCTTTTAGGTCTTGTTCGCACTTTCGCTGGTAGCCACTAATTATGCGCTGTCGTTCCGTTTGGGTCTTTCGGTTCTACCTCCTTCTCTTCTCTAAGGTTGGCTTTTGTGAGTGTCCTCCGGCAGAGCTTTTTACCATGTTTTCAAAATTCTACAAAGCTAATCCGTCTGTTCTGCCTGGAGCTGATCTGTTCCTCGATTGTGTCGTGGTGCTTGTCGTGGGGACGTGGGGCGCGGGGGACGCTTGGCTGGATCGTACGAGGGGTGGCTGCCTGCTGCCGGTGTATCAGCACCATCGGGAATTACCCAGTAGGGCTTTTGCCAGGTCGGACCCGGTGTGTGCTCTCAGGAAGCAATAAAAAAAGTCCAAGGAAGTAAGAGTCGAAGAGGGGGCAGACATATCTCATCAGTCCATAAGATTCCTAGCATCCCACTATAGTTTTAATATGTCTCCTTGTCATTTGATATCGATGTTCGGCATAATTTTACTACAGCATTCTACTATTTAGGTTCGCAGGGAACCAACCACCATGCTTCCTGCATATACGGTCTCTGCCTCCTTGGTTTCTAGTCTCCGTGGTTCCTTAGATGAGCGTTTCTGACTCTCAGTGCAACTGAATCTGAATAACCCTGTAATTTTGCTTGACCTAAATTTAATTAATCTGATATTTATTGATTCCGGGGAACTAGCTTGAAAACTGGTGTCTGAATGACTGCTAATGCTAACTTCATGTCATCCTCATCACTGTCTTCCTCCTTTCACTAATATGAGTAATCGAAATGAATTGGGTAAGTACGGAAAAAATAGTGTGAAAAATAAATAATATCAAGCAGTAAAAGCATTGTAAAATATTAAATTCGTATGTTTCCGATACTATGTAAACATCTGTTATTTTCATATATATATATATATATATATATATATATATATATATATATATAATAAACTCGGTGGCGATGAATAATAGGCCTGTGAACTCAGATAATTCAGGGGGTAGTCGTGCCGGAGCATTAGGCAATAGAAGTGGGAAGTCAAACTAAAGTAAAGTCCAGGCGAATAATAAAGGCATCATGGTTACTGGCTTAACGTATCTTTATTTCACAGTGTTTCGATGATTACGTATACTTCATTATCTATACACTGAATACTTAGTATAGGACTAACATACGTGAAAAATATCGTTCTGGGACACATTGAAATTTGCAGATAGAAAACAAATATATTCGCAGCGCAAAAGCTGCGGCTGTGTGAACGACCGGCTGACACACAAGCCCGCGACAAACCTAGGTTCTTGCCCGGAGTACGGGTGAATTGAACTCCTAAATGGTCAATTTAGGACACCCGACTTAAATGCCATATGGGGTGATCGTTGTCGTCATAGTTCTCGAACTTTCTTCTTATATAACTCTGGCTGCGCGTGGCTTTAGGGGAAAAACTATAATAGGTGACTTTGGGTTAATCCCAGGTCGAATTCAGGATGATAATATAAAAGAATTTTGAATAGGTTTTTCTTTAATGGTTATGAAAGTTATCGTTTCTATATATGTATATACAGTCGATTGGTCCAGCCGCTTATTCCGACCGAATCCCATCTTGTAACATAGGGCATGTTCGTTTAGTCGGACCAGCCGGTTATTAGGACGAAAATGATCGCCTCCCAATGTGGTCAGATTAAACGGAATCGACTGTATATATATATATATATATATATATATATATATATATATATATATAATGTATTGCAGTGCAGCCATAGTTATCAGGATAAAATTCCCCATAAAAATAATTATAACCAAACAAAGCCCACAATGCGTTCTTAACACTGCGGACACATACATTAAAACTGTGGGTTTTGTTCCCACTGGAAGCAAAACTCACTTTTAGACCAATCTACGCAACACATCAATTTTGAAATCTGCATGGCATTTATGAAAATTTCTCTCTTCTGCCAGGGAATATTATAAAATGTTGCACTGTATTAACATTTCATTACTGACACGTTACACAGAGGACTACCATCACTCAGGTTATTCAATCCATATCTTATTTGTATGTTTCGTAGAATGAGTACTCATTTTTAATGTGTAGTAAATAATTAGAAGATGTTGATTTTAGGGATGTTGGATGTTGTTCTCAAAGAGAAGGGTAACACAAAGGGCATTTTTTTGTAATTATTATTATGCACTTTAACCAAATTTTCATAGCACTTTATAGTGAGATACAGTGTGGTGATAAAAAAAGTGGGCAAAAACTACATTTTAACAAATACATTACCTAACTGGAATGTTATCATGACCACACTTGAAAGCAGCATGATCTCTCTTGAGTAAAAGCAAAATCTCTCCGTAGCATATCCTTATTAGTTTTCACAATCATACCAAGACGATCCTTATAAAAATTTTTAAAAAGTGCGCAAAAAATGAGTAATTAAAGTAAGTGAATTAAATGTATCAGTGATTTGAACAATCCAAAGTTTGATAATTGTAGGAAATAAATAAACAGTCCCTCAAGTGCTTTCCGGTCTATTGTTGTATCAATTTGTGTATTTAATTTACGGATTAAGACACTATTTTATTGGGTTCAGTTGTTACAAAATATATGTTTAATAGATACGCACGCGTTTTATACTAATTTTTAGAAAATTAACATGATAATTGATTAGATCCTGTCGGTTAATTTATTAATTCCCATTCCTGACAGTTGTTTTGCTGCATACATATCTCTTTGTTCACATTAAATTTCCCTAAAGTGCATTAAATGAAATTTAAGTCGCAAACTTTATGTTTTATTCACCCAAAAGAGGAATGATATTTATTAGCTAAATTCATAATTTAGGTACTTCTGGACAATCACTTAATTGCCCAGACATACCTCATTTAAATTTTCAATGCTTCAATCGCATTCAAAACATTTAAAGGCTTCATTCAAGCAGTTTGAGTAATTCTATCGAAAGCGCCACTTAACCTAGCAATTGTTGCATCATTTGATAAATGATGCACTCACAGTTTTAATAGCATGCGTCCTTTTAAAGGCGTGTCAAAGGGAATTGGAGTCTTTTCATACATCAAATAACTTTCTGCTCACAAAACTGACCATATATATTTGAAAGCACAATGGTGGAGTTTCATTTAAAATGGGAACCTGTTAAAGTGAACATATGACGATTTTACAGGCCCAAAAAGGGGTATTTTTGTCAAGAGTGTAAAGGAGGTAAAAATATATGTGAATGAAGGGATAACTTTTTTATATTTTATAAAATTTATTTCCTTCTTTTGACTCCTTTTTTGTCGAAAGCACAAAATAATTCTGACAAAAGACTTAAGTAATTTTTACAGTGGATGCTTGTGCATTTTTATAAAGCATTTGCTCTGATAAATAATATATTCAGAAAAATTCTATTTTTGAATGTTTTATCCTATAGATCTTTCTCTAAAATATGAATGCATATCAGGATTTCCACGATAAAAAGACAATTTTTTCAGTTACTCTAAAATAATTTACACCACCTGCTTATATAATCCAAAGGTACGATAGTCCATTGAAGACTCTTGAGCAGACTTTAAAGAAATAAGATCAAAATGTGTAATATGGTATCTATTCCTTATATCTTTTCTTAGGGGTTTTAGGAAAATACTTACATTTTGAAAGAATGTCTTACTTATTAAAAGAATTTATATTTAATGAATGAAAGTTGTTCCGTTCAGCATCAGCAATGATCGTTCATAGGCGAAAGCACTGACCTAGTAATTTCTTATTTTTATAACGGTTTGTGGCAGCATCTACTTTTTGTTCAGAAATCTTTTGTACGTGTTGCGAGAAGAAGGTCTAAAACGGCTTCTACTAAATTATTCTGTTTTTTTTATGCATTCCCTAAAGTGAAAGGTTTGGATGATGTCTGGGGAATGAAAGATATTCTTCGTCATTGATCTGTAAATCAAATCATAATTCATTGTTTATGCTTATTGGGTTTCGCATTTCCCCTAAGTTCTTCCATCCCTTATATTCAATTAAATTATGCAATTGTATTCTATTAAATGTGCAAGTATGTTATATTAATCACGAAAATGTATTCTTTTAATTGTGCAAACCTATTCTATTAATTGTGCTTATGTAATTATTTTGTTTATATTCTAAATAAATCTTAAAAATCCTTACAGTCCACTAAATCCATAAATCTCGCAAAAGTAATAAGATTATTAAACAAATTCAAATCAAATTTAAGAACAAAATACACGCCTAGCAGCTACTACTGCTTGCCCTTATAGATAAGTGTCCTATAACTCATGTTAGAAATAAGTAAATGAAACAACAACAATTTATGATTTACAGGTACTTAAATTTCATATCTAAACTTAAAGGCTTCGATAGTACTCCAATCATCTCTTGTAACTTTTATAGTACCTCTACTTCATATTATCTTTTTTAGTGGTTTAAAGAAAACATATGTGAGACTGTTTTACATACAACTAATTAAATTTATATACTTTCCATAATTAGTTTTTTACAGCTTTCTGTTGTTCCAGAATTTACATAATATACTCTTATAAATAAATTAACATTTATCCCATCAGCTTTAATAAAGTTATCATCAAGTTTTAAGGCATTTGTTTTACATAAAAAAATAATCCTGTTTCAGTCATAAAAAATCAAGTGTTATTAGCTGGAATTTATAGGTAGTAGCTCCCTTTGGAGGGTCGTAATCGATGAGAACATATCACTATTGGTTGCTTATTAAGATATTCATTACAACGGTAACATGACAAAAATAATAATGCTAATATTTGATGGTCACAATAATTCTTGTAGCACAAACATTTATAAAAAAAATTATAAAGTAATAACTACTGCAAAGTGTCCTTATATGAGGTCAGTGGGAGAAGGAGGGGGAAGGTACAAGCTCTCCAAATGGCCCATCTGGAGGTACTCGGTCAAAATTGAGGTGGCACCTGACTAAAGTCGGACTGTTACCCTTGTGCTGCCATTCTAAACAGGTAAAAACACATAATTCCTAACTACTTCGCTTTGCGACCAGTTCATAAGATTATAAAGTTCCTTATCTTTCCAGTGGTAGTCTCAGGCCTGTGTGCATCGTTTCCTTTCGATGCGTCCAAAATAACACAATACATCAATACGATCACTTCCTTTATTCAACAACAACTACTAAATATTAAAACTGAATAAGCAGGTGACAACATTCATTTTACATGCAAAAAATTTCCATAAAAGCGCCATCTACAGGCGACCTTTGTTGCCACCCGCGAAGAAAGAAAACAATATTTAACAACCGGAGCTCAAACAACCGGCATTGCTCTGCCCACTGTCGAGACCTTATCTGGCATGTTCCGGCCAGGGGGGGGGGGGCATAAGTCATAACAACAACAGCAACACTACTGTAAAGTAATAATTAAAATATCAATAAAACTTACAATACAGAACAGTAACAGTTGTTGAAATATATTCAAATGCTGATGTAAAACAATAAGTATAAACTTCATTTTAATATAAACTTTATGTTTACTTACACTTTTATGCAAAAATAACTCTTTTCAAGATCTAATGTGTACAGTTTTCGTATAAAATGTATGATATACTTAGCAATTTAAAAAATATTTATCAATAATTTTAACTATCTTTAAATACTAAATCCATCTTCCATATCTTGAATAGCTCTTTAGTAGCATATCTTTCAAATGAAATTTCTATTTATAAAACTCTAAATGTCACCGAATTTCTTAGCACAAGGTAAAAAGAACTGATTTTATTCACACATCAGGATAAACAAGAATTTAAAATGGCCATAATGGGTGATTATATAAGAACTGATTAAAACTCATCAACTAATAGAAAACAGATTTACATCAATATTTTATTTCTCTTGCTGTACTCATAGGTCCTGTTACATAATTATGAAATATTCTGAAGCATTATAACTTGGTACAAAATTGTTTAACCTTTGTTTGGTTAAATTGTTTTTTCTTTTAAATTCTCGCAGTTCTATAATACGGTTCTCGCAGGGCACGATTTAGAAAATTCTGGACTATAGGCCCAACTCGGGATGGGGGTCCCCTAACACTGATGTGGGCGTAAAATTTCCAAAATTGACACATAAAAATAATAATCATGAATCATTGTGAAAGAACCATTTTACCAAGAATTGGCTATTTGAAGCGTAGAAGCCTAGAGCATTATCAGATAACAAAAAGCGATATAACATATTAACTTCATCATTAAAACACCATTACAATGCAACCAAAAACTTATTAATCCCTTATATACACTATAACATACATATGAGGCGGTGAAAGACAAAGTGGTGTAAGTCAGTAAGACAAGTGGTGTAAGTCCAAAATGTTTTACTGCATAAACTTGAAAAAATTCCACTATAAATTGAACAAATTATAATTCCTAATAATTATTATAATATTGCAAATAATAATTATTCGCAATTCCACTATAAATTGAACATGGAGATTACATTTTTGCCCTCAAATGAAAAAAGTTGAAAATGTGACTTACACCACTTTGCCTTTCAGCGCCTCATATGAGGAACCAATCAATCAAATTTGAAAGGATATATAAAAAAATTGTTATAAAAAGGTAAAATAAAAAAATTTAATTGGGAATTTTTTTCCTTTTCTTTTAAAATAAAAATTTTGGGGGCCCCCCAACATTCGGGGGCCCCTAGGCCCGGGCCTACCAGGCCTAATAGAAAATCAGGGCCTGGGTTCTCGTAGTTCTATAATCATGCAAGACCGCAATATTTTATAATCGTCACAAATGCAATTCGCTTAAGTAGAATGTATATAAATGTATTCTCTGACTAATAATTTACCCTAATTTATGACTTATAAAAACAAAATCTTTAAAATAAAGATGAATATTATATTAGGATTTTAGCGTTACTTATTATTTGCCTGTTAATAAATGTTATTACTGAACGCTTTTCTCCGCCATTTTCTTCTTACTCTGCTAGGAGATCTTTCGTCTCAAGACTATCCGATGAAATATTTAACCACATTGCTTTCACGACCTTATGACATCAGTTTGTAATTCATCAAATGAACATGATCCGGTTTGACGCACCAATCACCGATACAATGCTGTGGTAACCTTACAAGTCACAACAAAGTTTTCTCTAAATTCTAAAGTGTAAAATTAAGCCTTATGTAAAGCTTTAATTAAATGATGTTTCATGACTTTTCAGGAAACATATACAGGAATAAAAATTCAATTTGACAAGTTAACAAAACATGATTATTAAAATAATATCCTTAAAAGTTACCTTAAGTGGAAATATGTTCATATTTTGATTTATTCTTACGAAAATTTTGTTATTTTTATAATTCTTAATTAAACACTAGCTCAATACCCGTGCTTCGCTACGGAGTACATTCAAATTAAATACGATGTTCAATGTACGCAATTAATGCCAAAGAAAAACAAACAATATATATTTATAAAAAATCATATTGGATGTTTTGATAGACAAAATAATGTAGAAGAAAATATTCAAACTAAATACAACTGTTAATGTATGCAATTAATTTGTATGTTTAATATCCATAAAACGTATTAATTTGAATTAAATTCTTAAAAAACTTCCATCTCAATTAGTCTAGTGGTTAAATTTTATCTTTTATCGTATTTTAAGATTTCTTTTGATAATTTATTTCGTTCTTATGCATGTGCGCAAAATTAATTTAAAGTATCACAAAAAGAAAAGAAACCACGTGACCAGAATTTAATAAATTAAATTCTGGAAATTAATCTTTAAAAATTTACAAAATATCAAAAATTGGAGGTAAAGATTTGAAAAAGAATTCATTTTCAAGGAATTTTTATAATCTTTCTCCTGATATAAATTCTATAACCTTCAGATTATTATTTTAAATGCAATCTTTAAAGAATGTTACAAAAACAGCTTAAAATTTAATTTTAAAAAATCTAAGAAGAATTTTTCAAAAATCTTTCTTAGTGCACCCCTGCACTATAAGAAGAATAGCCATGCAAAATTTCAGCCCTTTGGGTTCAGCGGTTTGGTTTGAGTGTTATCTGTCAGTCAGTAGGTCAGTCAGTCAGTTACGGAACTGTTTTATACACTAGTTATCAAAAATTAAGGAAAAATCACAAAAAGAGGGATAGTATGTTCAAAACTTGGACAATCTGTTTAAAATTTAAATATGTTGTTAAGTAAAATGTGCTGAAACAATACTACATTATGCAAAATAGTGGCGCTGCAGTCGGAATACATCATTTGCTAGGAGCATAAAAATGCATGTCTCAGAGCAAGGTGGCAATTGTCGCTGCGAGGCTGAGATTAGACATCTCGCATAGCCAAATTGCAACAATGACCTCCAGGCATCATTTGACCGAAGAACAATGATGGCGAGCTATCGGGAGACTAGAGGCGGAGAAAGTGACAGAAATGGTCAGATGGTGAAATGTGAGTCCATCTGTGGTTCATAGACTTTGGCAACAATTTCTAACCATGTATTCGGCTTCTAGGAGGTTAAGCCAAGGACAGACATACGCTACGACGAATGCCGATGACCGATATTTGTCATTATGCGCACGAAGGAATAGAACCGCAACTCCGTCTTAACTCCGTCTGAACAGATCCTCCCTAGCTGCAAGCCCCGGAAGGTTGGTATCAACGTCAACCATGCGTAGAATGCTTCACGAAGGGGGTCTTTTTGCGAGGCGACCAGCCATTTGTGTCCCGCTCACGTCACGCTATAAGCGGGAACGTTTACAGTGGGCACGCTAACATGTCCACTGGACGCGTGACTAATGGAGGGCTGTCCTCTTTACGGATGAGTCCAGGTTTAGCCTCCAAAGCGATAGTAGGCGCATTTTGTTTTGGAGAGAACTTGGAACGCGTTTTCATCCATCACACATCCGTGAAAGAGATGCATACGGATCAGGCAGAGTCTGTGTTTGGGGAGGTATATCTTTGGGTGAAAGCACAGACCTCCATGTCTTTCCCCGTGGAAATGTGAATGCTCACACCTATAGAGATGACATCCTTGATTCTTATGTGTGCCCTTATGGTGGGGCAATAGGTGATGCTTTCGTGCTACAGGACGATAACACGAGACCGCACAGGGCTCGCATCGTGGATGCTTATCTTGAGCAGGAAATAATTCAGCGCATGGAGTGGCCAGCTCGATCACCGGACCTGAATCCTATCGAGCATGTTTGAGACGCTTTAGGACGACGTATAGATGCTCTCAATCCTCCTCCTAGGATCTTAGCCGCTCATTTAACTGCTTTTGCAAGAGCAATGGCTCTCACTTTCTACCGAACTCATAGAACACATGAATGACAGCATCAAACATCGCTGTATGTGCTGTATTGTTGCTCGAGGGGATCATATGCCTTATTAAAGATACTTTCCCTATACTAAACTGACACATCCGATTTGTTCATTGTATAGGGGAAACCCTTGTACCTAGGGCCATCGTGTACCTAGGGCCACCATGCTTTATTTAAAATAATGATTATTTTACAGCATTTTTACTCATTGGAGTGAGTGACAACATTGTTTCAAATCATAACAGCCATTTTTAATGAAAGCAAGAAGAAGCTACAGTTAAATAGAAAAGGAAGTCTTGATTTGATGATCAAAACTAAATTTTTTCACTTCAATTTGAAGTCTTATTTTGTGAAATTAAGTGAAAACTTATGTTTTAATGTATAGCAGATATTTTTTGTAATCATTAAAGGAAAAAATTATATAAAAACAAAGTTTGGTTTCTGCAGATCTTTGACTATGGAAGCCATTTTGCCAAAAACAACATCTTGTACCTAGGGCCATAATCTTGTCTTGTACCTAGGGTCATGGCCTCTGGTAGAAAAGAGGTGGACGAAAACTTGACAAGTGTAGAATTCTCACTGATACCCCCGAGAAAAATGAAAATCAAGCACAAATATTGAAAAAAGTAATTGATAAAAAAAAGGTTACGAAATCTGTGTTTGAAACAGAAAATTTATGTGGGATCATCAAGAAGACAATGGAGAAAAAACATACATTAGAAAGTGATGAAGTAATAAACATTTCCTCCTTTAAGACATTACCTACAATTAACATTTCTTCTTTACGAAGATTTTAGAAGTTGTGCATGAAAGAAATAATGCATACAAATTGTTTTTTTATTGTAAACAACAATTTGAGTGTTTGGAAATAACTGGGCATAGGTACAATAGTGTTATTGTACCTAGGGCCATTTGTAATTTTTTTAAAATTTTCAATATCATTTACAAGTTTTTTTTTTCTACACTTGATGGGATTTTTATTTAAAGAGAATAAAGCACGTAATGTATACAAACTATTTTTATTATTGTAAGTTAGCTATAAGTAAAGATACTGCCATTTGAAAATAGCCGGCTCTAGGTACAAGGGTTTCCCCTTCATATGCTAGTTTCTATAAAACCATAATTGTCTGGCGATTTCTTTTTATGTTATTTTATACCTACCTATGTGTTGTATAATGTGTATAAGTTCCATTAAATTCTACGCCTACCTTTTGGAGTAATCGCTATTTTAGTGAAGTTTTCTTAATTTATGATAACCAGTGTATATATATAGGTAGATATGAAGCTTTTATCCATTGAACTGAAAGTTTAAAAAGGAAAAAAGTTAAAAAATAAATAATTATTAAAAATTTAGGAAAAAATTAAAAATTGAATTAATTTCTCTAAAGCAGTGGTTCTTAACCGGGGGTGCGACAAAGTGTTTCTAGGGGTGGGAAAGAAGATTCTAAAATTTTAACGAAAATTACCAATTGAGTGAATTATTTTACGGATACTTTTCCACGGGAAATATAAGCAAAGTTAATTGACGGATACTCAATCCAATTTCGTTAGGCCTAAATTCAATGGACGACAACGTTTTATTAAAAGACGACCTTAACGCAATACGGGCTAATGCACATATTGAAATGGAATTTGAAAAACTCAACTTAGAACAATTCTTGTGTACGCAGTTAAAACTCAATTCAGAATTGGCAAAAGTAGCATTAGAGGCACTTTTTCATTTGCCACCACTTACCTTTGTGAAATGTGCTTTTCATCCCTTTTGCACATCAAAACAAGAGCCAGAAATCGCTTAAATGCACATGACTTACGTGTGTCTCTTTCAAAAAATGATCCTCGTTTTAAAAGGATAATCATGAACAAACAACAACAACGTAGCCATTAAAAATGTATACGTTGTTTTATATGTAATCAAATAGTATGCATTGTAAATGTATTAATTTTTTATGCAATAAATAATTTATCTTGCAATAAATGTCTTTTCCTAAATAAAAATAGAAACACATATTTCAAGGGGGTGGGAGAGCTTATTTTCAGATTGAAGGGGGTGGTTGACTGTTAAAAAGATTAAGAACCACTGCACTAAAGAAAAATAAATGCTTTTAAATTACCGTAAGTAACCATATTCTGAACTAATTATCCGTATGTCCCTAGGTTCTTACGTCACGGAAGGGCAAAATACACAAGACGATAGATTTTGTCTTTCTGCAAAACTTACAAGAATTCTAAATGGACAATAGGTGGCATTTATGCTCTTTTCTTCATATTTTGGATATCTTATGTGAATCTTTATCATGGTAAAAAATTTTCAATATAGAAAATTTCAAATTTTTAAAAATTTGAGGGATATATCAAATAGAAAAAAAATTCCTCGGATAATAAAATATGATAACTATTTTTTTTATATAAAGATGCTTTTTTAATGCTCACTTGTAAAATTTGCGCATTTCAGATCTATATTAAGAAACGTAACAGGTAATAAATTAGTTCTCTGTTTCTCTCTTTGGAACTAGAATGTGGGAGGAGTGCCGAATTCTTACAAATATGACGCACTATAAACCGGTTTTGCTGTTTTCAATTATAGAAAAAGGAACTTAGAATTTTAAATCTATGCAAATGCAATGCAGACTAAAATGCAAGTTTTATATAATGCATTTGCATTACGTGATACTTTTCCCTTTCGAGTGTGCTAATTTTAGTCTTTAAACTTCTATTATGAAGAGAGACAGACTGCTCGATATTTTATTCGAAGAACTGTCGCATGTGAAATTAATCTGAGTTTTTAAGGGACGAAATTTAGAAAAACCGAAGGGAAATATTAAACAGAAAAAATAAAATTATGGAATTCTGTTTCCCAAAACTGAAATAAATTTTTTTGTCAAAATAAACATATAAATTTCAATTGTGATAAATAAAACTCTCTTATTCTAGATAAAAATGCAAAAAAAAAAAAATAATAAATGAATTTTTTTCTTGCATTCATCGGAAAAAAAACGCACTGCATATACACACATATCGTTGAACAAACGCAGCGATATATATATATATTTTTACCGTGGTGCATATCTGGAGGGATTATGTATGTGTACTTTCAGATACTTCACTTAGCGATGGCGGTGGATGACTGTCAGAGCATTGGAAATCAATCAAGTTTTGCCAGTAAATGGATGCAAGGAACAGTCCAAACGTAGTTGATCTGAGAACTTATACAGAGGTACTTATTATCAATATTCCGTTTCTCTCATTCAAGTTTTTTCCCCATTTATTTTGCTACTTAATATTTTAAAAGAACGAGTATTCAATAGCACTCCCAAAAACATTGCATTTTGGAAATAAAAATGAAAGAGTAAAATATTAAAACTTTTTATGCGGCATCGAATTATATTTGTTTTTATCTTGTATTTGGTCTTTTATATTCTCTCAAGGGCTATAAATATGAATTTGATAAATATTCCTTGAAATCAAGCTATCTGTACAAAGTAATTCACTGGTGCAGGGTGATTTTGGGAAATTGCCCTGTTGACCATAAAACATGAATTATTTTAAAAC
Source organism: Dolomedes plantarius (assembly GCA_907164885.2). Classification (NCBI taxonomy): domain Eukaryota; kingdom Metazoa; phylum Arthropoda; class Arachnida; order Araneae; family Dolomedidae; genus Dolomedes; species Dolomedes plantarius. Next base: position 55,399,159 of record OU015493.1, on the reverse strand, counting down.
AAATGGAATATTTTCATTGTTAAAATAATAGGATTTTATTGTTGTAGTCTTTCATGCATAGATTTTCCGTTATTATAATGGATGAAAGTCTGTTACATTGCATTGGTTAGGATCTTATATTTGTTAATCCTTTGGGGTGATATTTAGGAAAATTTTTATTTTATTTCTAGTAATTTAATTATCTGTTGGGCAGACGATCTTGCAAATGTGCGCCCGCATATCATTGGAAAATTAGTGCAGGACGTTAAGCATATTGTCAGAGGCCGAATTATATGATGGGGTGGTGCACATTCTATAAGTCGAAAAAGCCTTCCTAAAGACAACAATTTTAAAGTAAGATTGATAGGACCATTAACAACTCTGGAAGCCCGCACAGGTAGTGAGGTTGGGCACAACTCTTAAGTGGAATAAGCCTTCTTAAAGACGACCGTTTTTAAGTGAAATTGACAGAATCGATCAGGCAAGTCGTTAGAAAAACGGAGTGCGCGATTCAAGATAATCATGGTCATAAGGAGACCAGCTAATGAGAAACCGCAGAGACCACAGGGGACCAGGTGCCGACTAAGAAAACACTTTGGTAATGGTGAGGTCTTTGGTAATGGTGAGAGATATTTGGTAATTTTTGCGATTATTTGTAAATTGGAAGCAGATAAATAAAAATTGGTACTTCGAATTGGAAACAGCTGTACAGTCAAGAATGCGTATGTTCTCAAAGGCTACAAATTTGAAATTGAGATAGATAAATATGTGAAAATTAACACATAGAAATGACATATTTTTTTAAAAGGCCAGACATTTCAAGCTGCTAATTGTAAAGATTATTTAAAATTTTTAATTCCCCATACACCTGGATCACATGGTCATACCATGTATTTATTTTACATTACATTAAAAATGTTTACATTAGCGAATTAAAATTACAAATTTTGAAGTATTTGATGTTGCACTTAATGCCTGTCTGCGAGAATCGCAATTAAACGTACATATTCTCCAAATTTATACACTGGATTAACTTAAAACTTAGTTTTACTCTTAAAAATTATAAATTTAAAAATACTATATGTGGAGCTAAAACGCTTGCATGCGGGAATAAGAATTGGAAGTACATTTTCTTTTATTAAATACACTGTTACACTAAATAACGGCGCTAAATAATACTTCTCATAAAACCTTTAAATTGAGGGCAACATGGTGGGTCGATTACATTTCTCTTAAATAAGTAGCTTAACACTTTGTTTCGGTCAAATATATTTTTGTATAAGAAAATGTTGTCTGTTTTTCAACAAATCAGAGGTTTCTTTAAAAAGTGTATGTCACAAAAGATAGTATAGTTCGCATAAAAATATTTCGCACAAAATTTTTGAAATGTTTTCGAAGATAAATAGTAGGGGGACACACATTTCGTTTTTATGCTATTTTATAAAAGAAATATGCAACACTCCACTGAAGATTTCGACAATGATAAAAATAAGCCTGGCGTTAGTTAAAAAATTTTCTATTCGATCTCTCAAGGAAAATTTGGTCGAAACAAATCATACTGCTAAGCATTACTTTTTTTACTACAAAAAAGTAATTTAGCCTTAGCACTTCGTTGCAGATGTGTCTAGCTACATATGCGTAATTCACTCTTATTTGGTTAAAGTAAAGAATTGGGTACCCCTTGGCGCTGTTTGGCGAAGTTTTCAAAATTCGCCAAAATCACGCGAGAAGACGACGGCTATTATAGAGAAGTTCTTACGCAGAAGATGTTGAAATCATTACAGACACCTTCTAAAGAAGCTCTTCTAAAGAAGTGGGTACCCCTCTTGACCCGAGAGATCAATGCGGCGTCTCGGAGATCATGGGATCATATCGGAGGTCGTGGGAGATCAATGCGGCATTTATCAATCTTATAAATAGATAAGTTGCTATCTTATACATTTACAAGATTGGCTATAGAACATATAACATTTTGTAACGGATTTATCTTCAGATGCCAAGAGTTTATTATTGTCAGCCTAAAATAAACATTCGAATTTTAACATTGGATTACGTTCCTCCCTAACGGTCCTTCGGAAAGCAAAATTTCAGACGCTAAAACCTTCTGTTCATTCGTCCTCACGAGTTATAATTTTGGCAGCGTGCCAAACCCAGTTTGTATCGCTTGGACAAGCCGTAGACAGTTAAACAGAAAAGCAGCAAAATGCATCAAAATTTTAACATATATGTATATATATATATATATATATATATAACATTAAAAACCCCATACCATTTTAAAATCTAACATTATTCTAAATTCCCTTGGGCGTACGAGCTAACTTTCGTTTTCAAATCTAAGTCCTAAAAGGCCTCTAGTGGAAATTATTAAATGGCTTCCTTTTCCAAACATGCGTAGCGTCAGTCAAGATTTCATATAGGCTTTGCGCAGATTACATAAAACCACATGTGACTTATCGACAAAAGCAAATCCCTAATCGCTATCCTGATCACATGACAAAGTTTATATAAACCGCCTGAACGGAAACCTGTACGCTTTTTTGATTTGTAAGTTGCCCCGAGAAGTTGTATTGTGTATCTTAAAATAAAAGATGTAATTAAATTATCGTTGTGGTGTTTTATGTGTCCGAGGGTGAGATGAAAAGCGGGAAAGAAAATTAAAAATATGTGATGCACGGCCGGGCGACAAGTCATCCATCTTTACCTCAAAAAGAAATACCACTCAGGCCTTCCTTCGTCGGCCCGCGCCCGTGACATTACATAAAGTCGGCTGGAATACCTCCCCTCGGATACAGGCAGTAATTTTAAGCCGCCGTTAGTCGATTCCGACAGAAAAAAAAATCCCTCGACTTTCAGATGTGAGATATAGGACTACCCTTCAACCTGAATGGATACCTTGACTGGAAAAAAATATTGTGATGCGTGTGTCGCGTGAAAATCCCGTGGATTCCCACGAAGTGAACTTTCATTGAATCTGAAAAAGTCGCTGACTTCGGAGTGTGGATTACCTGCTATTAATGATTTTCAACGACGAGTTGTCGACCACCAGTGTTAGTTTTTTTTACTGCAATATGAATATTTTTCAGTCGTCGAATCATGTGAACTTCCGAAGTTTCGTGGCAGAGACTTCGTGAAAAAATATTTTTAGATTATGTGAAACGTCGATTTTTACTAATCGTTGACCTGGGGATAAAAATATCCCGAGAAATTCTGCGAAAACATATGCAGTGTGCAGTGGAATAATCTGTTGGATACAACGTGCGAAGTTTTGAATTTAATTGACTGGAAATTCACTTTTATGAGAGACTGTCATCTAGTGTCATCTCCAATTGGGATACTGAGTTCTAGGACTATTTCGAAATAAAAACTGTCACCTTGGGACTAGCTAAGCTAAGAACTTCACCAAGATAAATTCAGAACCGAGCTGCAAATGTTAAAATTATGAAGATATGTAATGGTGAAAATTAATAAGGATAATGGTAAGGAATGTGAATAACCACTTCAATTGGTAAGCTAAAATTTACGAATTATTGTTAAGGGTGAAAAATTTTGATATTAATAGATACTGATAAAGATTTATTATAAATGTGTTTCGTTGAAAGTATTCTCAAATTATTGATTTAATTAAGTACCTATGATAAAAAATAAATCGATAAAAAGTAAAACGAAAGTAAGAATCATTGGTTTAAAACGTGTATTTTGTTTTTGATTTTAAAATGTTTCATTTTGATTTGCATTTTGATAGAATTTTAAGAGTATATTTTTTATATTATAAGATATTTGAATTTAAAGAAATTTTTGAGTCTTATATGTGATAAATTTATTATGAGTGTGTGTTTTTAGTGTAATTTTATAATATTTCCATGTTCTTCCTCTGATAATGAATATTTTAGTGTTTTAAGATAATTAATGATCCTTGGTTACGTTAAACTGAAATATTAAATAAGTAAAGTAATGTTATGAGTATCTAATTTTGCACGCAGTTCTGAATCGTCGCGGAGAAAAAGAAAAAAAATTAACGTAAATCATTTCCGTTTTCGAGCGCGTTGTATTACATTTCGAAGGTCGCCTCCGCAATAAATTTGAATGCTCAGCATTAGTTTTGTAAACACGATCATGAAAAGAGCCAAACTTGTTTTGATTCATTTAACCTATAAATTTTACGGTTTTCAAATTGAGCTTTTTAAATCTAACATCAGATGCTTGTGGTTTTGATTTTGGAAAATATCTGCAGGGATAACATAGTAATTTTCAGACATCAAGAAAATTTTATAATTTAAGTACTTTGACATATTATATTTGATGTTGAAACCTCGTAAATTGTTCTACGAATTTAAGTAAAGGAGATTTCCGGAGGTTTTAGTCGAAAATTAAAAGGCGTTTTACGGGTTTCATATAAACGGAACGTCTTTATAACATGACTTAGGGTGCCAAAAAACCACAATTGGATAATTGAAAAAACCATTGTATGTTATATTTGGTTCATCCGCCCCAGAAAATTCTCGAAATAGAAATAATGAAGAAAAATAAATAAATAGAAAAGAGAATATTATAATGAGAGATATTTTTTGAGAGATTAAATACAAATGATGAATATTTGGGAACTTTACAGCGAGGATTCATACCGAAATGTGATATAAGAAAAGAAAAATTAATTTTGGTTTATCGATTTCATGGTTAACTTAATAAAACTGAGATGGGTATTGGTAAAAGAATTTTGATTATTTGTGTCAATTGATAGAATAATAGTTTGAAATTTGAACATTAACATTAAATTATGACAATTGATACAGAATATTGAGATATTATTATTAGTATTAGAAATATTTTATTAGTGTGTGTTTAATACTTTCATATGTTGTGTATTTTGAATTCTATTGAATATAAAATTGATAGACCAAACTTTCACACTAAACGAGATTCTGAAATTGTCCATGCTTGCAGATTAAGATATTATAATGCACCAGAGAACTTAAAACTACACCACGAATAATGACAAACATTAGATCCATTTTTCTTTCTTTTCTATGTGATGCTTAACATCATTATATATTTTTTAAATTGATATAATTAATTATGTGTTGTCCTACTAAAGATATATTAAAAAAAAAAAAAAAAAAACTGTCTAACTTAAACTTTCTTCTTAAGAATACTATTATATGTGAATTTTTTTTTGGATCTCAATTTAAACACCGACTATGACAACTCTACTTCTTTAACCTTTCAGTAAATTTTCTATTTCTTGAAAAACACTTTCCTATCCCCCACCTCTACAAGCGCGTTGGATGTCGTCCCAACTGTTTAAGATCTTATTAATTTTTTTTTACTATTTGTTTTTAATTCATCAACTCAGTCACTTAAAGTGCTGAAGATCATATCCTCGAGTAATGACTAAAACAGGGCTGGGATGGCCACTCCTTTTGTCCTCCCATTTCTATATATTATACTCCCACAGGTATGACAACTGCACCTTTTCCTTTTTCTCCATCTTTGTACTATACAAGATGCTGTTTTTCAACGCAGTCATATTCTGTCGGAGATTCACGGTTAGTCCACTGTACGGCTAAAAAGACTCTTCCTCCTTATTAGTCAGAGAACAATATGGAGAAAGAAAACCCACTTGTTACACAAACATAAACACAACCCTCACTGCTTAGAGGTAGAATTAAAGAATTTGAGACTAAGAGTTGGGGAACACACATACAACAAGGTACCTTCAAAACAAGGAAATGGATCCACATAAACTTATAATAAATGTACAAAAATGAATAGTAGATAAATATTTTGAAAATAAAGTGAAAAGTATTGAGAATTAATAAATAAAGTTAGAATAAATATGAATAAGTATAATTAAAGAATATTGAATAGAATTTTGGAATGAATAAATATTGTCGAAATAAAATGAATATAAGAAATGATGAAATGAGAATAATAAGAAATATAAAAGATATTAAAAAGAGATTTTTGTTGATAATAAGTAATATTGAAATAAAGGAGATAATGGATATTAAGAAAAAATAGTGAGATAAATAAAGATATGAAAACTAGATAAAATGAATCAGAATTGATATACTGAGAACTCGTACACGATTGAGTTAGTTGAAAAATAAAATATGTTCTGTAATTTTTATATACAATCTATATATTTGAAATGTGATTTTTATTGAAAGTGTGATTTTTATTATAAACTGTGATTTTTATTATGTAACTAAAGAACTAATTTTCTTTATATGTAAACAAGTCGAGATAATGTGATGTTTATGTATTCTACGTTTGTGAAGCAGAAATAACACAGCACTAAAAAGACTGTGATTTTTTTTTTGTACCCAACTACAAAGGACTTTTTTTTTATTTAAGCCAAGATATTGTAAATTTTTTTGGGTATTCTGCACTTGCGAGATGATAGGTCACAGAACCTACCGAACTGTGATTTTTTTTTTTGTACTTTTCTCAAGCAACATACTGTAGCTAACATAATAAGGACAGTGAACTATAAGCTACCAGGTGTACCTTACAAACTTTTTGGACTCATCCCAATGTTGTGAGAATTGAGAAGGAAAGTACAATAACTTCAAATTATTATTGTCATGTTCTATTCCATTTACTTAACATGTTTGTTTGTTGATTTTGATATTTTCATTGTTATATTCTATTATTTGTGTGAGTCGACTCAAAATTAAAACTGATGTAGAGTGAAAATTTGATAATTTTTTTTAATTAAATTTAATTGATTTTTTTTTGAGATTTTGTTGTGTGGGGAAAGGCCGCCCTGCACAGCAATTTTCAGTTGATGATAAATTTATTTTTAAGTTTAATTTTTTTTTCACAGCAACAATATAAGAAATTTATATAATTTACAATTTTCTATAGTTGATCATTAATTATTATAATTTTTTTGTTTTTATTGTGTTCATAAATTAATAAATCATTAGTGTATTTTTGTGTATTCAATATTGAAATGTGCAATGTCTTGTCATGTGATCATCATACTAAATTAACTTAAAACATATGTTCCTTTTCAAACTTTTCCAAATTTGTGGTCGACGCCCATTTTCCTCACATGGTCGGATGAGTCTGTCCTCCAATGCAGGCATTGTTGGTCAGCCTCTTCTCGGACGGGGGGGATATTCTATAACATTAAAAACCCCATACCATTTTAAAATCTAACATTATTCTAAATTCCCTTGGGCGTACGAGCTAACTTTCGTTTTCAAATCTATGTCCTAAAAGGCCTCTAGTGGAAATTATTAAATGGCTTCCTTTTCCATACATGCGTAGCGTCAGTCAAGATTTCATATAGGCTTTGCGCAGATGACATAAAACCACATGTGACTTATCAACAACAGCAAATCCCTAATCGCTATCCTGATCACATGACAAAGTTTATATAAACCGCCTGAATGGAAACCTGTACGCTTTTTTGATTTGTAAGTTGCCCCGAGAAGTTGTATTGTGTATCTTAAAATAAAAGATGTAATTAAATTAACGTTGTGGTGTTTTATGTGTCCGAGGGTGAGATGAAAAGCGGGAAAGAAAATTAAAAATATGTGATGCACGGCCGGGCGACAAGTCATCCATCTTTACCTCAAAAAGAAATACCACTCAGGCCTTCCTTCGTCGGCCCGCGCCCGTGGCATTACATATATATATATATATATATATATATGTGTGTGTGTGTGTGTGTGTGTGTGTAATAATAACGCCCCACTAATATTAATTGTCCTATATCTAACGCGTATCTTAATTTTTCCTCAATAAAACCCAGCCCTATTTCAAAAACGAAATCGAAATTATCTAATATTCTATTTAACGCATAAGCGGGAAAGTTACATTTAGACTTCCGTGATCTCGACCCCCTTCGAGGAAGTACCACGTGATCGGGGTCAACCAATTAAAAGAATTCTAAGCCTAGCGGCAAAATCGGAAGTTACTCAGCATAAAAGGCGAGACAGGGCGATTTCGCGCTCTCTTCTTACTTGGCGCTTTTTCAGTATGTTCTTGCTCGCTGTCCGCGTACTGTTCCAAAATATATTAGAATGTAATCATATTCGATAATCCAGCCTGGGCAGTTATGGGCTGTCCGTTGACCTTATTGTCAAACAACATGTTGTCAGCGTGTGCCAAGTCATTCAACTAGTATGTATAGTAGTGTATCTTCTCAGATGTCTTGAAGTTTGGTTCCATGGAATAAAATATTTCAAGTGTTCATCGTGTCCCTGTTGTTTCCTGAAGTGTTTATGTGGGAATCCATCTCCTGTACCGGTCTACTAAAAGTATCACCACTCCGGCTACGTCTACATTGTCGTGTTTCGTGTACTCTACAAAGTTAAAATTATTCGTACGTTCAAGTACCCTTTTCGTTTCATATATATATATACACTCAAGAGCCAAAACATTATGACCACCCCTACATTTTGCAATGAATTCGCCTGGATGACGTGGAAGGCACGTGATCAGATGGAAGTGGTATTTAACTGCTGCTGGAGAGTCTGAAGAATCATTCTTTCACTTACTTAAGTGTGTGATGGGAAAGGCTGCGGATCTAAGCGACTTTGATAGAGGGCAGATTGTAATGGCTCGAAGGCTCGGAACAAGTATTTCCGAAACTGCACGACTCGTGGGTTGTTCGCGACCTACAGTTGTTAGTACTTATGCAAAGTGGATGAATGACGGTGAAACCAGCAGTAGATGACATAGTGTTGGACGTCCACACGCTATCAAAGAAAAAGGTCGTCGGAGACTGTCTCGCATGGTGAAGCAAAACCGGAGCCAGACAGTGGCTCAGCCGACAGCCCAATACAATGCAGGACCAAGTAGAATAGTATCGCAGCACACTGTTCAGCGGACACTGTTGGATATGGGGCTACACAGCAAACGTCCCACTCGTTTGCCTTTACTGACCAAGCGTCATCGCCAACTGCGCCTGCGCTGGGCCCGGGAACATCGCGACTGGTCCATGGATCAGTGGGAGAGAGTTGCCTGGTCAGATGAATCACGGTTTGTCATTCATCACGCCGATGGCCGTGTCAGGATACGCCGTCTTCCAGGCGAACTGTTGCTCCCTCAATGTACAGTAGGTCATACACAGGCCGGTGGTGGCGGTATTATGCTTTGGGGGATGTTCTCTTGGGCGTCTCTGGGACCCGTGGTTGTGGTAGAGCAGACCATGAATGCTACAGGGTATCTGAACATCATTGCGGACCAGTTGCACCCTTACATGGTCTCTGTTTTTCCAGCTGGAAATGGAATGTTCCAACAGGACAACGCCCCGTGTCACAAGGCTAAAATTGTGTTGGAGTGGTTCCAGGAACATGATGCTAAATTCCAGTTAATGTCCTGGCCGCCTAACTCACCGGATCTCAATCTGATAGAACACATTTGGGATGTCATGGGACGGCAGCTCAGAGTTCAAAGACCACCAATTCGCAATATCTCGGATTTGCGTGACCGTTGCTTAAACATCTGGTATAATCTGTCTCCGGCCATCTACCAAGGACTTGTGGCGTCCATGCCAAGGCGGGTTGAAGCTGTGTTGCGCGCCAAAGGTGGGCCAACTCGTTATTGACAGGTGGTCATAATGTTTTGGCTCTTGAGTGTATATCCATAACACATACATAGACACATACAAAAGAGGTAAGCAACGATAAGTAATACTACGTTAATAACCCATGGTAGTTTCGTTAGAAGAGACTATATGGTTTTTTATTATTTTTTATGAGTGCTTGTTTTTGTTTTATTGTTTGTATTACAATATCCTGTTCTTTAGTTTTAATTATAAGGAAAGAATGTCATTTAGGATTTATTCTGAAATATTCATGCTATTTAAATTGCTCAAAACTGACTGCATGTTCTGTATATACACGTCATTATGTTGTCCGCTATGCTGCAGTTATCGTCGTATTTTAGCGAGATTTCGGCGAATTTTGAAAATTTCCCAAACCCTCTTCTTTACTTTAGCCTCTTATTCAAAATTCAAACTGAAGCGACAACCGACATGATCTTTCCATCTCTTTCAAATCTAAAATTTTAAATATCCCAATCTATAGGGAATTTGACGTTGAATGTGGAATTTTAGAATTTATTTGTCACTGCATTATTCATGAGTTTATTTATCAGCAAATTATGTTAAGTAGGTTTTTTTGCCAGGAAAAAATATCCTGTTCAAATTCCAAGCAGTTTCAACTATAATTTGTTATTATTTAACTTTGATATGCGAAAAGGGCAATAATATACCTTTCTAGTAAAGGTTATTGGGAATTCTATGCATGAAACAAATCACCTAAGAGAGCAAAAATCTATTTTTGTTGTTTGTTACAAATAGAATTAATTTGAATAGATACTAATAAAGATCGACTGGGATTAAAAATTGGTTGGCGATATAAAAATTTAAGCTTTTCTCATGTCGCGGTTGGAAGGAGTTAATCTTTCCTCTTCATGCAGGACGAATATTCTATTTCTCTATCCATAATACTGCTCCGTCACAAGTAAAATAATTTTTTGAAACCCTTACCTTCTTTTTCTTCACAGGAGCATGTATAATCTTGTTGAACTTGCGAATTTAATTTATACTGAAACAATGTATAATTTTAGTAATTTACATATCACATTCTAGTTTCACAAGGAAATAAATAATTTTAGTGAAATAATTAGATAAAATCAAGGCACATTTATGTACATTTAGATAGCCATATTAATTCGTATATATACTTTTAAATATGAGAAATAGAAAAAAATCATAACCGGTTTCTTCGTTGCTCGAGTAAAATTTTATCATTTTTTGATTAAAACTTAATATTAAGTAGCCTTTTTTCTACTGGCAGAAGAAAATCTCTCTTCATGTATTCTGATAGGAGAAAAATAACCAGGTATGAGAGGGAAAAAATCTCGTCTTGAAGTTTTATTTGCTGGAATATATCAGCTTGTGTAAACCATAACGAAAACACTGACACTCTTTCCCGTACGGTTGGAAAAATTTCGAAAGATAACTGTGACGGGGAAATTTAAACAGGAAAGGTATTATTAATTAATTAATGTAAAAGATCAATATAATCCCGATCAACCTCCCTTTCGTATGGTGTTAGTACATCGACTAATTCGTTGTGACATTCACACTATTACTCTGAGTTTAAATAACAAATTATTTTATTGACAATAAACACATAAATACATTTTATATAAAAACATTTACTATTGGCATGAAAATCTATATTATTCTCTCTTCCTTAATTATATTATTCATTATGTTCTATTCATTCAAATATCAATTATGCCACTAGATAACCATTAACATGCACAATTATAATAATTCAGTTAGTCTTTCCATGTATAAAGTTCTATAACCTTAATTATGAACACATAAACATATACACTTGGTAACAATCATTATTAGCACTAAACTATATTGTCAATCGATCATTAATAATTTTCTAATTTTTCATATTTTGAATTTAAAGGTCTTGTGGCGGCCCAGTTGTACAGCGCTCTGGTTTTCGGTGCTGAGGGTGCTCGGATCGAATCCTGGCGTCGCGCCACTAAAATTGCCTCCGCTCGTGTCGTCCCTTCATAGGGGGTAATGCTGTCCGCCTATATGGTGCCCCCACAATAAAATGGGCAGTAAAATTGCGGCGTAGAATAGGCGAATGTTTGACGACAAGTGCCTCCGCATTGGAAAAAACATTAATTTAATACCCTCAATTCTCATTAGTTACTCGATGTATGATTTACTTATTGATATAGACATTTACTCGTTAACGACACTCTTATTTTACTTGGGCAAATGAAGCATAGGTCAAACAGCTATATCAAAATTCACACTACCTTCACTAGTTGACTATTCAGGAATAATCTAGGAAATGATGTGGGCACCTGGAGTTATTCTTGTCATCTACCTCGGAATCGGATCCGGATGAAGTATGCAGGGCGGTCGGGATATTGGCTCACTGGCAATTGTTTGCGTTGACTGTATATCATCTGCGGTCGCGATTGTCTTCTTCAGTACATCAGTGGTTGCTAGGGCTCTCAACATCAATAACGCATCAGTCATGGCTAGGACTGACTTCTTCAAATCTCCGTATGCGGATCGTCAAGCGACTTGCTCTGCCGCTCTCCTCTTCATTTATTCGAGAGCATTCATTACTCTTCATCTTATTCCGCCAGTGACTACCTATGAGACTATATTTTTCATCACAGGCTCATCTTCATATATAAGTATTTAGCTGATCGACTGATCGCCTCTTCACGTCTACGGTTTCCTTAAGAGCTGTGCTATATGTTCATCCTCCTTCTATTCTATACGCTCTCTCTAGTCTTTTCTTAAACTCCCTATATGTTTCTTTAATTGGCTTTTTCACCGCTCTTTCATTGGTTATTTCCCTTCATCTCATTTCGACGCCCTTATCCTTATTGGTTCGCGGTTTACAACTTATATCCCTTCTTGACCATTCCTCGAGTCGTGGGCGTATCTTTATATTCCCTTCAATCGTCTCATTCTCCCTTGCTGACCTCCGTGTATGTGGGGTCATTTTATTCCTACAATAAATTCTACTCCAATTATTCTGTCCTGCTTCCCTTTTATTATTCTGTTCACCATTATGTTTTTCTGCATCTTGCATCCCCTAATTTTTTTCATATCTATTACGTCATCTCCACTTATTTTCTTCTCGTCGACTGTCTACAATACAAGTTCAATTTCGGCTTTCTTTCGTACAATGCGCGGGACACCGCGACAGTAACCAACTCACTTGTCAGATCAATATGCTGATCGTCGAATCCCTTAGAATAACTCCTTAATTGAAAATTTATATTATTTCTTTTGATTCATGCATTGATACTAGAAAATACGCGTCAACTGTATTCCTTAAATTTTTAAAAATCTCAAATACTTTGTTTCAAGGATTCTGGCGTTGGTGCAGTGTGACTTATCTCCAGAGCACTAAATTTCAAAGTGATGAAATCCATTTAAGTGCGGATAATGGCGAGAGTAACTATGGTTCTCTTAGGGGAGTCGTATCCTCTGTTGGAGTTGTAGGAGCCATTTTGATTGCCATCGGTACCCCCACCTCTACGTGGTTCCCGCCGGATACTGGACTCGTCCAAGCTAAGAGAGGCATACGTAGGTAACCTACACTTACTCCTCCTTGAGAGCCCGGGGTTGCCTTTTTGGATGGCGGATCTGTACTGTACATCAGGTACTCGTGGGCCAATAATATTGAAAAATGTCACCGAACATGGGAAATTAACCCTCGACTGCGAGTACAGGAATTGCTGCTTAGCGACCGGTCGACATTTTGACAAGGCGTATAAGCGAAAGCTGTGGTCGCTGTAATTTCCGAATACATACTCCTCCTTGAGTAGGTACTGACAGGTTACAATGACCCTGAACTAATTTTCTGAAAGTCGGACTTTCTTATGCGTGCAGAACTACACTCAGCGAATATGCGATTTCAGCCAAACTTGCCTCATGCCTTCGGTTGGGACGGTTTCGCTTTTGGACTTACTTTTTGGTTAAGTGACATAATTATATAGCGACCAAGCGTTTTCAGCCAAACTAGCCGCATGCCTTCGGTTGGGAGGGTTTTGCTTTTGGACTCGATTTTTGGTTAAGTGAGATGATTATATTATAGAGAAAAAGGAATTTATAATAAATGAAACGTACCACAGTCATCCTTCTGCATACTTCAGACAGTACAATACAGTGTCTTATTCTTTTAGAGATTCAATATTTCCCCATCACTGATTCATGAAAGAGATTTTTTTTAAAGATTTACTGTACAGACCGTAGAGTCAATTCAATTAAACTTTATCAATATGATTAAAAATTCGTAAGAACCCCACATTTTTTGAAAATCACCATATTGTTGTAGTATATTAACTGTTGTCTTTCGATAAGTTTCCTGCAAGATAATAAATACCATTTTTCATTTTCTCCAGGTTTACATAAGCATATCTATTACAGCAAATTATACTTCAGAACGACATTTTTCCCCCATGATTGTTTTATGAAAATTTCAAGAGCAAAAATTTTGTATGCTACAAATAATTTTTTTCTCCCACTTGCAGAATACAGAAAGATGTTTTTTCTTCTACCTGCAGGATAAAGGTTACTTAATAAAAAGTTTCTACCATAAGTTGAGGGTTTTTTTACTCTTTTTTCAGCAACAGCATATATAGTTGTGACATTTTTTGTGTATCTTTTCTGACATTACTTATAAAATTTTCTATTTCGTCTTATGTAAGTGCCAGTTACTGGTATATAGAAAAGAAAGTCTCCCGCATGTCTAGCGAGCGGTAATTATCAAAGTGACAAAGTACCTGCCGCGTCTGAAAGAAAAAGTAATTATCAAAGTAATTTATATCTTAGTAAATGTGTTCTTGAGTAGAAAACAGCCGCTTAATATATGGCACAGAGAAATTTATATATTTCTGTACCTTTCTATAGATCTTCCTTCAGCTAGAATGATATACTGAATGTGACGCTAATGAGGGATATAACCCCTTAAAAAATCATTTATTATAACTACGTTAAAATAGTGTATTTTTTTATAATTCATAGTATAATGTTCCATAAACAGCAATACCCAAACTTATGCTACTTCGACATACGTGAACTCGGAATTACCTGTTTTTTTTTATTTTACATTTTCCCCCCTTTTTAAATCTCGGAATGAAATTTCCCAAGAAACATTTCATGGTGTCTGGAAGAAAATTTGTCCAATATTTCTTTTTAAAAACGAGATGGAAACAACTCTCAAAACTGATCATATTGCTCGTGTGATAGAAGAAGTGGTCGGTCTTGCCAGGCAATTAGATATGGAAATCGATGGAGATGATGGAATGGATGATCTGTTGGATTCTCATCTTAAGGATCTGACAATTGCTGATCTCATAGAGATGCGTGACCAAAGCATCACTGAAGAATCCGACATTTCAGACCCAATTCCACAAGAAAACCCAATGACAATCATAAACTTAACAGAAGCTCAGCGCAATTGAGCAAAGTGTGAGGAGCCCACACACGTCGTGGGGCTAGAAGGGGAAAAAGCCTCCCCAAATGCTATCATTTTAAGCAAAATTGACGGGGTCGTTAACAACTCGTTGTGGAGTTTTCAATTTAAGATTATCAGAGCCACCACAGGGAGACAAGATGTGCCGACACACGATCGGTCCGGAAACCGCAGGCTTGTTTCCCACGCGGAGGCCGAATCCTTGAATTTTCTGAAAGAGGAGATATAAAAGGAAGAACGAACAGATATCAAGGCAGAGATAGCTAAGGTGATAGAGAGAACTCGGAGAGGTGCAACCGTCTCCATGCTGGACTGTAGCCTGAACTGAGTTATGACTCCCCCTCTCTCTCTGTCTGGTATTCGAGTGATGATTGTGCTGTTCCAGAAAATGTTGTATCATAGTTGTTGTGCATATAAATAAATAAATAAATAAATAAATAACTATATATATATATTATGTGTGACTAAACAAGAAATCTGTATATATGTAAGGAAAGAGTAGTTTATGTGTCCATGAAGACGATAAATGAGTACTTAACCACAAGGTCACGACACAAGGGTTACAGATTTTGGAGAATGTAGACTCTAATAAAGATTGCGTGATCACAACAAAGCAGGGAATAACTAAAAAAAATGTTAGTCTGCAATTAAAAAATCTTTCTCGAAAAAAAGACGTTAATGCGGCAAACTACTTTATTGGATTTTTTAAAACGATCTACATAATTTTAAAAACAAATATCTTGTACATATGTGAAATATTAATATCCAACACAATATTTCTTTTTAATGCAATATTTTCCCTTTAAATTGGTGTTTTTGTAAGTTCTTGATCCGAATCAGACACAATTTATGTTTATTTATATGCAAAGTTGTACCCCGACTTACGCGATCTTTCTTCGGTCCCACCTATCGTGTAACTTTGGGGTATTAATGTAGTTAAATGAAAAGCTATACAAATAAAATTTCCTTCTTTTGATTTATGGAAAGGTTATAGGATCTTTTTAAAAAATATATTAACTCCTATACGTAAACTTCCCCACTGCAAAACATTTTGTGCACTTTATAAAGCAATCAAATAAAAAAAATAATTATGATATTATTTTGAATAAAAAAATTGCATAAAAGCAAAAAAACTTATCAGTACTGTAATTACAAATCACCTAAAAAAACTTTTAAAAAGTAAAAGAATGCCAAGCTTCAAAATAAATGTTATGACTAAAAAATCTTGTGATATCAAATATCCAAGTTCTGGTACTTAATTTCCTAATCACAAATTTTTCACATCTAAGTGAAGTGGTTAAGCAGGACTTGTTGATAGAAACCCTTCTTCCCTAGACCAAACTCATCATAACCTGTTTCTGAAAATTTAAGTTTTAACTATTTATACATGCCAGGCTTGTCGGCCGTCTTTTCGTATTTGGAATAAATAAATTTTGTCTGTAGAAACGTCGAAAGTGTGTTATTTATTTGTATAAATTAATCATTTTATTAATTTATGCAAAATATGTGTGTCCTATTATTTGCTTACTTTTAAAATGAATGTAGCAGCAATTTTAAGATGGTCACGAATTATTCTATAAGTTTAAAATTTCTTTTCACGTTACATTTGGGAAACGTAACTCCAAAGCATTGTATTCATATTTTTTTTTTGTTTAATGCAAAATTATTCCTTTGGGGAATGACAACATTATTTATTATTTTTCTTTCTAGCTAACGGTTTGTTTTGTTTGACATCATGCATTATCTTAAAGTAGAAGACTGATTAAAATGACTAATATCCCATTAAAACTCTGTTAAGAAATGTAATTGAGTCCCAGTGGTTAATAAAATGGGATATAACACCGTTTTTGTCGTACCTTTTGTTGGAATGATGCTATAAACATACTGTCTAACAAAGCACCGAAGTGCGCAGTTAAAATCTGAAATTGATGTTTTAAGTCATATTAACTTTTTTTTTGCTTTCTGTTGTTTTAGTTATTTTATTTTTAATCCTCTCTGTAAAGTCTCGTGGCTCCCCGAGACTTTACAGAGCCGTGCCACGAGTTCTTTATAAGACCTTCGGAGCATAAAACAAAGGATACCTACAAAATATAATTGTTGACTCATATACTATTTCTGACAGGTAATTCGCAATCGATTTTCTCTGCTCATAATGGAAACTACTGTGTCCCCAAATAGGCAAACAACATAAGTAACAATTACCAGTTTTGATATTTGCTATTTATTTTACGAAGTACCTACTCTTCTTAAAAACGTATATCTTAAGTAAAGGCATGGTTGAAAGTATTCAGTTATAAAAATCATGAGATTTATGAAAAATTGGCGATATTTCCATTACAGTGTTATATCACCGAACAACCTGCTTCTTACTGAAAAAAAACACCTCGGCGAACTAATGCCATAGCTGCATTAAATGGCAACATTTCTGAATAAGTCTTTCCTCTTCACGATCAAACATACATTTGCGAGAGAAGAGTGTTTGTTAAGAGCTTTCTTATTCAACGATAAAATACTGGACATTCCACGCAAGTCCATTAAACGGTTTATCTGAAATTCTACCGGGAATTTCATACAATATTTGAGATGAATATTGCATTAGAAAGAAGTTATTTAGTCTAATACACGAGAGACACATATATCCTTTCCTAGAATATCATTAACATTATTCCTAGACGAATATTTTATAGCATCGGGGAGATTATAAGGTATTATTAATTCTACGAATGAATATTCCGAAATTATCTGAATATCAATAAATCCTTTATTTGGTTAAACTGGTCGTAACAAAATGTCATATGATGAGGCTCATAAGAATAATATTTAAGAATGTGACGTACTTGTCTGCGATATGCTAGCGACCAAAGTCTTTCTGGTTTAAGAATATTTGCATGTACTTGAAAAATTTCGGGTAAATAAGTCCAAAGGTTAAACAACTCCCCAAAAATTATACAGTTCGTTACTCCTCTTACATACAGCTTTCAGGCGATGTATGCAATATTTTTAAAGCTACTGTGCTTGAGAGGAATTAAGTACTGAACCACCAGAAATATTTTTTTCCCTTGGCAAGCAATAAACAAAAACAACAAGATAAAATATACAAGAAGAAAACAAACAACCACACGATAAAAAGTAAAACGAAGAAGGAAGCAGGACATATTAATTGCTCAGTGCTCTTGCCTCCCAATGCCTGCTATACAGATATCCCAGCCGACATTGCCTCACAGGTCTGGAGGTGGGAAATGTCCATAACTTGTGGTTTGTCACAAGTAGTGCAGAAAGGGTTGTGTAGAATTTTTAAGCTGCTCAGATGTTCAGCTAAGAAGTCATGACCAGTCAAAAGCCGGATCACGGATACCGAATTTATTTAATTTAGTTTTAGGAATGATTCCAGTTTTAAAAATGCTAAATAAGTTAAGAGAAAAAACAGAAACGCATTATTTCATTTCTGTTTTTTATGACTTAACTATTACCTGCCCTTTAGTAACAAAAAGAAAAAATAGGTTCTTTCTTCTTTCTTTTTTTTCTATCTGAAGGTAAAATTGAGTGCCCCTTTTTTAACTGAAGTGTAAATCTGATGTTATTATGAAGTTTATTGTACAGTTTTCAACGACTACTACATATTAAAATTTCCTTTCTTAATCCCGCAAATTAGAGAATTTATGCAAAAGTGTTTTTACAGTAAGCTAGTTGCTGATTTCGTGGGCTCAGCAATATAATTATTGCTCGCCGCCTTTTAGTTTTCGGATAGGACCAGCGTTTACAATATTTAAGCTACGCCCATTTTCATGGAGTTTGTCCTCAGGTTGTCCGATATCAAAGAGTGGAGGTTCTAATACTGGGGTTTGTGTATTTGTAGCATTCCAGAAAAACTTTTAACTAGAATGATTGATTGATTAATCGATTGAGAGCGTTACGATCCTTTTTTGCTACACGAGGACTAATTTGACCGGGACCTACTACTTCAAGCCGATTCCAAACGGCTACAAAAATCCATGCCATCAGTGGAACTCGAACCTACAGACTCTTCTATCGATGCCATGCCCTAGCCATTCGGATATTGTCCGGCTGGATTTGAACTTCATGTTTCAATTTGTTTGGCACTCGAATAGCAAAATCTGATTTTGACACTCTCTTTCAACCGAACTGCCCGACTAGATGTGTTAAAACACACGTGATGTATTAAATGTTTGAATAGATTTTGAATAATTATCTTATATCTTTGATTCAATATCGCCATTACTTTACGTGCATAGATGTAAGTACAGTGCAACCTCGATCTATAATTTTTTAAGGGACCGAATGCACTGAACGATAAATGCGGGAAAACCCTGGATGCGGGAGCATAACAAAGAAATATTATCATCGGGACTGGACGATATAAACGACATATACGGGAAAATGATGATTCGGGGAACGATCAATAAAGGTTTCACTGTAACGTTAGAATGTCACCTTAGATGAAGACTTTTCCTCCGAAAAGTCCTCGAGTGTGAAACTTCGAGTTCATAACGTGATCTGATATTAATAAGAAGTTAGATTTACAACTTCTCTCACAGATTTTGGAAAGGACTGGGGCACCGGGACTCGAATCCGTAATCTCTTTTTAGCGAGATCGATGTACTAACATTTCATACCATTAAGCATGCTTAAATTTTAAGCCTACCCCTATTTGCTACAAATACGAATATTTTTAATCATCAAAAGAAAAACACGTCTCTTGGTATGAAATAAATTCTTTTCATGTTTTGAAGTAATTTTCAGGCCTTTCATGAGGCTATATGAAAAAGTTTCTATTCCTATATTCGGAAATTTTCTGATTTTTATATTTATAAGACTGCGATTGGACATACGTACTTCCTTCACCAAAAGTATGTTGGTTTTATAAAAAAAACACGGTTGATAGTTCTATTTATTTGTGTTGTTCCCAATTTACAGAATGATGATAGTATAGAAATAGTCCATTTCAATATTTCGCAATTGTTTATATGAAAGGATCAGTTTCAGTAAGAGACGTAATTGCAAAACTTCCATTAGTGCAACAAGTGAAAAGGACATACTCTAACTGTTTAGCTAGACATCGCTGAGAGCCCCCATTAGCAAGAAAGAGACCCAAATCAGTATCATATATGCATTAAAAGATTGTATTTCTTATCAATTATTTCTGATTACTGACTGAACATATATTCGTAATTTCGGAGTATATTCTAACAATTGTCTTTTTCTGATAAAATATTGCGACATTCTCCATGGAACTCCATTGAGGCATATTTCTCATATTCCACTGAGGATTTTGTGGAATAGTTGAGATGAATATAGTATTATGAAGGGACCCTTAAATATAATAGGAATGAAGAAAAGTACGTAAATACATTTCATATTCTCAAATAATACAACATAATACCTTTAAATTGAAAGAAGCAGGTTGTGTACGTTGCATTTCTCATAAAGTTTATTCATATTAATAATTTAAATTAAAAAATGGTGTTTAACCAAATTTTTAAAAATATTTTTTATACATTGAACTGTATATCTAAAATATATTAGAAAATTTTCACTCCCCCCTAAAAAAATATCAAGAAGCCATTTTATATTTAAAAAAGTTAAAATTCAAGTTTAACCATATGTGCTAAAATTTATTTTAGTATTATTTATTATTGTAATAAAATTTTGCAGTTTAATGCTTTGATGAAAATGAATGAAAAATGTTTATAGTGCTATAAATTTTTATAAAATTCATGGTCATTTTAGGGATAAATATTGAAGCATTGTTTATAAAGTTTTTTATACCTTTACTATCCCATTATGCTGAGATTTTCCCCCTGAGTAATACACAATAACAATCCGATTTTAATATAAGTGTTTACACAGTTACTGGTTCCTTACCACGTATATTGTCATTTATTCTTTGATTTTGAACAAAGAAAGAAACACAGATTGAAGATAATCATAATGCAGTGTACCATATTTCAGTCAGATTTTGATACACGTATTAATTTTTTGTATAGGATGGAATAAATAAATTATAATGCAACTATGTATTAATCTACTCTAAAGGAGTGACATTTATCTAGTTGAACTGCAAATTGGTTGATCATCGTATTCAGGACTTATGGCTAAATATATCTAAAAATAACATTGTACAAACACCCTTACATAACATCAGCCATCAGACAGCAAAATCTCAGTATGTGAATCAAAAATGCCATTCATTACAAAAGTCCTCGATCATCTCTCAGACAGCTCTTTGGAAAATAATGTTGTCAGTACAAACGTAAAAATATTTAAATGTATTTAGTACAATGCTTTGGATTTATAAGCAGAAGGTGTATCACTTAAAAGAAAGGAATATATGTCCAAATTAACCCCTTGGCATTTAAAGACGTCTAGGATACGCCATTTACAACTTTTTTCTGGTAAAGCAAATATTACAGAAACTAATTATGTAGATTCAACACTGTAGTGTGAAGTATATTTAGAAATATAAATTATTACTTTTTGTAAAGCTTACATAAATGTTTAGATATATTGAATAGTAGTTTTCGGGCGCATCATGTTTCATTTTATTTATATGTCAAATATCAATAGCATTTATGCAATTTGAATACACAAATTTAAATACATTAGATGAATTTTTTAATGCATATCAATTTATACACCGATTTCGTTCTAATATCCAATTCAAATCATGTTTCATTCATTTAGTGTAGATAAATAAACGCGAAATAAAAGGATTCTTCTGCCCTAAGGAGTAATAGCAGACTCGAATTGCAACTATTTACTTAACGAACTAAGGACTAACTATGTTTAGGGGGTTGTTTGGAAAAGTACAGTTCAATGCTTATTTAATTTCAGGCAAAGAAACAAGGATACTCAGTGCCTGCAAACTGGCCTTAAATGGTTTAAGTAATTTGGAATTAGTTCAGCTAATAGGCTTCGTTTTAACAAAGTCTGGAATGCCCCAAAGTCCACGTATCACGTATATTCACTTCTTTTCACCAATTTTCATAAAGCTACATTCGATTAATTGTTGCAGTCTTATTTAACTCTTCAGTTGATTAAACTAGATTCTACTTCTGCCTTTAATTTTTTTTTGTTTATTCTCATACATTTTCCAGTTTTGAAAAATGTATTTTATTCAATATCTGACAAATAGAAATTGTCTTAAGTTCACCAGTGCCATCAAAGGGGCTTCACGTTAATATATATTAAACGCTTGATCAAACGGAGAGTTTGAAACAGTTTTATAGCATACTCTTTGCGTTTAGAGACGTTAAGAACTTAGTGTATTAGATCTATCTTGCAGTTGTTTATGCGGGTATGTACTTCTGTTTACAAAAAATATATACTTGTAGAAGTAAGTTTAAAATTAATAACAACCTATAGGAAAAAATGTCATCGTACTCAATAACCATCCGATTTCAGAATAAACATGGAGCAAACCATCGAAAGTTCATTACCCACAGATGTTAAATAGACGATGATTCTGGTTGCCGTGTGTGGCAGTGATGAAAATTAAAGGTTAGTTTTAGCATAAAATATAACAACAACAAACATTACTGAACTCGTCACGTATATTGCGTCTTTGTTGTGATTATTTTTGTAAAGAATTACTCTGGTTTGACATGACAAAGTGATTTATTGAACATAACATACATATAAAACACACTTACAGTTTACTTCTTCTCAACAATTATGACATACAAATTTGAATTGATTTTCATATCAAATTACAATTAATCTCATTCAATTCATTACATTAATATAAAAAAATTACCTTCCATAACACAATTCTAATTCTATATGACATTCCTCTATCAAATCTACTTATTACTCGATCGCGCTCTATGCATTTTGACTACTTAACTTTCCCTGTTATTTGAAGCAATGATCATATAATGACACTGAGAAAGAGTGGGAACGTTACCTTTTCTGATGATCATCAAAGGCACATCAGCGCAGAATATACTATCGTAGGTCAACTCTGCTAGTGCTCTGGCAAGGCGGTAAATATAAGCACAGGTACTGGTCTCAGATTTTCTTCAAGAATTCAGAAAATAGTTCGTAGTGGTGTGGCCTTGTTCACAGGCATCTATTGCTGCTCCACATTTATGGATGCGCTATTCAGCTGGGCTCATCAACTCTAGGATATGCGGAGCATATCGTACATTACTCATCGAATGCAGGGTACATTACTCATCGAAACTTCTCGTCGTATGATATCAACTACAGGGTGCATTCATCATCGAAACTTCTCGGCGTATGATATCAACTACAGGGTGCATTCATAATCTGACTTCTAGGCGTATAAATATCGACTGTAGGAGGCGTTCATAATCTATGTTTATTTATAAAGGCTATCACTCGGCCTCGGCCACGTATCAGTGCTTAGCTTTTTCTAACATTCACTCATGGTGACTCTCTTCGTACTGAGAGAACTGCAAACTATCTGTGTGACTTCAAATCTTGGACCCTCTCTCTTAACTCTCCTTTCTTCATATACATTTTCATTATTAATTTTTAGTTACGCTTTTCCAATCTCTTATTAGTCATATTCTCCCCTATCTCTATTTCTTCATTGGTCTGCGGTTTCTTGCTAATTTCGCTTCAACCAGTAATCGGCGTGGGCGTTATTTTCAAATTTTGTTCTTTCTGGGTCTATCCCACGCACTCCCCTTTTCTGGGTCCTCTCTTCGAGCACACCTGTTTTATTGGTGTCATAAATTTTTGCTTCGCCGTCTTCTTATATTTTTACACCTTCCCTTAATACTATCCTTCTTTTATTTGCTTCTTGCTTTTTCTCACATTCTAATATGTGTTCCCATCTATTTTTATTCCTTTCTGCATCTGCGTTGCCATCCACTATTCTTTACTAACATCTTTTTCAATTGACGTGATTTTTACATCGGTTTCTTTTTGCCCTTTCAAGATGTCACAAAACCCTGCGACACCGTGAGATTATATAGAGAAAAAAACTCTTGACCTATGAAGCTGCAAACGAGGGGGTGCTCTTTGTTGAGAAAAAGTACCATATTGTGTTACCACGTGTCTTTAAATATAGTAAAAGATATTTTAAAGGAGAGAAAAAGGTTTAAACTCACACTTTCACATTCTAAGTTGGTGTTCAAGAGTCTCCGTTATATATGTCTATATAATGTATTGGACGCGGTGCTTTTAAAGTGGTTTCGGCCGTCATAGGGAAACAGATTAAATCGCGGTTCGTCCAAAACTACAATCCGATGCCTATGAAAACTCATCGTCTATATTGTTCAACATTGCAGTTTATATATATATATATATATATATATATATATATATATATATATATATATATATATATATATACAGGGTGGATATAAAAGAACTTTGCCGATATATGGACCTCTAGCACCTGACATAAAACAGCTATGCAAACCGCCAACAAAAACACGATCGGGGTGCACGGAGGAAATTTGCATATGTCAGAGGCAAGACACCAATCACTGATGACAACACACATCGGACAAAAGAAAACTTTTACTTGGATTACATATTTTCCACGTGGGTGCCATCACAGGCCGTTTGCAGAGCTGTATTTTGTGCGTGTATAACGCGTCCGCTTTTTTGTGATACACGTACTGTTCCAACGCTCTTTAGGGTTTTCGCATGCGCTGAGCATTTTGCGACGGGAAAAAGCGGGCGTTGGCATTCGAAAATTTCAAATTTCTGTACCTATAACCGTAACTGTGAGTGCCACTTGGTTTCCGTTCACAGAATCCCGAGCTCATACCTCTGAATAACTATATCTGAAATCTCATCTCGATCGGTTGAACAGAAAAGCCACTAAAGGTCCATATATCAGAAAATTTTCTTCATGACCGCCCTGTATATATATATCTATATATCTATATATATAAAAGCAATTGTCCGTGTGTTTATGTGTGTGCGGCCTACAGACAAATCTATAAAACTTTTAACAGTGAAATTTGGCACACGGATATGGAATATTCTGAACATGTGCACCTCGAAGCCCGAATTTTAAATTTTACTACCGTTAATTTTTAATTAATAAAAAACCAACAATTTTTGAAGGGTGAGTCCAGAAATGGAAGAGCCTCCCAGCCGTCTTTCCCTCCATATTTGAAAATGTCGAAATCTATGTATTTTTTTCATGAAAGTACATAAATGTTACATATTTGGAAAGACCTTTAAAAACTGATAATTTTCTAGGTGTACACTTAATCTGTTACTTCAATAGTTTTAGAGTTATTTGGATTCTAATCTTGAGATCAAAAATGGAACAGTCTCCCAGTCGTCTTTCCGCCATATTTGAAAATGTCGAAATCGATGTATTTTTTTCATGAAAGTACATAAATGTTACTTATTTGGAAAGAGCTTTAAAAACTGATAATATTTTCTGCGTACACTTAATCTGTTACTTCAATAGTTTTAGAGTTATTTGGATTCTAATCTTGAGATCACCGATCATCCGATGTAATCAAAGCGTGATTCTTTCACAGCATGATCTACACTAAAAAATGAATCTCTGAAAAGATGTGTCATCGTGTGTCAAATTTTATATTCTTTTCCTTTAAATTTTTATACTTTTAGTTCGAACTTTTTAATCCTGAATAGATCATTTTAAGATGTATTGATTTTTTGGCAATAAAAAGTGAAAAATTTTTTTTAATTCAAGTGAACTGTCATTCGAGTGTCAAGTGATTCGATTTGGGACACATGAAAGTAAGAAGGTTGATTCAGAGAAAGATTGTTTGTAAAGAAATCTGACATCGAACGATTTTTGCATGTCAGATCCCTTTGTTTGTTATAAGTATGATTTTTATAATTTTATATGGCCTTCCCTAAATATTTAAAACTGTCGATAACTATGCTGATCTTACTTCGCATGTGTTGAATTATGTGTAAATTGTACCGTGGTATCTGAATCTGGAAAATTAATTTAATTAGTTAAATTCTTAACTTGATACACTCGTTTTTAAGTCGTTATATCATGTTATCCTTGCTTCTAGAATAAAGGGTAAAGGAATAAAATGCATCACATAACAGTAAATTAACAATAAAAAATTTATGTGAATGACACCATTTCAGTTGATTGTTTACAGTGATGTAACTGTTTAGCTTGCATCCATGATGCATTCTTGCTTGCCTGAACATTATAGCTGGCATTAATGATGATAATATTTAGTTAAAAATACTTTGACGGTTTAAGTTGTTTAAAGTTCTAGGTATTTATATTTAATTGTTCTGAATGTTTTGATAAATTAATGCTCTTTTTTAAAAAGGGAAAGTACAAAAGATTTGTGAAAATTTCAATATTAATATTTCCATGGTTTATCAGAAATTTATAAAAAATATTATCGAGGGATTATTTGTCAAGAATAAATTTTTATATCTTAAAAGAGGTTTTATATATTTGTTGTCTATATATGCTATCAGGTGCCATAGGTGTATATTCCTCTTCATTAATTAAAAGGAACTTAATCTATATAAAGTGTTTGTCATGTACCTTAATTACGTTTCTATATTCTCTAAGTTAAAATTTTTGTAAATATAACTTAAATATATTTTATTGTAAATATATTTTAATTAAATCAAAAGAAAATGTTGCTATAAAAGCAATATTTAAGTGCTGAGATGTAGTTTGCACAGAATGATGTCTGATATATGAAAAACATAATCTTGGTAAAATGCGCCAGTCTGAAATATATATTTTTATTAATTAGGTTTTAATCACATATGAATCTTTTTCATCCTTCAAAAAACGATACATGCCAACATCAGATAAGCTACACAACGCACTACCCAAATACTCTTAAAATTTATATTTTAACACATTTCGGTTGCCGCTGTTGTTTGTAAACATACGATCTTCGTTGCCAGGCTCATTTTAGAAATTCTCATTGAGACGATGCTCATTTAATGCGTGTTTTCAAAAGTGAAATATACGATGTTCTGTAAATGCTCCGAAAGTATTTCTATACTGGAGATGTAGACAGATTAAAGAATTTAAATAAACTTTTGTGTAATTTATACATTTGTGTGTGTTTAATTGTTTAAATTAATAGATTTATATTTTTTAAACGTTTTATTATTGCATTCTTTTAGGGGTTTATAGTGTTGCGTGTGAGTGGAAACACTGGTGTGTGGTTTTCAAATGATTTTAGCTTTTACTGGAAATTAGCAGAACATTAGCTTCCAAAACAGTAATCGTTTGGAAATTCGTAAATCATGCCGACCACTGCGAATGCATAAACGGCAAGGTTATATATATAAGTCACATTAACTAAACAAAACAACTTAAGTTCATAAATAACATAGTTATTGCCTAGCCATATCCGTGGCAACAGACTCTCTACTTGGAGGTCTAAAACAAATTAAATTTTCGAGCTGGCCGTTTCCGGTTCCAGTCGACTTTTTCCTTTCTGTATTTATTTCTGATTACAAGCAAAGTTATTACAATACATTTCTTCTTCTTTTCTTTTTGATTTCTATGTGTAACAGTAGACAAGTGGAATTACAACTCATACTACTCACAAATACATCATGTAAAATTAATATCACAGACAATACATTAATAAATTCCCTCTGCACCTGTTTTGTACACACTGCCAACTTACATAATAATAACAGTGCGTAATCTTTGCATACCTTTAAATTACATTTAGTTATCCTACATTATATATATATTTTTTCATTTACTAATTTTTTATTATTCTTTTATTTATTTTTTATCATTATTTAATTGCTAATTAATTATTTATTCATTTTTAATTTTACTTCAACCTTCGTTTTCATCTTATAACGCAAGTTGCCCCGAGTCAGGCCCGAACTCACTACCTTCTACGCTGAAGTCCAGAGCCTTAGCTCTGAGCCACTGATCTACTCTGGTGATCTTTTTAATTCCCTTCAGTAACTTTCCCTCTCCAACCTTATTATGCAAAACACTAATATTATTTAATCATTCTTTGAACTAGTTGTTTCCCTCTAAATGCACATTTATTTTCTTCTCTTCCAATTTTTTCTTACTATCTTTCACAGAATCTTTTCTATCTCATATTAGGTTATTCATTAATTAAATGCCAACACCGCATCAACACACACTTGAATTTTGATTGGCCCTTCCGTTCTTTTAAACAAAACGCCCATCTGGATTTTCAGTGTCATCTTCTAGATGCTCCTGTCATCTCTCACCCACTAGCCACAATTCGAGGTTGTATCCTTTTGACTTATTTATAAAAACTTGTTCTACGCTTGTTATGTTACAAGTTGCATTAGACTTTAAATATACTATTACACTTGATATTCTAGTTAGCTTACTTTACCTTGTTCTACGCTATTGCTTGTATTGAACTTATTACTGTATTAGCCATTACGCTTGTAACATTACTTGAAATAATCTTTGTATTTCCTATTTATTATATTCATATTACCTAACTTAATTTCACAACTATATTTATTCCAATTCTTATACTAGACGTACTTTAGTTACTTAAAACATTACTTTTACAATAATTCAGTTACCATTTTCCATTTTAAACTTCCCTTTTAGCCTTTTCTTCTACATTACTAATTTATCTCATATTTCTTAGCTTTTTAACATTTTAATATACACCGTTTCTCATTCATTTCTTTTCAGTTACTAAAGCAACATTTTACTATCTTTAAACATGAAAAATTATCGTAACATTATATTCGCGATGGCCTATCTCTTAACACAACGTGTTCTATCTAGGTACTGCTTCCCTCAGCTGAGAACGGTAAGTAGTAATCCATTTGTGCATTCATTATCGCCTTGACTACTTTTCTGCAGTAATAATTATTAAAATATTTTTCTCTGTCCCAGTTACTATGGTCAAATGGTAAGACACTTCGTAAATGTTGGTATTTTAAACACTCATATAAGCAATGTTCCACTGTCTCTATAGCTCCGCAAGTACACTTATTATCTTTACGATGGAATCTATGTTGATAGCTGGCAAAGCAGCCATGGCCAGTAATAGCTTGATTTAATTTAAAATCTGCACTTAACCTCTTCTCTGTAACTTTCGGGAAAACTTGATACACCCGCCTTCCCTTCTCAGACATATTCCATTTGTCTTGCCAGCACTCTTTTGCCCATTTTTCTAACTTTTTCTTTACGTTTTTCCTGTTATATTTGTAGATCTTTTCAATGTCATTCTTTTCCGTTGCCGCTTTCGCCGCTATATCAGCTGCCTCATTTCCTTCAATTCCGATATGGGCTTTTACCCAGTGAAACATTACTCGCATATTTTCTCTTTTAATGAATGACTTTATGTTTTCTACTATGTCTCCTTTGTACCCTACAGTTCTCAACGCTTCTAGAGCACTTTTTGAATCCGTATAGATATCAAAGACATTTATACTCTTTTCTTTCATGATCTCCAATGACTTCTCTATTGCTCTCAACTCTGCCACATACGAGTTTCCCCCTTGTATCCTTTCTGTATATATCTCCGTTTGTCTTCCTTCCATATACACAACCATTCCTGCACCTACCCTTTCTCCTATTTTTGATCCATCTGTATATATGTGCACTTTTGTCTGCGGTTTAGAATCAAATACCCACTCTATACTCATTAGATCTTCAATACCTCTAATTCTTCTAGCCCTTTTTTCACTATTCGTTTCACCCAACAATTCTCCCTGCACCTCTACTTGTTTCCCTTCATCATAAATGTTGTAAAGTCTCCTACTCATACTAGCTTTTAAGTATAGAGGCATGCATCCCGCCATAACATTCAATGCGTCGGTCGATACCGTTCTATAAGCTTTAGTTATTATAAGTAAAAATGGTCTTTGAATTTGGGTCAATTTATTATTAAATACTTTCTGATCTCTGTACCATGCATCTGATGCATATAACAACATTCTTTCTATCACAACGTTATAAACTTTCTTTACAATCTCTGGGTTAACTCCCCAAGTTTTCTTAATTATCCTCATCAATTTATACATATAATTCAAGGCCTTCTCTTTAACCAAATCTAAGTGTTTTAAGAAGTTTACTTTGGCATCGATGAGCACCCCTAAATATTTGATCTCGTGTCTATACTTTATACTCCAATTTCCAATTTTAATAGTTGGTCTTCGACTTATTGATCCTTTCTTTGCCACAATCGTGTAAGAGCACTTATCGATGCTAAAATCAAGGCTATTTCTATTTGCCCAATTTTCACATTCTTCAAGTGCATCTTTAGATAGCTCTGTAAATTTATACTCAACTGGACTCCTTAACATTATCATAATATCATCTGCAAATGCTTGAATAAAATAATGATCTTTATATTTCTCTATCTTCAACAATTCATTGATTACAATAAGCCACAGAATCGGCCCCAGGGACGATCCCTGCGGCACACCTACATTATAAAGATGTTCCCCTCTTCTTAATATTACTTTTCTATTACTTAGAAAGCTGTTAATAATCTTAAATAATTTACCCTCTAAGTTCAACTTTTTAAGCTCTCGAATAATGCTTTCTTTTTTTATAGAATTAAATGCATTCCTAATATCTAACGATATGAGGCAAGTGTGCAATTTATTACTTTTATTATCTTCGATGATTTTCATGATGTTATTCAATGCATGGGAAGTACTTATGCCACGTCTAAAGCCGTATTGAGCTTCAGATAACAGTTTATTTCTTTCCAGATGTATAATCGTTTGGAAAATTTTATTTATTTTATTACCATTAAAATGTATATCATTATCTTTATATTATATTCATAATATGTATTAGTATCTTTATATTGTCTGCAAAATGTTAGCTTAATGAGCAATCGGTATTTTCACATGGTTTTTCATTTACGCATAAAATGGAAAAATTGAAATGTCGCCAAAACTAAACAGGCTAGATTTCATGGAAATAAAAGCAATTCCCCAAGAAATAAAATATCGGGCAATCAAAGAATTAGAAGGTGCAGTTTTTGTTTATAATTCAGTAAGTTCTGAGAGTCATTTCATGGCTCTATACATATGACAGTTATATTCAAAATGACCTACAATCTAAGAGAAAATTTTAAAATGCATAAACAGTTTTGAAAAGAGAAAAGATTGAATTACACGATTGTAGCAAAAAATGACATTTTCAGCGTAGGCAGTCACTTTAAGCAAAATCTTAACATTTATGTTCCCAATAGTTCAACTCTTAACATTGTTTTAAAACAACTGTTAATTTGGATGTTCACGAGTAGGAATTAAGGCAAAATCTTAGCATTTATACTCCAAATGGTAGGACACAAACATTGTTTATCCAGAGGTGCTAAGGTAATAGCCCGTAATAGCAGTTTTTGAAAGAAAAATATTAATTTTACCGAGTATTGGTTTGTAATTTCATTGTTTGTATTAAATATTTGTTTTATTAAAAGTTATTTTGCTAATATTACCCCTATTGTTTTCTTTTTTACATTAATCCTTTTTTACTGTGTTCACTTTTTCAGTTTAATAATTATTTGTGTTTTAGCACCTGATAACAGCTTTGATTGCAGATATTATGAGTATTTATGTGCAAAAGTTTGCAGTTTATTTTATTTGTTCTCTATTTCTATTAGAGATGCAATGGATCTTGAGATATATATATATATATATATATATATATATATATGTGTGTGTGTTCTGCACTGTAAAATATAAATATATTTATTGCATTATTTTAGTCCTTTTGTTAAAAAAAATATGTTAAAATCTGAATGCTTCAAAGGAAATATATTTTTCAAAATATTAATTTTAAAATATTTACATTCGAATCCGTTTAACTTCGATTCTCCTCATGGATCCGATTATTTAGAAATGTGTACAACTTATAGTTTTGGTTATGCATTATTGGTACTATAGACTTTTGCAGTAAATGTCTTGAACTCAGAACAATATCCACCCTCCTGGAAATAATATTTAATATGTAATAGCAATATTTTTTCACATTATAATATACCTAACTGGTTTAATATTGTCGAATGATTGACATATTTCATTTTAATGTAACTAAATGTAGTCTAATTTTTTATATTATTAGTTTCACTTTTCCTTTTCCTAAATTCAAGTTGAATACATTCAAAAGTAATGCAACTTCCCCTCAAAAAAAGGAGAATTGAATAAACAAACTGAAAATCTTTGCTCACCATATTTATATATTAAAAAAACCTTAATTTACCAATAAATATTTTTATGTGCTATGAAAGCAATAATTTTTTCTGTTAATTTGATTTTAAAAGGACTCATGATTTTAAATTTCTTAATTTCACATATTCCATACAATATTTATGTTTAACCGTACGCTGCTCTTACGTTTAGCTTTATCTCTACTTTTTGACCCTTTCAACATAAGAATTATATTAATGAATATGAGAGAAATAAAATGTTTGGTTATATTAGTTGTTTGAAAACAACCGATCTTGCATTTATGGTGCGTGCAGCCCTAATTGCAGATTTCTATTAATCTTTACGTTTGTCAGAGCCTTCTACCTATACTTTAATAATTTATATATTTTTTTTGTTGTTGAATTATTTACATTTTAATTAAATTAAATTCAAGCAATACTTTGTTTAGTTTTTATTTATTCTATGTTATATATACTGTGTTTAATTTATAAATTAATTTTAGTTAACAAAATTGAGATTTTTACTTTTTAGCTTTTGGTGATAAAATGATGAAAGGCCTAAATGCCTTAGATTGATGAGTCTGCCTAAGTTCTGAGATGTGTATAACATTTCTTATGCTTTTTTTCTATGTTATTTATACTGTGTTTAGTTTTTAAATTGATTTTTGTTAACAAACATTCAAGAATTTGACATTTTTACTTTTCAGCTTTACTTTCCAAAAGACAATTTGACATAATCATAAACAAAAATTAATAGCCCTCTTTTTAAGAATATGGGGTGATTTCTCAAGAAAAATTCAATTGCAGGAAAAATGTAAAAGTGAAATCGAATCAGTAAATAATAACAATAATAATAATAATAAGTAGTACACTCGATATGAAATTTCCTGATGTAAAGATACCTTAAATTAATCTAATATAAGCTTAACTTTTCTAAGAAATGCAGAAATTTTTTCAATTTTCAGAATACCTATTTGACATCTTCATAATACTTCCATGCCCGTTATTGTATGGGAAGTATTTTAAACAACAACAACAACAACAAAAACTTATAGAGTATTATCAAGATGTTTTCTCTTCATATATTAGTTTCTTTGTTGTTTTGCATCTGTTTCCTCAGAATAACTTTGCTCCAGATTATAAAATAGGAAACTATAAATCTAAATGTGTTCTTGTTGTAGCAAATTAGAATTTTTTAAACTTTACTATTTGAAGCTCGTTCTCTCGCTGTCGCATGCTCCTTGCAGGGGTAAATGGGTGCGGCACACGTTATTTGGCGCCACAAGAGTTGAATTCTGATATCTACCTTGTTTCCACCGAGATTTAGACCAAGCAACTCCAGGGGCGACATTTAATGGGGGGCTTAACGCTCCTCCCACCCCTACGAACACTATGGAAGGATCCTTTTGACATGCTTACAGATCTAACATATCCATGCCCAGTTTAGACACGAGAGAATTCATTGGCGATAGTCGGTGTTCCGAACGGAGCCCCCTTAGGGCCGTATTCCTACTGTTTGACTGTAAATATTGTTCATTATTTGCAATGTTATGAGACATAAGAATACTTGAATACTCCACTACCTTTGAAAATTAATTACGTTGAAATAATTATAAGTCATTTACGTTTTTCCTATTCATTGCTTCAGTGGAAATATAAATAGAAACTCTAAAAAAAAAACAAAAAAAAAACGGGGGTCGAAATTTAAGAAAATTCGACCTATTAAGATGCAGTAAGATTTCTATAGCGTTATGAAATTTTACTTTGGAAAAAGTGACTAAATACGTATATTAGAATATTTGAACTTCTTATATATTTTATTTTTTTGGGGGAAATCTAAGGTTTTACTTTAAAATAAATAAATAATGGGGCTTAAGAATTGTATAACGCCTTTTTTTCACCAATCAGGACAGATATCTAAACATTTTTGTGTTGACACACTAGAGAAAGAAACAGGCCGGAGGAATTCATTACTTATACCCTGATGGAATACACCCCCGAGACTTCTCAGATAGTTTTATATTAGCGAGCAACAACATGTACGTCATTCTAAATCCATGTTGATAGTTTTATACCGTAGGGATCCATGATCTTAATTCTTAGTGATTGATGCGAGGATTTCGAAGCCGACTTTACTAAAATTTATTTCGGCAGGTAACTATCACTTTTTATCATTAGTGAACTTTCAACTTTTATGTGATAAAACTCTGTAACGAGTCTTTAATTTACTGAGTATGTTCCGCTATCTTAAAGAACTCATAAAACTTTTTTCTTTTTCTAATTACTTTTCTTGTTTTCTGAAGAACTGTAAAATAAGAAAGTGTGGAAAATATTTATTTTATCTGGTATTTTCCAAACTAATTAAACTAACATTGGTGAAAAGTCCTTTTTCGGTATAACATTATTCGTAGTCTACCACGCTATACCTCTCAGGAAAGAATAAAAGAAAGCTTTTTCTATTGGGGAAAAAAATTACATTCTACGCCCATAGGGGCATTGTCCCAATCTAGCTGGCCAAAAGTCAGTCTTTCAAAATGCAAACAAGGCTGGAAAAACGAAGCTGATAGTGAAGAAGAATAGTGGAGGAATTTACTTACGGCCACACTTGCTCCTCAGTTTGATTCAATTACAGTTCAAGACCAGTTTAAACTTGGTACTAAAGTGATTATCTCCAATCTCCAATATTAACTTTGACTTAGTGATATCATATTTTAGTGTTATTTTTTCTGTGTTACAGAGAATTACTGATACTAAATAATTATGGATTGTGAACGGCGAGGTATGTACGTTTGTATTTAACATGAATTTGTTTACAATTGGTGGTGACTGCCTACGTTCGGAGTCAATTAAAAAAATCCTTTTTTAAAGGATATTTTGGGTCTTTTATGGTAAAATAGCATTTAAAAATTAAAAAAGAACAAAAACTTACCTATAAATAACATAATTTTTATAAATTGGTCAATTTAAAGTAATTTTTAATGAAATTTAGCTAAAACGCCTATCACTCTGCACAAAATTCTAATGCTACTATTTTAATTTCCTTCTCACGCATGATATATATGATAGTTATCATCAAATTGACCTACAATCTAAAAGAAATTTTAAAATGAAAAAAATAATACCCACAATTTTATGTTCCAATATGAAAATTTTCCCGATTCGTCATTCCTTTCCTTATAAAAACAGCCCCAAATAAAAAAAACTCTTTATTATACATCAATTATTGTACGTCATTTCATTAACACTAGAATATAAAACATTTCCTGAAAACTTTATCAAATTATATACATTATTATGTGAGATATCATGATAACGGTAGAGATTTGTGGTAAAAAACATAATTCTGCGAAAAACGCATTTAAAGTTGTTTGTCACTTCAATTTTGTAGCAGAAGATGTTTTTTTTTAAATAGCTGTAACTCTGCTTCTAATTGATGTAGAATGAAAATCAAAACGGTTTTCAAAATAGAAAACATTGGATTGCACGATTCTTGCAAAAAATAAAATTGACCAAAATAGTCAAAAAGTGACCTTTTCAACGTAGGCAGTCATCTTAAAATATAAAATAAGGTGGTATGAAAGATGCGGTATATTTGTGTAAATTTTTATTGGTAATTTCCCTATTTGATAAGGAATTTGTTATCTTTCCCAAAATGTCCCGATGATTTGTTCTACCTTACTTGAAATTTCAGGTGATGTAGTAAATAACTTTGAAAAATTTAGGCGCTAATAACCGCTAATTTTGAAGATATTTCTTTCTGAAGCAAATCTACGAATATAAATTCATAAAAGATAATCTTTTCAAAAAATCCCGAAATATAAATTTAATTAAACTATTTTTATTATAAACTATATTTATAAACAATATTTATACTCTAAATCTCCAATTTATGAAAAGGTTTACTTTGTAATAGTACAAATTTTAGTTTTTGAGTCAATTTATATCACATAAACTCCATTTTTTTTGCCAAATAAAATACAATTGCAACCACAGAGTTAACAGATAACAATTTTTTACAATTAATTCTAATCTTAAATATTAAAAGGCTTTACATGAATCCTGTTTATTTAGAAAAAAAATTTCTAAATTAAAAATACTTTAAAAAGTGTAATAATGGGATAAACTAAAGTAATATGAGCTTTACACCAAGTATTGGACAACAAATGTTTTTGGCCAGCTACATCCGACAAATACTCCAGTGTGCCACGGTTCAGTTAAAAAAAATATATGTAAAGAAATAAGGCAGGGATTTAAATTCCTCTTTTTCTAGGGGCATTTGACCACACGCATCTAACTTTAATCTCTATCTTATTTCTTGGTATATTCTCACATACCGGGGCCGGACGATAGCCTAGAGCAGGCGTGTCCAACCCTCGACCCTTGACAGCTAGTAATGCGGCCCCAAAAGATCTCAAACTTCCTAACACTTATATTCCCATAGGAAAATATCTCTCATTTTACAATTACGCCATTGCACTTTACATTACGTACATTTGAGAACAATTGTTTTCAAAGATGAATCACACGAATTGTTAAATTTGATGAAAAATTGCTGATAAACATCTTTAAAACTCACTTAGAATTGCAACCACTTCTTCCGAAACAGACATTAATTTCACAAAAGCAAGGTCAAATATCCTACTAATTTTATGTTTATGTTGCTTTCTTTTTTCAATGTTATAATAAAATAACTTAAAAATTAAAGGAAATTTTGGTACTTATAAACATTTTGTATATTTTATTGTATATGCGACCCAACACGCTACCTCTTCTCTTAATGCGGTCCAGGCAGGCCAGAAGGTTGGACACCCATGGCCTAGGGCTTTCTTATTTAGTACCAGAGTCTGTGGGTCCGGATCCCACGGTTGACATGGAAGTTTGTGGCTGTTTGGAATTGGGTTTAAGCAGTAGTCTCGGTCAAATTAGCCCTCGTGTAGCAAAAAATGAATACGTCGCCCTCAACCAACCAATCACATGCAGAGATTATGAACTGCCTTCGTCAGTTCGATTACACTAGACCAGTGGTCGTCAACCTGGTCATTACCCTCCACTAGTGGGCGATTCAAGCTTTCAAGGTGGGCGTTGAGAGTTTTTGTTGCTGTAAATTTTGTTCTTCCTCCATATATCCAATACACTGCTAATAATTTCGAGAGTTTGACTCTTTAAAAACCGTTATTTTGCTACTTACTTTTGAATTCCATCTCTGAACTTTGAATATAAGAATTCACCGGACACTTCTCGATGTATAATCGCGGACTAGGAGTAAATAATGAGATCCCCAGTCAAAGGCACGAGTTTAATGTGCATAACGAGATCTAACGCTCACAACTTTCCATCGGTTAGTATTCGAGCTGTATCTCTTTGTTGGAAATGTAGAAACTCATTAAATTTAAATTATCTATGTATAAACATACATAAAGTAGAAAAAAAAATTAAGGACATATTTTTTTACGAATTATGTTATTGAGGCACCGGTGGGCGGTGAGGAAATTTTACCATCAACAAAGATACAGAAGTGGGCGGAAAATATTAAAAGGTTGCCGATCCCAAAATTAGACTGTCTGTCACATCTCCGTCACCTCTAGATCCAGGATTTCGTCTCTTCAGGAAGCAGAATCTTCTTCCCTCGAAAGAGGATATTTTTTATAAAGCTGTCAGAATTCTGCATATAATATCCTAACTTGTATAAAAAGTAGAATTTGTCCGCGAAAGAACCGTTTAGATGAATCAGGTGTATCCTACCGCTAAAAGGAATTATTTGATTGGATGGATTGTTTACACCACCACGATGAATATTTACTGCACGAAGTCTAAACAGCTTCAAAAGGGGATGACAAATGTGCATAACTGCGCGTCATGCCTTACTCTATAACCCGTGAACATTTTCTGCATATTTTAGAACCGTTTTTCCTATTTTGTCACTTGGCTTCCTCAGTTAGTATTTTTAATCATTGGATACTCGGCTTAACAGCACTTTGGTTTCTTCTCCTCAAGTCTGGATGAATGTGTCTTGGGCAGTTAGAGATATGATAAAGAAGAAGATAAACTGCTTGATAACAGAAAAAGGTGATAAGTAACAGCTAACTGTTTTCGGCAATCTGTAACTAGGAATGTATTTTTTTTTAAACTGAGCAATTCCAAGTATTCTGCAAACAATGCGTTATATTTACGCGCACATTCAATTCCCTTTACTCTACTGGTTTAAGTACATTTGACATTTGACGATATCGGATATCGCATATATCTACGAT
The DNA here is from genome assembly GCA_907164885.2 of Dolomedes plantarius. Taxonomy (NCBI): domain Eukaryota; kingdom Metazoa; phylum Arthropoda; class Arachnida; order Araneae; family Dolomedidae; genus Dolomedes; species Dolomedes plantarius. The sequence goes on along the minus strand of OU015493.1, from coordinate 55,360,813 downwards.
TTTCACTTGCTCCTGACGAAATCGCTTTAGCATAATCTGCTTAAAATACTGAGTAGGATTTTAAGTATTCATCCCGAAGGGAGCTTTCTAACCTTCCGTATGTCGAGCAGCCAAAACGTTTGAAATGAAATCAACTGGTCAGGGGTAAAACGGTAAATGGCATTTCAGAATGATTTTTTTACTCGCAAAATCAAATCACATACATAAAATGCAACTACAAAAAGACGGGAAACGCAAATGCGAGTGTTTCAAAGCTTTAAGGGACATACAAAATTAAAGGGTCGAACTGAAAGTTTGCTGGTTCTTTGCGAGATGAAATTGTGTAACAAAATCTCATTTGCTATCTTTTCATCGTGATGCAAACATTAATTCTAATATGAAGATGTTTTTTTAGAATAATGCCTGAAGGGAGGAAAAGATTATAAAAGCACAAGGGAACACAGCTGGCAATATCTTTAATAAAAAGGCAATTTTATCCAATCATACCACTTAACTTGTCTTTGTGTGAATCATATCCTTACTGCTTAAACACTTTATTTTTCACTGGAATAATTAAAGGGTGGTCATAAAAACCTTTGCCGATATATGGACCTCTAGCGGCTGCACCGTTCAACCGATCCACATGAGATTTCAGATATAGTTATTCAGAGGTATGAGTTTGGGAATATGTGAACGGCAACAAAGTGGTGCTCACGGTTACGGTTATAGGTACAGAAACTCGAAATTTTCGAAGGTCAACGCCTACATTTTCCCATCGCAAAATGCTCAGCGCATGCGAAAACCCTAAATAGCGTTGGAACGGCACGTGTATCACAAAAAACGGACACGTTATGCACGCAAAAAAAAAAAAACAGCTCTGCGAACGGCCAACAAAAACATGATCAGGGCGCACGGAGGAAATTTGCATATGACAAAGTCAAGACACCAATCACCGATGACAACACAGATCGGACAAAAAAAAACTTTTATTTGGAATATACATTTTCCTCATGCGGGCCATCCCAGGCCGTTCGCAGAGCTGTTTTTCTTTGTGCGTGCATGACGCGTCTGTTTTTTGAGATACCCGTACCGTTCCAACACTCTTTAGGGTTTTCGCATGTGCTGAGAATTTTGTGATGGGAAAAAGTGGGCGTTGCCATTCGAAAATTTCGAGTTTCTGTACCTATAACAGCAACCGTGAGGGCTACTTGGTTGCCTCAGGAAATCTCATCTCGATCGGTTGAACGGAACAGCCGCTAGATGTCCATATATCGGCAAAGTTTTTTTATGACCACCCTGTACATAAAAGTAGTTTGTACCCGTCAAAACATGACGACTGGATAGCAAATAAATGTAATAATACACAAATTATACTCAATTCATCATTCCCAAATGTTGAAAATCATAATATTAATAATAGAGGAATACACTTTAAAAAATTATCATTCAACCCAATAAAAAGAAATATGTTTACTCAACCGCTCGAAATAAACAATTTCCATTTAATTCTATATCTGAAGAACATAATTTAAAATAAAAATGGCAGAGAGTAAGCTAGACAGATTCCCCAGAATAAACAAATTCACGTGTTTATGCGGCCTCGTGTTTAGTAAGTATCTAAAGCTAGAATTAAACATGTCACTGAGCATGCGCAGAGAAAAATTAATGTGTTTATGCGGCCTCGTGCTTAATGAGTATGTAAAGCCAGATTTAACCATGTCCCTGACCATGCGCAGAAAGCAATTTTTAATTGTAAATTATCGCTAATTAATTAAAATTGCGGTCACAAAAGCAAAATTTTACACATCTATAGATTAATATCTTTCGTTTAAGACCAAATTGAAGTAAATTGATGCAGTAGTTTTATCTCACGGACTGCTCAGAGAATCGGCTTAGCTACTTAATTTGTATAGATATTTAAAAGATTCAAAACCCTAAATCACTTCATTTAAGGAAATCACATAGTAAACTCTAGTACACGGGGTAAATTTCAGCAGATGGTTGTTTTTAAGGATTAAATATCTCAAGCACGAGCATGTATCGTGTGTACAAACAATGGGGAATGTTAGTTTCAGTTACCGAATCCCCAGTATTTTTCGCAATTGTGGCTAGAAAAGTTTAAAATTTAGTTTCCCCAAAGCCATAAATAGGGAATTATATAATATGTACCCAAACCCATAGATGGGAAAATAAATCTTTGAGTTTAAGCGCTAGTCTCAGCGTACACTGAGCTGTTGAATGAAATAAATGAATAACGGAATCCGTACAAAATATAAATACCTTATTCGTTATCATGACAAAAAAGAAACTTGATTAAACCATCAGTTTCTAGTTTTCTCATTGTTATTCATTTTGTCTTGCATTTCATAACTGATATCCACTATTGTGAGTTAACTCGTTTGAATCACTTATCTAAGCATTGTATTGTAGGTTGGATGAAAGGAATTTAAGTACTCATTTTTCCTGTATCTTTATCCCTTTCCAATAAATGACTTCAAGAGGATTTAAATGACTTTAAAAGGTTTACTTTCAAGCACAATTTTAAAGAAGGTGCAACACTTTTGAATCGGGCTTTATATATATGAACCTTTTCAGGTATATTTCTCTTATCAATAAGTACACTTATGAATTCTATTAACAATCGGGAAATTACAATTTATAGTATCAGAAATATTGCTGACGATTTTCTTCGATAATAAACTTTATATACAGAGCATTCATGCAGGTAAGTATTATAGAATATTCTGATTATAATGGACTTTTGTATTTGTTTGATTAAATTATGTAAGGTAATATCGAACACTGAATAACATGAAAATTATGCATTCAAATATAATTAATAATATTCAAAATAACTGAAAATAACTTTTAAAATACTGAAAATGCAGAAAATTATACTAGAATAATGGCATAGAAAATAGCTTTTTACATAGAAAATAGCTTTTTAAAATACTGGAATTGTCTGAAAATAACTTTTATAAAAACGCTGTAAATGCTATTTCTAGTTCTTTGAAAAATATAAAAAACACTATTCTCTTAAGGTGAAAATGTAAGAACGAGAAATATAAAATAAATGTTGATAAAAAAAATTCACTTTAACATTAAATTTTGTTTGAAAAATTGGGATGCAAATCACAATCTGATATATCAGTTTTTCATTAATAGGAATATTTTCGGGTAATTTAAAAGTGAAAGTTATTCAATTTTAATAACATCAGATGGATCGGTCAAAATGCTTTTAGTGATTACCTCTACTTCAAGTATGTATTTCAACGGCATTTTTTGCACCCTCCTCCCCACCCTACAAACTCCTCGAGGGACTTTCCATCCTACAATTCAAGGCCTCTTTCAGACTAGGTGGTTAGTTGATTCAACTAGTTGAATGGGCGGCTGTCAAGGAGTGTAGCCAGATAACAAATGGTGGGGAATCAACCGTTTCCTTCACACGCAGTTAACCCCAGGTGGTTTGCCAGCAGCCATAAGTGACGCTAACGTTCTCAACCCCACTAGTTCACTCAACACAAAAGACGCTACTGATCATTCGTCCTTCACACCTGTCGCCTAGTTAAATCAACTCAGTTCAGTCTTCACACGGCAGTCAGCTAGTTGAGAATCAACCAGACATCTTAGTTGAATCAACTAAACCCCCTCGTCTGAAAGAGGGATTAATCTGCAGAATTTGTTCATACCTGGCGTAGACACGAGGAAATTCAATGCGCTTGTAGGGTCTCAAACCGAGGACCCTCAGTACAGAATCCCGACGCGCTAAGCATTTGATTGTCTCCTTATTTTCGCCATTCATTTTTTCATTACTTGATTGTCTACCTTATAAGGATGTATATTTTGCTCGCTTTCTGTGCAATTGTAATAAACAAGAAAAATGTGGAGGCAGGCTAAATATATGTACGAAAAAATAAACAACCGAATATTAAAATATAGCTAAGATGTATTCTTCAGAATAAACATCGATCTTCAGATATTAAACTATATTTACTAGCAGTAATTTTATTCATTTCTGACTCGTGAAAAAGAAAAACAAAAAACCCCAGAAAAGTATGGAAATTACAGGAAAAGAACATTTTGAGAGAATATATTCATTCGATTTCCGCATAAAAAAAAAAGTATTTTAAAAAGAGAATTGATGCCATTTCAAATCAAATTTTCTTGAAAGGGATCTTAAAAGTTATTGAATAAAGTGATGGTAACTGAATGCGCTGTTCCAGCACAATATTATTTTGAAATTGGAAAGAGCGCTTTAGAGAATTGTGTTTCTTCAAGTACGGTGTGAATTGATTGTTTAGAATAGTAAATGGAAATAAAATGTTTACAGACGCTGTTATTGATCATTCATTGCATTTTTTCATGGTTTATAGCTTATTGTAAAAGTAGTAGATAGAAGAAAAAATTATCCGTTATTCCCTTCATATTAAAACTCTGTTTTGTTCTGAAAACTTATAAGAACGTAAATTCTTAATAGGGAAAATATCCAGATATCCATTTTCTCGAAATATTTTTTTCCTTAAGTGAATGAGGAACCTTTAATCTCGAATTTTTATATTTTCAATTCTTAACTCTATATACAGAATGAGAATAACTAATATTCTTTTATACTACCATTGAAGTCCCTTAGAATTCAAAAGAAGAATTTTTTGGCAGTATAATGTCTGATTTCAAAAATTGTTTTCAAAAATGCTAACCTTTTACAAAATTCTCGACGTGCATTCCGTGTCATTTAAAACCCTTAATTTTTTCTTAAGTTTACCACACAGTCGAACCTCGTTATAGCAAACCCGGTATATAGCGAACTCACAGATATAATGAACGAAAATTTTGGACCCGCCGTTTTCCTATTGTACATATAATTAGTATTGTATCAGTTTAATGTAATCGATTATAGGCGATTTAATTCATTAATGATCATTTTAATAGACTTTATCATTTTTAATAGATCATTACTGAATATACATTGCAACTAATGAGTTATGCATTTTGTAAACAATAGAATTTTTCTTAACGGTTCGAATATAGCGAACCACCGGATAAAGCGAACAAAACCTTTGGTCCCTTGAAGTTCGTTAAAACGGGGTTCGACTGTATATGTATAAACATAATTCTGCGGTATTATGGCAGATGTTGATATGTCCGAAAAATTCAATTTTATGTTTTAATTTGATGTGTCACACTTAACATTGGTTCTTTACTGTGGCAAAAGCTGATGGTGAAATTATGAAATAATACTAAGTTATTCGTATTGGCAAATGCTGTTATGTATAAAAGAGGTAATACCTGGTCCCTAATTGAAAATGTTCATTGAAGACCAGCCATGTACTTGATGTTGAATATGAGTATTAACTAAAGAATATTTGGATTGAAAAGTTTAATTGAGCGATTTTATATTTCACAACAAAAGTTACTTTTTTAATTTGTGGAAAACATTAAAAAATGACATATCAATATCTGCCAGAATGCCACAGAATTGTGCATTGACTTTCTATTTTGCCCGAATCTAAAGTTCATAAATATATTTACTAAAATCTGCCTGTTATTTTTTTATGATTTTGCATATTTTTATTTTATTTTATTGTCTATAAATTTGAAAAATATTTGTGATTTCAAGGAAGGATGCACGGTTTTTAGGCAAACACTTCCATTAACGATCCTGGGAAATTTGTAAGAAATCGGAAGAAAATGAATGCGCTTCGAGCATTTTGAAAGATTCTAACATTTTTGAAGAATTTTTTTGAAACACAAGCTTTATTCTTCCACAAAATACTTAGTTGTGATTTCCAAGTATCTTCATTGTAGCAAAATAGAATACTGATTTTTCTCATGTTGTATATAGAGTAAAGTATTGAAAGTTAAAAAAAAAGAAAAAGTCCCTTGTCCCCTTCATAATAGCCGGTATTCATTTAATATGGGCAGGAATGCATCTAAGAGGGCATGTGTATAAAACGTCTAGACATTACTATGTCTACCTATTACTGAATAAGCGAATCGTTCATAATGCAGTTGTTGTAAAGATTCAAAGCGGTGAATAGAATATTTAAGTGCTTCTGCACCTAACATATTGCTAGATATATAGACATATACCCCATAAGGTTTCTTTTGATGGAGTAAGTCGCTGCGAAATTATGCAAAGACTATTCATGGATAATGAAACACACCATGTTCTGTAGTTCCTTTTTTTTGCCTAAATGAAATTTTACTTTTCTTAAAATGTAATTTAAACTACACTCATGTCCATAAATTAAGGATAATTCAAGATCACAAGGAAATCTCTAGAGTAAAAATTTCACGTGTAGAATTATCACACACATCTTCAAGAATAATATGCAAATTATAGGAAGCCACCAGATGACGCCGATAGTATGTCACAATGACGAGAGTGTAAGAGAGGGCTATATAAGGAATGGTGGCAAAGAGGTAAAATTGTTCACAAGCGTTCTGTAAGCCACTCAGTGCCATAACCGAATAGTTATGACACAGAGGACGCATGTGGATGATTTTTTTACGGGGTAAAATTATCGGCCGCCTGGAATGTGGGTGTACTCAGATGGAAGTATCCAAGGAACTTCGAATTGTCCAATGTGTCATTATCTCTAGGCTTTGGCAACGATTCCAAGATGATGGAAATGTTAGTAGACGTTACAGTACAGGTCGCTCTCGAGATATACAACGCCGAATGAAGACCGGTATTTGGCAGTAACTGCCAAAAGAAACAGACGGAGCACAGCATCCGACCTGTATCGTCAGCTATCTGCAACCACGGGTACCACAGTTTCAAGGAAAACCGTGTACAGACGTGTGGGAAAAATTGGTCTATATGCCCGCAGGCCTGTCAGATGTGTTCCGCTCACGGCAACTCATTGTCTGCAGCGATTAGCCTGGAGTAGAGAACTTGCAATGTGGACATCGTCACAGTGGGCTTGTGTGATGTTTTCCGACGAGTCCAGGTTTAGCTTGCAGTCTGATTCATGTCGGACTTTCATATGGAGAACGCCAGGTACCCGTTACCACCAAGACAACATCATTGAACGACGCCGTTACGGTGGTGCAGGATTGCTCATTTGGGGTTGAATTATACTGGGCTCTAGAACAGATCTGCATGTACAAATCGGAACCATGAATGGCCACATTTATCGGGACATCATTCAGGAACAACATTACGTTTGTTTAGGGGTTCCACAGGTGCCCGTTCTCACCGAGCAAACATCGTAAATGAATGCCTTCAATCTGAGGATATCACCCGTATGGAAAGGCCAGCATTCTCACCTGACTTGAATCTGATAGAGCATGTGTGGGACATGCTTGGTCGATGAGTTCCAGCCCGTAAACCACCTCCTACATGTGTACCGGAACTTGGGAGAGCATTGCTTGCTGAGTGGAGTAATCTTTCCAAAGATCAGCTCGATAATTTGATACTCAACATGCCTAGGTGTTGTACGGACTGTATTTCATTGCATGGGAGACAAACAATGTATTTACCATCATACCAACCATGTAATATTAAGATTTTGTAAAGGCGATATTTTTTACAATTGCTCCAGGGAGCAAAAATCGTAATTTTTATGAATGGTATCATACATGCCCCATCTTTTTTGTTCTTTATCTTTTGTTTAATAAATGGGCTTTATGAATAAGTCACGCTTGTTTAGTTTCTGAACCTTTATTTGCCGTAGCTGGCATTATCCTTAATTTATGGACATGAGTGTATTTTCATTTCTTTTCTTCTTTTTGATGCTTGTAGAATTCACATTCTTTTCTCCCGAATATTCGTGTATTATCGCGGAAATTTGGGTCAACCTGATATCCATTTTTTTAGAGTAGCGCCACTCTCCTATGCTGAAGAAAGATAGCTTTTGATGGTGACATTTTCGGCTGGTTTGACATCTTTATAACTCAAAGATTTTCCTTACTGCTTCCTCGTCTTAGAACCAAGAGAGAATATATATATATATATATCTTTCTTTTCGAGAAAACTCATAATTATGTATGATTTTCAGATATAGGGTAAGTATGCCTAATATGAGACCTTGTCTAATATGAGACCCCAGCTTATAGGATGTATAAAGTGCTGCCGCCTGGCATCTGGAGCGTAAAACAGTAGTCTATTGCATCATTCGTAATCGGTGAGTCAGTCGAGTGTTTGCAAGCGCACAATATGACAGTACTTTTTTTCCCTGAATGTGTGCCAGACGAATTTTTTGCATCACCATTTTCATCGGCTGTTTTCACCTTTTAAGGTAAGACTCTTATTAAAACTGTTAGTATTGGATAGGTAGCTATAAATGTGGAGTGTAAACACGCTTGTTTGTTTTTAAGCTAACGTCAATCCTAACCTAAAAAATTCGCTGGCGTCTTCAACAACATGGTCGTGCCCAATATGAGACCCAAAATCGTGCCTAATATGAGATAGGGACTCATATTAAGCATTTTAGTTTTCCCTCTCACAGCCTTGTTTTCTCTGAAGCTGCAGATGCAATGACGCCCAGGCGAAATCCACAACCATGTAGCAGTAGTGACAATGCGGAAGGTATTGATCAAACAACAAGTTCAAACCAGTTCTTAGTGACTCCTGAAGAAATAAATCCCTTGCCTACGTTACCTGATAAAAACACCTCGAAACCAAGTGGGGCCCGTAATGCCGATATTATCAACCCATCGCCCTATAAAAATAAATTTATTGATAGCATTAATAAAAGAACTGCAGCATATTCGAAAAAAACTTTGTTTCGTACAAGAGAGAAAAAAAGGAATTGACCTAAAAGATAAGAAATCAAAGGATAAAAAAGGAAAAGGAGATCAAGATAAAAAAAAGAAAAGTATAAGGAAATAATAAAGGAAAAAGGAAAAGGCAAACGGGTCCCTACAGGAAGGAGAAAATTAAGAATGGATTAAAATGTAACACTAGTTAAAAAAGAGAGAATGAATAAGCCTAATTATAGCTATGATGATCTCAGCTCATTTGAAGATGATGAAAAACTTCCTCTCCATGACAGCAGTGATGAAAACGACGCTGAATGCCTTTTTGTGGTTGTTTATTTTCAGAAGACAAACGGGGAGAGGAGTGATGCCAATAAAAGGTGTTTCGGGTGGGCCTATGAAAATTGTGAGCTGACGAACTTTTTATTTGTAAACATTGGGAAAAGTTTGAATCTTAAAACAAAAAGTAAACAAAACCTGTATTGTAAACGAACAAATTTGTTTAAAATGTCACTTTTCTTTTCCACCTATCAGTGTATATAGGTAAATGTTATCTAAATATTGTGTACAGTTTTGTTTTTACGAACTTTTCAGTAATTCTAATTCATATTTAGAGTTGTAGAATGGGGGTCTCATATTAGGACTACTTTTTTCAGACCCCAAAAATGGAACACTTGTGCTTATAATTTCATACATGAAAACTGTAAGGTTATTTTCAATTTTCTGTCATTGTTATATGTAGTAAAATATATGTATTGAAAGCATATCAAGTTGGTACTATAATCCCTCACTTACTTTCCTAGTTATATATGAAAATAAAAAGGGGTCTCATATTATGCATACTTACCCTACTGGAAACATTTTGACGAAGGCAACTAAATGTTCTAGATTTACAAAACCCGTCATCATGTAAATTATTTTTAAAGAATCATTTGGTATAAAAAAATTTAAAAAACGTTTTATATAATCACTGTTTGTGAAATAATGATAATTTTTTTAGTCTTAAGATTAACTTATCTTGTAATACCGAGTTACCTAGTTTAATTTATCAAACTTTTGCGGAGGGAAAAAAAAGCTTTTGCCGGAAAAGAAAGAAAGCCGAGAAAGAAAGTGAGATAGAGAGAGAAACAATGAAATTTAATATAAATTTGGCCATCCGCACACGGGTCGTCTCGTACTCGGCTCGAACTCGAAGCGAGATGTGCGTCTTGCATGAACTATGCGAAGTCTACCCGCACACGGGTCGAATTCGAAGCGGGATGACGAATCCATATTTTCCTCAGTAGGTTAAATGTCTTCAACGTGCAAGTACAAAACTTCTTGTTTTTATTTCTTTAAAATGAGCAGCTCCAGTGATGAGGAGGACATTCTCTGGTTTTACTCCACTGGGTTTACTCCAGCAATAAGAGCCAAAATTAAAAATCGTTCTACCGCTAATGCTTTGAGAAATTATTTTATGACTCCAATGGCATCATTGCCTTGGCAGTGGAATTATTATGTTTAAATTACCACACTTAAAGCCTGCAAACTTTGTCGTAACTGTGAAGCAACCATCCCACGAGACACACAGGGCACCGAGATTCAATGTATTTGCGTTCTCGAATGCAACTTCTTCGTTCATATTTTTATCTTAAAAATAAAGGCATTTTCAATATCTTCACCGAATTATGATTAAAAAATTTTCAGTTCGGTATATTTTAATGTTATAAATATACAACATTTTTTGTTAATCATAAAATTATTTGAAATTTCGTTTTCAATCGGAGTTATCAATGCATATAGTTTATAAGATACAAAAGTTTGTGTTAAGCTCTTGAGTTTGTGTGAGTGAGACGGTGAGACTCAGGCAGTAATCACCACGACAAAGTCCAGGCTATGACACTTTTTCATCAAAACTAAAATCATAATTTTTATGTTTACTGATTTGAAAAATTAAACATATTGAGCTTCGCTCTGTGTTTTGTATTCGATTATTAATTTTTTTTATGTATTTAATCGAAACAGATTTCTTGAAATTTTAATAAGATTTTTTAATGAATGATTGCAACAAGTTTTTGTAATTAATAAAGAATAACTGTAATGTAATACATTTTTTTGAACTAAACTTTGTAACATTAATAAAGTTTGTAATTAAATTAATTACCTGTAAAGTTGACTTCTAGTGCAACTGCATTCCACTCTTTTTCTGTGCAATCTTTTCTAGAATATTCTCGGAGCGTGTGATCATAAAGCTCCGGGTGTTTTTCCACTTCTCCCACAAATTTAACGTTCAACACTTCCCTTGCAATCGAAAATTCCACGCGTCACGCTCGATTTTTCCCGTTCCAAACAGTTCGAGTGAAACGAGACGAGTACGAATCGAGACCGCTTCGACTTCAAGCCGATTGCCAATCGCCCCGTTAGTGGAACTCTATTCAATTACGTAGGAAGTTGAGTGTGGGAAAAATCGCTTCGAGTTCGATCCGAGTACGAGACGACCCGTGTGCGGATGGCCTTAGGACTTTTTTTCATGGTGGTCTAAACGTAATGACAAATACAATGCAAAATATAAAAAAAAACAAAACATGTATAAGTCATTACTCGGAATCCAGTTTTAAAGTAACATGTTTTATTCTACTTCTACTGATTTTAGGGGTATAAAACATATCTGTTTCAGCTCACATGACAACAACGAAATTTGAAATTATGTCATCTCTTATCATGGATGAATAATCTTTACGATGAATAAACTGTATAATATTATCTAAATATTTATAAACGGCGAATATTGATTCGAATTTAAAAGTACTTCCTTTACTACGTTCCTACTTATATTTGAATGCCTTATTTGAATAATGGGTCAACTCCATTTTTGTTCATTTTGAGATATAGAGACTTAAGGTCTAATTAGTACTGAGAAATGACTACTGAAGTCTGATTTGTAATTCCGTCTGTTAGCAGCAGAAATAAGCTGGAGGTATACTAGTTTTAAAATTAGATAGAAATGACTTGTATGTATTTTTTTTAAATAGTGGAGTTGGACCACTATTCAAATAAGGCATTCATTTGGTACAGCGTGTTCTAACAAGTAGGCACTTCTGGGCCCATATTTTGTTTCATTGACTAACAGACAAACAAAATAAGAGTTTTAGAATTATATCAATAGGATGGCAGTAATAGAAAAGAAAAAAAAATATATATAAATTAATCAGTTAAAAAAGTTAATTATTTTATGGTAGAAAATGAGTCGAAATACACCCAAGAAGAGTTACCGAAAATGTTTTCGTCATTCTTTCTTTTCTCTTACATTTCATAAAAATGGAAAGCTTACATTAATACTTTCTTCCAATTTTTTAGCATTGAAAAGCAATATGTGACAAACCGAATGCGATACATTCAATCTTCTAAATGCTTGGAGCAATGGAGCTTAATATTCGACTTGAAACGCTGCAATTTATGGAATAAATCACTTCCATTTGCTGATAGGAAAAGTTCTTTGGAATTTAAGAGGCCTGCTGTTTAAAATCTTTTTTTCATACTTTGAAAGTAACAAATCTCATGCCTCACTTAAGATTACATGGAATATAAGCTAAATAATTTTCAGGAAGATTTATTTTTTTAAGAAGCCATTAAGATTGCCCATACACTGAAATATTTTTAGATTGAAGAGACTGCATTTAATATGAAGGTTCTTGTTTTAATGTACATCCAGGTTTTAACTGATACTCTGCTTAATGGTTATTTCTTCCTTGTCTTAAGAACGAAAGGAATTAATTGTGAATAGTTTTTATCAAAAAAGGATATTTCAATGGAATGAAAGCAATTTTTAAGGAGTGGACATATTTCTTATACAACATTAAAATTGGACATGAGTTGCATGTAATGGAAGTTATTTTCAATGTGATATAAATGCTTTAATCATGGTCTAAAAGTGGCGATTTATTTTACTGAAAATTTTTTATTCTCGAAATTTAACTGAACTTAACTGCTCTCGAAATTCTCCAGCCAAGTAATCTTTTTAGAAAGGGCTAGTGATATGGACGATTCGGTGCAATGAATGTGTTGATATGTATCTAAATGCTACAAAGTGTTTTTAACTTTTCACACCAGATGGTTCTAAGTGTCTGTATTTGTTCTTTTTGTATGTAAATGTATTTTTTCTGTAAATATATCTTAGTTGGAATGTAGTCCTTAAACGAGTAAGTCACAGCAGAATGTGTCTCAGTTTTTTTCAAGCGACAAATTATTTATCGGTTGACTTACACTTTCTAATAAATGCTTTAATTTATTATAATCATATTTAGCACAATCACGTTATAACGACTTTCAGCGACCCCGTTGCAGAAAGTCGGGGTTTCAAATCACCACTATATGAAGGCCTTATTTGAATAGTGGTACAGCTTCACTTAAAAAAAAATGGAGTTAGCCTCACTTTCATGTTCATATACAAATCATTTCTATCTTATTTTTAAACTGGTACACCTCCAGCTTATTTCTGCTGCCAACAGAAGGCATTTCAAATCAGACTTCAGTAATCATTTCTCAGCACTCAGTAGACTTTAAGGCTCTGTATCTCAAAATGAACAAGAATGGAGTTGGACCACTATCCAAATGATGCCTTCATATCAGATGAGCATTCTTTTTCAGATCTTTTTAGAGGATGGTGAGGCAAAGTAAAATGAGAGCTTTAAGAATTATCAAAGATTGGTAAGCTCTCAATTTCTGGAAGATGTTTGCTGTCGCTGATGCCTATAATTTTTTTTGTCTCATGGGAAACTCTCCGGGATTAGGCAATGCTAAAACTATGTATCAAATACTTTTAGTAATTGTTAGTCATTAGTCATGGATCCAGCTTTTTCAACGAAAAAAGTGCCATTTCAAAGGAAAGTTTGGATTCCGATGCATTTGTTCATTGAGTATGGTATGAGTGTTTTATTTCCTACTGCTAAGATGTGCTTCTATGTCGAGAAGTTAAAAGAGAGGCAACATTCTCAAGCGCAATGAAGGCCAAACGTGATTTTTGAAAAAAAAAGACCTTGTAATATCTTGGGAACATGGATATTGGCGACTTTTCACCCATTACGTCTGTTTATCAGTGTTCGGTAATATAATTGTTCGGTGTAAGGAATTTTTCCCTTTAGGCTGCAACAATCACTAGAAAATAATAAAATAAGCAAACTATGGATTATCACGAGAAACAGGCCTTTTGAGCAGAGGCACACACACGCTGTACCTATATATAAATATATATATATATATATATATATATGTGTGTGTGTAACAAAGTGCTTGCCCCCAGATTTTACTTAATGCGCAATCTAAAATTCCCCCTTTATAACATAGAACATCCCCTTTCATTTAATGCATCTATGAACAACCTAATTTAGAAATTATATTAGCCTTCTAATCATGTGGCGACATTCTTTCCCAGAAATTGGATATTCCTCAACCACGAACTGAATGGCAAATCAAATTGTATGGCTTTTTTTATGGACATAAAAAATTGTGCGGTCGGGGGACCCACGTCAGGAACGAAGTTCCTGAAGGGGAAATATGAAATATGGCATCGACGACAGGGACCCAGAATCATGTCATGTATAGGAACATCTTAGCGGGTTACTTGCACTTCTCCTAGACTCTGAGGCAGACGAGGCTCTATATCATCTAAACTCTGAGGAAAAAAGTCTGAGATCGATCTGGACCTCCTCTCCTATTCTTTTCGTCCTTGGAGGGGCTGTTGTCCGTTTACAGGAGAGGGGGCATTCTGGCCCGCCCCTCATTTTCATAGGGCAGTGGGCTGTTTTTCTTTCAGTAGTTCCTGCCCCAATTGTTTCCTTATTAAACAGCCTCTGTCCATAGTCTACGAATTACCTCCCCACCATAATTTTATTTTGCAATACAACTTTGACACTTATCATCTTAAGTTTTTACTGTGGGCCATAAAATAACGACCCTCCATCTTGTAATATTTATAGACTTTAGATCGCTATCACTGGCCACACCGACAGCTATTCTTCTATTACCTCCAGGTTTACAAGCCTCTATTTACCCCTGCAGCCTTTACAATATATTGGCCACACACCGTGGGGAATTATACCATTCCACTTCTACACTGCCATCTATATCCAGAAATTTGAACGATTTGTATAATGTAATATATATGTATATATATATATATATTATATATATAAATATACATATATATACATATATATATACATACATATATATATACATATATATATACACATACATACATACATATATATAAATATATATATATACTGCGCTATTCCCAGAATGAGTGGGAATAGAAACGGCCAGCGCTTGTGCGGGGATTTGAACCAGGGACCTCTCGCTCCGTAGTGCGATTGTCCGATACTTCGTAGTCCGATGCGATAATCATTCAGCCACAGAGTCCTTGAGAAAAAGGTCTTATGTAGGGGGCATAACGCTTTTTCGTTACGTGACGATTCCTGCCAGTTCACTCTACTGTAAGCCGCGTAAAAGAAGTTCGTTCCAAAAAACAACTAGCCGACTAGAAAACCACACATGGACTACTCGTTAATTTAATTACTAATAAAGCATCCCTGTTTATTGATAATTGTGAACTAATGAAATATGAAAACCCGCTCTTTTGTATGAAAGCCATGGGGAGTAGAAGATTTTTAAAATTACATTTCATTATAATACAAAGCTATACTCGCAGTGGAATTATTGCCATCACCAAAATCATATAACGCGTAAGATTAAAATCAAAACTAGAACATTCATTAAGCGTATTCTCCTTTTAATTTTTAGGGTTTAAAATAAGAATCTTAAAAAAAAAACTCATGTTATCGCTGTCTGCAAATGTTTTGAGGAATTCAGTTTAATCTTCAGTTCAAAAATGCTCCATTTTAACGAATAAATTGCTTCCATTTGCTGACAGAAGCTTTTTACACTTTAAATAGCAAGCCATTTGAAAGACTTGTTATACACGTTGCAATTTTCTCAAAATACCCTGCAGTACGTATAGAGTTAGGAAATAACAAAACATTTCTTTACAAAGATAATTTTCTGAAGATCGTTAAGTTTGTTGAAGCGCAGTTATTGTGGATGAGACTCGTTGTAGTTAAAAGGTAGCGCCACGATGTTAAGTCTTCTAGATAAACAGATGTTTCATTTGACTTTTAAATATCAATGATTCATGAGATTTACAGGAAAATGAAAGGTATTAAAATGGAGAAATGCCTTTTCTGTCGGGAATTATTTCACAGCTTAACGAAAATATATAATTTTTAAAACATTCTTTGCAATGTCAAGTTTAAAATGTCAAGCATTTTTTTAAAGCGTTTTCAGCCATAATACATTTGAGAGTTTAGTATGTTCTTGAAATAAATAATCAAGTGCTAACAGATTCGCCTCTTGTTGGCATTAAAATAGAAGACCGAATAAGTTCTATTTTTTCAACATCTAATGATTGGAAGCAAGCATGTCTGAATACAGCCTGTCCTGGTTTTTCTCCATGCGACTTCAAAGGTAGATTTGACAAAGACATTATCTAAATGTCTACAAAAAGAGATATTATACTTTATTATTATTATTATCTATTATTATTACTATTATTATTATTTACTCTGTTATTATTCGAGACTATTATTATTATTATTATTATTTCATTCACCCTATTTCAAATACCCTAACTTTGCAGAAGTGAGAGAATATTACTTCGGACAGGGATTTCACAGGAATTGACAAGGGTTTGGCAGGGCCATGGCAGGGGTTTTGTACCTAGTGATACTCGCTTGCGTATATTCAGAGCTGATTTGCTGATTGTCGTCTTTCATAAACTGTCTAAAGAGCAATCTTTGTTCAATAGTAGAAAAACATTTTGACAACAAAAATGAACTCGCCCCCCTCCTTGTCAAAAATTATTCCTTTTGTATATTGGCTCAAACTTTGAATTGATTTATTTAGTTAAATAAAGCAAATCTTAACAGTGTTTCTTCAATGAACGGAAGAGTCCACTTTCTTGTTTATGATACTGTTTTCTGCCCGTGTTAAAAAAAACCATATCATTATATTTTCTTGATATCATGTTTCCAATTTATATTACAGCAGATTAATTGGAAATTTGGACTGTAGTCTGAAATGGACTCCATTGAGAAGTGACTGGTGATTATAAGGTATAGGTTATAAGGTCCTAGAGGACGCAAAACATCTTTTTTCAGGGATGTCTTCCGGCCTCACTCCCTGATCTTTCATTCTGTAATCAATATAGTGCGTAGAATATTGCCCTTATTACCAACTGCCAATAAATCCGAATAACATCATGAATATTTGTCCCAAATTTAAATTCTGATATCAAGAGGTAGGAAGATAGGAACCAAATCATTACTTAAAGAAATTATTTATTACGCAAAATGGACTCCGCCCCCTTTTGTTCTACTCTAAACCGATGCAGCACTCATCAGCCCGCAGAGCCTATATGGCCTTAGTCAGGTCCACTTCCGTCCAGGGGGAATATTAGCAACAACAACAAAAACAACATTTGTTACGGAAATGAAAGTGAAAAAAATCTGTGAGTCACTCATAAATATAAACATATAAAATTGATTTTCATCATGCAATGTAAGAGTAAACTTCGAAACAAATTTAGCCGGTCCCTATAAATACGTACTCTGTTTCTCGAAAATGCATTTAGTAGTTATAATATTTCATTCTTAGTAGAATTTCACTAACAGCATGGTTCATAACTTTCAAAAATGGACCATTTCGGCCATGTAATTTTTATAACTTATTAGAAAATTCATCGATTTGGTTATTCACTGTTCTCCTAAGGTTTGAAGAATTCAAGCTCTTTTAGGTATTTCACTACAAAAAAAGTTTATTTTTTAGATAAATAAATTAAATATTCAAATCCATTCTTAAAATTCGTAATGCAAGAATTATTGCTCAGTGTGAGATGCAACTTATCTGTGATTGCCAAAGAACAATTTTGGTCACAGAAATTCTATTTGATTTTTATCTTTAAAAATATTTATTTAAAATATAAAACTTTTTCTGAAGCAAACTAGTTTTTTCCTAAAGTAAAGATTTTCCTTTCAGTTGACTGATAGTAGGAATGAAATTAAAAATGGTACCTCCCCATTTCATCTAGATCAGTGGTTCCCAACCGGTGGTCCGCGGACCACAGGTAGTCTTCGAAAGTGGTCCGGCACCACATATAAAAAGTGCATATAAAGCAATGTTCGCTGAACTAGATGGACCGAATATATCCAATGACTATCAGGTGTTGAATTAAAATTTCTTAAAAGTTTAATATAATTATTTTATTATTAGAATATGATACATTAGAATGTGAGTACGTTAATCCTGTATCCACTTTGTCTGAGGGACCCCCAGGATGGTTCCCCCTCAAGTCGGTGTCTGTGTGTGTGTGTGGAGGGGGGTCCGCACACAGTTCAGTTTCTGGCTTAGTGGTCCACAAACTTCTACAGGGTGGGACCTACTGATCTAGATAATAAAGAGCATTAGGAAATTCAATACAAAAAACCCTTCACTTTAGTCCAAATATAGTAACATTTCTTTTTCTTTAATCATATTCCTTGTTTCTATAAAGTAATTATTTATTTTTTTGTATTGAATAATTGACAAAAAACCAAAGTTATATCAATGTACAGATTGTTGTATTTTCTTAAATTTTGCAATGTCTTATTCTTTCATATTTTGTAAATTTCATATTGTTTTTCTTGTTTATCCTTAATCATGTTAAGTGTAGAATACTCGAATGTCTCTATAATCCTCATAGATCATTTTTAATTTCATCTTATATAGAATGTAAATATGTTTCCAACAAGTTACCTAAGTAATGATATCATTAAAATACTGCATAATGTATATGAAAAAAAAATGCAAAATTAGTATCGTATAGTCCGGCGTATAACGCACACCTATTATCTTAAACTACATTTTAAAAATTTTAGGTATATTCTCCGTATAACATGTACCCCTTTTTTCACGAAAAAACCTGAAAATGAAGAAGTATGCTACGAGTTACGAATCAAAAAAATATTTACTGTCACATATTGGAAATATTAATGAAGTCCAGTAATGTTTGATATGATAGGGAATAAAACAATTGATGTGAAAGAAGCAAAAACGGTTCGCATTAAAACAACAGGTCACGAAAAATCTCACGTCACCATAGTGCTTTAATGCTTAGCGGACTGTACAAAATTAAAACCCATGGTTATTTTTAACAGAAAGACGATTCCGGTATGTAATTTCCCAAATGTTTTCCTCCAGGTTCACAAGAGAGGATGGATGGACGAAAACGTTGTAAAATTATGGATCCTGGTGCCTTCAAGAATCCAGAAAGTCTTTAAGTTTGGGACATGTTCAGATCCCATCTAACGGATAATTTGAAGAAATTGATAGAAGAGTGTAACACAGACATGACATTTATTCCAGATGGATTAACGCCATTAGTTCAGCCTTTAGGTAATGAGCAGGCAGATATGTTGGCGAAGAAGGGCACACAGATAGGTCAACAGCCAACCACAAGCTACTCATACCATTCTACAAAACTTTACATAAAAATCCAAATGAGACTTAGATGGAAAGCGGATCTCACTTCTCGTATTTCTTCAAGGAGTTGGACAAGAGTCAAGGACGAGATTGTGGACAGGTACCATATCCAAGGATGCTCAGCTCTGTTTGGGGACTTCGATATGAAAAGATATTGGAATGCTAGAGCCCTGCTGATGAGACATTGACCATTTTTCTCTTACTGTTCCTTGTGTTCTTTTCTGTAGAAGTTTGTAAGACGTCTGTCAGATTCTCTTGGTAATGGAAATTAAAAAAGTTCGGTCTTTAGATATGTGTATCAGTAAACCAATCAAAGGAAATTTAAAACTACAGAAGAATACGTGGATGTTCGAAGGGGAAAATAGTTAGAACAGGACGCCACATGCGTCATACCAGTGGAGAAATAGTGTGTAAGTGGATAATAAAAGCATAGAATGAAATTAAACCTAACATAATTCAAAAGTCATTTAAAAAATAAAGTATATCTAAGAATCTAGATGGAATGGAAGGTGTTTATTTATTTATGGATCAGAGTTACAGTGATGGTGAAGATGATACATAATTCGATGATGTGCCTGAAGATATAAGAGAAGACGAATATGACGAACTTTTCATGTTATCCGATAATGAAAAATTTTTAAGTTTATAAGATATGTCATTTGTTTTAAATAAACAGAATTCGGGTACATGTAGATATCTAATTTTTTATGCTCATATTTTCCTTATTATTAAATCTATCATTTTTATATCCGGCTTATAAAGCACGCCCGTAAATTTCGATCTTAATTTTTGTATTAAAAGTGCGCGTTATACGCAGAAATATACGGTACTTATACAAAGTGACTAACATTACAATTCTATTCCTTGATCACGAAGAAAATCAGATGCTGTTACAACTTGAATGATTGATTTTTGGGGGAATTTTCAAATTCCAAATCATAATACAATCCAAATTTACAATATTTTTTTTGCTATAAGCGACAAACATTTTCAAGGGAATACTATTTCAAAATGATCTTTTCATATTACAAAATGAATCCAGACATATTATCTTTTTAAAGCACTCCTTAAATATATTTCTCATTTCAAACGGAGGGTAAAAATCAAAACCCAAAAAAATTTTCATTAATATTTACGGTACAATTTTCACCGTTAGGAAACAATTCTAAAACATCCAATCTCTCTAAATGCTCCGAGGAATGTGCCCCAATATGCAGCTTAAAGTGTTCCGATTTAAAGAACAAATAGCTTCCATTTACTGGCACCCAAAAACATTTTTCTGTTCAAATGCAGCGAGCAATTTGGAAAGCTTATTAAACATGCTGAAATGTTTTTCAAAGTAGAATATCACATGCATTACTAGCGAGAGAAGAAGTCAATGAGACAGCGTTAAACATAGATCGAAGATAGTTTTTATTAAGCACAGCACCAATACATTTTCCACAAGAGTAATTGTTGTTGAAAAGAGAGGGCTCCGGTTATGTCTTTCTCAATTTTGATCCTCATCCTGTTAAATGGCAGAACTTTCCGCATCAAAGGGCTTTTAGAAAAATATAGACGTCGACTTGGAATTCATAGCTGAGAGTTACTTTTCAAAACCTTGAAAAGAACTTATTTGATATTCAAATACTCTTCAGGCTTCTCTTATAAAAATAAAAGGGATTTAAAAATGTACACAATTTGTGAATGTTTAACAAAAAGTGGTCTAAGTTCAATCTGTCTGACTATGATAGTATGACAAAAGAGATCTTTTTTACATTTTCCTCATAGGTATAGGTTTGTACTTTAAAGATAGATCTTTATGCGCTAGTGAAGAAACGTATAGCTTCTTAAAATCTACAATAAGTATTGATATTGAGAACTAGTTTAAAATTTAAATCAAAATGCTAACGTAGCACCTTTATTTGTGATTTATATATGGATAATTTACAAACGTTATTGATACAAATAAGTATAATTGCACAAATTATACACGAATAAACATGCATCTATTATTGAATAATAATACAAATATTTCATTTTTGTTCAACAACATTAGTATACAATAATTATAAAAGCACATTTTTATAAAGAAATACACACACACAAACACACACACACACACACACACACATATATATATATATATATATATATATATATATATATATATATATATATATATATATATACTGCTGGCCACCCAAATTGCAACACCAAGAAAGACAAGAGATATCACAACAAAATTTATTTTGTAGATAACATGTTGACTAAGTATCAAATGATTAAATTTATAGACTTCTGTGAAGTGTGGTTCCTGCAAAAATCAGTAGCCAGAGTAGCCGCCATTGTTGGAGATCACCGCTGCCACACGCCTCGGCATTGATTCATAGAGACTTTGGATGAGTTCTTGGGGTACAGCAGACCAAGCAGCTTCCACACGTTGCCAAAGTTGATCTGCTGTGGCAGCTGGGGATGGAATCTAGGTCAATCGTAGAGCAACCATGAACCACATGTTTTCTATCGGCGAAAGATCCAGAGAGCGAGGCGGCCAGGGAAGCAATTCAATCTGGCGATTGACGAAGAACCGTTGGACAATGCGTGCCACGTGTGGTCGCGCATTATCCAGTTGAAATATGGCTGTGGGCAAGCCCTGAAGGTAAGGAAGGACAACTGGCTACAATACCTCGGAGATGTAGCGCTGGCTGTTTAAAGTACCGGCAATGCGTACTAGAGGTGTGCGAGAGTGATATCCAATACCGCCCCATACCATAATACCCGGTGCAGGACCAGTGTGGCGGTGCATAACGCAGCTGTTCAGCATCGACTCTTCACGGTGTCTCCAGACTCGAATGCGACCATCGTGGTGTTGCAGACAGAAGTGTGACTCGACAGTAAAGACAATTTCATTCCATTCTGCCGTCCACATCCTTCTGTCATCGCACCATTGGCGGCGGAGACGTCTGTGGTTCTGCGACAAGGGTAGACAAAGCAGTGGACGTCTTGCGGACAGACCACTCTGCTGTAAACGGCGTCGAATGGTACGCGCAGACACTGGATGATGCGTTACAGACTGCATGTGCTGTGCTATAGTTCGTGATGTGACTGAGCGATCCGTCACTGCAATGCGCACAATTTGCCTGTCAGCACGTGAAGTGGTGCGCTGAGGTGGATGCGATCGAACACGCCGGTCCGTCGTACCTCCCTGCATCCAACGATCACATATCCGCATTACAGTTGTTTGGTTTCGTCCAACACGACTACCGATTTTCCTGAAAGATAATCCACAATCTCGGTAGGCCACTATCCTTCCTCTGTCGAACTCGGATACTTGATCAAAAGATGATCGCTGTTTTCGACGAGGCATAATTGATAGTTTTATTGAAAAAACCACAAGAAAAACACAATTGCCGAACTTGAAATCGTCGAAATCTCCAAGCCTTAAATAGCGCTTTGAAGTGGCACACAGGCGCGCCTGATGTGCGTCTGCGCTGAAATTCTAATCATTTGCATATTGCCTCCGCTAATGCATGTTGTAAATTTCATGTTATTTGCATTTTTCCTTCAGGGTGTTGCATTTACAGTGGCCAGCAGTGTATATATATATATATATATGCTCATAGAAAAAATGTTCCCCTACCTGGTGAGCTGTAAACATTAATTTGAAACTAGTGGTCAATTTAAGATTTTTTGTGGAACCTGTGGGTTTGTCTTTTAGTGTCCTCAGCAAGTTTAATGTAAATCGTTGGTTTACCTGTTCGGTGTTCCCTCAATGATTTAACCAACAAATAAACGAATGAAAAGGTAGAGAAATAAGCTTCAAACACTCTAAAATTTTATAATGGCGAATTCACTTCATATCTGTATCTTTTCGTCAAAGTTTTGCAGTGAGTATTTCATCGCGTTTTATGTGTAGTTTAGCCTGGGTCGAGAAACATAGAAACTTATCTATCCCATTTGAACAAGTCTGAACTGGCACGAGTCAAAAGACTAATATACAAAATACTTTACAAAATAGTTATATTAAATTAACATATATTAAGGATAAATTAACGTTAAATTTACAAATCAAAAAAGCCAACATGAAACTTTTCAGTTCAGTTTCATTGGTAAAATTCTGTTGATTAAGCTTGTAGAGGTAATTAGATCAATCATAACTGAATATGTCGCTTATTTATAAAAAATCAACCAATTTCAATAAAGTTCATGTAAGAACGCTTACTTTGAAATTCTTAAATTCAATATTTTATTTAATGCAGTTTATTAGTAATATGTAATCGCTATTCATTGTTTTGAAAAAGATATTTTCCCCTATTAGTGAAAATTAATTTCATTTTTTCTAAAAGAAAAAAAAAAATTCTTGTTTTATAGCAGCTTTTAATATATATTACTATTGAACTTATCGTTATTTTCCTAAAAATACTTTTCCTGCAAACAAGAGACCTCTTTCATTGGAAAGATAGCAGCAATGAAATTTGAAATTGACCTATATCTCTTTTCTAAAGCTACAGATCAATAAATTTGAAATATGATATAACAATACCTGTGATTTCTTAGCCCTTGGCATTATTTAAACGAAATCTGTACTATTCATTTAATTTTTGCTTCTATAAAGCTGTGCTCTTACAAATATGTTACTATTGTAAACAATAGTTTGTTTACATATGATAAATAGCATAAGAGCACGATGAATTTTATTACATAGCAAACTTTTAAATGTCATTATCCGCCTATTTACATTAGAGCTTTTAAATTTTTATATTTGACAGTAAAATGCATAAACTTGATATTTTTTTATCACAAAAATTTATATGCTATAAACGTAACTTGAAAATGCTTTCAAACGACATAATTAATTCAGTCAATATCGATCGCACGTAAATTAATGCTAATCGATAAAATACTTTTAAAGTTATTCTACACGCTATTCGGGTTCTTTTCACTCTTTGGACAAGCTCTTTAAAAAAATAAATAAATTATTGGATATTTGGGCTTTCGAATATGCGGCTTTGTTTACAGAAAATAAATTTTACCAAGAAACCTAGCCTTAAGAAATCTAAAAAAAGGCACTGATTTTCATACGCTCTTAGCTTTACTAATTAAACTTCTCTTTTCAATGAAACCTTTCCAAGAAGAATATTTTCATCTTTTAATAACGAATTTTTGTCAATTATGGTTAATCAATAGATTTAATTTATATCACTTTAGTATATAATCAGTAAAGTTCTGTGTTTGTAAGACATTCTAACAGAAATTTTGGTATTATAAAGATTTTAAATTGCGCAGCTCAGTTTTGCAAAACTAAGTATAAGTTTATAATTTTATGGAGGGCAATATCGAGACTTTTTTTATTCAGTGTCCCAGAAAAATATGCTGGCTTTCCTGTGATTTAACTATTGATACATTAATAACATACAGCTTATTATCCTACTGATTTATGCCCTGATATTCAGTATCTTGTCTTAGAATGTGTAAATTCAGTAGTGAATTATATGGAAAAATTATTAGATTTTTGATTTCTCGTTTTCAGTTATAACCATCTTACAAATTGATCCACTACCATGGATAAACCGATTAGTAAGAAATTTTCATTTCTAGTACCCTTCAGAATATATCTAGAATTTTAAACAAAGTATATGATAAAATTGCAAGCAAGCTTCAAAATGTGTTTAAGGGGGTACACTTCCTTTGACTACACTGAAATGACCGTAAACATGATCAAATTCGACTACTGAAACTCCAATAATATTAATATATATACATATAATTTTTCAATATCAAAATTACAATTCTTCAGTTATATTTTATGCAAAAATAGAACTTGTAAATCCGTAAATACTTTTTAGATTTTATTTTTAAATGTACACATTACTAAAAAGGAAAAAAAAATCATTGGATGTTTCGCGCATCATAAAATTAAGAAATATGCATACAGAAACTATTTTTTGGTCAAATTAAATTCATAATATACTCAAGTTTAATGTAAAACCAAAAAATATGCAAAAAATATAGTTTAAATTGAAAAAATTACATAAAATTAAAAAAAATTAAAATTTAGCAATTTTTTAAAAACATTTTCAAGTGTAAAAAATGTTTTTTTAAATAAATTTTTACTTTTTTGGTTACGGTATGTAAAGAAGCTCTTAAAATACAAATCTGATAAAAATTTTGTGTGTCTAGCACACATAGTTTGGGAGTAACAGTGCGCGTAATCCAAAAATTTACATATATGAGAAAACTGAAGTTGGAATATACAAGGCCATGGCAACAGTGTGAGCTTTACATAAACTATCACTCGAGAAATAATGCGATTTTTTTATGCGGTTTCTTGCAAATTGTTTAGAAAGGTCCCAAAAATCAAAATATAGAAAAATACCAAAAATCGATTTTTTTTTGAAGTTTTAAAGGTGGTGTGCCCCCTTAAAAATTTTCACATGCATTTGCATTATTTGAAAGCTATTTATTGCGTTTAATCAAATATAATGGGAACATGAAATGAATAACAAAATTAATTTTTATGGGAAAAAATATTTTTACATGTTTTTACTATACTCTAGGACATTGTACAAGCATAAATATCGCTTTGTCAGTTAGTAAGTAATGTATCTATACAATAAAAACAGTCTATGCTTACTATGTACAAAGTCTATATAAACTGAATATATATAATAAAAATTGCTTATCAACAACCGATCAAAATATTTTAAATCTATTGATAATCATTCTTATTTACAGGAAGGTTTTAAAACGAGGAGGTCCCGGCGAAAATTTCACCTGCGAATAAAATACGATAAATTTTATAGTGAGGTTGGTGGCTTGTAGTGGAATGACAGAAAAACCGGTTCATTTGTAGCCACTGTTTATTTGTTAAATAACAATGGTGCGTAAGGATGATACAAAACCGATTGCAAAACACCTTTGGACACAAAATTGGAGGTGAAGCATAACACAAAACAGGGAAGCATGAGATGTCGCTCATGCTTCCCTGTTTTGAAATTCAGAAAGAACGCAATTTCTGAATGAAACAAATTTATTCAGAATATAAAATATAATAATAAATATAATTATATTTATTTTTATGTTTTATATTCTAAAAAATAATTATAATTAATAATTATAACTATTAAATTTATATTTCAATATCTACTAGATGTATTACCCGGCTTCGTTCGGGATTCAGTTTCTGTTATTATTTTTTTCCAATGATTAGCCTCATGTTATGATGTTCTAAAGTTTTCGCTAAAATTCTTTTGCGGTAGCAAATAGCATTAGTTTGTTGTCGGTGCTGTCGTTGTGCATCGTTTTTCTCTCCTTTCGATGTTGAAGCTCGAAGACGATCGTATGTTCGACGCTTTAAAAGTTTCTTCATCAGTCTCACTGCTTCGGATCACTACAATTCGAATTCTGTTGCCTTCGAGCTCTTGGGAATGTTTTGTCTTCAGATTCTTGTGTGCGCCTAACTGCATTTTGAGTTATGTTGGCTTCGCGCGCTTGGGAATGTTTTTCTTCAGATTCTTGTGTTCGTCTAACTGCATTTCGATTTCTGTTGGCTTCCCGCTCTTCTGTTTTTTTTTCATCACATTGCTCATTTCTCAACAATCTTTGACATTTTGCCCTTACTTCTGCAGGATTAAAAGTTGCTCTCCTCTTTTTGGGCATTTTAAAGCATTAATTTACAGCTAGTCAATAACGTTTGAATGGATTTATTATTATAGAAAAAGAATCAATAATGTTTGAATAGATTGAGATCACATTCAATATTAAAACACAGAAAATCTGATAATTATTATAGAAAAAGTATGCACACGTATTTCATGCTCGGAATTCTTTCTCAAAACTAAATCGTCTTCTACGCTTCAATGCCACTTTCAGACTTTCTTAATTATAATATACACGTATTTCATGATTGTAATTCTTTCTCGAAACTAAATCATCTGCTATGTTTCAATGTTACTTCAGTTATATAAATAATCGTGTCAAGGCTAAACGCACGTGTTTCTAGATAAGTGAACGTGTCCTTTAGTATATTTGAGTTTGAACAGGTAGCTTGGGATAGTTTCAATTCATGAAATGGATAGATAATACATTCATTGAAAATGAATGACTTTCCATCCTTATATTTTCATTTTTAAAAAGAAATATTCCGGCGTTGCCACGTATATGAAAATAATATATCAAATTCATTCTTGCATGCGCCAATATATCAATAAATCACGTTTTTAATTCATGTCTATTTATTTTTACGGAAATTCTATAATTTAAGTGGCAACAATGAAATGTTACAATGGCTTTGAACAAGTATATCCATTGATACCGCGCAAACTTGTTCTAACATAATTCGGGAATGGAACGTCGTAGAGGGATGAAAATAGTCTATAACCTTCGCGCAAGTTCAAGCAATAAGTTGACCAAGTTTCATCGCAATCGGATGATCGGTACGGCAGCGCATAAAATACGAACAAACAAACATTCATTTTTATATATATACTAGCTGTACCCAGCCACCCGTTGCTGTGGCTCAGTCTGGTTAAATGGAAAAGAAAGAAAAGAGAAAGCACGTTTCTAATATGTTTAATTTATAAAGGCTGCAAAGCTGTTACTCATTTAGCTCTACCCAGGGGGCACGTGTAGCTTAAAGTATGCTACGGACGCGAGTAATGTTACCCACCAACATATTTTATAGTTCAGTTTTTAGTACTTGCTTGTTTTATGTAATACCTTGGAGAAAGAATTGTGTTCCCCTTCGCCCGCTGCATTGGAAATAAATTTTTTTTAAATGTTTAATTTTACAATACTTGTGGGTATAAAATATTTTTTGTTGTTCCATTGTCTGTACAGATATATAGATTGTCTGGTTTTACGACTCTAGAACAAGCAACATATAATTGTCCATGTGAGAATCAATCCGTGTCTAAATCTAACCCGCACAATTGTAAAGATTGGTCCTGAGCTTTATTGATGGTGATTGCAAACGGCAATCTAATTGGGAATTGCAATCTCCTAAATTTAAATGGCATATCCGTTGGAATCATGGGAATGCGAGGAGTGAGGACATCTTCACCTTTGAATGGTCCTGTTAAGATCGTTCCTTCTACGACGTTGCTCAGTATTTTTTTTACTGCAAGTCGCGTGCCTTTGCAAAGCTTTGGTTGGTTGATATTTCACAACATTATAATTGGAAAACCGATTTTCAATTGCAGTACGTGCGGTGGCATCCCTGGCAGATCGAGTGAATTCAATAATTCTGTTGGATAATGAACCGCTTCATCCGCTTCCATAACAGTGTCGACGCACATGTATGTGACTGCCTCGCTTTGAATGTTATACTGAATGATATTGTTAAGTTCGTAGACGTCTTTGTTCTTGGCGGCAAGCTCGTTCACTCATCCAATCATGATTCTTATAATTGGTTTGAATATTGGGAAATACTTTATCAACCAATTCTTCTTTTGATGATACTAAATTGCAGAAGTTATGAGGCAATGAAATTCGTCCTGATGTCAGTTCAACCGGCAACTTTCCGTTCCCAATTTCCAGCAATTGATGTGAGAATAACTCACCTGATCGATCGTTTTGCAGATGGACACTCATATTTGTAGATAATTTCAACGTCTTTACGTGTCGACACAATGTAGAGTACTTCAGGCAAGCATTTATTTCGTCCGCTGGTGTCGATCGAGGAATTATAGGTAATGTTTGCCTGAAATCTCCTGCAAGCAATATTAATGCGTTCCCAAACGGTATGATGTTTCCACGCAAATCTTGCAATAATCGATCAAGAGCCGCGAGCGACTTTTTGTGTGCCATTGTACATTCATCCCAAACAATAAGTTTGCCTTTCTGCAATACTTTTCCCATGCCGGATGCTTCGGAAATGTTGCACGTGGGAGTTTCAATGAATTGCATATGTCCAATGGCAGTTTCAAAGCGGAATGTGCAGTTCTTCCTCCTGATAGCAATGTCGGAGCTATTCCGGACGACGCAAGATCTAAGGCCATGCCATTTTGGGATCGAATTGTTGCCAGAATCAATCTAATTAGGAACTTTTTACCAGTCCTCCTGGCGCATCTAAGAAGAAGATTTCTCCAACCCCGTTATTGACAGTTTGCATTATTTGATCGTAAATGCCTTTTTGCTCAAGCGTTAGCTCAGGAATATTTGATTGCACGAACGACAAAAGATCCCCTGTTGTAATTTTGTTCACGACGCAATTTTAAATTAAACGAAGTATCAGCAGATCGATTCGGTGATGGCATTCCCAATTGATTGAGAACTTGTTCGCAAATTTCTAAGCACAAATCTTCAATCATTATCAACGCTTCGTTGTAGATTTCTGCTGTGAAATCCATATTCATATTTGAATTTTCCTCGCGTATTCGACGGAAAATATCTTCAGCCATGTGCGGTCTCTTACCTCTTCGATCGTCTTTCATTGTCTAGAACGATCCCTGCGTACTTTATGACCTATGGGGACTGCTGATAGTGGGATCGCACCCCACCGTGACAAATTTCTGTTCTGAGGGGAAAGGGAAAGACATTTCTCGTTTGCCGTAAAATATTTAGTATAGCGTGTGTTTAAAAACAAAGTATGTTTATACCTGTAACAGGTGTGGCATCTATATAATAGGTATATAAAAACACTCACATATTGGAATGCAACGTTGTATCAAAATTTCAAAGAAATCAGTGAAGAACTTTCCGAGATTTGAGGTTTTGAACAAACGAACATTTACATTTTTACTTATATAGATAGATATAAATTTATTCAGAATATAAATTTAGATATTTTTATTCAGAATATAATATATCTAAATTTATTCAGAATATTTTTTGTGGAATTGTAATTTTTTGTTTTTTACGACAAAACAGTTGTAGACAATATTAAAAGTTAAGTATGGCACAAACTCGTGGGAAATGCGATATTTAATAGAGTTTAAATGGCAAAATTTTAAGAGGTTTTATATTTGCATTATAAAACCTCTTTGTACACACTATTTGACCTTGCCGTATCGCCGCATCCAAGGAAAGAACTCTAGGGTAAAAAAACTCAGTTTTTAACTTCGATTTTCAAAGAAACAATACAATGTGTCATTCTAAATAAACAATTCGTGAAAAGCGGAGAACTTAATCTTTAAAATGGTACCTTATTATCGATTTTGCTTAAGTATGAAGGGAGAAAAAGGGAGCGTTGCGAAAATCACCTTCTAGAAATAATATCTATGGTACTGCACATCCAAGACATTCGGAACATATGCTTTTAACGAGCTGATAATCACAGAGTTCATGTAAATATGTCCTGATGCCATTGACAATAATATGTCCCCCAAAAATATGTTGCCATCGATCAGATAATCTTTCATGAAAAATGTTTAAACATCTTAGAGGGTATATAATAAGAAAGAAAATTATTTATTCAGTGTGCGAATGATATTAAAGAAAGAAGAAAATATTTGGCAGTCTCATATTCTTAAATTTTTATGTTTTCCTATTTCATGTATTAAAATAAACTGATATAAATTCAGATTGATACATAGCATTATGAATCAGTTTTGAAACATGTGAAACGTGGAGGCCTATTTTGCATAGTTTTAAACACAAATAAGAGATATATGTTCAATACAAGTACACGAAGAAGATTAAACATAGTGATGCGTACCCAATAATTCCCAAGAGACAGGCGTGAATGCTATTTATTAAATATTTCGGATATTAAAAAAAAAATTCAAAATATTAAGTAAATACTACAAAAATGCCTCGTTTGAAAGTTTGGTCACTGGGGATTGGGACTTTTGAAGTAAGTGCAATTTTTTTTCGAGACCATTTTCTCTTTCATAATAGAACAGACCAGTGCTTCTCAACCTTCTTCCCGCATGGCGGCACGTGCGCCCGCAAACGTGTTGGAATGCACCTGACTTTATTACCATGTTTTTATTAACTTGCTTTCCTGTTTGTGTGTTTGTGTGTGTGTTTGTCAAGTACAAATCTTGCAATCGATTTTTAACTAACTTCCCGACTAGCTAGACATTTGAAACATTTAGAAAAGTTAAGAACACGATGACAATGCATTTTTTAATACTTTAGCCATCTTTAAGCAGAATTAAATTAATTTTCAGTTATTTTCAGTTAATTTTGTTTTGTAGACTGATGCAGCCATCTATTGGCCGGAAGAGGAACGAAAAGTTAAATGTAAGTTAACTTCATTTTCTTTCAAGTTGATGGGATAATTCATGAAAAAAATTTTAAAAAAGTATTTATTAATACATAGAATTGTCAAGTTTATATGATTCAACAGAAAATTTAAAAACATGGTGTATAAAAAGTTCTTTTTATCTTGTAATTATTTTGAAATTTCTGTTACATATTTTATTATTTACTGAGTTGAGTAAAAATGTGTAAAGCAAGAAAATTACGAAAAATTAGCTAATTCAGTTCAGCAAAAAATTCGATTAAATTTTAAACAAGGTATTTATAAGTAATAGACCTATTTTTACTACTTATTTTTTTAAATTTGCATGTATCTACTTATAAAATAAAATAATCAAAATTTTATTTATTTTTTTTCTTTTTTTCATTATTTTTTAAAGCATAATCATTGTAATAATATTAGAAGGTTGGTAACGTACTGTTGAATCAAAGCTATTTCTATTATGTAAATAAGGAACATTGGTTATAGAAAACCATTGGTTGTTCCCGCCATGCTCTCTTAAAGGTTCGATGTGCTCTCGACCCTGGAAAGGTTGAGAACCACTGGACTAGACCCCATACAGATGCTTGTAGCTGTCGGGGGCTTATGTCTGAGTAAGAGGGAAATGGAATCGATGAGAAGCATTGAAATAAATTTAAGTATGAGAAGATAGAAAGTGATCTATATATTTTTTTGTCATAATAGAACAGTTCCAGGGAAGGAAGGAACTTTACACAAATTAAAAAATTAATACCGAACAAGAATGTGAACCACAAATCTAAATCAGTCTAAAAGCTAAAGTTCAAAAGAGCCGTGCAAAAATTCAAGTATAAAATAATGGTTGAATGTTTTAGTTGCTTGTAAAACGAATAGAAATATTTTAAACAAACTATATCTTTAATGTGATAAAGTCCCTTTTTACGGTAAAAATAAACTACACTTCGAATCTGATATTGGGAGGACTTTTGACGATATAAGTCATGCTATCCATTTGAAATATTGCGTTAAAAAGCATGAATTACTTTCATATGATGAGAAATAAAATTTCTTTATATAATTGATACTTTATTTAGAAATCGTATTATATATTTTGCTGTGTTTAAATATTTCATGTAATATAGCTTGACAGAAAAGAAAAAAAACGTGACAAAGATGCATTATCTAAATGATATCATTAAGCGTGTGGCCTTGGATATAAACATTAAAATCAATATTTAATACATTTTGGAAATTTATCTGTACGTGAGAGCTTTTTATGTAGGGCCGTTAAGCATGTTGAATCGATAACGATAAAGGGGATTTTCTGTGTAGTATGCAAACATACTGAACCTGAGCGAATAGGATTATATGTTATTATTCGGAATAGCCCATCAGCTGGGATGAAAGGGATAGAAATTTATCGTTTTTTTGTCGGATAATTTGCTAATAACGTTATAAGGAGAAACACGAATCAATAAAAGTTCATTTTCTAAAGAGAAATTTTGAAAAACATGGACGATCAATTTACGGATTAAAACTTGAAGTTTTTATCCTTCATGTATTCAAATAATTTAAACAGAGGAAGCTAAAATTTAGATCTAGAGCTAAAAACATCTTTGTCTAGAGCTCCCTTAAGTATCTGAAGAATTCTTAAAAGATTGAAAGAAAATGCTTTCAGAAAGTGGTAGAATTTTATGCTAAGAAAGATCATTTAAAATGATGTTAAGTCGTTTGATTATACATATAATTACGGAATAATTGCATTCAGAACAAAGTGCACTTTTTTTCTGATACTTTTAAAACCTACCTTTAATTCCTCTTTTATTCTTTTCAAAATTACCAAAGCTTTTATTTAAAAGACATAGTCCTATTGAGCTTCCTCTATAAACAGGTAGTCTAGAGTAAGCTCGGATTCTGGATATTTTCATAAAAGGGAGATAAAAGTGCCGTGGGGATTTGAAAAGGAAGTACAAAATACTAGCATTTCCGTTTTTTGGAAGCTCTCTTTGTGCATTTTGTATTTAAGAGACACTTATATCAGCATGTGTTCTCACTGTTAGAGAGAAATATGAATATCTGCATGGAAGTCCAAAAGTGGAAATAGTTCTTAATATCTGCTTCGTAGAAAGCCGTTGCTTACAGTACAGAAGATATAGTCGTATGGGACCTGTTTGTGTGGAAGCATTCAGATACTGATAAAATGTTAAAAGATGGTTTACTTCCGATCGTATATCTTAGCTATCACTTAATATCTTACCGATTAATGGCGACTTATTGATTTCATTTATAACTTTAGTGTATATTAGCGTTATTGTGAAGGCGTTTCCGGTCATTTGCTAGAGTTTCCAATGTTATTTTTCAGGCGTAGAAAAGTCAAGAAATATTTCACTTCATAAATTTACTTCATTCCCTGCCTCTTTACTCTTTGATATTTAGGCTGTTGTGTACTAACCCTATTGGATTCGCTCACCTCAATGTCAACCTACGGAGAGAATTTGTCTACCCTTCACAGTTACCGATACACAAATACTGATAATACAATAAAAATGGTATTTTTAAATAGCCCGAACTTTTCTGCACCTTACAACATGGTACATTTTATAAATTTCGATCGCCAAAGGAATTGATGAGCTTTGAAAACACACTTAACCAGATTTTTTTTCGCTAATAACTGAAATTTGAGAATATTTGCATTTTTTTAGTGAAAAATGTGCCAAGGTGTGAAATTCTTTTCACTACTACGGAGAACAATTTTATTAAAAAAAATATCTTTCAATCCAAAAATCCTTAGACAAATTTTCTCCATAGGTTAACACTGAAGTGAGTGAATCCAATAGGGTTAGTACACAGCAGCCTTAAGTTGTTATCAGATTGATCTGCATCCATAAACCTTGGAGAAAATTACAATTCTTTCATACCAACGCATTGCCCTATAACCCTATTCATTACTTTCAAAACTATGCATCACTTTCTTCAATATATGCAGAACAATCCCCTTTTATACTTTTGTAAAGAAAACATATATAAATCATAATTTCTAGCTCAAAATCTCGCAATTATATAGAAATAAATTGCTCCCATTTGCGGTGCGAAAACCTTTTTTTTCTGTATAATTTCAAGTTCCATCAAGAGAGCGTATTAAACGTGTTGCAATGTCTCAAATAAATTTTCTTGTACATTACTTATAAAAAGACATAGGAGCAAAATAAAGCCGTAGAAAGATCATTTATAAAAGAATCGTTAACTTTCTGCAAGCAAAGTCATTTTCAGCCGAGAAGCTTCAGTCTGAAGAAAACTTCGCATTTAAGTCCCTCTTTGGTTAAAAGATGTTCTTGCTTAATGGAAACGCATCTCCTCACGTAAAGGCTTTAAGAAAATAACAGGCGTTAGTAGAAATTCTTTCACAGCGAAAGGTCGTTTGGAGTGGAATACAGAAAAAGAATACTCCGAAAAAGACATTTTATGGAATTTAATTTTTATATATGCGTATCCTTGAATGTTTTGGGTGCGTTATTTTTCTAGTTTTTGTACCATACGATGCTGATAATAAAAAAATAAATATTCAGGTTTTTTTAAAGAATTTTTTTAATTCTCGTTCTTGAAACATTTACTGTCGTTAAACTAGACTGTTAAAAGCTCTAAAATATGCTTACAATTTACATTTTTTCCACTCTGTGTAAACTTTTTGTTTTTATGTACATCGTTAGCCAGCACACAATTCTACTTTGAGACGCATTGGTGTATAGTATAAACAAAATATTGAGTCACTAACGAGAAAATTTTCAAAAGTTTGTATTTTTCTTTGAAACTGCTTTTGTGTTTGATTTCCCTCCCCGACAAGTTTGAGAATACAGAATATTCATGTTTGATATATGTGAACTGTTTTTGTTATTGAGTTGTGAAGTAAAAAATCATTTATTCCTACAAACTGAGTAAATGGGTTGTTGTTTTAAATGCCCGTGTTTTCTGTATAATTCATTGCTCTCACAAACTTAAGAATAGGACCGTTATTTGATCAATTTTTGGCTTAAAGGGGATTGTGGATACAAATATGATAAAATGTAAGAAACATATTACACAAACGTGTTTAAACGTCATGTAAAGAGTAGAAAATTGTTTTTGAGGAAACATATATCTTTCGCTGAATTTTTATCAGATCAAAAATAAAAAAAGTTAAAAGTAGGAAAATGTAAAAAAAAAATATTTAAGAATTTTTATTCGGTTCAAATCTCCATTTATTTGCGAAACACTGCCCATAAATATTGCTCAGCTATCTCAATGGAATAAACTAATACTGGTGACTCATATATGCTATTAAAAGGAAGTAGTGATTTCATAATTTTTCCCTTATAGTTCTTGATGCTATTCAGCATTAGTATTAAAAACAATTTCCTTTTAAGGCTAACTATTACTGCATTGTAAATGAAAAATAAAAAGACATATATTACTCATATATATTTCTATATCCTCTCATTCCTTACTATTTCACAATGCTTCACTCGTTCTCGATTGGTGAAAAGCTAAGATTAATTCTTTTGGGCTCTATTGAAAATAAATGTGGAGATGAATACCGTATCAAGTAAAAGTAGTTTGTAGACTACTTTAAGGGATTCTTTAGATTAAAATATAAACAAAAATAAAATCAAACATTAATGGAAGTCTTAGAAATAAGGTATTATTTTTTGAATCACATATTACACACACCAAAATCCCCCTTTTCATTTGCAGACCTGCCT
Source organism: Dolomedes plantarius (assembly GCA_907164885.2). Taxonomy (NCBI): domain Eukaryota; kingdom Metazoa; phylum Arthropoda; class Arachnida; order Araneae; family Dolomedidae; genus Dolomedes; species Dolomedes plantarius. The sequence goes on along the minus strand of OU015493.1, from coordinate 55,324,702 downwards.
AGGTAGGTATGCATACAGCATTCCGCAGCTGAGGTTTGGTTGTTTTCAATCCTTTAAAAGTTAATTAGGCGCGTTTATAAAAGTAAAGCGAATAATAGTGTGATGCACTGAGTGTGTTATTCTTTTACGTCGAAAAAAATGAAAATTAGGGATTTCGTGACCAAGAACCAAGAGGTGGGAACCCTTTTAATAACTTTTACATGCCAAATTGGGAAGAAAACAGCTAGTCACTTTATTTGGAATATATGTACAAACCCCAGTTTTCTTCCAATAATGTTGGCCAATCTAATCTAATCTTTCTCAGATGACAAAAAAAAAAATCTTGAATCTACAAAGGTTTATCAGAATCATGAAAAACCTGACCGCTTTCGAATAGCTTTTTATCATTGAATTGAAGGTCTTTGACTTGCAAAGAAACCTGGATTTGACCCCTGGGATAGACTAATATAAATCTTGTACAAAAGATTTTGAAATTTGGTACATCCTGCAGCATCTGTCCTAACGGTTCCAATAACTTTGGAGGAGCAGTATGAGATCAAAACTTTCTCTCCACATGTTTAAACAAACTTACAATTTCGTTAAGATCAGGCTGCTGAGGTGGTCGGGATTAAACCGCACGCTGGCACGCTTTACAAACTGCACGGGTGTGTTATCGTCTGTAAAGCACGGGAGATCATTAAGAAATAACGCTTGCCCAGTAGGATGCATGATTGGAGTCTTCCGGAGTGGTTACGTATACTTCCAATGCTACAGGAAATTGAAGATCTATTAAGGGTCATAGGGAATGCCAGAGATAGCACCCCAGAGCATCAGAGAGCCACGACCGTGCTTGAAAGTGGGCACTAAGCAGTCGGAACAACACGTATCGTATGGAGTAGCGGGTGGTTTCTGGACAGCAACATGGCTAGGTTTAGGCAGTTTTCTTGCAGGTCTCGACGAACTTTCATTTCTTAAATAGCATCATTACTACATCAATTCATCTTTTTTGTTTTAAAAATCTGCTAAACTTTAGTCCTAAGTTTTCTTCATACGGTCGTACTGCCTTTCCTTTGCTGACATCTTCGTGTACTGTCCACCTTTTTCATTTAGAGACAACATCTTGATCAGTTTAATTGCGTGTCAATATCTGATACCGTGCCTCTTACTACAACAATACGTACTACATACTACAACTCGTGCCTCGTACTACATGCTACAACAATATTTGCCGTTTTAGTAACAGAAGATCCAGTAAGCATTCCGCCTATTATCATAGCTGTCTGTAAGTCACTCAGATCGGACATTTTGCCCGTTAATTCTACAACATCTAATTCTATGTCGACTGTACTACTGCGTGATAGCTGATACTCTGTTATATACCTATTCATCCTATTATATACTCCTACTCTCCAATGTCTACGCTGTCGTCGTAACATCGCCACAGGCCATAGAGATGACGTATTTTTTAAGCGGAGTTTCCATTATTTTGATAACTCCCCAGTAGGTATGTTTTATCGACGTACTAGGCTTGAAATTTCAGCTTAGATAAAAGTATAATTCATTTTGGTGCTTGATATGATTTATTCTTTTTTCTAAAATTAAAGAAAATACAACTGAGTGTAAAATAATTATAACTTAAGGCTATAAATTTTATTTGAGGACGAAGAACAAAGCAAAATGAGCATTTATTACAACATGACATGGTTACCTAATACTCATGAAATAAAATAAAAAATAACCCTGACAGCTTTCTAATGTAATATTTCTATCTTATCGTTGTTCACTCAATTTTTTTATTCTTGCTTGAATGGGTAAGGCTAGTCCACAAAGAGAAAGTTACAGCAATTTCTGATATAAGAAATAAACTATTGTAATATTAATTTTGAGTAGTGTGTTGAAAAAGTTTTCCTGACACATCTGACTTACAACACATCAGTTAGGAAATACTGGTGTAAGTTTCCATTCTGTTAGACAGGTTCTTGGCCACTTTAGATAACCGCTAATTTATCTGTTGTTTCCATTTCCTGCTATTCGCAAGAGTCCAGTTATTCTGAGTGAGCCCATTGCAATCTATTCTGAATGAACTTGAAATTTTTTGAATTGACTTTTCTCATCTCAGTGCTCCTTATGTAATTCTCTTTTACTCCTTTTTCATTTCTCACATAAAACTTTAATTTTCGCCCGACGGCTAGAGACATTTTTTAAATTGTGAAAGATGGAACAAAATGGAGAGAAAAAACAAAAAGGTACTGATCCTTAAAAAGGGAAAATGGTTACAAGGCAATCAATACAATGTTGCTTTGCATTGCGAAGTAAATTATCTACAAATTGTTAAAAATGAGGAAGAGCTCTAATCAATGAGAAATCCAGATTACTCTAAAATTATATTTCTCTTAGAATTTCTCTATCACAACTACGCAAAATGTTGATAAATATATTCTCAAGGCGTGAAATTATTAAGTTTTTTCGTACGTTGACGATCATTTTTCCAGTATTACAGATCATTTATTTTGCTTATTCTCATATATTCTCAGGGTATGTTTGCTTATATATCATATGAGATGAATGATGTGTTCATATCCAAGAAAAATGTGTTTACAGAGTTCAAAATATAACCTCCGCTATAAACTCATATTTTCTGAATAATTTATCGATATACAGAAACTTAAACACTATCAATGAATACTTCAGAAAATGAATACAAAAGATGATCGATAGCGCTGAAGAAATTTTTAATTCTGATAGATTTTGAAGATAGTTTTTTTCAATTAGTATGGCCTTAACGTTTTCTTTAAAATATACATAAAGGAAACTGTTCACTGTCTTGAATACGCTTTAATAATAACACTGTAATACACATGTTCCCATATGTCAGTTTTATCCTTGTGTAAAATAAAACCACTAGGCCGAGAAATGATCATTGAACTTTTCTGGACAAAAGTACTGACATATTAAATTGTCTTATAACCTTCATATTCTTTTATTTCTGATAATATCATAAGGCCATTGACCTCCTATCCGAATCCTTAAAGTGTTCGGAGGCAACTTTGAGGACCATTCTGCAACGCATGGACCCTTCTATAAATTTTTCTTTTTCTTTAACTACTAATGGGTAGCTTAGAACACTTACGACCGTATCTTTCGGTTTAAATCGCGGATGCCCAATCTTTTGGCTTGCCTAGGCCTCATTGAGTGAATAGAAATTCTCTTGGGCCGCATATAAAATATATGATATGATTAATGTACTAGGTGGCCAGAATTAAAACACCGCTACTCTGACATCCCTGTATGTCAAATCACTCAGGGATCTGAAGGCCGGAAGGGGCCACTCAGGGATCTGAAGGGGGTCTGAAGGCCGGAACCGGCCTAGCCGGCCGAAAATTGAGAACTCCAGACAGCCGGCAGAAATTCTCATAGATTGCCTCCGTCCCTAGTGCCTGGTAGGTGGTATTCTACCAACAGTTCAACGTCACCACAGAGTCGTTCTCTTATCTGTTCGATCGTCTTTTATTGTCTAGAACTTATCCCTGCGTACTTTATGACCTGATAGAGGGGATGCTGATAGAGGGGACTACTGATAGTAGGGCCGCACCCCACCGTGACAAATTATAGTACAATCGTCAGGATGCTCTGGGGGAGAAGGGAAAGCCATTTCTCGTTCTCGGCCGGAACGGTCTTTTAGGGTAAGCTGCAAAATGGCTTTTCGGTCGTCAGAGGGTTAAAGGCTTCAACTACTGTACACATACTATTCAAGACATGGGGAAACGGATTTCGAAAAAAAAATTGTTCCAGAAAAAAAGATAGGTGTCGATGTGCAACAGAAAATATGGAAATAGACAATAATAATAATAAAGAAAAAAACACATGTGAAAGGAATTTTTTCCTTTTTAATCACCAACCAAGTTCTGAGTATAAAAAGAGAATAAAAACTGGGAAATGTCATTATTAACATGCTGCCAGAAAGCGTTTTGCTTGTGACGCTCTTATGAAAACAAAGGAAATGCTATAGCTGCACTTCGAGAGTTTCGCAGACTTAAATATTTACGCAAACGACCATTTCATTCTCAAGGTCTCATTAGAATGATCTCTCGATTCGAGAAAACTGTACATGTTGGAGTTCAGTCGGGTTGATGACGCAAAAAGGTTCGTTCAGATGTCCTTGAAGATGTTACCACCGCTATTGTTGAACAGTAAATGGATAATGTTGTAGGCTGTAGTAGTGCACTTTACGACAGTTGGGTGCTCCCTATAGCACAGTGTGGAACGTACGGAGAAAAATGGTGCATTGTCTCTCGTACAAAATCAGTCATAACAGTTGCTGGCCATCGACAGGGAGAAGCGACTGACCTTTTCATTGACATTTTTTGCTACAACGGAAGTGGATGTATCGTGGTCATGGCAGATTCTGTGGAGGAGACCAATTTCCACCTCAAAGAACAGTGATTAAACATAACTGTCGCATTTAGGACACGGAAAACCCCATACCTTCCATTAGATTCCGCCAAATTCATCGAAAGTAACAGCCTGGTGTGGATTCACAGCTACATTAATTCTTGGACCTTTCTTTTTCGAAGGGGCTACTCGCAATGACCCTATGACATACAACGTGACGGCCAACAGGTACAAAAAGATGCTCGAAACTTTTGTTGTACCCCGTTTTCAACAAAGGCAATGTTATGACTAAATTACTTTTATGCAAGATGGAGCGTCTCCACACATTGTGTACAGAAGTTTCTTCTGCAACGTTTCACTATTGACAATAATCAGTCGTGCGATCCCAACGACCTGGCCATTTCGTTCTCCGGATCTTAAACTGTGTGATTTTTGGCTGTGGAGATAATAAAATCTTGCTTATCGAGGACGTCTGGTAACCTTGGGAGACTTGAAAAAAGGCATAACTCTGTACGTGAGAAGCATTTCAGTCGACCAGTTACGATCCACAGTTGAACAAGCTGTTCACAGACTGCAGATTTTACGACCTCAAGAAGGGAACCATATTGGGCAGCATTCCCTGGATTGCGTCGATAAAAGTCCTTGTCACATGAATGTTTGGTACGTTTTAATAAAATGCAACAGCAGCAGCAACAGCAACAGTCTGGATAGAAGTTCCTGGGAACTTGTTTCCTCTAATTCTAAAATATAGCTTGGGATTCTCCAGGAGTTTGCCATAATTAAAATTGACTGTGGAGTTGTTAGTAAAAAAATAGAGTATTGTGTGATGTGAAAGGATCTTCGAATTTCTGACCAGAAAAAGATTAAAAATAGGAGGAAAAAATATAATTAACATTAAAGTACATTAAAGGTGTTAGTAGAGACAAATATTTTTTACCTTGAGTAATTCTTCCTCAACTCAAGTATCAGTTTTATAAAATTTTATAATGTTTTTTGCCGTAGACATAGGTCTACGTATTGATTTTTTAAGATTTTATTTTATTTTATTTTATTTATTTATTTATTTTTTCAAAGAAACAATTAAAAAAGGATTGCCGGCCAGAACCTTGCCTACTGTGCGAGATTAGGAGGGGGGAAGAGGGAGAATGCGTTTGAAATGTGTCTTTTAAGTATATGTCCAGTTGTACAGCTCCATCTATCGGTGCTTTCGGGAACTAATCTTTTTTCACTTAATCCGTTTCCCCATGTCTTGAATAGTATATGTACAAAATTTGAAGCCTTTACACTGAGTAGTTCGATATACAGGGAGATCAGAGTAAAGGTATTTTAATTCCGGCCACCCGGTATATAAATAATAAAACTTAAATTACTTTCCCTTTTTCATAATAACATTAAAAAAGAGGGAAAAATAAATGTAAAATTTGGATATTTCACTCTTGTGATACTATTCACTATGTCTGGTTTGATAGAAGTCATTACAGTTCTTAAGGTTGTGGCGACTTGCAACAGCACAGGAGGCGCATACTTGTACGTCTCGCAAAAGAACTATTATTTTACGAGCGATTAACGCAGAGTTTGACTGACGTATCTCTCAACCCGGATATAAAATTCGTTTTTAATGTAAGATTAGAACACAGTACACTATTCACTGAACACTGTTTCTGTTAGCTCATTATATGTTAAGTATATTTTATTAGTCTAGCATATGTATTTTTGTAACGTAGTGTCAAATTTTGTTCTACCTAATTAAAATGTGGTTTTATCTATTGTGGGAGCTTTTGCGTGTATTAAAGCAACGTGATGTAGCAAAGCCGAGCCTAAATACCAGTAATATCAAAAACCACCAAAAGGCTCTCATTAGAAATTTCCGATCTAATACTACTCCTCGGTTGCTTCATCTTTAAAAATAGTTGTCGAAAAATGTACATAGTGACAAAAAGCGATGACATGAATAAGGCGTGATTATAAAGCAAGGGATATTATTCTCTAGGAAGGTAAGTTTTATAAAGTTTACGAATCCAAGGTTTGGACACGCTAGGTTTTAATGGTTCTATTTGTTTTTTGCCTGTGTGTGATAAATGCTTTATCAGATAGAACAAACAACGACACCATCTTCATTTATTAGACTACTAACGACATGCCTTATAAACGTGGTGTATGATATTTACTAGTTAGCAAAGCGTATGTGGAACATCGCAGATTTTAGAAAAAAATTTTGTTTAGATCCAGTATGGACAAAAAATGTAGACTTTTTTTTCCTCATATATTTTAAGAGCAAGATTTTTGACGGTTCCAGTTGAACAGTAAGAAAGCAAATAATGTCAAAAAAACATGTTCTTTCATGGAAATTTAAATACCATTTATCTGCTCACTATTTCAGTAATGCAAGTTTGAAAATAATAAGAATTAAAAACACGGAAAAATAATATAAATTATTTAAAAAATATTATAATTAATAAAATAATATTTTAAACGCAAAACTTAATTACATCATATATTATGCAGTTATAGAGCCAGTTTAATTTTAAAGAATATCATCGATTTTTTTTTCCTGAAACAAGAAACGTTTTATCATCAAAACAAAAACATGATATATATATAAAACGGGAGGGAGGTAAATAAATAATTTTAAAAATAGGAAAATATGCTTTCCCTAATTACATAAATTGTATTTGAAAACCATAATTTAATTTTTTTATATATTATGCAGAATTTATAAACTTAGAGTAATTTTGGAGAAGAATCTTTTAATGCTCTGTGAAATAAGAAATTTTTTATTGCCATAAAAGGCGTCATGATAAGATCATGGAAACCGTAATGACTAAACGTAATACATAAAAATTATAAAAATGAATTGAGAATTATTATTCAAGTAATGAAGTCAGTAATACTATAAATAAAAACAAAAACTGTATATTACGTAATTAGACAGTTAGCTATAATGTTAGCTAACATCGTTAAGTTTATATCTTACAAAAAATGTTGATGAGACTCACCATTTTTACTAAATTCCCTTCCGAATATTTTAGAAATGTCAAAGCAAACGCTGTAATAGGATTTAAATGGCAGTATATATTTCAGGACGCAGAGGTACTTAGACACTGACATTTTCAATGTAATTTACTTCCCCAAATAAAAAAAAACAAGGCAGACTCACTGGAGAATTATATGACTAAAGATTTTACAACTGAATTTTTAATGAAGTGGCAGAAAATGTTAAAATTATTCCATGACATTTAAAAGTGTAAAATTTAAAAGTGAAAAAAACAAAAGTATTTTATTTCCTGCGTCATTTTTTATACACGAGAAAATTGCAAAAATAAAAAAGAAACCAAACTAACAAACTGTTCCAGAAGATATTAACTGCCGCAAACTTTAATCCCCCGCATTTTCCTTCTGCTTGAAGAAGTCTGTAGTGGTGGGCACGTTTTCTTTTAGAGAAAACAGCTAATCCCCCTCGGAGACTGTTATAAACAACGTAAGCTTCCTCGGATCTTATCTGCTCTAAGTGTTTGTTTTAAAGATGCCCGCATCTGATTTTATGTTCACCTTATCACTCGATCTTAGTTTTATGAGCCCATTCGGAAAGAGGAGAAAATAAAAAAAAATATCGGTCAAGGAAATTATTGGATACATATAATGATGCATTTGTATTCCAACAGTCCTAAGTCTACAGTCTTGAGTTTTCTACACCAAGTGCTCGATACAAACATTCACACACACACACATTATATATATATATATATATATATATATATATATATATATATATATATATATATATATATATATATATATATATATATATATATATATATATATGTGTGTGTGTGTGTGTGTGTGTGTGTGTGTATGTGTGTGTGTGTATGTGCGTGTGTATACATATATACATTTATATAAATATAAATATATATATATATATACAGAGGCTGTTCACACATTTTTTAGACGATGTATATTGTATTCACAAAACTAAATTACATGAAATTCTTGTGTTTTAAATGTTCTATTTGACATTCCTAATTCTAAACTATCTTTCGACACCGCAATTTCCAGGATAATAATGCCTTTTGAAGTGTCAGAAGAGGTATTCTATCCCATTCCTCCTGAACAGCTTTCCAAAGTCCTGTAAGGGTTTTGGGACGACGTTTGGATAATGCAGATTTTAAAAGTCCGAAAGCACAAAAATCCATAGGTGATACATCGGGAGATTTAGGAGGGATATCAATGAAGGGTATGGCCTTGATACTAGTTTTTTGTTCCATTTCTTTTAGGAAATTTACAGTGGATTTTGATGTGTGACTGATAGCTTTGTCCTGATGGAGTATCACAGATTGATGGCACTGTGGGTAAAGCGATGGTATTTCATTCAGAAAAATTGGCGATAAAATATGTTCCTGATAGTATTTGGAGTGACATTTTTTTCCACTCTCTTTAATTTTAACTTGCCATTATAAGAAAAACCAGCAACAATCATGAATCCCTTAGAAAAACTTTCTTTCGATTTTTTGAACCATGTACTTGAATTTTTTTCTCACCTTTTATGATAATAAATGGCTCTTTTTTTGTTGCAATCATTTAAATACACCCATGATTCATCTATTGTGTCAATTGTTTTCCATTTTTCTTTGGATAAGTGTTTCTCATATAGAATTCTGAAGCGTGTCCTGCGTTCAGCAATATGATTTTGAAGCAGACGATGCACATTGCGTTTTTTCGCTTTCTTAAGATTTAAATCAACGTTTATCATTTTGTTTACAGTGGACACCGAGCATTTTAATGATTTTGCAACTGTCCTTTGACTAGGGGGATTTTCTTTTAACATTAAACAACGTACCTTTGCAATAGTCGAAGATGTCCGTTTGTTCCTTTGATACTTGTTTGGAATTTTTGTCCCACTTGAGGCTCCAATTTGACGTTTTTTTTCTTTCTTGTTGACGATATTACCTATCGACGCTTTAGATATAACAAAACCATGACTCTCACATCGTTTTTGGATAACAGAGTATGCATATTTCTCTTCGGAAAGAGCATAAATGTAGCCTTCGAACCACTGCTTTGTTAAAAACACCATTTTGAATAAAAACAAAACTTTCAAGCCGCAGACGAAAATTTTGACTTTTAAAAACATAGCACAATTGCAATTATTTCTTTTGCAGCAAACGATTTTTTATTACTGATTATCAAAATCGTCTACAAAATGTGCGAACAGCCTCTGTACAAATGTAAATTACTTAAGTAGGAAACAAAGAATTTGTAACTAAATTTTAGGCTCTATGCTGCTCTCAAAAATATTTACGATATAGTAGATATTTAAAATTAAAATAACCTAAGGGACAGATTTGACCATTTAATACTCTAATAACATATATCAAGGTATACATTTACGTACTTAAGCAGAAATTATATGGAGGTGGTATAGTTGCAGACTGGGGGAGGTTGTGACCCCCCAACCCCGGTTAAACATGTTTTGCGTCTAGACAACACTCCCGGAGGTCTGCTATAACACCAGTACAGTTAAAAACAGTTATTGAAGAAACTTTTAAAATGAAACAGACCTGTTAAATCGTAGAATTTTAACATAGAGTAAAGCTAAAACTTAATTACATTATGAATCGTGTTTCTACCTTATAATCATTAGGATAAACAATAATTAACTTGAAGTACTATAATATAAATACAGACAAACACAATACAGAGATACAAAAATTCAATAATACTAAAATACTAAAATAATTACACGTAAACTAATACTCTACTAAAATATTAAGATCTAATATACTTAACTGCACGCCAAGCTAGTGTCACGAATCACTCAGCACACACACATTTATAGTCATACGGGCCTAGTCTCAGCCCGTACGAAAAGAACTCGCATTCGAGAAACGTCAGAAATGACGTCACGAAGGGGGCGTTTTCGTATCCTGGGAGAAAATCGGTAGTCTCGGGCCACTTTTCGGACGCTAAACTCACTTCATATTTCTCACTTTGCGGGTAAAATTTCTCACTGAACTTGAGTCGGTGAGAAGTGTATTTAGCGTGCGAGTTAAGATGGCGCCGCGTGTTTTATTTTGATTGTGTTCAATTGAAAGTACATTCATTTTTGTAATTAAGAGAAATAAAAGGCTCTAGTTACGCATTTTAGTAGTAGGAACAGTAAGTAAATTTATTTGATTGATGAAATGCCTCTATATAAAACATCTCTTTCGTTTTATTTGAAAAATAAATTAATCTAATCTAAAGTAAAATTAAGATTGTTACGAATTTAATTTGTAAAGAAATACTTGAATTATTCACTGTTAAGACACTGAATTGAATGTATGTATTGGATTTTTAAATAAGTTTAGCAGAAAATACTCAGATTGGTTTACTTAACAGAATCAACTATGTTTTGTTATTTGAAGGAGTGAAGAAAGAGAGAATTTAAAATGCCTCTGCCTTCAATTTTAAATTTACAATGGTTGTGAAATAGGCAGGCTAAAGTAAACAAAATGTGTTATTATTGACTAAAGTAAGCTTTAAGAAAGTTGAATGATTGATCTTAATCTTTTAACCGAAAATTACTAAAGATTAAATTCTAAAATTATTGTGCATAGATCTATCTACCTTGTGGAATTTAATGTTACATGAATCATATTACTAATAAATTGCCTGAAGTTACTATATATATTTCAAATTAATAAATAGCTTCAGTTATATACCTGATTTTAAAAATTTGTGATGATCTTATTCAATTAAAAATTCATGCTCTTCATAATTCCCGTGTGAATTATGGCTGTTATAATATGAAAGTTAGTTGTAATAATGCATAATGTATTGAAAACATGAAATATTTCTTTTACTCAAGTAATGAAGTTACATATTTTAAGGATATTTATTTAAATTTTTCATACAGTTTTTTTATAATCTTATGTTTATTTTTGCTAAGTTTTATTATCCTAAATTTTCAGATGTTACTTAATGTATTCCTTGACTTTTAAACAGAAGGAGGATAAACATAGATTACATGTAATTTACATTATGCTGTTATGCATATGAACATAATACACATAAATATCTTGTTTAAGTTTATAATTGATAAATGTCTGAAAAAGTTAACATTTGATTGTATAAGTGTACTAATAGATATAAAAATATCAAATGTATAATTAGCTTTTTATGTTGATCCTTTTGTTTGTTAAAGTTGCTTAAAATGTCTTAAAACCTTTTAAATATGCTATTGTTGTGATGTTTAAAATTGTAATCACTATTTTCTTCCCATATTGTAATATTGATTGCCATTTTATCCTTCTTCACATTGATACTTGTTCATGAAAGGACCTTAGTTGAAAATGTATCTATTCTGCTAGTTGGGTGTAAACTTTAAAACAGAATTAAATAATTTTCTGTTTTGAGGTTTTAATCTTGCTGGCAATTTCATCAATTTCATGACTAAAGAAAGCTGTAGGATGAAATACTTTAAGAGCTACTGTATGATGTTAATAGATTATGGGACATTCCATGAATAAGTGGACATCAGATGAAAAAAATTTTTTAAAAATTTCTGCAAGTGTTATATATCATTATTTTCAGAAATAACTGAATTTTTGTAATTTGATAAGAATAATACCATTTCTCACAGGAAACATGCCTTAAAATACAACAGAAAATACTCTTTTTGCATTGACCATTTGACCTTAACTGGTAACACACATATTTTGTGTGTTGCAAGTAACATGTGTCTGTAATACGTGTACATAACAAAAATTTATTTTAGAGGTGCAAATTTAATGAAACTACATATAAATTAACTAAATATGTTTTATTTGATTGTTACAATACAATTAAAATCAGCATCATGTAAACAAAAATTACTTTTTTACTCCAGAAGCACAAGAGTTGCACACTTTTTTCAAGCACTCTAGGCAACACGGATTTTCGCATTTTATACATTTATATGCAGTTTGCCTCCGTTTTTTGATAAGGACAATATTGGCACGTTTTTCTCGTGGGAAGCTTATAAGAAATTTGAGAGGTGCTATGTGTTTCTTCAGGTTCTCTAAGAATGTCTCGTGCTATTTTTTTTTAGGTCATCCGGAAGATTTGGGATGGACAACCGACATTGCACTTGTTTTTTAACACACTTTTTCCTAATGAATTTATAAAGTCAAAACGTGTCATTACAGGCATCTCATCATAGCTGGCATAGATAATGCCAAAATTTACAAGACTAACCGCTGTCATATTGTAAAATATTGTCAGGGGCAACCGTCTCAACATTCTATTCGGTGAATAGTTTGCGATAATTTTGTCTAAATTATCCACTCCTGATTTTGTTGAATTGTAAAAACTTATTATTTCTGGTTTATTACTCGATTGGTTGGTAAATTTTGAGTTATGCAAGGAGAATATCAAATTGATGGCTTTATTTTGTGTTGTCATTAAAGACAAAACAAAATAGTAGGAGACTACATTTTAATTGACTGGTTAGGAAAGAAAACTGTTCGCACATAAATTGCTCAAGTACTCATTATTGAAGATGATGATATCAAAGTTCTCTGTATGCATAAACAGGATACTCTAGGACTAATTTATGCATTTCCTTACAAAGAAGACAAGTGTTGGATCACGAAAACTCAAATTAAGCAAAAGCTGAAAAGAACCATCAATAGGAACTGATGGTTCAAACACTAGAATTAGAAGTCGGTTTGAATTTGAAAAATGTATATGTGCTGAGTAATGTATGAAAATCAAGTCAGTTTCAATGTTATTCATAAAATGTGATCTTTTGTAAGTTAATTATAATAAATTTGTATTTGATATTTCAAGCCATTCTTAACAGAACTTTTGTCATTCCATTACCACATGATTTCATTAAGTCTAATTAATTTTATAATATTAATTATTATTTTGATGTTGAAAAATGACTGAAACTTTTAGTATTGAATCAGGTCTTGTTGCTGACATTATTTTTTTGTTTTGTTACTGCAACAGTTGGCTGAATTTTTATTTGTTATTCAATGTTTTTATTTGTTATGTCCAAAATATATCATTCCGTTACCACAAAAAAAGTGCTATTTTTTAAACATAGATAATGTGTAATTTTAAATTATCTGCATTTTTCATTTTAAGTCATTAAGATGTTTATAGTTTGCCCTATTTTCTTTTTTTATTTTAATATTTAAGTTAGTAGAATCTGCGATATATGTTGTGAATGCTTGTTCAAATGTCATTCCGTTACTCATGGGAGGTCCCTTATATCAAGTTAAAAGTTTTAAGAAACTTGTGTGTTGAACTATGAACATGCTTAACAGGAATTATAGTAAAAATTATGTCCTCTATTTTGCTTTTCTATTGTTATTTAACCAATCAATGTCAGATTATAAGAGAATTAATATCCCTGTGTAAATTTTCTTTCAATAAGGCAAGCTTTCATTTTTTTGCTCTTGAAAATTTTGTATCTAGTAAAAGCTTACAAATAATTAATATATTGATTACATTTCCCTGTTGCTGTAGTAGTTTGAAATACATAATATTTAGATTGTATGTTGTTGTTATATATGGCAATTTTTTTTTAACTAAATCCATACAAATTATATACTGCTGATACTGCTGGCCATTCATTTAAGGGGGTACCGTATGGGTAGCTAGCATTACCCCCATTTGTATGCAATATCAGTTTTCTTGATCTTATTTAAAGAGAACAATGAAAATTTTACACATTTTTAGCTTTAATTTATATATTTCAACATACATGATCACAGATTTCTATATTTTCTGTTTTTAATATCTAACGAGAATAAATAAATTATTAAAAATTAATGTTAGTTAATTAATTAATATTTTATTATATCTTAATTCATTACATCTAGTTAAATATACAGGTTTGAATAAAGGGGATAGATACTGCTTATTCCGCTGGCTTTCTCAACATGAAGTTAGTCGAATAATAGAAGTTAATTTGATTGAAAATTATTAGAGCTTTTCTTCTGTATCACTTGAAATGGATCATCTGGAGAGATGACCTCTGGATAAAAGTAATTGCAAGCAGAATCTTTCTTTAAAAAAAGAATTACAGATTTTTAAAGTTCTAGTAAAAATTTATTATTTTTATTTAGCTTCGACAGCATTTAACCTAAATACTATGGACCCCCTTAGAAAGTCCATTACAAAAAAGAATTTTTCAATTATGCTTGTAATCCTGAAGAAGTTTTATCTTAACATTATTGTTCGAGATACTAAGTTTGAAATATCACTGTTATGAGTACATAAAACTAAAAATATGATAGTTCTACTTTTATTTAATTTATGTATGAATATATATAAATACACTTTCAAATACTTACTTTCACACACACACACACATGTGAAAAATGTATCCATCTGTGTATACACACATGGATAAATTGTTTAATATTTTGTTTATTTAGACCTTTTTATTAATTTTGTATCTTACCTATTAAATACAATTTATTTGCTGATTATTCAATTTCTTTTGGTCAGATTTAATTTAATATCAATTTTTCATCCTCTTCTGTATAAATGCGCACTTATGTATAAAACTCAAATTAAACAAATGTGTAAAGAAAAAATAATTCAAATTGCTGTTTTTCTGCAGTCACTTGTATTCTTTTCCGAGACAGCACTTTACTGTTTCCATAGTAACGATATAGAAATTACAGAAAAATAAAGCAATGTTATTGGCTTATCGTTTATCGTTATCAGAAAAAACGTAGTAGCTAGTGGGCGGTGCTTATCCAGAATTCGAACGGTAAAAGCTTTCTCACTGCGTACGGAAAAGGTGGCTGAGACTACCGATTTTGCTCGCATCCGAGAACAGCGTACGAGGTGAACTGCATCTCGGACGGGGAGAATCTCGGATGCGAACTCTTTTCGTACGGGCTGAGACTAGGCCCGATAGTAGGAGGGAAACTTTAATGTTGCCAACTATAAGTTAAAACGCTTCTAGCAATCGGTATTATTTAAATTAAAAAACTGGGTGAGAATTCACTTGAGGAAATTAACAGGAAAACCCTGATCAATGGATAGTTTTACGAAATTATTTATTCTGAAGTCCATAACCTTTGTGTCTTAATTTAAACGTTGGCAACGTATTAACTGGTTTATAACTACATAACGTTTAATATTTAAGTGTAGAGCGTTATTCCAATACATAATCCTGACAGTTTTAAAGTTGTAATATTCATGTTTATCATAAAGACAGTACGATACTAGATTTAGATTATTAACATTTAAACTCAAGTTCAAAAATACCAAATTGCCTTCGCAATCTTTATCAGTCTCCACCAATTTAAGATTTTCAGGGTAAAAATTAATATCTATTGAAGTTATGTTTTCATTAAAACATATAAGTATATCGTAAACATATCTGAAAAACATTAGTTCATTTAGAATCATAACTCCTCTTTCGTAAATGTGAAGGTAAATATCTGCCAACGCAGACGAGCATCCTCTACCCATCGGTATACCATGTATTTGTTTAAAGAAGTTACTACCATTATATAGTATGGTTTCATTTAAGACTAGGTCTAGTAGCGTTCTATATTTATTTTCAGTTATATAAGACTTTAAATCATATTGTTCATATTACCCAAGTATAATACAATAGAGATCTCTTAGGTTGATGGAGTTAAATAGATCCGTAAATTCGTAACTTTTAAAGTTAGTTATATCACCTTTACCTTTCATCTGTTTTACTATTTCTAAGCTATTATTTATGAAATAGCCCCCTTCTTTACATATTTTTTTGCAAACGATTTTAAGTATACTCAAAAGTTTATTATTAGCAACAGTTAAGTATGTATTGCAGCCCACTGTTACAGTTCTAAATTTAACCGGTGACTTGTGAAATTGTGGGATTAAGACTAAATAGGGAAACTTTAGATTTTTAATTTCATATTCTGCACGGCGATATAATGCTTTAATACGATTTCGTATAGTACATTTCATAGAATCTAACTTTTTATAAACATTAATATCATTGTAGCACTGGATTAATTTCTAACAATAAAATTTTTTGCATATAAATGCATAATTATCTGATACTTTATCAACATAAGTTATAGAAAATTGATCTTGTATTGCTGTGATAGACTGTTTTAACATTTTTAAGTTTACATTATTATCATTTGGCTTTGTTCTTAGATAAGCATTTTTAAAATCTCTTAAATAATGAAATTTAAGAGCATAGTATACCTGTAAACGCATAGTATACCTGTAAGCACATATGAACAGTGGAAATTTCATTATTTAACAGATTTTAAAAATATGTATATATAAATATGTGTATATAAATGTGTATATATAAATATATATATATATATATATATATAACCATAAACGCCCCCCATTTATTAATTCTATTCATTCAATTTGTTTATTCCTTTTCATATCTATTATACAACGTAACTATTATAGTGTATTTAGTAACTTTTTTGTAGGACCGAACGAATTGTTAGAGAAGGTCCAACCGAAAAAAAACCATTATTTGTTGATCGCCTTTAAAACAATATCTAAAATCAAAGTTCATCAGATTTGGTTAGAAATCACCCATGATAAATGTATATAAACTGGAACGGTGGTTAATATCAACTATCAGTGTTTTTAACGGTACTTCATTGTGAATACATGCTTCATTAAGGTTAGACAAATATGGATAAATTTTAAATTTGTTTGCTGTTGTCTGTCGACTGACAGAGAAATCTGTGGTTTACGGAAAGAATATTCATTTTAAAAATGTCAGAAAAGAGTTGCATAGGGAAAATGCTTATTTATTTTTCAAATATGGCAAATTAGTCGGCAGTTTTTCATCATAAATGAACTTTTTCTAATCTTAAGCTGTTAAGATAATGAGTAAACATTGACTCATATTCTTGATTCCTCATGAATACGAGTATATTGCAGTCTGGAATTAAAATAAACTTTTTCTCATATTCTTAAAATAAACCTGCATTCCTGAGAAATATCGAAATTTTCTGGAATTCTCAACAACCTATAAAGAATGAGTGGATCGATGAGTTAAGAGGACAGGTACCTTTTAAAGACCAAGAGACTCGACAAATTTATCCCTATTTTTAGTCATCAGTAGTTACTAAAATAATTTATTAAGAAATATGAAAATTTTACTGTGGTTTAAACAGACTTTCTGCTTTATAAATATGGCTCTCAATTTGTCTATTTTGAAGAGAAAATTTATAATTCTTTAAAATTTTAGCCATTGTTTTATTCGTTGTTATGTTATTGCGCACATGATATCCCCAGAACAGTTGGTTAGAATTCTATAATAGTTTATACACGGTCAATATAAATACTATCATTAAAATGACCTACTATTATGTCATTCCTACCATAAAAATTTTAATTACAATAAAATTTATAAAAAAAAATCTGAAATTTTTAAAATTATTTTTTTAATGAAGAAATAAGAATTTTGATTTCAAAGTTAGTCATTTTAAAGATATTGTATTTACTAGGATGGTTCGTTGAATATTTCATAGAATGTTCATACTATTCGTTCGGTCCTACAAAAAAGTTACTAAATACACTATAATATATATATATATATATATATGTTTCCTTGAATGGTTCATAACTTATTTAGGGATTGAAGGAAAAACTTACTTACTCATTAATTTATTGTAAGTATCATCTCAGTAATAGTCGCCGAACAACACCGAACATAGCAATACAGAACGTAAACATACAGTGACGTCAGTAACGGTTACAGGATGGAAACATGAAAAGCGCTCGCAGCGCCAATCGACAAAGCGGACTGTATGAAAATTACTTAACAGATATATTATACAACTTAATTTTCAAACTAAAATAAATGCATATATTCATTAATATAGGGACACAAGTGTGGGAGCAATGACATAAGATTGAAAAAATTAATGGTTGAAATTTTAAAATGTTAAAAAAAATTATCTTCAAGTTAGAAAAAAATTGAGACATATTTAAAAAGAAAAAAGCGTGTTTAACTCACAGTAAAATTTTCATATTCCTGAATAGAAGATTTTCATTGCTACTGATGACTGAAAATAGATTGGGCATATGCAGCAGATACCCATATCAATAAGATTTCAGCAGCTCAAAACATAACCATTATACAAATAGTAAACGCGCCGTGGTATTTTAAGAATGCTGAAATCCACGAGGAGCTTGGTCTCCTTTCTTTTCCAAATTTTATTAAAAAATTAACTGTAAACTTTCGCAATTCATTAAATAATGATCTTCTCGCAAATCTTGTCAATTATGACCCAGCGGACCCTGCGAATAGAAAACGGCCTAGAGCCGTTATCTGTAATTATTTTTTATATTTATCCCTTCCTTCTTCTGTTATATTTATAAAAAAAACTGTTATGTAATCTCTTTGCACTACTTCTGTAGACAATTTACTTTTTATCAAGATAAAATTCTCTCTTTACTTAGCACTGCTCCTTGCGAATACTGCTTCTCACACTAACATTAAACTTCCTTCTATCTTACAAAGTTGTTTTCTTTAATCTCCCGGATCCAAATCCAACCTATCTGCTTTCACCTTTCTAACTATTGGTCATTCACTATGCAAGTCTACGTTGGCGGGCGTGGCCCATGTAACGTAGTTACATCACTTATCCTATTGATGTCCTATTGATTATGACTGAAAATAGGGATATCTTTGTCGAGTCTCTTATAGCTTTTAAAAGATACCTAATCCCTTAAGAGGAGTTTAGAGCTACTGAGGTTCAAATAGTTTACAAATATCAGTAATACTTGGTACGTTCGGTTTTCTCTGATTATTTTTGTTCCCATTTTCCAAGCAAAGTAAAGTATTTTAGAATTTTCAAAAGAAAAATTATTTAAATCTTGCAGCAGTTTTAAGTGTACTTTGGTGTCATGATAATTATAAAATTTTGAACCAATTGTGGGAATTTGTGTGATAGATGCGAGATTTTTCTTTTGCAGTTTTTCAGCATATTAGTATTATGCAAAAATTATTAAGTTTGCGTATTTTTGGAGAAGAATTTTTCAATGCTCTCTGAAATAAGGAATTTTATGTCACCATAAAAATGCATCATGATTAGATCATGAAAACCATAATGACTAAACGTGATACATGAAAATAATACAAATGAATGGAGAACTATCATTCAAGTACAGGGCCCGATTTAGAAAATTCTTGACTATAGGCACAACTTGGGATGGGGGGGGGGGGGGCTAACACTGATGTGGGCTTAAAATTTCCAAAATTGACACACAAAAAAATAATCATGAATCATTGTGAAAGTACCATTTTACAAAGAATTGGCTATTTCAGGCGTAGAAGCCTAGAATATTATCATCAAATAATAAAAAGCAATACAACATATTAACTTCACCATTAAAACTTCAATACAATGCAACTAGAAAAACTTCTTAATCCCTTATATACTCTATAACATACTTATGATGAACCAATAAATCAATCAAATTTGAAAGGGTATATAAAAAATTGTTATTAAAAAAGGCAAAATAAAAAAAATTGAATTTGGTATTTTTTCTTTTTTTCCCTCTTAAAATTAAAATTTTTTAGGGGCCCCCAACATTCGGGGGGCCCCTAGGTCCGGACCTACCGGGGCTAATGGAAAATCAGGGTTTGTTCAAGTAATGAAGTCAGTAACATTAACAGTCTAACGGTACGGTGCGAGTCAGATCCGCCCCAAGGGTGTGTCTTCCCCTTCACAAACTCTCCCCTCTCGTTGCAAGAGATCGAGTTGATAAGGAACCCTACCAGATAGACCTACTAGACACCTTACTAGATATAGAAATATGTAAATGTGAGTGTCTTTTTTAAAAAACATTATTCATGATCACTAGTCATTTTTAATTATTTTTATTTTAGATATTTAAAATTTTTTTACTTCGATTTTGAAGATAAAAAATATCAGTATATATTATTTTTTACATTTTTGTGCTCGAAAAGTTGGTTTCACTAACTTCTAAAACTAGGTAGACTAAATTACATATTAGACCTAATATGTACAACAAATATGTACAACATTCTATGTAAATGCCAAAGAAATTTTCTTTGTTTAAGAAAATTACAAATCGTTGGTCATTTTCTCTACAAAAAGGGTTTTATTTCATGTAAAATATTATTATCAATAAATGTTATTTTAGAACAAAAATGCTTATTGTGTACTTATTTCTACCAACCTCATCAAATAACCTCTCCAAAAGAGAGATCGGGTAGGATCCGACTAGACCGTACCATCTATTTCGTCTCAAACCACTGTACCGTTTGGGGGTTAAAACTAAAACAAAAACTCTATATTACGTAATTAGAAGTTAGCATAATATCTATAAATATAAAACGCTTAGGTATGCGGCACAAAAATCGACGATATTTCTACACTCCGAATGGCAACGGCTGCAACTACGAGATGTAAACATTTGCAGCCGTCCGGAATTTGCAACCGCGTGTTAACATGGATTTATGAACTGAAATCAGGAAAGCTCGAAAACGAGGTGCACGATCAAGTGAAAATTGGGAACAGTCTCAAGAAAGAAAGCGAAGAAATAATTCATTAAGATAGAGCATAAATGATTTCGAGGTTAGGCTTAACCGTCGCTGGCATAGCAACCGATAGCCATTGATAGTTAATTTTCTACACTTCATTTAGTACTTGCTGAATTTTTACTCCATTTTTTAAGTGAAGAAATTTTCCGAACAATTTATTATTTGATATGATTAAGTGTAGATATTTGAATTGTGAACAATAGTACATACAGAGAGTGATGTAATCCACACTATATTTCAGTACTTGCTGAATTTTTATTCCCTTTTTTAAGTGAAAAAAATTTTCCCCAACAATTTCTTATTTGATGCAATAGTGAAGTGTAGATATCTTAATTTTGAAAAATAGTACATACAGAGAGGGATGTAATTTTTAAAATCATTGGTGTTGGGTTTCTCAGTCTTATCATTGAGTGTGTTCCGAAGTAAGGGAAATTCACATTTTTTAATCACGATGTTTTAGAATCATCCTTATAGAGAAATTAGCAATGATTATAAATTTTGTCTGAGCTCCCACTATCCTATAACAACGTATATTTATGATGACAGGTAGTGGTAACATTCCTTACATATGTAACTTTCAGTTGAGTTGTTTTACAAAAGAAAATATAAAACTAAAAACGACCATGCTGGTCGCGCAGTGGCTAGTTAGATAAAATGTTTTGCTAATATTATGCATCATTACTGACCAATAATTTTTTTAGCACATATCATCTACCCATATCTCAAAAATTTTAGTCTTACCCTCGTATTTAATGGACTCTTCCCTCGTAATGATACATTCTAAATTTGAACTTTTACGACATCAAAATGAAACGCTGGAAATGCCTCGAAAGTATATTCCCTTCAGAAACAACCAATAAGGGTAGACGTGCTTCATGAAACAAAAGGCAATAGAAATAGATGCCAGTTTTCTGGTTACAAAGTTTAACATAAAGCCGTCTACGCTTTGTGACGTCAACAAAGCCTTTTTAATCGATGCCGCTTGTCAGTACTGGATTAAATGAGACCACTTAGACGCAAGCATCGTCTAATGGAGACAATTACTCAAATCCGGACTTCAAAGACGGGGAAATCTGATTATGCTCCTTGTGATTGAGTAGTGCAATCGCCAAAGCCTTTGTCGGAGGATCAGACGCTGGAAGATTCAATTTTAATGCCGAGACAAATACAGGGATAATCTGAATGAGAGATTAAGCAGAAATGGAAGGGTGGACATGTTTTCAAGGAAAGAAAGCGTTTTCACCAAGGATGCTTAAAGAAGGCCAGAGAATTTTCACAAATAATTTTTAATCAGAATTATTGAATATATTTAAGTCATGAAAACGATGATTAATTACGATCGTTTAGTAATTTAGTTATTCCTGCATAACTCATGTCTTCCTATAAAACCTTATACAGTGGACGCTCGTTAATTCAAACTCAAAGGTTCTCGGAAAAAAGTTCGAATTATCCGATGTTAAGAGAAAATATATAACTTTAAAAATGTATCACTGAAGAAGAAAAATTTCCCAGTATGTATAACCCCAGAAAATATATTATACTATGTTATCTAAAATTAACATATTAAAAAGCAATACAGACTTGCCTTAATCATAAAATGAAGCAGAAGATATGCAGTAGAAAGTAAACTTTAATTAAAAATACGAATTACACGTTGGGGAAAAACTGTAAAGTGGATGTTTGGTTTTGTTTGTGATGCCTACATTGTTCAGCCAACTTCTCGATTTGAAGTAAACATTTC
The DNA here is from genome assembly GCA_907164885.2 of Dolomedes plantarius. NCBI lineage: Eukaryota > Metazoa > Arthropoda > Arachnida > Araneae > Dolomedidae > Dolomedes > Dolomedes plantarius. The sequence continues at coordinate 55,302,050 of OU015493.1, read as the reverse complement.
AATTCATTTTCAGAGGAAGGTTCCATCTGAATAAATGCTTTCAGAGTTTTAAGGGGACTCACTACCCTTAAATCTTTAAAACATTCGATTTTTTGAAAAAAAATATATGTTAAAGCCTGATCATTTCTGAACAAAATAAAGCAAACCGCATGAAAATATTCCGCTTAGTTCCGGAGATATTGATATTCTAAATATTTAATTACTGATCAAGTTTATGGTAAGAAAGATTTTAAACTCCTTTTTCTCAAAATGTAATTTTGCATCATTCCGCAACTGATATCTCAAAAACTATGAAACATAATTCCATGACATTTTTATCACTGCATAATCATGTTATTTTATTGCGTCTGAACTAGAAATATTGCAATCACTGCACATTTTGTTATTTTTCAGGGGTAAATTAATGCAAAAATTTAAGGAAATTTTAAGTATATTTTGATCAGTTTAAAAAAAATTGAAAAAATATTTTAATGTTGAATGTTTTATGTTCAATTGTATTGTGAATTATTTATTTTAAATATAAAACAGGAATTATACATTTAAGTGTAAAATTAATTTCATAGTTCTGCGCGCAAGCCAGTATACAATAAAAATGGTTAAAAAACAAGGTATATATAAAGCATTTTTTTAAAACTATTTAAAATTATTTTGAGAGTTGAAAATTTGTTTTTTAAAATAAATATATCAATTTATCATGTACATAAAATTTGGAAAAATTGGGAGTAAATTGAAATAGTAACAAAGAGTCAAAAAGTATGAAAATATGCCTTATTTCCTCGACTTAAGGGTCGTGAATCCCCTTAATAGAGTCGATTATAGCTTTGTCCATTATGGCCGCATTAAAAATATCTTTCGGCAGGTAAGTAGAGAATAGCCCTGGCAGTTTCCTACTAAAATTAGTACATACGTCTTCGTTTACATCAGAGCTTTGGCCACATACAGTTTGATAAGAAATATTGTGCCTTGACATAAATCGAGAAAGCCATCCATCACTGCATTTAAAATCTTCAATACCCATTCGACTTGCCAATTCATCAGCCTTCTTCAGCACTAGGGGTCCATTTATCGGAAAATTTCGAGATCATCCTGGAACCATAGCAGTAGAGTTTTTTCTAGATATTTTTGGGATGTATTTCTCATGCGTTTCCTTCCTCTAGCAAATTTTGATTTTTCTCATGAATCTAAAATTGACTCCTTGTTTTTCAAATAAGATGACAAGATATTTTTTTAATTCCATAGTCAGCTTCTAACTTTCCATAGTCAGCTGCAAAATTAGGATTTTGTACTTTCCACGCGTAGAGATCCTGAATTTTTACACTTTCACATCACACACTAAGGAAGAAAAACCTAGATCACATTAACTTGTCTGCATTGCCGGCATAACTGACGCAGCTCCCTAGAATCTGTAGTAGAGACTGGTTTTTCTGAAATTCTAAGAAAATCGATGCAAATAACGGAAAATCGCTTTGTCCATTAAGCACTGATAAGGACAATAGCCACTAACGTTTAGCGGAAATGCAATAGTCTAGGAATGCGGAAATGTGCCTCTTTACATAGAAAAAAAAATACAGGTGATATTAACACACAAAATAATAAATACAGGTGATTTTGACACACAAAATAATAAATACAGCGTGCATTTTCTCCGTTAATTGAGGAAAAAGAAAATTTTTTTGTCAAATTTTTAGTTCGAATCATGAAGCTACAGGTTCGAATTAACCGAATTGATAAAAATTTAGTTTGAATTAATCAGATATTTTTAACATTAACTCCAATACAAGTTTTTTGGGCCCTTTGGATTAGTTCGAATTAACCGAAAGTTCGAATTAACCGAGTTCGAATGAACGAGCTTCTACTGTAATACGAGAATTTGAGTATGTTGCACAAACCAATGAAGCAAAAATTGTTTTTATGTAGAAAACTACATAGATGCAATACATTAATGCAGCTTTCTCTACTTGTTTTAATGCACAATAGCATTATGGGCTTTTAATTTTATATTTAATTAAATCTGAATATGGTTTTCATTACAAATGTAATTTTCTATATTACATAATGTCATTAATGTAATAAATAACATATTCTCATTTCCATGCACCTTTTTCTTGAAATTCTTTACATATCTGTGATTGGTTTGTTAGAGAAATTTACCTAAATCTCTTTGATATACCAGTAGAATATTTAAATCTGTTGCTAATTTTATTTTATGTGCAGGAAGAAGGGAAAAGTCACAGGCAACAATTTAACATTTCACAGACAGCAAATTTAACATTTTACTGTAAGATCGAATTAATGAGATATTTTTAACATTAACTCCAATACAAGTTTTTTGGGGGCCTTTGGATTAGTTCGAATTAACCGAGTTCGAATGAACGAGCTTCTATGGGAACGAGCCGTTATGGAGGAACTACCGTTCCTCCCTAACGGTCCTCCGGAAAGCAAAATTTCAGATCCTAAAACCGTCCGTCATCGCGAGTTATAAATTTGGCAGCGCACCAAACGCAGTCTTTATTGCTCGGGCAAGCAGTAAACAGTTACAAAGAAAAGTACCAAAATGAGTCAAAATTTTGACAAACATATATACATACATACAGGCATACATACATACATACATACATACATACATACATACACACACACATATATATATATATATATATATATATATATATATATATAAACAGAGAGATAGATACATATACATATATACTACTTACAAAAGAGGTAAGCAATGCTAACTAACTTTAATAAACCGCGGTACTTTAATAACCTACGTTAATAAACCGCGGTAGTTTCGTTAGAAGAGACTACCAGAATTTCTTTTTTTACTAGTCATTTCTCATAAAACTTATAATTATTGCTATGAAGAATTCAGTATCCAATTTGATGAAGCTGGGGATGCTTTATGGGGATTTCTAGCATTCAAGTTTTTTGATCAGGCTGCTTTAGAGTGTCTTGATATTTCGAGCGGCTGTACCAACAATCTATATCACTACTCATTAAGTCCTTAGTGCCACCATCTTTGATTACTTAAGCTTCCCCAGGCAAAAATCTTTCAACCATATAAAAAAACAATGAATTTTGCAGTTTTCAAAAATTTTTTGCTTCATTTCACTGTGTTTCTGAAGCTTGCTTTTCTTCTCTCTGTCTCTCTGTTTCTCTCTCTGTTTTTTAAAGCGTCAAACCAAATGTTTTTGCAATGCACTCACTCTATACATCGCGTATCACTAAGTTTTCCATCGAGGCATAAAGTCAGTGAAGATAGCTTTACATTTTTTTCCCATTACAAGTATTCCATTTTTTTTGTATTTACCAGATGACAAAATGTTGAAAACTATCTGCAGTATTGTTAACAAGCTGTAAAATTAGAAACACCGATATTGGTCTTTAGAAAAGATAGTTAAGTGATCCAGTGAAGTATAAGGACAGCACAAATGAAAGTGAAACTTTTTATTTTGTAATGGTTATTTATTGGTTGGAATATGGGAACTTACAGGAAGTAATAGTAATATATATAACATATAGACGCTACACATTGTCGCCTTGTCGGTTCAAGTAAGAGTCCCAGAGCTTACTAGATTTTGAATACCCTATGTGGAGAATGTTCGGGTTTGTCTGCGGAACCAGTCTTTCAGGAAGTCTAGCGGGTCACCATAGTTAGCAAACCTTGGAAGCCTTTTCCAGTGGACCGAATTTGTGGTTGTTGCAGGGCGACAGGTCGGGACCATGGGGAGGATTGGGATATAAAGTGCTCGGATCGAACTCCGACAAGCGCCTTAAATACCTCCGTGTCTAGGTCTGATATGGGCATGTTAAATACGTACACCGGAAAGTCCCTCTTTGGCGTCAGAGAGGGTGGGAGTGTGTAAATACCCCCAGATGTCGCCCCTGGGGTGATCGGTCAAAATTGGGGTGTCATCTGGCTAAATCGGACTCCGACCCTTGTGATGCTATTATAAAATTGAGCCGCACCCCTCAACCAGCTAGCCTATATATACCTGGTCTGGAATACTTCCGGCTAGGGGGCATTAGAAACAACAACATCAGCAATGTATATGTATATATATATATATATATATATATATATATATATATATATATATATATATATATATATATATATATATATATAAATATAAATATATATATATATATATATATATATATATATATATATATATATATATATATATATATATATATATATATATATATATATATATATATATATATATATATATATGTAATAATAACGACCCACTAATATTTATTGTCCTATATCTAACGCATATCTTAATTTTTCCTTAATAAAACCCAGCCCTAATTCAAAAACGAAATCGAAAATCGAAATAATCTAATATTCTCTTTCACACATGTGCGGGAAAGTTATTTTTAGACTTCCGGGATCTCGACTCCCCCCCCCCTCCCCTTCGAAGAAATACTACGTGCTCGGGGTCAACCAATTAAAATAATTCTAAGCCTAGTGGCAAAATCAGAAGTTACTCAGCCATAAAAGGCGAGACGGAACATTTTCGCGCTCTTCTTACTTGGCGCTGTTTCATTACGTCCTTGCTCGCTGTCCGCGTACTGCTCCAAATTACATTAGGATGTAATCGTATTCGATACTCCAGCCTGGGCAGCTATGGGCTGTCCGTTGACGTTATTGTCAAACATCACGTTGTCAGTTTGTGCCAATTCATTCAACTATGTATAACTGTGTATCTTCTCTGATGTCTTGAAGTTTGATTCCATGGAATAAAATATTTCAAGTGTTCACCGTGTTCATGTTCTTTCCTCAAGTGTTTATGAGTGAATCCATCTCCTGTGCCGGTCTATTAGAAGTATTACCACTCTGGCTACGTCTCTACTGTCGTGTCGCATCTCCTCTACAAAGTTAAAGTCATTTGTGCGTTCAAGCACCCGTTATTCGTTATATATATATATATATATATATATATATATATATAGGGCTATTTTCCTTTCTCTTTTGAATGACTTTTTCCACTTCTTTATATTTGTGTTATTAATTTTATAAAGATATTTTATTACTTTTTTTCAAACTGCAATCGTTTTTGTGACATCTTGAATGTTTTTAATTGATTTTTTTACCGTGCATTTTCATTTGCGTAAGTAAAGATTGAAACGCAAGAAAAATCTCTATTTAATTGCATTAGCAAAAAACGCAATGAAAAACCTTGTACTTTTTTTAATTCGACCCTTCTATATAGAGATAGCTGTATGTCTGTGCATTTACTTTACTTTTTTCTTTTCTTAGGTATGGGATACAATTTTAACTCAATGAATCTTTTTTCCGTCATGTACAAAAATATTCAAACACACATATACATTTATATAACCAGTCTTTCGCAATTTTAAGGAAAATCATTTATTGAATACAGAAAAAGTATCTTTGCCTGTAACGCAAAAATAATGCAATGTTCATATTTAAAATGTAACTATATTGAGAATTATTGCTTTTTATAATTCATATTTTTGTGTCTGTCGAAGATCGGGCTTTTTTAATTTAATTATGATTCTTTTGTTCTGTATTTATATATCGCGGCGTTTTAAAATCTGCATCAAATTTCTTAATCCAGTTATCTTCATTGTGAGGTAGAAGCAGAAAATAATGGAACATGAAGAATGAACAGTTCTTCCCTTGAGAATGATTTGAATTGCTTTAGGATCATTTGTATCAGCTGTCGGCTAACTGCAATTGATGAATGGACAACCCGTACAGAAAATTTCTTTGTAAATTAGTAAAAAAGTTTTTCAGTCATATGTTTAATGGAGAGAGATACCCCTGAGGTCAAAAAACTAATTAAAAGATTTAAGGAATGATCTCTTTCGATGTTAAGGGAACGCTGCCATGCTTTTAACTTCGTGATAAAAGATAGTTATGTGTAATTTATTGTTCCATATTTTAAAATTTACGTATATTTAAAATTGATCCCTAGTCTTTACTTAAAAATATTTAAACATAAATTTAAATAAGAAACTTTTTTGTATGGCACAAAAATTTCATAGCATCCTTCAGTGCAATACGCCTTTGTTGATTAAACTCATTAGGGTTAGTACCATTTTAATAGATAATTTTTTTGTAGTCTTTACCTCTGAGAATTTTTAAGGCAGTTTACTCATGACATAATTATGTCTGCAATTCATAAATAATGAAGCAAAATATTTTCACATAGAAACGCTCTCCAAGAATAATAAAAAATAAAGCAGCTGTCAGTAACGCAATACGAGCCAGAAAGGAAGCAAAAATATCACGAAATTCCTTCGCGGTGTCTAGCGAAACAACACGCATTGTGAAAAATATCTCAGGCAGAGAAGATGTTGTTGAGAGCAATGTACAAAGTGCGCCCATAAAGTAACCGGACAATTTTTTTTATAAATAAGAAAATATTACTCAACTTCGAATAAATTTATCTCCTTCAAAAAAATCGCCAAAGGAGTCTATCTAAATTTTCCTACGTTTCGTCAAGTCATCGAAACACTGTTTATAGGCGTTGGAACTAACCGTTCGCAAAATACTCGTAACATTTGATTTAATATCCAAGACGTTTTCAAATCTCTGTCTTTTCATGGCCATATTACGCTTCGGAAAAAGGATAAAAACATCAGGCGATAGGTCGGGAGAATATGGTGGGTGATTTATCACTGTAATCGAATGTTTAGCAATATATTGTTGTACAGAAATTGCTGTATTATGGGGCCTAGCATTATCGTGTAAAAGAAACCATTGCCCAGAATCAAACAGCTCCTTCCTAACTCGCCCTATTCTGTTTCTCAATCGAAAAAGCACCTCCTTGTAAGGAGATAAATTTATTTGAAGGTGAGTAATATTTTTCTTATTTATAAAAAATTGTCCGGTTACTTTATGGGCGCACCTTGTATCTAAGTGTGTAATGACATGAGATACCAAATCTAAAATGCCAATTTTCAATATACCCCAGGAAGAAAAATTGCTTCCACCATTCGAAACATTGCTGTAGTATTAGATATAGCATTTTCAGGATATTTGGGGGGAAAATCTGACATGCGAGATTACTTAATCTGGAAATTTTTCAAGCAAGAATTGACGTCAAAAATGGAAAGGGAAACACAATGGCGCTCTTGTGACACAAGGGTCACAAGGGTCACAGAAGGATGTCAGTGGAAGGAAAATCATATCAAAGTACAAGTATTTTGCACAGAAACTGCAAGTGCTTTAGAACACACATCTTGACATAATTACAGTACATAGAAGCTACTTTAACAGATATAAGGATAATATAGCGCTGTCGGAAAACTTCAGTGTTATCAAGTTTTAGTTTCTTTCCTGACATCAAATGTTGTCCGCATAAGATATAGAATAATCATTTACATTTGTATTTTTAGCACAGTAGCTGAGTTCAAATAAATGGCCTTACCGGACAAAAGATGGGGTATTATATTTTTTTTCCTACTTGTATATGTTTAGTCCAGTAGTGAAAAACCGAGTTTTCCAATTCGGAAGACCTCGGTGGAATTTTCTGTGGCCTAAAAACAACGAATTTTTTAAACTTTTTTTTGTTTTTGTTTTTAACTATCTCGGCAATGCTTGGTTTTAGAGCTTAGATTGCATTACAATCATAAATTGCTTAGATTGCTTAGACAAAGTTTTGAGCAAATCTTACATTTACATCTTTTTTCCAAACCCAATAACAAGCGAGCTACAGCGTCAGGAATATGGGATATTTTATTCAACTTGTCGAGAAAGACGCGAAACTTACTTCTCTAACACACTAACTCGTACAATTGCTATATACAAATCCATATTTGAGAAATGCACAATATATGTATTGCAACATATATATTTTTTTACTTTTACATACATGAATAGTGTGCATATTTATATAATTATGTACACAAACTACTCATTTGTTGATAAGTAGGAAATTGATTACAAAAATCGGAGTATTCAACATCCATAAAAATCGTTTAAATATATTATTATAAATTAGAAAATCTAGCAGAAGTAAAATAATATAGAGAAGAAATTGCATAAAAAATAATAATTATTATGTAATTATAAATGATGCAATAACTGTACTAAAATTGAAATATTTCAAATTAAATATCATTCTTCATACCTATTGTTTTTAGCGGTTTTGATGATCTGGGGAGGGCGTCATCTCTATGTTTGGTGATACGTTATCTTCATCCTCTAAATCAGGGGTTTTCAACCTTTTTCAACCCATGTTCCTCTTTTTGTGTATCATTAACTATGCGTACCCCCAACAAAAACGCTTTAGTTTTATTAAAATGTGTTTTATTACACTGAAGTGTCACTGAATTAGGGATAGCAAAGCCTATGCAAATTGTGTAGCGCTGCGCATCATGTATGCTCAAGTGAGGGCGCTGTGGTAACTGCATATATAGCGCGCACTGTGGTTGTTCTGAATTAGTTGTTGGAATTGCCAGTATGGGTAAACTGCCTGATTTAGACGCCTTCGATCGCGGACAAATCATAGGTGCGCGACGCATGGGCCATTTAATTTCCGAAATCGTCAGACAGCTAGGATTTTCAAGGTCGACAGTGTCAAGAGTATACCAAGAATACATGGATGGTAGAAAAAAAAACTAGCGATCGGGTAAACTGCAAAGGTCAATTAGCCTTGACAGTGCGTGGTGAGAGACGGCTCAGGCGAATTGTACGTAGCCAGCGAAGCCAAACATTAGCTCAAATTACCACCCAGTTTAATGACGGTGTCAGTCGTACAGTCAGTAAACGGACTGTACAACGCTCGCTTCACAGTATGGGTTTCGGGAGACGTCGACCTACGAGAGTACCATTGCTCTATACTCGCCATCGGGCTGCACGTCTTGCCTGGGCAAGAGAGCACAGAGACTGGAGTGTAGAGGACTGGAAACGAGTAGAATGGAGTGATGAGTCTCGATTCCGACTACTTAACGCCGACGGGACGCTGAGAATGTGGCGTCAGGCTCATGAAGCCATGGATCCTGCATGCCTGGCTGGAACTGTACAAGGGCATGGTGGCTCAATCATGGTCTGGGGTGTTTTTTTGTGGCACAGTTTGGGATCTTTGGTGCGTGTACCAACCTCCCTCAATGCAATTCGGTACGTAGAGTTGCTGGGTGATCACCTCCATCCGTTTATGCTGTTCTGTTATCCGCACGGTAATGGAGTTTTCCAGCAAGAAAACTGTACCTCTTACAAGTCCCGGTTGGCTAGTGGCTGGTTGGATGAGCATTCCTCTGACTTCTCTGTCATGAATTGGCCACCTAGAAGACCAGACTTAAATCCTATTGAGCATCTTTTGGATGTTTTGGAACAAGGCGTGAAAGGCCATCACACAGCACCAAAGAACCTTACTGAATTATGGACAGCTTTAGCCAATATTTGGCAAGCCATTCCCGTGGAACGTTTCCAGAAACTTGTTGAATCTATGCCTCGTCGTGTGGCAGCCGTTATCAAGGCCAGAGAAGGCCCAACTCGTTACTAGGTAGGTATCCCTAATTCAGTGGCACTTCAGAGTAGTTAAAGTTTAAGTGTTAAACTTTTAAAGTGTAATTACAAATAGGTAATTTAAATTAAAAACAAGAAATTTTATTTTAATGGACATTTTATTACAAAATTTTTATTCTTGTTCTTGTTTACAAAGTTCATCAATATTTGGATCCAGCTTGGATACAGTAGTAACGAGCGACAGGCTTGCTTGCTGCTTTACTGATAGTTTTCAGCTTTAAATCATTACTCAAATTTTTGTCACAATTTTAGCATATATCAATATAATTTTGTATACTTTTTGGTAGTTACCCGCGTACCCCTTACAGATTTTCGCGTACTCTTAAGGGGTACGCGTACCACCGGTTGAGAACCATTGCTCTAAATCATGAGGCAGTTCAACTACATTTGTACATGCGAGGCCACTGCAGTGCTTACGCATATTTGAGAATTTCTACCCTGCTTTTCGACAAGTACATGCACCAGTATAACCCTTTTTGCAATCTGAGATTGGGTCCGTAACTGTCCGTTTGGGGGACTTTCATCTACTAATGTCCTTCACACTTCATGGGAGCAGTAGGATACATTATGGATTGCAGTGGGTTGCAGGACTTATTGAGCATTGCCTATGCTCGGGCATCAATTGAGAAACTGATGACGGGTCATGCATATTCGAGAGCTGTCAGGGCTCACATTATGTGCCACTTGGCAATTGCAAAGATCGTTCTTTCGAATATTGAGATTTGAGATGAAAAGCGAGATGCACCAGCGACGTAGGCTGTTCTCTTTTTGAATCAGATACTGCTGTACAAAGTATTGGGCAGATGTTTACTCAGTAATTAGGAGAGCTGGAAAATATGGACCTACAGCAAAACTATGGGTGCAATATTTTCGAATCGTAACGTTGATAAAGCAATTCATCCAAGCAGAGAGAAGTGTAGACTGGAAGCTTCATCTACCTTGTGTGAAAAGAGTACTGCCTTACTTCCATGCAAGTGGCCATTTTTTGTATGCAAAGTCTGTAACACTGTACTTCCAGGATATGCTTGTCTTACAGAATAAGCTGACTCCTACTGAGTACAAGAATTTTGTAGAAAATGGCTCTTTTACCATTCGGCGTTCTGAAAAGCACTCATTGAACGCAGATTTAAATGCTCTACATCATTTAGTTAGAGCTATTTTTTCATTGAATAGGTACTTTCCCCGAAAAACACAATCATACCGAAAATCGCACTTACTAGAAAAAGTTGAAAAAATGACGGCCACTACGAGAGAAGGTAATAACCTTATAAATGAAGTAATTTGTATGTGTTGGTACTCATTTTACGCAGAATTTAATGTTCTAAAAATTTTATATTACAGTTTCTTTGATTGGATGAACCGGTTTTAATTTATTTTAAAAAAAAATGAAAATATACCTCTTTTTCACTCAATTTTTTTGCCTAACCACCAGCGCTCACCTCGGCGGAGGGGGAAAACTTAGGATATTCATATTTGACCTAAAGTAAAGTGATTAAAAAATTTTTCCCCTTTGTTTGAATTATTTACGAATCCGGGATATTTCCCCCCCCCCTGCCTACTGGCCTAAGGGGGGAATTCTAAAAATAGAATCCAACGCGCTTCGGATAGGTCTAACACAAGAAGAATAAGCGTGAGGAGTGTAGGGACCTAGCTAGATAATTATATAAATATGCACACTATTCAAGTATGTGCGAGTAAAAAAATATATATGTTGTAATACACATATTGTGCATTTCTCAAATATGGATATATATATATATAGCAATTGTATGAGTTAGTGTGTGAGAGAAGTAAGTTTTGCGTCTTTCTCGACAAGTTGAATAAAATATCCCATATTCCTGACGCTGTAGTTCGCTTGTTATTGGGTTTAAAAAAAAGATGTAAAAGTCAGATTTTCTCAAAATTTTGTCTTCTTTAAGATTGTAACTGTAATCTAAGCTCTAGAACCAACTACTGCCGAGATTTTAAAAAAAAAACCCAAAAAAAGTTAAAAAATTTCGTTGCTTTTAGTCCACAGAAAATTCCGCCGAGGTCTTTCGAATTGGAAAAGTCGGTTTTTCACCACTGGACTAAACATATACAAGTAGGAAAAAAAATATAATACCCGATCTTTTGAGCGGTAAGATGTACATAGCTGCTGGGATATTTAACATATTATGGAAAAATATCTCTGTATTTCTAAGCTTCTGGTTACATGTTTTCATTAATGTGGTGGTGGGGGGGGGGGTTGCCAAATTGGTAAGAGCAGCGGGCCAGTGATCTAAACTTCCTTGGTTCGATGCTCTCCGCTGCAAATCCACCGCCGTGTTCACTAATGATGTCCAGGGCACGTAAAATAGTCGTGTCTACAATGTCCTTCAAGTTCTCAAATTTACCTCTGGAGGTGCGGGGTCGTCAAGCGTTCCGGTCTCGTCACTTGACTCGTTTCAAAATTACAGGACCGATGTTCTTCGAGGTCAAGTCAGACTTCAGCCCTAGTGGTACCTCGCCTTAAAGTGAAGCTGCTTACTACCCTTCGCCAAGGACCTAGGATTTGAGGACCTAGGTCCTTTGGACTTGGTGTAGGCTTTCCTACACAAAGTGGATTGGAAACAACATTAATATAGGGAAATACGCACCATTCGGGAGACTATAAGAAAATACATAAACATAGGACTTGCATTTAATTTATCTGAGAAATTATCGCTATAGTGCGATGTTAGCTATACTATATTATTCGTATTTGCAGTTCAGATTAAACAGAGTAAGAAACTATCGGGGGCTCGAGGAAGTACAACCGCAATTAAAAAAAATGGAAGACCATCCTTAACACGTTCAGATCCACGCTATCGTCACTTGCCTTTCCATTCAGACCGCGATGGAAAGCACATGCAATTATGTTTATTATAAAAATTTATAAGGTATGAGTTAGGGTATCTATAAAACTGCAAATATGATTTATAGAAAGTGGAAAGGAAAATACATACTAGTCGCTATAAAAAGAAATCATAAATTTTTATTTGAATGATATTGACATAAAACGACACTTACTACTGCAGCGATGTATGCAAAAATAGATTTTTTTATCAACAATCATCGCAGAATGTCATTACTATTATGGTACAACATTTCACTGTTTGGTTACCAAATGTAGTTCCATATTCGTTATTACAGGGCCAATTTATATGAATCTCTATTCTTATATTTCTTTATATGATGACTCAAGAATTTTATCTCGGTTTATTTGTTACTCATACCCCACGAGGTATGATAATGTGACATATGAAAAATATGAAACGACAAATGAAATAAAATAAAAACAATTGATGATTTGAACACATTAGATCGAAAACTTATAGTATATAGCAGAACTGGCCAACCTTTTTTTGTTGGCGATCGCTTTTTCTATAATTTTTTACTCGGTGACCGACTAGTTCTCTTTTTAAATGGAAAATGAGCCGCTTATCACTAACATAGTCCATATATTTATGAAATTATGGCTCGCGATCGACTAAAATCATGTCGAAGATAGACTGGTCGATCGCGATCGACCGGTTGGATACCAATGGTATATAGCGTAACTCTTTATAGATAGAAAACATTTCACTGCGACGCGTTTCCAACGGGGCCCAACGGTATGATGGTTGCACTAAACATAATTATGCCTCAATTAATGGTATTTCGAATATTTCTTGATAATGTTTCTTCTCATACTTAATTTTCAAAAAGTCTTGAGCGTGGAGTTCAAAGCGAGCTACCGATGATCCACGCAACATTCAAGGTATTAAGATTTAGTATTATCCTTGAACTTTTTTCTCCGGGGCATAGATCATAAATAGTATTTTTTTATAAATTTTCGTATTAATTTATTTTAGTTCCTTTAATGGAGTAAAGAAGTAAGATACGAGGTATGACAAATAGAATTTTACAAACTCTATCTGTCATACCTCGACTATTCTATAGTGTAAGAATACAGAGGCTGCTCACACATTTTTTAGACGATGTATATTGTATTCACAAAACAAAATGACATAAAATTCTTGTGTTTTAAATGTTCCATTTGACATCCCTTATTCTGAACTATATTTCGACACCACAATTTCCAGGATAATAATGCCTTTTGAAGTGTCAGAAGAGGTATTCTATCCCATTCCTCCTGAACAGCTTTCCAGAGTCCTGTAAGGGTTTTGGGACGACGTTTGGATAATTCAGATTTTAAAAGTCCGAAAGCACAAAAATCCATAGGTGATACATCGGGAGATTTAGAAGGGATATCAGTGAAGGGTATGGTCTTGATACCAGTTTTTTGGTCCATTTCTTTTAGGAAATTTACAGTGGATTTTGATGTGTGACTGCTAGCTTTGTCCTGATGGAGTCTCACAGATTGATGGCTCTGTGGGTAAAGCGATGGTATTTTATTCAGAAAAATTGGCGATAAATTATGTTCCTGATAGTATTTGGAGTTAATATTGACATTTTTTCCCACTCTCTTTATTTTTAACTTGCCATTATAAGAAAAACCAGCAACAATCATGAATCCCTTAGAAAAACATTCTTTCGATTCTTTGAACCATGTACTTAAATTTTTTTTCTCCCCTTTTATGATAATAAATGGCTTTTTTTTGTTGCAATCATTTAAATACACCCATGATTCATCTATTGTGACAATTGTTTTCCATTTTTCTTTGGATAAGTGTTTCTTATATAGAATTCTGCAGCGTGTCCTGCGTTCAGCGATATGATTTGGAAGAAAAGGATGCACATTGCGTTTTTTCGCTTTCTTAAAATTTAAATCAACGTTTATCATTTTGTTTACAATGGACACCGAGTATTTTAATGATTTTGTAACTGTCCTTTGACTAGGGGAATTTTCTTTTAACATTAAACAACGTACCTTTGCAATAGTCGAAGATGTCCGTTTATTCCTTGGATACTTGTTTGGAATTTTTGTCGCACTTGAGGCTCCAATTTGACGTTTTTTTTCCTTTCTTGTTGACGATATTACCTATCGACGCTTTAGATATCACAAAACCATGACTCTCACATCGTTTTTGGATAACGGAGTATGCATATTTCTCTTCGGAGAGAGCATAAATGTAGCCTTCGAACCCTTCTTTGTTAAAAACGCCATTTTGAATAAAAACAAAACTTTAAAGCCGCAGACGATAATTTTGACTTTTAAAAACATAATACAATTGCAATTATTTCTTTTGCATCAAACAATTTTTTATTACCGCTTACCAAAATCGTCTAAAAAATGTGCGAACAGCCTCTGTATACTCTAATGGAGTATACTGTGCATAAAGTATACAAGCAAAAACATGCAAATTTATTAAAATATCTTCTACCCAAATGTTAAAAATATTTAACATTGCTTCTGTATTCTGCTATAAAGTGAGTAAAAAGCGGATCTTTTCGGCTATTATTTTAATCTCTTTACGTATTAGTAATCTTTCCAGTGGCTAATTCGTGTGCTTCCTTTTCCGAATAATTATCAGATTTTATCAAGGTGAAATTGTTAGGTAGTTTTCTTTTATTTTGAATTCTTCCTTGGTATCATAAAAATAATAATGTAAAGAATTGTAGGCAGTTTAAATGCTAATGCTAGCAATACGAGAAGAGTTCATACGACGGAAATCTATCCTGTCATCAACATAGCTAAATAGATATATTATCTTACCAAATCTAGCCTATGGTTACTAACCTGACAAAGAAAAACTGTGAAATAATTGTTCATAGCTTTGAGATTAAATATGATTTATGTAGGGATTCAGATTTTGTCAATCACAGAAACATATATAGTACGTTCTGCACTTTAATGACTTAGATGTGTATAATAATTTAACTGTGAACGGAAGTCGCTTTTTACAACATACTTCCCCCTAAGGCTTTGTTTGAATTTTACCGCACAATATTGGTGTTGCAGATTGTATGACAGAATTTTAGCAAACTGGGACAATTAACTTTTCCTTTCATGAAATCCAGAGTTTCCGGGCTAAAGGTATCCAAAAGTCATGACTCATTTTTACGGAACCACCCATTAGAGTTAATTTTTTTTTATTTAAATAGACAGAACATCTTGCCAAGTTTTAATATCAGTCATATATTTCGATCGTAGTATCATAGATTTCGATGTGCACACCTTTTGTAGCACGACAAACGTCTTAATGGTAATCCAGTTCTCTCCAAGTGTTTCGTATTCTACCGTAGTCAATAATACGACAAGCCTTTCGCTTCAATTACTTTACTACGATACGTTAAACATACTACAACTACAACATTTAAAGCAAGTATGTACAGCGAGTTAGAATATATACAGTTAGATAGTCAGGATGGTTTCGGGTTCAACGACAGGTCGGGCCTATGAGGCATCTCTGACCAGGAGAGCTGCGTCTCTCTGGCTCTCAAAAACATATCTCTTCTCTCGTGGACTATTAGGGTTTTCTTTTATACTGTCGGCGAATTGAAAGGGATTTCTCCGGTGTTTGAAGTGCTGGGAAGTGTTCGAAGTTTATGGGATTCTAAAAGTCACTATAGTGTCAAAATTCTCAAAAGTCCTCGAACCACTCTGGGATTTATGCGTTCTATAACGTCAGAACCACACATTAAAAGAACTTTATGGCCTCTTATCCTAGAGTTTATGAGACCGCCCATGTCAACACTTCGCCTATACATGACATGTTGAGGGGTAGGAACGGGGCATCACATATAAATACTGATTTCATGTAGTAATTGAGACAGTGTCACAGTATCATATCAGGGGTTATTACACGAATTGATTGAATGATACGCTTCTTCAACTCATCCACGTTTCAATCTTTGTTTATACACAACGGGATTAATGAATCCCCAAGCAAAAAAAAATCTAATAACGCCTGATATGCTACGAAACACTTGGAGAGACGTGGATTACCATTTAGACGTTAGTCGTGCTACAAAAGGGACTCACATCGAAATCTATGATGCTATGATAGAAATCTATGGTTGATATTAAAACTTGGTGAGATGTTCTTTCCATTTAAATAAAAAACATTTAATTCTAATGGGTAGTTCCGTAAAAATAAGTCATAACTTTTGGATACCTTTAGTCCGGACACCCTGTATTCAGTGATGCGAAACAGGTCGTAAGAGCCATGTTTGTTTTAATAAAGGTTTTATGGCTTCTCTTTCAAAACAGCAATTCATTTGCCTCGTGAATATGCATATGTGGATCTCCACAAACAAATTAAATCTATGTGGTTGAGTGAAAAAATTCTTATTGCTCTCTGATTAATACATGCATTGATAAATAAACAGGTGTCAATGCAAGGCATTTTTACAATCCATTAGGTGTATATTTAGATGATGAAATTACCCTATATTCTGGAAGGGTAATTAGATAAGATGTTGGCTTTAAAACCTAAAAAAATAAATTTATCTTTTTATTTACACTTTATGTTTATATATACATAAATAGCTACGGATGGCTACGGAGCTATTTCGTTTCGCCCTCGTCCACGAGTACTGTATACTTTGAGAAGTGTCAGGTGAATTATTACCTGTAATCCAAGTTAAGAGATGCAATTCAAAAGTAAATTGCAAAATTATATTTCAAAAAGTCAGAATGTGTTAGCAGTGTTTTCGATATGTGGAGGAAGAACAAAATTTTCAACAACGGACAAAAATTCCCACCAACCACAATGAAAGCTTGAATCTACAGTAGTGTACCTGGTAGGGACCAGGTTGACTACCACTGGCCTAGTGGATAGAACGCTGGCTTCAGACTAGGGATACCGATCCCTTCTACCTATCGGTCATTTCAAGTCAAATATTGAAGTTTGAAGGAGAAGTTTTCTTATTATATCATCCTTATTCCACCATCAAGCTTTATGTTAAAAATCAGCGGATAAGTTTAATAGGATAAGTCTACGATTCTATATACGTGTTTTAAAAATTGAAATCTTTCAACTTTCAGAGATATACATTTTTAATAAGGTGACTAACAAAAGAAAACAGTTACTAAAACATGCAAAAAATAGTCCATCACAACCTTGTATTGTGATATTGTGGTGAAAATTAAAAATTCCGTTGTCGAACATAGGTCAATACGAGGATGTAAAAAAACAGTATGTTGTGGATGATGATATATGTTTTCATTGCAGCTGTTAAAATTTTTTTCGGAATATATTTGTAAGATGGATTCTTTTTTTATCATACTAAAGAGTCAAACCGAATTATTTGGCCCATATGAATATTAAATTTGCTTGAGACTTGTTTGATAAATTTTCCCCTTTTGGACATCAACAGTAAAGTATATTGAAAATGAATTCTAGAAGCCCTTTATATTGTAAATACTACATTCCACATTTATACAGCAAAAAAAAGATTATTTAGGTAGTGGAAACTCTTTCAATACTATTTCAACTTTTTCAATAAATCATAGCTTCTTTATATATCATAGTTTTTCTAATCTATTTTAAACTAATTTTAAATAGATTTCTACTTTTGTGGCACAGAAGTGCAGATTGAAATAAGTTTGTGAAAAAAGCAGGACACGCTGTTACTACGAAAATATAAATTCAAGCCTAAAAATTCAAATTCCCCACAATGCATATATTCAACACTAGCTAAAACATATAACTATCATCGTTTTACCAATTTATTTTTAAACTAATTTAAAATTAATTTCCAAACAAGTTACATATATTATGCATAGGAATCCGAGAATTATGCACAACAGTCAAATGTTTTCTTTCGCTAATTTTTTTTATTTAAATAGACAGAACATCTTGCCAAGTTTTAATATCAGTCATATATTTCGATCGTAGTATCATAGATTTCGATGTGCACACCTTTTGTAGCACGACAAACGTCTTAATGGTAATCCAGTTCTCTCCAAGTGTTTCGTATTCTACCGTAGTCAATAATACGACAAGCCTTTCGCTTCAATTACTTTACTACGATACGTTAAACATACTACAACTACAACATTTAAAGCAAGTATGTACAGCGAGTTAGAATATATACAGTTAGATAGTCAGGATGGTTTCGGGTTCAACGACAGGTCGGGCCTATGAGGCATCTCTGACCAGGAGAGCTGCGTCTCTCTGGCTCTCAAAAACATATCTCTTCTCTCGTGGACTATTAGGGTTTTCTTTTATACTGTCGGCGAATTGAAAGGGATTTCTCCGGTGTTTGAAGTGCTGGGAAGTGTTCGAAGTTTATGGGATTCTAAAAGTCACTATAGTGTCAAAATTCTCAAAAGTCCTCGAACCACTCTGGGATTTATGCGTTCTATAACGTCAGAACCACACATTAAAAGAACTTTATGGCCTCTTATCCTAGAGTTTATGAGACCGCCCATGTCAACACTTCGCCTATACATGACATGTTGAGGGGTAGGAACGGGGCATCACATATAAATACTGATTTCATGTAGTAATTGAGACAGTGTCACAGTATCATATCAGGGGTTATTACACGAATTGATTGAATGATACGCTTCTTCAACTCATCCACGTTTCAATCTTTGTTTATACACAACGGGATTAATGAATCCCCAAGCAAAAAAAAATCTAATAACGCCTGATATGCTACGAAACACTTGGAGAGACGTGGATTACCATTTAGACGTTAGTCGTGCTACAAAAGGGACTCACATCGAAATCTATGATGCTATGATAGAAATCTATGGTTGATATTAAAACTTGGTGAGATGTTCTTTCCATTTAAATAAAAAACATTTAATTCTAATGGGTAGTTCCGTAAAAATAAGTCATAACTTTTGGATACCTTTAGTCCGGACACCCTGTATTTAGTGATGCGAAACAGGTCGTAAGAGCCATGTTTGTTTTAATAAAGGTTTTATGGCTTCTCTTTCAAAACAGCAATTCATTTGCCTCGTGAATATGCATATGTGGATCTCCACAAACAAATTAAATCTATGTGGTTGAGTGAAAAAATTCTTATTGCTCTCTGATTAATACATGCATTGATAAATAAACAGGTGTCAATGCAAGGCATTTTTACAATCCATTAGGTGTATATTTAGATGATGAAATTACCCTATATTCTGGAAGGGTAATTAGATAAGATGTTGGCTTTAAAACCTAAAAAAATAAATTTATCTTTTTATTTACACTTTATGTTTATATATACATAAATAGCTACGGATGGCTACGGAGCTATTTCGTTTCGCCCTCGTCCACGAGTACTGTATACTTTGAGAAGTGTCAGGTGAATTATTACCTGTAATCCAAGTTAAGAGATGCAATTCAAAAGTAAATTGCAAAATTATATTTCAAAAAGTCAGAATGTGTTAGCAGTGTTTTCGATATGTGGAGGAAGAACAAAATTTTCAACAACGGACAAAAATTCCCACCAACCACAATGAAAGCTTGAATCTACAGTAGTGTACCTGGTAGGGACCAGGTTGACTACCACTGGCCTAGTGGATAGAACGCTGGCTTCAGACTAGGGATACCGATCCCTTCTACCTATCGGTCATTTCAAGTCAAATATTGAAGTTTGAAGGAGAAGTTTTCTTATTATATCATCCTTATTCCACCATCAAGCTTTATGTTAAAAATCAGCTGATAAGTTTAATAGGATAAGTCTACGATTCTATATACGTGTTTTAAAAATTGAAATCTTTCAACTTTCAGAGATATACATTTTTAATAAGGTGACTAACAAAAGAAAACAGTTACTAAAACATGCAAAAAATAGTCCATCACAACCTTGTATTGTGATATTGTGGTGAAAATTAAAAATTCCGTTGTCGAACATAGGTCAATACGAGGATGTAAAAAAACAGTATGTTGTGGATGATGATATATGTTTTCATTGCAGCTGTTAAAATTTTTTTCGGAATATATTT
Organism: Dolomedes plantarius; assembly: GCA_907164885.2. Classification (NCBI taxonomy): domain Eukaryota; kingdom Metazoa; phylum Arthropoda; class Arachnida; order Araneae; family Dolomedidae; genus Dolomedes; species Dolomedes plantarius. Next base: position 55,281,699 of record OU015493.1, on the reverse strand, counting down.
GTAAGATGGATTCTTTTTTTATCATACTAAAGAGTCAAACCGAATTATTTGGCCCATATGAATATTAAATTTGCTTGAGACTTGTTTGATAAATTTTCCCCTTTTGGACATCAACAGTAAAGTATATTGAAAATGAATTCTAGAAGCCCTTTATATTGTAAATACTACATTCCACATTTATACAGCAAAAAAAAGATTATTTAGGTAGTGGAAACTCTTTCAATACTATTTCAACTTTTTCAATAAATCATAGCTTCTTTATATATCATAGTTTTTCTAATCTATTTTAAACTAATTTTAAATAGATTTCTACTTTTGTGGCACAGAAGTGCAGATTGAAATAAGTTTGTGAAAAAAGCAGGACACGCTGTTACTACGAAAATATAAATTCAAGCCTAAAAATTCAAATTCCCCACAATGCATATATTCAACACTAGCTAAAACATATAACTATCATCGTTTTACCAATTTATTTTTAAACTAATTTAAAATTAATTTCCAAACAAGTTACATATATTATGCATAGGAATCCGAGAATTATGCACAACAGTCAAATGTTTTCTTTCGCTAATTTTTTTATTTAAATAGACAGAACATCTTGCCAAGTTTTAATATCAGTCATATATTTCGATCGTAGTATCATAGATTTCGATGTGCACACCTTTTGTAGCACGACAAACGTCTTAATGGTAATCCAGTTCTCTCCAAGTGTTTCGTATTCTACCGTAGTCAATAATACGACAAGCCTTTCGCTTCAATTACTTTACTACGATACGTTAAACATACTACAACTACAACATTTAAAGCAAGTATGTACAGCGAGTTAGAATATATACAGTTAGATAGTCAGGATGGTTTCGGGTTCAACGACAGGTCGGGCCTATGAGGCATCTCTGACCAGGAGAGCTGCGTCTCTCTGGCTCTCAAAAACATATCTCTTCTCTCGTGGACTATTAGGGTTTTCTTTTATACTGTCGGCGAATTGAAAGGGATTTCTCCGGTGTTTGAAGTGCTGGGAAGTGTTCGAAGTTTATGGGATTCTAAAAGTCACTATAGTGTCAAAATTCTCAAAAGTCCTCGAACCACTCTGGGATTTATGCGTTCTATAACGTCAGAACCACACATTAAAAGAACTTTATGGCCTCATATCCTAGAGTTTATGAGACCGCCCATGTCAACACTTCGCCTATACATGACATGTTGAGGGGTAGGAACGGGGCATCACATATAAATACTGATTTCATGTAGTAATTGAGACAGTGTCACAGTATCATATCAGGGGTTATTACACGAATTGATTGAATGATACGCTTCTTCAACTCATCCACGTTTCAATCTTTGTTTATACACAACGGGATTAATGAATCCCCAAGCAAAAAAAAATCTAATAACGCCTGATATGCTACGAAACACTTGGAGAGACGTGGATTACCATTTAGACGTTAGTCGTGCTACAAAAGGGACTCACATCGAAATCTATGATGCTATGATAGAAATCTATGGTTGATATTAAAACTTGGTGAGATGTTCTTTCCATTTAAATAAAAAACATTTAATTCTAATGGGTAGTTCCGTAAAAATAAGTCATAACTTTTGGATACCTTTAGTCCGGACACCCTGTATTTAGTGATGCGAAACAGGTCGTAAGAGCCATGTTTGTTTTAATAAAGGTTTTATGGCTTCTCTTTCAAAACAGCAATTCATTTGCCTCGTGAATATGCATATGTGGATCTCCACAAACAAATTAAATCTATGTGGTTGAGTGAAAAAATTCTTATTGCTCTCTGATTAATACATGCATTGATAAATAAACAGGTGTCAATGCAAGGCATTTTTACAATCCATTAGGTGTATATTTAGATGATGAAATTACCCTATATTCTGGAAGGGTAATTAGATAAGATGTTGGCTTTAAAACCTAAAAAAATAAATTTATCTTTTTATTTACACTTTATGTTTATATATACATAAATAGCTACGGATGGCTACGGAGCTATTTCGTTTCGCCCTCGTCCACGAGTACTGTATACTTTGAGAAGTGTCAGGTGAATTATTACCTGTAATCCAAGTTAAGAGATGCAATTCAAAAGTAAATTGCAAAATTATATTTCAAAAAGTCAGAATGTGTTAGCAGTGTTTTCGATATGTGGAGGAAGAACAAAATTTTCAACAACGGACAAAAATTCCCACCAACCACAATGAAAGCTTGAATCTACAGTAGTGTACCTGGTAGGGACCAGGTTGACTACCACTGGCCTAGTGGATAGAACGCTGGCTTCAGACTAGGGATACCGATCCCTTCTACCTATCGGTCATTTCAAGTCAAATATTGAAGTTTGAAGGAGAAGTTTTCTTATTATATCATCCTTATTCCACCATCAAGCTTTATGTTAAAAATCAGCGGATAAGTTTAATAGGATAAGTCTACGATTCTATATACGTGTTTTAAAAATTGAAATCTTTCAACTTTCAGAGATATACATTTTTAATAAGGTGACTAACAAAAGAAAACAGTTACTAAAACATGCAAAAAATAGTCCATCACAACCTTGTATTGTGATATTGTGGTGAAAATTAAAAATTCCGTTGTCGAACATAGGTCAATACGAGGATGTAAAAAAACAGTATGTTGTGGATGATGATATATGTTTTCATTGCAGCTGTTAAAATTTTTTTCGGAATATATTTGTAAGATGGATTCTTTTTTTATCATACTAAAGAGTCAAACCGAATTATTTGGCCCATATGAATATTAAATTTGCTTGAGACTTGTTTGATAAATTTTCCCCTTTTGGACATCAACAGTAAAGTATATTGAAAATGAATTCTAGAAGCCCTTTATATTGTAAATACTACATTCCACATTTATACAGCAAAAAAAGATTATTTAGGTAGTGGAAACTCTTTCAATACTATTTCAACTTTTTCAATAAATCATAGCTTCTTTATATATCATAGTTTTTCTAATCTATTTTAAACTAATTTTAAATAGATTTCTACTTTTGTGGCATAGAAGTGCAGATTGAAATAAGTTTGTGAAAAAAGCAGGACACGCTGTTACTACGAAAATATAAATTCAAGCCTAAAAATTCAAATTCCCCACAATGCATATATTCAACACTAGCTAAAACATATAACTATCATCGTTTTACCAATTTATTTTTAAACTAATTTAAAATTAATTTCCAAACAAGTTACATATATTATGCATAGGAATCTGAGAATTATGCACAACAGTCAAATGTTTTCTTTCGCTAATTTAGGTCAATCATGTTCATGCTTATATTAGATTATTTTACTCCATTCTGCAATCATTATTATTATGTTGTAAAAGTTTTTATTTTTTATCTTCAAGAGAACCTCTCTGTTGTTGTTTGGGAACAAAAACGTAAGCATCCTCAATCATCCGAATTGCCTTCATTACGCTTTCACAGAAAATGAGTCTCGACATGCGGAATGAGAAATTCTTCCCCAGAGCGCGATTTAACATTTGTATTAGTTGCATCTGGTAATTGTTATTGATCGATGGTTTCAAAAGGTTGCACGCAAATTGTTCGCCAAACTGCTGAAGACAGGCAACTGTTTAATTAAGACAGATAGTCGTGATGAGAAATCCATTTAAATTGTTTATGCAGTACTCTGTCCTCAATTGGGAATGGGGTGTATCATTTAAATGTTGGAGTTCATACGGATAAAGTATGGGAAATTTTTAACACAAATGGAAATGCATGGAAGAGGAAAAAGGAGGGAAAATTTTATGACCTCCTGTCCAGACAAGGGACACAACCTTTAACCCAGTGATTCCCAACCGGTGTGCTTTTAATATTTAGAAAATTGAAATAAACAAAAATTTCAATAATGGTGCCCCGAGTTTCTATTCTCATTCCCAAGGTGCCGCAAAAGGTTGGGAATCCTTGCCTTAACTAAACAAACAGATAAAGGAGTTTGTAAGGGATTTGTAAAAGATCACTTGAAGAACGGGAAGTATTATTAAAATAAACCGTAGCTCTTACAGATAAAGTATGGGAAATTTTTAACACAAAAGGAAATGCATGGAAGAGGAAAAAGGAGGGGAAATTTTATGACCTCCTATCCAGACAAGGATCACAATCTTCAACCCAATGATTCACAACCGGTGTGCTTTAAATATTTTTTAAAAAAATTGAAATATACAAAAATTCAAACAGGGATGCCCCGAGTTTCTATTCTCATTCCCAAGGTGCCGCAAAAGGTTGGGAATCCTTGCCTTAACCAAACAAACAGATGAAGGAGTTTGTAAGGTATTTGTTAAAAAATTGCTGGAAGAAAGGGGAGTATTATTAAAATACTGGAGAATTTACGGATAAATTGTGTGCAATTTTCAACAAAAAAAAGGAAACGCTGATAAGAGGAACAAGGAGGAAAGTTTTATGACTTCTTGTCCAGACAGGGGACACAATCTTTAACCCAGTGATTCCCATCCGGTGTGCTTTTAATATTTAAAAAATTTAAATAAACAAAAATTCTAAGAAGGGTACCCCGTGTTTCTATTCTCATTCCCAAGGGTTCCACAAAATGTTGGGAATCCCTACCTTAACCAAACAAACAGATAAAAGAGTTTGTAAGGAATTTGTAAAAAATCACTGGAAAAACGGGAGTATTATTCAAATACCGTAGATCTTACGGATAAGTATGGGAAAGTTTTTACTGAAAAGGGAACACGTGGAAGAGGAACAAGGAGGAAAATTTTATGACCTCCTGTCCAGACAAAGGACATAACCTTTAACCCAATGATTCCCAACAGGAATGTTTTTAATATTTAAAAAAATGAAGTAAATAAAAATTCTAAAAGGGTACCCGGAGTTTCTATTGTCATCCCCAAAGGTGACGCAAAAAGTTGTGAATCCCTGCCTTAACCAAACAAATAGATAAGGGAGTTTGTAAGGGATTTTTAAAAATCACTGGTGTGTCATTTGTAAAAAATCATCCCCTTCCTTAACCAAACAAATAGATAAATGAGTTTGTAAGGGATTTGTAAAAAATCACTGGAAGAACGAGGAGTATTATTCAAATACCAATATGGATAAAGTATGGGAAATTTTTAACACAAAAGGAAACGCATGGAAGAGAAACAAGGCAGGGAAATTTTATGACCTCCTGTCCAGACAAGGGACACAATCATTAACCCAGTGATTCCCAACCGGTGTTTTTTTAATATTTAAAAAATTGAAGTACAGTGGAATCTTGATCTATCGTTTTTCAAGGAACCGACTGAACTGAACGATAAATGCGGGAACGTTACAAAGCAATATGATCGCCGGGACTGGGTGAAATAAACGACACATGCAGGAAAAAAGATTCGGAGAACGATCGATCAAGATTCCACTGTATATAAAAATGTTAACAAGGATACCCCGAGTTCCTATTCTTATTCCAAAAGGTGACACAAAAGTTTGCGAATTCCTGCCTTAACCAATTAAACAGATAAAGGATTAACCAATGGATAATGGATAAACCAATTTAACAGATCCCGTAAGGGATTTGTAAAAAAATCACTGGAAGAATGGGGAGTATTATTTAACTACTAGAGATTTTACGGATAAAGTATGCGCAATTTTCAACAGAAAAAAGGAAACGCTGATAACATGAAAAGGAGGGAGAAATTTTTTAACCTCCTGCCCGCACAAGGAACAGAATCCTTAACCAAACAAACACTAAAAGGAGGAGATTCTTATAAACGGTGGAGAATCGATCAGGAAGACGGTATTATGAAATGGAATTAAAAAATAATAAAATAAAATAATTAAAAAAAGTGAGGAGCGGTAAATAACATATTTATGTGCAAATACGCTTGCGATCAATAACGCATTATATGCTGACTAGGGATTATATGCAATAGTTTGAGGAAGATTTCATATTCTCTGCAGCGGATTCGAAAACGACAGGAATTCCGTCACCAATAAAAAATAATGAGGAAACACCATGCATATTTTTACTCCCAAGCTATGTAATGGCTCTGGAACAACACTTTTAATGCTGTTCTAAATATTAATGACGGTGTAACCGAAATCCTCAAATTGAAATGCAGGAGAGCACTTTTCGCATTCGAAAGATTCTCCCTTCATAGATGTTCTTATACTACGCATTTTTATTTTAAAAAGCTATTTAAAGTCTCATCAGAGAGTGTATAATATTATGAGATTGAGTGCAGAGATGGAAAGGCTGTCTTTAGAGCAAAATATCAGTGAGTCGATTCTTGTGGTAGCTTGTTTTACTTAAATTAAAGGGAAATTTATGGAGGAGAGAGAATAATATGGAACCTTTTTAGTGGTGACAGTAAAAATAAACTATTTCAATCATGCGTTCGAGACCATCGATCACTCCCCAGGGGGATATATGGTGACACATTAAGATCATCCTTGAGACAGTTCGTGACGTGGCCTAGAAGTGCAATCATCACCAAAAATTTTGGTAAAAGAGGGGGGGGGGGAAATCTGATATCGATTCTAGGGGTGGTCAGTTGCATTCTAAACGAAAGAAAATTTGTGAAATGCTGATGCTTTCATGCGTTATACGCTCAGGTTTTTAATTATGTTTATAAGTGAGCAAAGGCTTGAAACAGAAATATAACGGTTCACATCATATACCTTCGCGATTATAAAATATACTAGCCATGCCTAAATAAATGATAATACAACATTATAATATTTAACAAAATTTCTTTAGTTTAAGAGTGTTTATTTCTCTCGATTTTAGTTATCAAAGAAATTTTTGCCATAGATGCAGATATAACAATAAATGTTGTTGTTGTTGTTTCTAATGACCTTGGCCGGAAGAATTCTAGACCAGGTTCATATAAGCTAGCGGACTCAGGGGTGTGACTCCGGTTTATAATGGTATCACAAGGGTCGGAGTCCCATTTAGCCAGGTGCCACTTCACCAATCACCCCTTGATTTGGACCGAGCATTTGGGCTGATCACTCCCAAGGCCAACATCTTGAGGGATCGTACCCTCTACTAACGTCTCTGACTTCATAGAGGAATTTAGGTATTCGTATTTAACGTGCCCATATGTAGCCTAGACACGAAGGTATTCAATGACGCTTGTCGGGATTCAATACAAGCACCCCCAGCTCAGCACCGAAGGCAGACGCGCTACCACTGGGCTACTTCGAGCCTATATATATATATATATATATATATATATATATATATATATATTTATACATACTAGGTTACCTCTGGCCTATGACAATAATGTTTTACAATAAGCAAGCTATTAAATTTTCAAATAATTGTTCGTAGATCCTGAGCATTCAGTATAGGTTAGAGAAATATAGGCAATAAAAATATTACTCAAAAATGACGAAAATTACAATAAAACACATCCCGAAACTATTTGAAAGTTATATTGGAATGAACGAAATTTCGAATCATCATTGCAATCAAAATTGCGTTCAACAGGAGAAATGAAACATTTTTTTCCTTATTCATTTTGCTATTTCAAAAATATTTTGGTTTCCATCAAAAGAAACCACTTTAGGTGAGTTCCGGAAGGAAAATTGAATTTCATTTCATGTTTGATCTTAAGAGTTTCTCACAAATGTTCCTTTAAGATTTTTTTATCGCCGGTGCAACAGAAAAAAAAATGTTTCTTACAACATCATTAAAACGTTTCTAAAGAATTTGTTGAATATAGCGATGTTGTCCGAGCTATCTAGTAGAAAAGTATTTCAAAAATATTTCGATATTTTTTTATCGTCAAAATGATAGGAATATAATTTTAGTTCTCTCAATAATATAGCACAGTATTTTCTATTAAAAAAATTGCTCTATAAACTGATTGGATTTTGTTGTTTTGAATTCCTGCTTTTATTTTTTTATTTAAAAAACCTACAAAAGAGTGTTTAACCCTATTGGTTATCAAATAACCTTAAAACAATGGATGCAGGTATGTGTTGGGGCAAGCAAGGAAGACAGAGAATTTTCAAGCCTTTGTCAAACATTTATTTGACAAAGCTCAAAATTCATTTAAAGTTCAATTACTAACAGAATAATATTCCCCTTCATATTAACATTTAACACAAAAGGAATCAGAAGCAGAGGCAAACTATTTGGTCAAAGTCATTATTTTTTTAATTGATCGGTAGGCACTTACTACTGTCGAAGAGTACAGCGATGAGATGGTTTCGCCGACAGGGGCCCAAATCAAGTCATATTACGGATCATCATGTCGGGTTCCCGGCACTAACGCTAGACTCTGATGCAGTTCAATCGAGACTGTATCGTCGGAACTCTAGGAATACAGCCGGTGCAATCTCTGGACCTTCTCTCGTTTTTCTTTTTTTACTTGGAGGGGCTGATGTCCGTTTATGGGGGCAAATTTGGCGCACCCCTTTTTCTATAATTGGGCAATGGGCTGTTTTACTCTCAGCAGTTCCTGCCCCAATTGGTTCCTTATTATACTGCTCCTGTTCATAGTCTACGAAATACCTCCCCATAGGAATTTTCATTTGGAATACAACTTTGACCATTATCTGCTAAAAGTTTTATTGTGAGCCATAAAATAACGTCCATCTGTCTTGCAATATTTATACTCTTTTGATCGCTATCAATGACCACACAGATAGCTCTTCTTTTGCTTCCTCTTAGTGTACAAGCCTTTATTTATTTTGCCTCTGAAGTTTTTATAATAGTTTTGTTCTTGAACGTGTTTCGACCCCACACCGTGGTGAATTATAACATTCCGCTTCTACAAACCCTTCAACGGGAGCTCCAATTTTTGGAACACCAGCAGGCGCGCGTGGGACAAGTGCAGCGTCTGTTTCAACCTTGATTATTCCTTTTATAATGAACTTTTTTCTTCAGACTGAAATTAATAATTCTGCGTTTTATGACAAGGTATAAAATGTTCATAATATTGAGATATATTTATAATTGAAGGGCAAAGAATGCAGATACTATCGCCTTATTTCAAAACTGTCCTGCTTATTGGATCTAAGGACAACTTGCGAATGAATTCCTAGTATGTCCCAAAGCCTTAAAAAACAATGATATTGCCCTTCTTCGTGATATGCGGGATACCGCGTAATAACTGCACATTTGATCGACTATATCAACTTCTGATTTTGTCGTATTGTAAATCGGCATAATCGATGGTTTACCATTGTTAAATCACGACTAACAATGAAGGGAAAGGAATACAAGTGTCAGAAAATCAGAACTGCATTAGAAAGGGTTTAACTATAAACAGACACTGCTTAGAATATTCAAACCTTTCATGTAAAAACAAACCATTCAAAAAATACGAAAATAGTGTACTCTTTAATTAATCCTTCAACGGACCCACTGAAAACTTTATTAATTAACTAACCATATTATATGTGAGATACTGGTATCTGGACGTGTTACTGGTACTGGTATCTGGAAGTCACCCCTTCAGACGATTCTTTGAAGTGTGGATAAAATGTCTGTTATTTTACGTTCAAATAGCTGAATTTGGTTCAAAAGTTATTTGAAGAACAAAAAGATTAAATATACGGTGAACTATCAATTATCATCAATACCTAATACGCCACAGTGCACAAAAAATCCAAAAGCATGGATAAAACTAGAACAGTACACATGAAAATTAAATTCTCTTTAAAAGCCTATTTTATTTTCTCGATGTTTGAAACATGCCAAAAACGGGAGACACAGACTTTGAATTGACGTTAAAAGCGTTCACTCCATATAAATAAATTAACCCATTCTTTCACTCCCGACAGAGATAAAAAGAGATATACTGGGACGATCCGACGACCTCCTTGCGCTTCGGGGAATAAGGACGTTTGAGAACTGTCAAATGTCCTCAAAAATAAATCCCTCCGGCGCAGGGCGCGATCGGACCGCTGAAGCGTCAGCGAATTAAGCGATAGTGTTGTATGACGAAATCGCTTCTTTTGGCGAGAGTATCTTAGAATAACACCCGGGGAAGTTTAGAATAGCATGCCATAAATTGCATGTTTATTAGAGGATTACAAAACAAGGAACATTTTATCAATGCACTGTCTCTGTCTGGAAACTCTGGCGGCTTTTGAGAGAGAGAGAGAGAGAGAGAGAGAGAGAGAGATGTACTCTTTGGAGGGAGGGTTATTTACAGCTTGAGGGAATTTGGTGATAAACGTTCAATTACAGAATTTATAGATTGTATATGAAACCGTATATCATTAATTTCATAAAGTTAAACAGACTGAACTGGGGCCAGAGGTAGCCTTGTGGTAACGTGTTGGCTTTCGGTACTGAGGTTCTCAGATGGAATCTCGACAAGCGTCTCTAAATACCGTGGTGTCTAGGCCGGATATGGACACTTTAAATCCGTAGACCGGAAAGTCCTTCTTTGAGGTCAGTGGATTGGGAAGGTACGATCCCTCCAGATGTCACCCCTGGGGGTGATCGGTCAAAATTGAGGTGGCATCTGGCTAAGTCGGACTTTGACCCTTCTGGTGCGATTTTAAACTGGAACCGTACTCCTGATACCGCAAGCCTGTATGGACGTGGTCTGGAACACTTTCCGGCCAAAGGGCATAAGCGACAACAACAGAATGAAATGGAAAGGTCACCTGCAAATAATCGATAACTCTAAAAAAATCAAAAAGTACACACCACTACTTCAATAACAAAAAGGCCAGGGGGAATACCACCACAACTTTGGGCTGATTAAATCCAAAACGGTTTTGACATCGTTAAAGTAAAGAACTGAAGAGCGAATGCTTCACGGCGAGTAGGTATGGAGGAGACTTCTGCTAAAAGGCAGGGCCCACAATGGTCTATCGTGGAAACGAAGAAGACTGTCTCTGAGTACACACTGTACAACTTTCATTTATGTATCTATAACTAGGTATGGGATGTTTCATGTTTCACCATATTTGCAGAATACATCTAAAGTTTCTCTCAAGTTATCCTTACAAAATTTTGGTCAAGGTTCTTTTGCCCTATTTTCCTCAGGAATTTTGATGTACAGCTAATATCCTGAAAATATTTTCCGTGAAACGAAAATTACCATGTAATAAAAAGCCTCCTTGCGTTCAAAGTCCAGCATCGATCATCAAATAAACGGATAATCCGAAACGTACTTTCAATTGATAACCGCTGTGACGTTGTCTCCATTACTCCACGAAATTGTAATTATATAAGTCTGTGATGCTCGTTCCTACCCCTCAACATGAACATGTAATCTATCGGCGAAATGTTAAACTGAGCGGTCTCATAAACTCTCGGATAAGAGGCCATAGATTTTGTGTAATATGCGATTTCTGGCGTTATACAAGTCATAAATACCTGAGTGGTTCGAGGGCTCTCCAGAATTTTGACACTATAGCGACATGTGGAATCCCATAAACTTTGGACACTTACGAGCACTTAAAACGCCGGAGAACGCTTTTGAATTCGCCGACGTATAAAAGAAGACCCCCGCAATACTCCACGGAGAGATCTGTTTTTGAGACAGAGAGAGAGAGAGCTGTTTTTGATTGTGAGAGAGACGGAGCTCTCTGGTCCGAGAGGCCTTCTGTAGGCCAGAGTTGGCTGTGAACCCGAGCTGTCCTGACATCTCTAACATGCAAATTCTAACTCGCTGTATATATTTGCTTTTTGTAGTTGTAGTTTGCAAGTGTTTAAGGTGGCGTAGTAAAGTAATTGAAGCGAAATGCTTGTCGTTATTACTACCTACGTCACACCGCCCACATGCTATAGGGTTTAGCATCGTGAGTGTCGTATTGCTCGTCCAAAGTTATTTTAACGGGCGTGAAATAGTTAGTTAGTACATTAAATTATTTATAAAGGGGTAGTTGGGTGCGTTGTGTTTTTTAAAATTTATTTTGTTAATAACCCGTAGTTCAAGACGTAACTAGCAATTGACGAACAAGGGAACTAAAAAATTGAGAAACAAATAAAACAGAGAGATTTAAAATTAACTTAAACTTAAATTTATTTACAAATTATTATACATTGCTTGTACACATTATTTTAATCATATTTTTTATAGGCACACTTATCCATATACCAAAATTAGTTTATCATTATATCGAAATTTAACATTCAAAATTTACTTGACGAGGAAAATAGGGAGCGCACGACAAAATACCAAAACTCAAAATACTTATTCAACTCTAACTCTTATATAAACTACTCCTACTCTGACCGTAAACAACCTATTTAAAAAAAAACCCAAAAAACTAAAAAAGGGGACTGATCTAAACAATAAAATTGTGCCACTCACTCAGTTCCGTTGATATTTATCTAATTGTTGAATCCGCTGACTCGTCTAGCTGGGGTCCTTTGGATCCTTCTGTACATAGGCAGGGCACACACACACCTCTTGATTCTCCGTCTCTTGATGATTCTTGTGACCGCGACACCACTCGCTCGACTGTTATTTTATATGCAGGGAATTCTATTTTATCATTAATATTTGTGGGGAACTCCAAGTTCGACTGAACGCAGTAATAACACCAGGAGAACCGCAGCTCTACTCCAATACGCAAAATCTCAGGATAAAAGCGGGGAACCGAAGCTCGACCCGACACGCCAGAAGTCTGAGTCTGAGACTCGAGAGAGAGATCTGAGAGAGCCCCCTTTTTTTTTAAACTCCCTAATTTATACATTTCAAACTCCTTTCTTCTTTCGTGTCTCCTCCTCCTAAAAATTTTCTCATCCATACAAGATTCAGCAAAAAAACTCATTCGCTTGCTCACTTCAAACTTTATTTTATTGGCCGCCCTCAGCTAAGCCGCACACGCCCCCACGGAAAACATGCCTGCATAAACCTCACACGACGCCCTTGGTTCTTACATGCCACCGTTGTAAATCTGAAAACACAGTCCATTGTCGTGTAGTGTCAAATCCTGGCGACAACTCTCTTAAATCTTGTCTGGCGATCTACCTCCCAAGTTGACCACCGCCGCAGGACTATTCACTGCCTTACGTCACACAGGACCTCTCCGCTCTATAATTATCGTCCCGCTCAGCCGGCGTTCCCAATTTCATCAAAACAATGTAATGATAAAAGCCTTCGATCGACTTCACCTCTTAATATTTCTATGAAATTTTCATATATCCGAAGGCGATTCATTACAGTGAGCTTCCACGATTGGGTTCAGATCCTGAAAAAGGCTAGGTCGTTACCATGTTGTCCCCTCAAAGGGAGCAATGCTGTCCCACTTAAATGGTGTTCCCATAATAAAGATGCCAGCAAGACTTCGCAGTGAGTAACAAAAGGCGAATGTCTCACGACCAGTGTCTCCGCATTAGAGAAAAGAAAACAACAACAACAAAAAACTTTTGACTGATAACGTCGACGATTTGTAAAGTGTTTGTAAGAGGATGGGGAATCAAAAGATACTCTGATTTTAAAACTTTAAAAGCTTCAAAAAACTTTTCCCTGTTAGCTATGTTTTGGAGATCTCACATTTCCAGCAGTTCATTTTTTGAGGGGGGGGGGGGCGCAGAAATACATAAATTTCAGTTATTTATACAACGTTTCCCTTTCAAACGATCTTTTTTTTGGGGGGGAGGGGGAGAATAAACTATCATACTTTTTATAATTTAAATTCATGAATTTCCGACTCAAATATATGTGGGAATTTTCTAACTGAAATTTACTTTAAAAATAATCTATATATATAAAACGCGTAGGTATGCGGCACAAAAATCGACGATATTTCTACACTCCGAATGGCAACGGCTGCCACTACCAGATGTAAACATTAGCGGCAGTCCGCATTATGCAACCGCGTGTCAACATAGATTTACGCACTGAAATCCGGAATGTTCGAAAGCGCGCTGCACGATCAAGTGAAAATTGGGAACAGTCTCAAGAAAGAAAGCGAAGAAATAATTCATTAAGAGAGAGCATAAATGATCTCGAGGTTAGGCTTAACCGTCGCCGGCATAGCAACCAACAACCAGTAATAGTTAATTTTCTATACTTTTTTCAATACTTGCTGAATTTTTACTCCATTTTATAAGTGAAGAAATTTTCCCAACAATTTATTATTTAATATGATTAAGTGAAGATATCTGAATTGTGAACAGTAATACATACAGAGTGATGTAATCAACACTATATTTTAAATTTTCCCCCACAATTTCTTATTTGTTGTAATGATAAAGTATAGATATCTTAATTTTGAAAAATAGTACACACAAAGAGGGATGTAAGTTTTAAAATCATTGATGCTGGGTTTCTCAGTCTTATCTTTAACTCTGTCCTGGAGTAATGAAAATTCGCATTTTTTAATCACGATGTTCTAGAATTACCCTTATAGAGAATACCCCTTAACAACGTATATTTATAATGACAGGTAATGGTAACATTCCTTACATATGTTACTTTCAGTTGCGTTGTTTTGAAAAAGAAAATATAAAACAAAATGCGACAATGCTGGTCGCGCAGCGGCTAGTTTTTTATAAAATAAGCCGTTGTGACCCTTTCATAATCCTTAGTTGTACATGACCCACAGTTTCCAGGCCCATATGCTAAAACAAACAATTTCACTGCAAATTATCGCCAAGCAATTTTGCTTGTAAAAGTATTTTCACATTTGCAATCATACTATTGCTGGAAAACCTGTTTAACAAGTCTGTAGATGCTTTTGATTTTCGTGTGCGTATTTGACTTATTTTCTCTCTATGCGTGGTAAACTTCTTTACAATCAACCACTTACACAAAAAGTGTTCTAAAGACTAAAAATTGTTGTCAGTTACGTCAAAAATATTTCTGTGATACAAATTTAGTTTGATATTCGGTTAATCTAATATTTAATACAATGGTTGTACTTGCATTAGGAAAAAAAAGCATAGAAATTCGCAACTGACTGTTTGCCATGTTCTTTTATTATCAAGATTACATATGTTTATTGTTGGTTAGGCTCCCTGACGAAGAGACCTGTCGGTTACCTCTATTGTTTTATGGTTCAGTTCCGGCACTTATACAGAATCTTGCCGTTGGTGCGTGGATGCCCAGAGTGCTTGATTTCTGTTTGTTTCTTGTCTATATTTGTATTATTTTTATCTATCTCTGTTGGATTATTTATATGTTTATTGACTGTTTCAAAATATTACCAGTGAGAAATTTAAAATTTCTGGAATTCTGAAAAAAATAATCTACTCTTGACTGGGTCTTACATTGTTTAAAAAATATTTTATTTCTCTGCTTTTATATTAAAAAACTATCTGCTTTTATATTAAAAAACTATTACTTTTCATTCTGAAAAGTACATAAAAATAACCACAATTAAAATAATAATTATCCTAAGGGACCTCTCTTAGAATACTGTTTTGGGTAAACAATATTTAATAGATAAAAAGTCTTGTTTTGTTTTGAAGAAGAGTTGGTTTTTTTCAAAATGGAGTACCATTGAAAATTGTGTATATCGTTTTATAAATACGTCATGTTTTAAGAAATCTATACTGAAGTTTCAATGACCTTAAAATAATGTAAATTTATTTTAAAAATTGGTTGGCATAGAGCACTATAGCCATTTTTTGCTATCCAAGGGTTGAATATATCGGGACGTGGGCTTAAAGCCAATTCACACGCACATATATATTGTATTTAAGTAAATCTTAACATATATAAAAACACTGATATTTGTAGCCAATTTGGAATGACAACAAATCCTGTGAACCTCAGGACTGGAATTAACAGATACACGTACTAACAGCCAGCGCCTAGCGTTCGTACATCTCCCATTGATAAATACGAAATTTGGAGTCTTTCTAAGACATGCTACATAATTAACAAGTAATAAATAAATTGTATAGCTTGCCAATAAGCTAATATACTTTCCGCTTTCAAAATGCAGCATAATTATCTATCTAAGAATTTAAGGATATACGGAAAATTTTTTTTATTAATGTTCATTATGCTACAATTTTTTACTCAAAAGCGATTTTATATATAGATAAATAACCGCACATAAAGAACTTCCAAAGTACAAAATTTAAATTAAGGTTAAATATTTTGAAATATAAGCATGTTTAGCTTTAAATATATCTGCTAAATAAATTAGTAACTTTAAGATATATATTTTTTCTTCTTCATGCATAGGAATGATTTCAAAATAATTTTATCAGAAATTTTAAAAATTTATTTTGCAGAATTTTTAGCAGCGTGAAGGGCAAGTTTTACTTTTCTAATAAAAATATTTTTAAAATGTTTAATCTTAATATAAACAATTTAATTTAAATATTACGAAATTTGCTGTAGAATATACCATTTGGAAACTTTAGAAGTAATTTTTTATATAACTTTTAATAGACGGCAAATCATGAAAAATTCCATTTTAATTTCAATATTTCTAAATTATAGATCATTAAAGGTTACACATAAGCTGTATGACTTTAAAATGTTCTAAAAACTAATAATCTGGAAATATAGTCCTTATAGCAACATATGACACTCGATCTATGATTATGAAAACTCACTAGTATGTAATAAGCATAGAAATTTTAAAATGTTGTTTAATTGAGAACTATGTCCTCAACATGACCCCTTAACGTAGAGCACTAAATATTGTAACCCGCTAATAAAATATGTAATGATAAATAAAAAGAAAATCAACCATGGTTATTATTGCTGAAAATATAGCTTTTGTGTGAAAATATATCACCAGCGATACTGAGATACAAGCCTCTTTGTCCAATGAACTTGATAGGGATTCCACATTCATAGAACTATTTTCAGGCTTGAAATTTTCCTGCAAAATATTACATCTAGAAAGTAATTTCAAATATGTAATAAGATTCAATATAAAAGCATTAGATTCCTTTGGGTGGATAAATATCTAAATCTCTCTCATATACAAAATAATTGCCTGGAATTTGTTATAATTTTGTGTCACTCGTTTTTGATAAATTTTTCCTTAAATCTTTTGTTATTTCTTTCTTAATAGGTAAAAGGGGGAGAAATCTGTCAGTGGAAGGCTGAGCAACAGATGGTAGCCAGGAAAGACGCTTCCCAGTCAATTTTATTGCTAATCTTTCATTATTTCTTCCAATTACAAAAAGTTAATTGTAATAACCCACTCTGGGATTATTAGGCTATGATCGTGAGGCTAGTAATGTCGCGTTGCGACTAACTCTCTTTCAATCAACAATTAAGTCAGGGGTTACAACTCTCAGTAAATACACTTTGATTACATATATACAATCTATTTTTATACACATATATATACAGCTTCAACAAATAGCATCATGCTAATTTCTCACCGCAATTTAAACACAGAATCAATCAAGAATATATATATTATTATAATTAAAAAATAGTTTTTCTACAATTGAACACTGCCGACCCTTGTGGGTTAAGTGGCGAATATGTATTAAGCGTTGGATGTGAATTACATATCTTTAAAAATGCTCACCTTTAGACGGTTGTCACTGTAGTTACGGCTCGTTACAATCACTAGCAGACCAATGGTCTGATTAGCGTTCGTACCTCATTGTGCACACAGTTCTGTCAACAAAGTTCTATATTACTATAGGGAAAGTTCTGGATATCGTAACACACAGAGTTCGGGCGCTCGTAGGTCGATGATCAACCAGGAATACTTCTGTGACGTAACTGTCCATTAGCGGATCTGTCGGTAGCGGTCTCCGTCATACGCGGGTTCACCTCGGATGCTCACGTAGTTTTTCGTTGTTTCGATACTCTGATTACTCAGCTCTGACGTCTGTAGTATCCTTCATCGATTGGTAGTTATAGGCGGGTAAATACATTCTCGTTTAAGTTGTGGCTAGGCCGCATCAGTCGTCTCTCCATCCCTTCTATTTCGTTTCTCACTCGGTTGCACTTCAGCTTGATTCGCTGGGCATTCAATCTTGCGTCAATTTTTTTAGAAGTCTCGTAGCCCTTGTAGCAGCTTAGGGTATTTGTCGTTCTTTTTTTGTAGTAAGGGGATCTCTTGTCGGCCCTGTGGCAGCTTAGTTTTTAGGCATCTTTTTTTTAATAACAGGCTTATTTTTAAATGCTTCACGCCCTGTATATATATGTCGTTTCTTTTTTTTTGAGTGGATCTTGTCTTCTGGCTTGTGATTCGCTCGCTCCGCCTCTTGATTGTGCTGGGGGACGAACCATCATGTTCATAGGTTGGCTCCTGTTTTTTATGTCTGCATTTTAATTACACTGGACGCCTCACCTCGTCTGGGAAATTTCTCAGCTCCTATGCAGCACCTGTTTCCTAATCTCTGGTTTAAGCTTCTGTCTTCTTAACTTTTATGGTTTTATTGCCTGCATTGATTGCTCGCTTTTGACGCCCCTGTTCCCCGGTGCCTGGCCACTTGAGAGTCAAAAATCCTTCTCACAATGCAGGCTATGTGGTCCTACTCATCTAGATTGACGCGTATTCACATCTCGCTTATTACATGAATAGATAGAGAGGGGAATCATATAACTACAGGGTATGGTCCCCTGAAACATCTAGCGGGGCATCCCCTAATAATTATTAATAATTATTTTCTGAGTTTTACATTTTGTTATTGAATAAAGAACTGCCCACGAGATGATGTACTATTTCATTTAAGTAAAAGGATTTCTGTCTTCATTTGCCTACATCTGAATCTTATGTGTGTACTTGAATTGATAATCGAGGGTTTTTAACAGTTTACTATGAAACAAGTTTTTGTGAAACCTAGGTATGCAGCTAATAATTAGATTAAATGTAGTAAATAATTTCAGCTATAGTTAAAAAGATTTTTGTCGTATCACATACACTTCAACAACTTACAATGACTGTAACTGAAAAATATCTTTACTTAATATAGTTCTCGATGGAAAGTTTTTTAAGGGAATATACATTAAATTTGGCCATGTTTTTTTGCGATAGTTTAAATACAGGCACTTTATTTTTTACTCTAAGAATTGCATCTAAATACAGAATTATTAATCTATAGAAAGAATTAGAATTTCGTTTTCAGTTTTATAGTATTGTGTACGATGCATAAAAATGAAGCCATTACAAATATTATCTGAAATTATTAGTATAAAAAAAAGAAGTTAGAAAAACTTATTTCTCTTTTGGAAATGAAATAAATAAATGTCAATCAAAAGTTCAGGTGAAACCCTTTTTTTCTCTATGCTTTTAGAACGTTCAGAAATATTTCGTGTTTTCAGAAGAAACAACTTTAAGTGAACTTCGAAAGGGAAAAAATTGAATTTCGTTTTATATTTGGTACAAAGACATTCTCACCGAAGTCCACAAGTTTCTTTTTTTTTTTTCAATTGCACAAGGCGCTGAAATACTTCTGTGTAGCTACAATGTAAAAAATATTTTCGAAACATTTGTAGAAAAGAGTCATGCATTTGTTTTTGTATTAGTTTTAAAATAGAAATAAATGTTTTATTATTTCCCGATTTCTCCATTTGGGGAGAGCTTGGAACAAAATTTTTGGTCTGTGTTTTCTTTAAATCCCACGGAATTCTTCCATTAAATTGTGTTGTTTCACCGTTTGTAGATTGAACTTTATACTATTTTAAATTACGTAATGTTCGGAAAATTTTGAAATGTGTGTAAAGTAACATAAAAGTGATAGAGTGTCTCCAAAAATATTACATGTTTTTTAATAACATAAAAGAAAGGCACGATGTAGCACTCTATCAAAAGATTATACAACAAGAAAAAGGTATTAAAATTAATGTATCCCAAATAATGTTAGTATAGCTTTCGAATCAAGGAACATAATGAATTTTTCAGGAGAAAACATAAATGTTTATATATGTTCATTTTTATTTTAAGATATCCTGTTCATTTAAAATGCCCTTGTTTTCGCAATTAAAATATTCTTGTTTTCTTAAAATTTCGTTTTTTATGGTATCATTTAAAGTTTCATTTTAAGTTTATCTTTTATTACATCAAGGTTATTTTTAGATAATCCCTGTTTACGGTGTCCCCCAAACCATCAATTAAAACAGGTTATTGGAATGTATTATTGTTAGTTTAATATAAATTTGAAAGCGTTCCAAAATGACCAGAAGCAAGCATCTCACCCAGGGGGATCCGAAACCGTGGACACTTCAAGTGAAAACCAGCTCACTAGCTGTTCAATCATTGTTCGGTTCAAGAAAGAAATATAGTGATATGGCTGGTCTCTGAATTCACGAAGACAAACTGGGCGTATACTCTAGACTTTTTACAGAAAAATATACTCCATACGTTGTTTCTGCTTTCCACCCCAGATTTTCTATGAATGTAAAAGTTTTTTTTTCGAATGGAGTTACTAATTTCTGTTTCTCGCGAAAAAGAAAGGGTTCAGTGTGAAATTTCGGCGAGCAGGGATATCTGTATATATATAACATCAAATTAAACTGTTGAAGTGTAGTTTTAGTAGTGGATGGTGAAGTTACTCCAATAATGAGTAAATTAGTGATAATTTCTCTCAACACTATAAATACCAAACCAGTCATGATGATAGTTCTTAAAAGATGTATAAAGAATGACTAAAGTTACTCTCTCCGTTTCGACAAATTAGGCAATAAATATTTTTTTCTTGTAGTCTCTCCTTGTTTGCTTATTCAGACAAAAAAAATACAGTTTTTAGCTGGATTTAATTTATGATTATCAATGATAAATTGTCGATATATCTAGTGTAGATACTATATCTTTACTATATCTTTTTTTAACATATAGTATTGAGATATGTTAAAAAAAGATCTACACTAGAGATTATCGAAACATAAAGTATTGAAACATATAGTTCTTAACATATAGTATTGAAATATGCCGCCCTCATGGAATAGTGGATAGCGTCCCACTCTTCCATGCTGTGGGCTTGGGTTCGAATCACGAATAAAGCTTGGTCGTTACCGTTATTTACCCTCAAAGGGAGCAATACTAGCTCACCTATAATTGTGTTCCCGTGATAGAGAAGTTGTCAAGGAAACTTCGTGGATCTTCATGGGCCAAATGTTAGAAGAAGAAGAAGTACCCACCATGAGAAGACAAGTGCCTCCGAACTGGAAAAAAAAAAGAGAAAAAAAAGTATTGAAATTTGCATAGCCTTAAAGATAATTTGAACTGATTATTTGTGAACAGTTTTTATTATGAAAGTTTTAACAGGGGTTCCATGTCCTTTCACGAAGTGTTTGAAAGGACATGGAAGTTATTTGTTTTCCATATTTCATATTGAAATATACTTAATGAATCACAGATAGCGATTTAAGCTTAATTCATAAATAAAATAAGTAAGTTTACAAATAAAAGTAGAAATTCTAACAAAACTTAATTAGTTTGTGTTTTGAAAGAATTACGAAAAAAAGTAAACAGAATTATCGCTATGAAAAAACTGTGCTATTTGGGACGTTATTATACTTAAAAAGGATTTTTTTTTAATTTGAAGAACAATACTTCAATACAAAATGAAACGAAACTGGCCAGGATCACTGTTGGAATGATGTCGCCAAGCATTTGGTATGCATGGAAGTCGACGAATCGGGTGAATACCGTACCCCAGATAGAAGAAAGTAGGTATATCTATAGAGAAAATAGCTCACTTCTACCCAGATCTGGGTGTATATAATTTGAAGTGGCATTCTAAATGAATTTGATACAAACACAGTTTATACATGAAACAATGTTTATTGAATTCGTTGCACATATATAATTTGCTTTTACAGCAATAAGCATACGTACTACTTGTACGGAATATATAAATACAGCTTTCAAGAACAATATATTTTTCAATACTCACGAACAGTAAGTCAAACCAGCAGAGAGTCAAACTAGCAGTACTGCCACGTAAACTTTGGGCCCCCTAAGCACTAGCGCAGGATAGCACTTGAGCTACATACTCTCGTAGCTCCCTATCGCTTATCTAACGATCGCTATCTCTGTCTTTACGCTGATACATTTATATTCATCTAACCTTTTTTTTGTATAAGTCTATACTATTTTATACCATCAGACCACTGTATCAACATACCTACAACCTTCCCGTCCACATTGTCGCTTTTTCTCTCGTACACTCCGCTATATCACCTTTGCATCTCACACCTTCATCCCTCACAGTTTGTTTACAAACTGTCAATTTGCGTTACCACCTGTTACACGCCCCCTTTGTCGTACTACCTTAACGTTACCATGACTACTGTCACGTACAGTCCGGTTTAAGTTTAACCTCCGTAATAGTCTAATCGCTAAACCAGTTTCATTTCTCGGCTTATCGCCGTCATCGCTCGCGTAAACCCCCGCGCTAATTACTTTTTTACGAACTTAAGTGGCAACTCAAACGTCTTTCCGTACTGAAGTAATTATTGCCTCGTCATTTCTTCACGGCTCTGGTAACTGGCCGCGCGAATTCAAAATGCACGATGCCCATCCATGCGACTCTTAATCTTTCTGCATCGAGCTCAAAGCGTAACTATATCTGAACTTTTTGTATCACATTTTATTTATATTTTTTTTATTTCGCATTTTATACATACATTCATTTATTCTATTCGATATTTACCTTATAATGTGGCTAAATGTTATTTCTGTTATTTAACTCACATTGTGTATTGTATTCCCCCATCTCTCGCATAATCTAACTTGCTGGATATTAATTAATATGTTGCATTATTCTATTATATTCATTCTCATTCGCCTTGCTATTTATTTATTTATTTATTTCTATTATTTATTCATTTATTTAAATTTTTTTACTACTTATTGTCATTCAATCAATGCCGTGAACCCTTCCATCCCTATGAATCTCTGACCCTCATCATAACTAAATTTTGTAGCTCACCACTTTGCTTGATATTTAATTTCGTTGTTTGTTAATGTTGTTTATATTTTTTTATTTATTTATTTACTCATATTGTCTTTTACTCTTTTAATGCTCAACGCTTTTGTAGTACTTTGCTACCGCTGTGATATTGACGAACTATGATGGCCTTAATATTTTGTTAACTCTGTGCTCTTCCACCATCTTAAAATTCGTATACTCTACAGGTATGTATTTAAACTTTTATTGGTTATTTGTTTTAGTATTCATTTTTCTTATTACTTGTGACTCATTCATGCATGCCCAACTTCACTTGCTCGATTTTTTTATTGTTGTTATTATTTATTTTTATTTGGTTTGATTACTTCTTGGTCTAAGATTATACCCATGTTGTTGTTGAATTTTTGTTCTACGTGAATCAATTTGCCTCCTGGGTTCCTGATGTGTCAATGTATCTTTTCGCGAATCCGTTTCCTGTGAAATAATTTGTTTACTACTCTCATTGTCAAATTCCACATGTGTGTCATCGCCATTGATATTCTCCTCATCGATTATATTAGTTTGTACTTTTGGCAAATTCATTTTCACTAATTTCGTAATATGCACTTTACAATCTGCTTCAAAAGGATTCATCGCATTTTTACATAAAAAATTATTATTTCTAAAGATTTGCATAATGATATAGGGATCCATAAATTTTGGGTTCAACGTACCCGGCGGCCTAAAACTCTTGATGTATACAGTATCCCCAATATTCAAACTAACCGTAGCTTTCCTTTGTCTTTTGTTATATTCGTCCATCATTCTTCTCTGATTAGCTAACTTATCATTACGAATCTGTTCAATTTGTTCGAATGTTTTTTTGAGATACTCTGGTGATGGCTTCTGAGACTCACATGTCTGGTGGGCGGAGAAAGGTGTTCTAAGGGGGCGATTAAAAAATAAAACACTTGTCGTGTAACCAGTGCTTCTGGAAATCGAATTATTCATAGCTAATACAATGAATCGGGACTGAACATCCCAATGGAATTATTTTTGTGAGGAAGCCGTAAATAGATTCTTTATACTGACGATGTGTTCTTTCACAGATAGAATTTGCTCTCGGAAAATATACGCTGGTCTGTCTACTTTCAATATTCAAATTTGATAGAAATGATCGAAATTCATCCGATTTTCTCTGCTGGTGCTACACCGTTCTCATTAATTTCAAAGCCTAAGAATTCAATCGTGTCTTTATACAATTGTAATTTTGATGGTTCAATTGTTAGATTTACATCTTGTAATCGTTTTAAAATTAACAATAATTTTTCTTCCATCTCTTCTTGTGAATTTGCACAAATAACCACATCTGCTAAATAATAATGTATATCATGTTCTTTTAAATCACTGAGCCACTTGTCCTCTAATTGAGCAAAATATGCTGAGCTATTTTTAGCACCAAATGGAAGCCTGTTTGGCTCAAATTTCCCAAATTCTGTGATAAATGCCAATTTATGTTTGTCCTCAGGTTTTAAAACAATTTGTTGAAATGCCGCATGTAAATCTAAAGTGCAGTGTAGTTTGTTCCCGTCTATATTATTTAAAATTTCTCTAATATCCGGTAAATGGTATGGAAAACCTACCGTTATGTCATTCAAAAGCCTATAGTCACACTCCATTCTGTATTTAATGTTACCCGGGTTATCTGTTTTCTTTGATAATTTTTTTTTTACAAAAATTACCGGAAAACTGTAGTTAGATGTAGAATGATTTATTATCCCAGCCTTTAGAAGCTTTTCGATTTCTGATTTCGCATAAGGTTTAATTGCGTAGGGTAACGGATAAGCTTTGGATTGAATGGCTAAATCATGGGATAATTTAAAATCTGGAGATACTAACGTTGTGCTCCCCAGGGTATCATATGATTTTGAAAAACAGCGGTAATATTTTAATAATAATTTCATCACTCTTTCTCTATCCTCTTCCTGTAAATGTGACAGATCAAAATCTTTCTCACTTAATTCCTTTTTTCTTAATTCATGTATTTCATTTAACGTTAAATTATTAATTCTATATTCTTTTTGCGTATTTTCTCCGTTCGTCTTATTGATGACAAAGTCTTGATGACCGATTGCTAAATTCATTTTCTTATTCAATGTCAGTTTCTTATCGGTTGAATTATGTACATAAGTTAAAATATGGTTGGAGTGGTTCACTCTAACTAGCGCATTGTCTACCAGTACTCCTAATTTATTTTTATTTGAGGTAATTAATATATCTGTATTGTTTGGTAACTTCATCTTAGGTTCAAGCATTACGCATCTCGTCTCATGGGGCTCCAACGTTACTTTATTTATTAAGAAGCAATTAAAATGACTATTTGCATCCTCATGATTCATAGCTAAATCTTTCAAAGACTTCGTATTTTCATCAGTGTATATATCTTTGAATGTTACATGATTGCTATCATAGTCGACCACTGCATTGTATTGTTTTAGAAATGGATACCCTAGTATTATCTCGTAATGTTTACTGACGTTATTCATGATAAAAAAGGATTGTTTGAACGACCTTTTATCAATTTTGAAATTAATTTGTATTACTTTTGAAAATGGTATCTCAGTATTTTGTATTGTTGTAATTTTAATGTTTCTGGACAAATATTTTATTTTAACGTCGTTCTGTTTAATTTTTTCAAATAATGCATCGCTCAAGATGTCCACCGCCGCTCCAGAATCTAACAACGCCGAATATATTAAATTTTGTATTTCTATTTTTAGTACGGGTAGATTTGATAGTTCTTTGAAAGTACAACTTGCAATTATTAATTGATTATTCTTTTTTTTCTCATCTTCGATTTGATCCGTTTGTGTCATCGATACCGTTTTGTTTTTCTCCCCCTGTTCACTAATCTTCACATTTTTGGTTATCTTATCCATTTGAATCTCATTTTGCCTCGGGAACCTCTGTATCTGTGGGCTTTTATTACTGTTTACATAGCGTACCAGCGGTTCCCTCTTTAGTTTAACCTCCTCGCATATTGTCTCCTGACTCTCATACCCATATTCTGTCTCACACCCCTGACCATCCTGTCATAATTATAATCATTATTCCTACTTATCTCTGTATATGCTTCTCCCTGTTGCGGATAATAATTTCCTTGTCTTTGGACATTTTGATTATTATCAACATTACTGTAATTTTGCCTATAATTAACGTACGTTTGTGTCATTTGATTATTTCCACTAAAATTTCGCCTCTGGGGAGTCCCCCAATATGTATTCGTAGAATTAGGAAAATTACTTTCTGCCTGAATTACTGGCTGTGTTTGATTTTGACTCATGGTCACATTTCTAGGGTTAAACCAGTATTGTAGTCTACTGTGGTTGGTTTTTCCACATAATTCACATTTTATGTCATCACCTTGGCCCTCTTTTGCATCTTTTAAACTTAAGTTATTTATTTTCTCTGTCGTGGCGTTTAATCGTTCCATCAGTTCTTTATTTTGATTTAATAGCGATTCAATTATTTTCATTGAAGTGCTATCATTATTTATATTCATAACGCTGTTTTCCGAATCCTCTAGCGCGTTTTCTATGTTTCTTGCCGTTTCGTAAGCCTCGTTAAATGTGGTAGGAACCGATTTTTTAACTTCCAATTGAATATCGGGTCTTAATCCGTCTAAAAATTTTGATAATTTAATTTTTTTCCGTCAAACCAACCGCTCCCTGATCCTCTGATAGTTCTGCAACTTTTAAATAGTTGTACGCGGCCCTGACAATTTCCTCCTTAAAATCTTTAACGGACTGTTCGGGTTTCTGCGAGATTTTCATTAAGGCATTTTGTGATTTCATGAAATTTTGCTCCGGAGTGAATTTTAGTTTTAATGTTTTCTTAAAATTTTCATAATTATTTTCGTCCTGTAATTCTTCGTGACTGCTTACATATTGTAATGCTCTGTCCTTTAGTTTTGCTTTTAAAAATAACAATTTATGCTCTTCATTTAACTTCCCTATGTCTGCTATTTTATGAAATTGGCTAAAAAAAAATCAATCTTGTCAGTTTTATTCCCAGAAAATTCTGGCAAATGCACTAATATATCTTTGCCCTCCATAATTGTCTTATCCTTTGTTTCTAATTTACGTATTAATTGCGCTCTAATTGCATCAATATCAATTTGCTGGTTCTGCACCAATCTAATGATTGGCAATATATCTTAAATATTGCCTAACCTATCACTCAAACTATATAATATCATTAACATATCATACATAAACTACCAAAAATTGTCATCTCATTCTATTCGCATTAGTTTTAAACAAATCACTTTAGTGTGTATTCAACATCAGTCAAATAATAAAGTTCATAATTATATCTATAATATCACTTCAAAATTTCAAACAATTCACAGTGGTAAAGAAATTGCACACAAGTCTCTGTTTCTGAATATCCCACGTTAATATCCTACATTTCTTATCATTCATAATATTATGATAAATATTCTCATTATTAAGTTTGGCGATTAACGTAATAGATCACCTCTCAAATTTACTACTTCTTCATACTCGTTATAATCATAATAGTGTTAAAATGTAATCTAAATGGTAATCATAATGTTGCTCACAAATCATATTCTAAGTCTATTTTCACTACAGTTGGTAAAAATAAAAAAAACGTGTTTCCTCTTCTACAAAAAAAAAAACTTAATTATTCTAGCAAACTAGCAACATATTATTTTAGTCTTGATTATTACTAAGGTCTCTTCCGTAATATCCACAAATACTTCCAACCACGTGCATCTTGGTCACGGCACCATAGATATAGGTGTTAATTACCTAGAAGCAATGGATGAATGCATGGGTTGGAAGAAGCAAGGAATACAACGCATTGACCTTAAACATACATTTATTTGATAACCCAAATTTCAATTTACTTGTCAGAGCTATTAATATAACAATCCGTTTCATATTAACAATTTTGACATAAGGTACCCAGAAGCAGAGGCAAACTATAGAGTCAAATATGATTTTTATAGTCTATTGGGGAGGCACTTACTATAACGGATGTATGCAGCGATGATCGTAGCATCGGCGACCGGGACCCAGTATCATCTCCAGTGTAGGAACACCTTGGCGGGATATTCACACTTCTCCAAGGCTATGGGGCAGACGAGAGTCTCTGACATCTAACTCTCAGGAACCCAATCTGAAATACGTCTCCTTCTTTTCCGATTCCTTCCGTCCTTAGCGGAGCTGTTGTCCGTTTACAGGGGGGCCATTCTGGCACGCCCCTCACTTTCATTGGGCAGTGGGCTGTTTTTCTTTCAGTGGTTCCTACCCCTAATTGGTTCTTTATTACACCGCCTCTGTCACCTCTGTCCATAGTCTATGTAGTACCTACCCCAACATACTTTTATTTTGCAAAATAACTTTGACCCTTCTCATCTGACGTTTTTACTGTGGGCCATAAAATAACGACCATCCATCTTGTAAAATTTAGACTTCAGATCGCTATCACTTGCCACACCGACAACTATTCTTCTATTTTTTATTGGTTTACAATCCTGTATTTACCCCTGCCTCTGCATCCTTTATAATACAATCTTTATTGTCCACACACCGTGAGGAATTATACCATTTTCACTTCTACATTCTACAACACTCATTTTCAAATAGTATATAAGTACTTGCAACAATTTTATCAATATAAGTACACAGTACACAGTTTAACTTCAATTATGTTGTTCGTTATAAATGTAACGATAACAACCAGGGTATATATAAACTTTCGGGCTCCAGTATAGAGAAAATACTAGGGGCACTCTATTTTAATTTGATACAAACGCAGTTTATACATGAAACAATGTTTATTGAATTCGTTGCACATATATAATTTGCTTTTACTGCAATAAGCATACGTACTACTTGTACGGAATATATAAATACAGCTTTCAAGAACAATATATTTTTCAATACTCACGAACAGTAAGTCAAACCAGCAGAGAGTCAAAACTTTGGGCCCCCTAAGCACTAGCGCAGGATAGCACTCGAGCTCCATACCCTCGTAGGTCCCTATCGCTTATCTATCAACCTTAACAACCTTTTTCAACCCTAACAACCTTTTTTATTAATGACGCTGCATGGAATTTATACTAAGGGCGTATGCCGAAATTAGCATATCTCAAGCAGCTTCTTTAATTCATTCACTCAAAAGTTCGATTCTTGTGAATCGAATCTTGTGTATACCTTACACATCTTAATTATCCTTATAGTTCTAGCGTTAAAAGTTTCATACATTGATTAAACTTTTGTTTCAGGTGTTGCGTTATATTTAACTACTTACCAGTTATGTTTGTTTCTTTCCCTTTCTTATCGCATCTCGTTGCTTAACATGTGATAAGAATCATTTATGAATTGCGAATCATGCGTGAATTTTGATATACCGTGTCCTCTCAATTGCACTGAAGAAAAATGATTTCGGTCACTAAGTATACGCCGAATTAATAACGGACGCACTGCATGGAGAGAAGAACAGAATGGAACATCGGGAATTTAATAGGTATAGACGTTAATCGACGGGAGCTGAAGTTCGTGTAGAAGCAAAATTTGATGTAAATATCGATATAGAACCTTGGCAAAGTATATTATATACTTCCATGGGTGTGACGAGTTGTAGTTCAACTTTTCATCGGTTTTATAATTTTAATTGTAATGTTAGAAGCTAATGATCATCTCTGCCATTTTTAGACAGGGATCTTACCATTATATCCATTTTAGTGTTATTCTCTCGACTAAATACTAGAACACATGGCTGTGAGCAAAATGAATACTTATCACGGAGTATTATGATTCACCAACTCTCCTTAAAACCACTCTCTTTATTTACAAAAACATCTCCTTACTAACAAAATTTAACTACGCCATTTTCATTATGAATCTCAACATGCCTCGGTTTAACCACGATTCGCCCATTATTTGACTTGAACGCTGTAGATTCAGTTCAATATTAAAGACGAACAATTCGCTCACTCCTTTCAACAACGTCATATCTCAAAAATTGGCGATTTTTAGTTATTGCTTGTTTTCCGAATGCCCTGAAAGAGCAGTATATCCCTGCGAGATCGTCCTATCTCAATTCTCAATATTTAGCCACTAGAGAGCAGAGTTAAAATTTATTTTTAATATATTTTAATGTACTTTTAAACTTTGAAATCACTCTCCTGAAAAATCTTGTTTTTTGAAATATGACGTTGTTGAAAGGAGTGAGCGAAATTTTAATGACGTTTCTACTCATCTGTAGACTAACTAGCTTTCGGCTTTTCCCCCTCCTCTAATTGCACAGTATTGAGGGGTTATGGAAAGTCATTAGAAAATAGATAATCAGGGAAAAGGAAGGGGGGGGGGTTTCCAGGACACAAAATTGTTCGAATTTTCGAAAAAAGTTTTATTGCATTAATAATTTTTGTGTTCGTTACGCTTAAAATGACGTTTAACTAATTTTTCTAACTTGATTAGAACAGGAGAAATTATTATTTTTTTTTGCAACATTCTAATAATAGCCAATCGTTGTTTAAACCTGTAAGTGCGTTTTTCTGCATGATGGGCTTTTTCCCCATTTCTCGTCTTTAAATTGTTATAAGTCAAGAACCGTTAAAGATATATGGTTGAAACTTGTCACATGTCTTTTTCAACTATTTTGCTTTAATTTTGATCCAGAAAATTTGAAAAAAACATTTACTTTTGAAAATATGATTTTTTAAAAATAAGTTACATTTTTTTTTGTAATTTTTCCTCTAAATATTATTATCTTTTTAACATTAATATTTAAAAAAAATGGTAAATAAAATTAAAACTTATATATTTCTGTTTAATTAAATGAAAAAATTTTGAAATTCGACAAATAATATTTTGAGTTATAACGATTTTAAATGACCCCACTTTTATCAAAAATTTTAAATTTTTAAATTTTTTGAAAACTCTTTGAGAAGTTTTATGATGTGATTTTGTTTACAAATTATATGGTTAACCATCACAAAAAAATTCAAAATTTTAACTCATTAAATAAAAAAAAATTAAATGTGTCCCGGATCCCCTTAACAAGAGTTCGGTAACAGAACAAAACAAGGTACAAGTAAAAACATAATTTGCTAAGTTCGCCCCAAGGGAGTTGTGTAATCTATATTACCTAACCCCCGGTTTCAATTGCTAGTAAGAGATCCAGATTGGAATTAAAGATAATCGTTCTCATACGTTTAAAAATTTTTGTTTGGAAGAATACTGAGTAGTAAAAGCAAAAAGCTGACAAGCGAAAGCAAGCATTCCAGTACTTATATTCACATTTAATTTTTCCCAGGGTGATGGTTATGAGCTATTTTAAGCTATAACATTGCAGAACTTTTGCGTTTTCTCCCACAAAGGAAATATAATGCAATGTTATAGCTGGTCCTTTACTTTCGCACATTCATAGAGATAAGTTCAGGGAAACTACTTCCATGTATAAATAAATAAGCACCTAGAGAATAAAAATGACACTAGGGAAAATGAGTAGAGATTTAAGGTATTACTCTCCAGAATCATTCAAGAGTGACTGCGATCTATACTCATGAATTGTGAATGGGGTAATCGATCGATCTTCGCGTCGAATAAATCCCGTGTTCACGATCCTTATTAATCTGACTTAAGTGCTTATGAAACTCTGTTTCAGACGTTGATTCGTGCTCAACAGTCAGAAGGACTGAAAGGAAATGTTACTTTTTTTTATACCGATTAGTTATTCGAAAGCCCTGAGCTCTTACATACGAGTCCTTATAGAACTTCTTGAGTTACTCGTAGATATCAAGATTTACATTTATTAAAACGTATTGATATAAAAAAATGAAGATTAAAACTGAAATGACAGATTTATTCTGAAATATTATCAGAAAAATATCTAAGCTGGGAAAAGTAAAGGGTTTTTGCGAAATTTTAAATTACTGTCCTTTATATCTTCCTGAAAAACTGTAAGTAAAAGGGTTATTCAAAGAAACTCAATTAAGAATAATACTTATCAAAAATCTTAAGAACAGTTAATAGAAATACATTATACTTTTAGTTTTTGCAAAAACTTTTTAAGTTACATTTTGTCTTCTGGAAAAACGCAACGAATAGAAATGAGTATTTGAAGACATCTATAAGTGTCTCTATTTCACGAGATGGATTTCTATACATTTACTAGAAGTTGGTGCTAAAAATCGATATTTCAAATCTTTTTTTTAATGTTCTGAGGTTCAAGTAAAATATTTATTATACCAACCTTTCTACCTAATCCCGCCCTCTTCATAAATATTTATGCGTGTATGTTTAAATAATCTTTTATCACATCTATTTTTTTAACCTATTTCAAAGTATTTTTAAAAATCTTTTCCTTTTTCAACTACCGCATAATGAGAAGTTACTTTGTACAATTTCAGTCTTTCTTTTGTCGTGATCTAGTGGTCCAAAACATGTATTAAATGTCATATGCTTATGGAAAGCTATAGTTGGTGTCTGTGGCGAAGTGTAGGAAGTTTTTTGGAGGTGTTGAAATTCTTGACATTCTTATAATAAACATTGATTTGTTTCCTTTCAAACACGAAATATTTTTACTTTATTACATTTTATTGACAGAGCTTATAATAACTGCATTGAAATGTAAGTTAATACATCATTTTCTCCTTTATATTACAAGTTATCATAACAGGTGCAATTAACTTAGAACTCATGTATTTAAAATATTTTGATTTTAGTTTAGAGATATCATTTTGGAGTTAACTGGGCATGACTTTGCACACTGTGCAAATAAAACTCATCTGTTTTGCTTAGAAATTTTATTTTTCAACATAAAAGGAAGGAAGACATTAAATTTTCCTCCAGGCAAACGTGTGTTCGTACATGATATGATGATTGATCCAGTACCTAGTATTAGTTCCCCTTAAAAGACACAAAATAAAACCTCACAAAATTCAGAAAAATAAGAAGGAGACTTATGACGATGTTATGACATGTATGGCGTGGTGTGTGTTTCCTACAAAGATTCTACCAGTTCTGTATCAGAAACCTTTAGTGATAATGGTTAAGGCGAGTAAAATAATCAAGTAGCAATAAATCTAGCTCTAGAGGTTGAAGCTCTTGGGCTTCAGTCGAAGGGGAACAAAATAAGGGCGTACTATTCTCATATCAAGGTGAGCACTTACCTTTTATGACCGTGAAAGGGAAGCGAACTTGAGCAATCTGATGTATGGAGTGACAGATCTATGGAAAAAAGTGGAATAGGAAAAGCGTGGAAATGGCCAGAAGAATGTGAGTATGAAATGATGTATGGATGTGACAACATATAGGGTCATATTAACATACTAAAGAAACCCCCCAAAAATAGTTTAACTCAAAGCAACATTGAAGTTCCTGAACTGGCATTTAAATGGAGCTAAGTAATTTTTCACCTTTTTGGTTAACGTTTTAACGTTTGTATTTTTATAATATTAAAAATGTCACTTTCAGTAAAAAAGATCTCTCAAATCGACTTCTTATATGTGTTTATGGTCTTCTGTTATTAAAATTGTAAATCTCTTATGTATCCCACATAATACAAGTACAATAAACAAACAACTATACATAATGCATTATTTGTCACAGTGTGTGCACAGTATCCTCCCCTATGAGAATACCATGCACCAATAAATATAAATTAAGTTAAAATATAAAAATAAAACAAAAAGTATTTTGTGGATACTAGAATGCTCTTTAAAGTCCTAAGCAACTGTAAAATGGTTTCCAGTTCGTAATTTTAAAAAATCAAGTACACCAATGATACTGATAAAAGTACTAATTTTTATACAACACAATCCCTCTTCACGTTATCTCTTTTTATTATCTAATAATTTTTCCTTTCAAATTATGCTGATGCTAAACATAAAATTTATCTTTTGCTACTTTACTTTTCAGTGGTCGGCCATTTTTCACCTTTCTACTCTCAAGCATAGCATGTATTTTGGATACAACTACGTAAATTCCCTAGGAGTCAAAGCATGGGCCACATAGTGCACTTGTGGGTCATTCAAGTAATCTCACAGTAAAGTGAATTTGCAATCAGCTCTAGAAATTTGTCTGCCTGTCCACCCAGCATCGACTCTACCACCCAGCATCGACTCTATTCTATAACTATGCAATCCCTAAAGATAAATATATGTTGACCACACTTGAATTCGTCCGAAGGGTCTCCACGTAGCATCGAAGCTTTCCATGAGAGGTTAGTGTTCTGTGATTTAACATGCAAATGATTTATGTGAACTGAAATATACTACGTGGTGTGGACTAAACTTCGACACACACACACACACATATTATATATATATATATATATATATATATATATATATATATATATATATATATATATATATATATATATATATATATATATATATATATATAGATAGATAGATATTGTGATGTCGTGAAGAAATGTATATTTTTTATGAGTGTACGTGTGTGGTCTTGTGTGTGATCTTTTCCAGGAGAGCTTTCGGCAAGGACCGGAAATTCGTTTTACTCTAATCGAGACCACATGGCAAGCGGACAGCGGAGCATCGTTTAGTTTCCAGGTTCCCAATTAGGAAAGTACTATTGATGACCCCTTCGATTGTTACGAACAGACTGTCCAGTTTGGGAGAATGTAAAAGGCTCCCTCCGGCTATCTAGAGGAGTGAACCGCAAGCATCGATAGTGTGAACGGCGAACCCGGAAATTGGGGTTATTAAAAGATTTTTCGAGAATGTTCCAGTGGTTTCTATAAAGAAGAAAGGTGATAAAAGCGGATCCTCGGAAGAGAGAGGAAAGACCTTAGCCGACTGTTGAACGAGCTACTGCTCTTTGAGGCAGAGACCTGTGGTGTAACTATGGCTTTTTGCTAGCCACTGCATAACGTGGTAACTTACCTTTAAGATTTGTACATATTTGCAATATTAGTAGGAGGTCTTAATAAAGACTTCTATACATTTTAAATTAAGTCTCTGTCTTCATGATCAAGAAATTAATACTTCATCGAGATTTTTAGTTTCTGTGATATAATTTAACCCAGGATACTAATGTACGGTAGTTCCAGTTCCTTTTTTTAATTTCATCGCTCCTTAATTTGTTTTGACTTTATGTCAGGTTGCAGATGAAGAATGACTTCCGGGAGTGTTGCCTAGGCGGAAAACATGTTTTTAACCGGAGTGTTGTGGGTCACAACTCCCCCCGGTCATTTATATTCTTCATATTTCAGGTTGTGGAATTGTGCTGGTGTTGTCTGGTTTTGTTATGATTTTATTTTAAAAATATATATATATATATATGATAGGACCAAATACACTTATATGAACTATATTTCTGTCTGATTCTTTATCTTGGATTCAGATTTGTTTCTTCATTTTGTTTATATAATTCTTTATTCTTTTTTGTACACAGAGGGACGGTATACACAACGTTTCTTTCTCTTTTACTTCAGGACTTCGTCTTCACTGCATTTTTTACAGGATTGTCCTGTGAAAAGATTTGTGTATCTTAAACACAATAACTTTTCGAAACAATCTTTCGTTTAATAAAAAATTTTAGCAATATTGGTAAAGAAATATTAGCATTAACCTATATTTTCTTGGGAAATCTTAATTTCCTTCACCATTTTGTCTTTCTTTCGATTGTCGACTTTCATACATTCATTCATGTACCTATCTATATGTGTGTTGTCAGGCTGTGCAAAATAGAAACTACTTTACTATAGACTTTTTTCAGCTTTCCTTTTTTTTCTTTTACTGTTTGATTTTTGCAAATATTATTTTATATTTTTATAGTATATTCTGAAATATCATCCCTGGTAACACAATGCCGTCGGTTCGACGGCAGCTCACAGCAGCGGTCCGACGACGTCATGTCCGGAACTCCGACGGTGGGGCCGACCTTGGTTGCGACTTGAGCACAGACCATTAATCAACAGCGTCAGAAGGATATATTTGTTGTCGGGCCGACGTCGGCGTGCGTATCTGGACCGACGTCGGCATGCGTATCTGGATCGACGTCGGCATGCGCAGGTAAACCGACGTCGCCATGCGTGTATGGATTGACGTCGATATGCGCATGTAAACGAAAGTTACCTTGCGATAAATTTATTTTTGCTTAGCTATTTTGATTCGCCAAGGGATATTTCTCTTTTCTTACAATTTTTCATTACAAATAGGCAACTCAATATATTAAACATCTTTTAAGACATTAAAATTTATTGTTCACAAATAATCTCTCCTGCGATCATTTATTATGAAATTTTGATAAGATTAATAATTACACGTTAAAAATTAATAATTACTCGTATTTTTGGGGGAATTTTGCCATAATAACTTACAATGTAGATTACCTTGAGTACAATATCTATGAATATAAGAGAGTCGAAACCCGTTGGTATAGCTTAATATTGTGTAAATAAAGTAAGTTATTGATGAAATGCGTTAGAAAACAACCCATTATAACTAAGCCTAAAACTTATCGCACCCGCAAAACCTTTCATTTATGATCAAAATGAAAAAAAAAAAAAAGCTTTTCGTAATGCTAAGTTTTAAAAGCTCTGTTTATTCTCCACGGTATCTTGATATTGACAAGGGTTATTAGGAGCATCCCGTTTTCCACGCCTCGGGAGCTTTTATAATCCATTACGCCCGTAATGTTGGAATATATTAAAGTCCAAACCCTGTTCCCAAATTGAGGTCGTAATCCGAAAATGCCGACTCGTGTCTCTCTTAATGGAACTAACTCCCACGCTGGTCAAAGCACGGAAAATGCAGCAAAGTGATGTTTTGCGCGTCTTAAATTCTCAAGGAAGACGCGATTTCGAATTGGAGTTTCCAGACGGGAATGTGAATTACAGGACTAATGGTTCGTTAAACGGGTGTTTTGAAGTTTTCATGTGTTTCGGTATTATTTTGTTCTTCGTATTGCTTAGGAGACACGAGTTTTCCATTAAAAGGGAACTGAAATCCTCAGCATTGGAAGAAAAAGTGTGTTTAATGGAATCTGCAATTCAAAATGGCAGAATAACTATTACTTTTAATATTTTACATTTGAAATGGCAAGAAAATCTGCTAATCGATTTTATGACGAGAGGGATAGTAAAGAAGAATGTGTTTAGGTTCAGTAAAGTATTATTCTTTTTAAGAAATTTTTCTCTGTTTGAAGTTTTGTATCATAAATATTTCTCCCATGGGCATTTATGCCTATGGGAGAAACAATTCTAAGAAACAATTTGCCTGTGTGCACTCATATAAATGCATTTATAAATTCTTTCTAAATGAATATTATATTTATTTGCTCTAAATTATAAATAATTACATTTTTCTTAACTTTACTTAGTGTACGTAAGTTTTGTATTAAGACATACATAGTGTAAGCATACATTGGTAAAAATCATTTATATATATACAGGTATCTACAGTGAGCAGATTTTATGCGTTACTTAATGTCTTAGGTAGTGAGTTATATACTTGAGTGTATTATATACCCCTTTAAACGTTTACTTACTAATTTAAAAGTATACTTTGCTACTTTAATCTTTAATTTAAGCTTAAAAAGTCTGTGTTTTAAACTTCAGTTAAAATTCAAACTATGTGTTTAGTTATTAAAAATTAAAATATTAAAAATATACTTAATATTCAATTTAAAGAGTTAAATTAGGGTCATTTGAAATCAGTAGTAGTAATTAGCATAACAGATTTTTAAAAAGATGCATTGAAAATAAAACATTTTTAAAATTTTATCGACTTCTTCCGAAACTGAGTTATGTTACTTTAATAACAGATTCACATGCATCACATTAAAAATTTCTGGGCTAAAAGTGGGACTCTCTTTTCTCCGTATCTCTTCTAACCCAACATGATTTATATATGGACATACGGGTAAGGAAATTATTTAGCTCAACGTTATTGCCTCCATACGACTTCAATACACGTGATCAAATGTATATAAGTGAAGAAACGTGCCTTGAGAACAGAATGAACTCAAGAAAACTATAAAGAACGTTCGGAAATTGTATCAGCGTTAAAATCCATTATTAAACCAGTTACCCAGTTTAAGATATATCTGTACAATATTACACTTATCACAGTCTATCGTTAGCGATCTGATTGCATAAGCATGAAAACCCGTAAATAAATAATGTAAATAATATAATGTAATAATGTAGCACAAATGTAATAATGTAATGTAAATGTAATAATGTAATACTGTAATGTAAATGTAATAATGTAATACTGTAATGTAAATGTAATAATGTAATAATATAATAATATAATGTAAAAATGTAATGTAATAATGAAATAATGTAGCATAGATGTAATATGTAATGTAAATGTAATAATTTAATGCTGTAATGTAATCACAAAAATCATGCGTCCCGTCGTTTAGATATGCGCGCGTGAATCCTGAAGACCAACCGCTACGTAGCAAAACCTATATATGAGGTGGTGAAAGGCAAAGTGGTGTAAGTCAGCAAGTCAAGTGGTGTAAGTCAAAAGAGTTTAACTGCAAAAACTACAAAAAATTCCACCATAAATTAGACAAATTATAATTCATAACAATTATTACAATATTGCAAATAATAACTATTTGCAATTCCACTACAAATTAAACATGGAGATTACATATTTGCCCTCAAATGAAAAAAGTTGAAAATGTGACTTACACCACTTTGCCTTTCAACGCCTCATATGCAGCCGAGGGTTAATTTCCCATGTTCTATGATCAGTGTCATTCCTGTAGGGCCCGAGGATGCCGGATATACAGTACAGATCTGCAATCCACTCAAGGCACCCCGAGCCCCCATATACTGTAATGTAAATATAACAATGTAATACTGTAATGTATATGTAAGAATGTAATAATATAATGTATAATGTAGCTTGCTCAAGAATCCGATCGACGCAAATAGCTTTGAACTAAACAATTGGCAAGAAAAATACAAAAGTGTGTTTTCCAAGGCATATCAAGGAAAGAAAAAGCAAAAGCACGTAGTAACTTGAAAGTATAGCAGCTTGTTGGCTAGTCTCCTTCTAGAAGCAACCTGAGAAAATGGCCTAAAAGGCAATGGTAGAGTGATCTAGAAACATAAAACAGCAAGATAAGATCAGCTGTCTATACAAATAGAACCATGAAAATATCCCGATTCATAATTTATTAAGTTAACGTGTAAAAAAGGTTTTAAAATGTGGTTAATTATATACGAATGACTCTTATCTATTACGTTATCACTAGAAAGACGAGAATTTTATTCTTACTAAAAAGACTGAATGTCGTCATTTTAACGGTTTAAAATAAATTCAACAATTTAAAGTATTGAATGTTTATTTAAATATGGTACCAATATATAATAAATTAGTATATATTTAGATATTTTTTATGCAGGTATGCCAAGCCTACAACGTGGTATAGTTTATCCGTAAATATATATGCATGGTTTGTGCAGTCCTTATTTTTCAACACCAATATTTCCGAAGAGCCAATTTTCCTGTTATTTGCAAAAGGGGGAAGAGGCGAAAAGTAACAAACATTTTCCCGGTATTACTTTAAAGATTTCTGCCTGTATTCTATATTGCCGTCGAATTGACGGCTTTCAATCTTAGTAGGTATACACAGGGCCGCTCAGAGAGAGGGGCACTTTGCCCCAGGCCCCCAACTGTCGGAGGGGCCCCAAAAAATTTTTTAATTTTTATTTATTAGATTTCCTCCGAAAAAAAATTCTGAAACTTGTATCGTACTTCAAAATTCAAAGTAATCTCCTGAAAAAAGGGGCCCCTCCAAAAAAAAAAAAAAAAAAAAAATTTCGATTAATCAGATTTCTTGGGGCCCCCAACAGAAGTTTGCCCCAGGCCACGTAAAGTCTCTGGGCGGCCCTGGGTATACAACACATTTTCTCCCCTCTTTACTATCGAATATAATTTTGTAAATGTGTTTGCATATTTTGCGTAAAACTACAAAAAGTCATAAAATTTCAGAAGCCTGAGGACATAAATACAGACATAGCGCTCAATAGTATGGCCGAAACCGTCAAAATGACGGCAGCCGTCCTTCTAGTGTTATGTAATTGACTTTTTGCATGTTTTCTTTATGCATGTATTCTTCTTTATGCATGTATCCTTCTTTATGCATATTTCTTTATGCATGTATACATGACTTTATGGATGTATTATGCATGTTTTCTGTTACAATAATAGCTATATATATATATATATGTATATATATATATATATATATATTTATTATTATTTTGATAAAATGCAATAAGTAAAGATAAATTCTAATTTTTACCATGGGACCCGCAAAAAGTTATGTTAAGATATTTTTAAACATTTTTTTTTACAGAAGACACTAGATGTTAACCTTGTGAACAAAAAGAAATAAA
Organism: Dolomedes plantarius; assembly: GCA_907164885.2. Lineage (NCBI taxonomy): Eukaryota > Metazoa > Arthropoda > Arachnida > Araneae > Dolomedidae > Dolomedes > Dolomedes plantarius. Next base: position 55,241,568 of record OU015493.1, on the reverse strand, counting down.
TGTATTACATTATAGATAAAAAATATTATTCTTAAAATAAGCTATAATCACCAGACGCGGAAAGAAAGATTTATATTTTTAACTTTCATAAGAACACGCATTATCTAACTATCACGAAATATGGAAAGGAAAAATATACGATATACTCTCTCAGGGATTAAAAGCCAATATTACTTCGTAAGTAGTTAGAGATCTATGAGAAAAAAAGATGTTTTGAAAGTGAACTGTTTTTCTGAACACTTGGATGCTTTTCAGACATTTTGCAACTCCACCGGGGAATATTAGAACGGAGGAAAAAGGATTTTTCCCTACTTTTACAACTTTTAAATAATAATAAAATGTGTCCAACATAATAAAACGTACTATATTTTACTTAAAAAATAAAGATAATGCCGTTATGTATTCCTATGATACTATAAAATATTAGTCAGGAAGAGGTACGTTTTCAATATATTATACAAACTATCATTACTTTACGTATATATTTTATTTTAATATTTATTGGTCAATATTTTGAGCTATATTGATAATTCTTTTCTATATTATTTAAAATAAGACTGTCCTGAGCTCTTATTGGTTTCTTAACCTTACAACTAAAATATACCATTTTTCAGTCGAAGCATTTTCTCCAGAAAATTATACAGTGTAATTACGACGGTAGTCCCCCTGGCGTTGTGCCCACAATTTTACTTGTTCCCTATGTACTTTGAATTGTTTTGTTATGATTCGGATATCCTTGAGTTGACGAAACTCGATCTTGGGAGTTTCATCTAATTATTGGTTCAAATAGGCTTCCAGGGAAGGAGAAAGGGGGAGACCTTTCCTTAGTTGAGGCAGGAAATCTTGTTACTGTGGTCAAAGTATTTATTTTATAATCACAATCGTTCTTCCTGGGGCCTTGAGAGACCCATGCATGTATATACTATATATATATATATATATATGAAAAGTGGGATAGTATTACACCCGCTATATTATATGATGTTGCAGTCAATGGTGGTCCGTTGACGTAGTGGAAGGCAGTCCAACTCAGGAAAGTCACATCAGTACGATTTAATCATATTTATTTCTTTTTCGATTAATAACCACTGTTCCAAAGAAGCGCATATCTTAGCGCTCGCCATTTTACAAAACCCGAGGACCCGGCTAGCGCGCGTCTGCTAACAACGAATTAATCTCTTCGGTCTGCTGCTTGCCTATTGCCTCAAAAGCTCTCAAAACAAGTGCGCATGCTCTGACGTTTGCACCGCAGATGAGGCATGGGCACAGTTAAGCTTCATACTACATTTAGATTCTAACTATGGTTCTTCCAACCTCGCGAATTAAGTTCAATTCTAAAAACGGAGATTCCCCTCCCGCAGTGCATCTCGCAATACGACAAATAGTGATATTTAATATTAGAAGTTACATTATTCTGAAGCCCCCCCTGTAAATTCTTTAATTATTATTCTTTTTGAAATTAATTCTTAGCACACACACATATATATATATATATATATATATATATATATTTATACATAATTTTTTTTAAAATACAAGCTCTGTGTTTTAAAGATTTCTGTCTCTTTCTGTGTTTATTTCAACCACGGGGACGTCACACCCATAATCAGGAATGTATTATTTTAATATAAAGCACTACGTCATTTAAAAATAAAATTACTTTAGTAATCATTTTGGTGCAGGAATATTGACTTTGATAAATTCAGAAAAGGAAGCATTTACAATAAACTTGTAAATTTAATTTATTATTTTCCCTTAAAAATCATAATATATTTTATTTGTCCACTTTACTGTGTGAAATCTAAAACAAATTTTAATCATTCACGTAAATGGGTGGGAAATACAAACATAAAATCAAGATATGTTTTTTAAATTTACGAGCAAAATCCCATAAAAAATTTCGCTACAGGGCGAAAGATACAATGTGCTAGTAATTACTTAAGAATATGAAACAGGCAAAACAGCTTCAAATTCACCAAACGTTTGAAAAATGGGATAAAAGTTCTTGTAAAGTTCTCAAAAAAAAAAAAAAAAACTTTTTACACGCAAGTGTCAAAACTGTTGCTTTTAAAAGAACCTTTCTCTTAACGCAACACAAGCTTTCTTTTTCGAAGGTACGCTTTCGTTCGAAGTAGGTAATGAAGGTTCAGGTTGTTTCAGCCGTGAAGTTTTTCTAAAATTTAGTTTAATCAAAGTTTTGGCAAAAATATCCACTGAAAAAAAGAAGAATGTTTCCATGAAATTCTACTTATTTCACATGTTGAAGTATTAAGAAACTTTTCTTCTTAGTTTTATGTCGAAAGACTTCACCTGACCTTTCAGATTATCGTACCAAAAATTTTATAATTAAAGATTTTAGCTATTTAAAGCTGATTAGTGACATAGATAGGTAATTAAATGGTCAAAATATCGATGATAAACCTCTAAAAATAGTTGGCAAATTGATGGTAAAAGTAGGTTTCATAGTTCTTGAATGAGGAAAAATAAAGTTTGAGTTTCGAGACAAATTATGACTATCATTTTACCTGAAAGTTTACATTCTTATCTGCAGTGTAATGAACACGAGGTAGCTAATATCTGAAATAACCCGTAAACATAGTGACGGATTTTTTACTAAAAATTCGTTCCGTCTCAAGTTTTAAAAATTTAGAGATATTGCATTTTAATTCCACTAATTCATAATATTGTTACAATGCCATATAATTATTTTAAAGATCAATCTTTTTAATACTTTTAGCCATCTTTAAGCAGAATTAAATTAATTTTCAGTGATTTTCAGTTAATTTTGTTTTGTATACTTTTGCAGCCATCTATTGGCCGGAACGGGAACGAAAAGTTAACTTCCAGTTAACTTCCAATTAACTTCCAAAAAAAAGTTAACTTCCAATTAACTTCATTTTCTTTCAAGTTGATGGGATAATTCATCAAAAGAATTTTAAAAAAGTATTTATTAATACATAGAATTGTCAAGTTTATATGATTCAACAGAAAATTTCAAAACATGGTATATAAAAAGTTCTTTTTATCTTGTAATGATTTTCCTTTGGTAGTCAACATAAAGTTCAAGCTGCCACACCACACGTCCAGGGTTCGATCGTGCGACAGGGCAAGTTCCATTCAGCCTTTCATCTCTTGAGTGGGTGGATAAGTGAGGACCAAGCCTTTTTAGGAACTAAACCCTTGGGATCCCTCGTCAGGTTGACCACCTGACTGAGGCACATGGTGTGTGAAACCCAAGCAGACGGCCAAGAAAGCGGAGATGGGCACCGCTGGACTTGGTCCACAGCGGACTGTGCCATGAGATTAGTTCAGATTTTTTTTTAGTGAACAAAAGGTTGAGTCTGACCAAAAGAGTATGTCTGTGGAATGAAGTTAAGAAGTATAAAAAGTGTCTAACTTGACAAATTCCAACTACTCAAAGTCGTAAAAATTAAAGCATAGGCTTCGAAAGAGCTGTCTCGCTAAAATCGCAATCCCCAAATCGTCACTTAAAAGAGAAGGATTCACAATAGCAAAAAAAAAAAAAAATGTTTCTTAAGTATCCGAGATAGCCGCTTGCTAACAGTGAAAATCTGAGAAGTTTAATAATTTTTAAAATTTGTTAAAAAAGTAAAAACAAAAAGCATCATTAGTTGTATCGACCTAGGAGCTTCAAGCTGGCAGAAAGGATACTCAAGTACAGAGAAGATAAATCTTATACACACACACACATATATATATATATATATATATATATATATATATATATATATATATATATATATATAAATACACAGAGAGAGGGGAGAGAGATAAATTTTTCCGTTTTCCTGGGTTCGATAGGATTGAATAAAATCTCTTCAGAAAGTGATCACAAAATAAAATTTATTATTCTGTAGATTCTTCAGGCGCATACACAAATTCAAACAGAAAACACGTAACAACTGTCTTCTATACAGCAGAAATCTCTAAAAATAACGGAAGTCAGGATAACAGAGTCTTTAATACAATTAACACCTAACGCAGTTTCAAAACATTTAATTCTCAGTAGAAAAGAAGGCACTGAGTTCCAATGCCAATGTCAGGTATATTTATAGACTTCCAAAGCGCCCTCTATCGGTCAACCAACTAAATATCATCAGACGATTCCAGATAGGTCTAGAAGGTTGGCGACTATTTGGCACCATATCGCCAAATTTGGGGATCAAAATAAATCACCAAATCCATCGTTACCCAATAGACCATCGCTACCAAAATCCATCATTAACCCGTAGACTTGTAAATTTCGTAACAGTATATATATATATATATATATATATATATATATATATATATATATATATATATATATATACAGGGTGTCCCATAATGATTGGGACAAACTTCAAGGGGAGGTTGGGCATGTCAAAAGGATTCAAAATTGCACAGCAACCCATGGTCGCAAACGTCATGGGAAAGTGGTATCGGAGGTACAAGAAATGAAGGACTACAAGACAGATATTATCAGAAATATTTATTGCTCATAAATATTTCATATGCTGTGGTAGATGATACAATTTCAAAAGGTTACAAAAGATGCTCAAAGTTTCCACCATTACAAGAGATGCAAGCGTTACAGTCACGGACCATGGATTGGCGGACGCGTTCGAAAACACCTGGATTTGGTTGGACCTGGTTGCCTGGCCCCCACGCTCTCCGGATTTAAGCAGTCTGGATTTTCTTTCTTTGGGGTATGCTTAAAGGTGCTGTGTATAAGACACATGTCGAATATGAAATGTATCTGGTTGCAAGAATTGTTTGCGCTGCTACAGATATCCAAGCAAATCCAGGTGTTTTCGAACATGTCCGCCAATCCATGGTCCGTCGCTGTAACGCTTGCATCTCTTGTAATGGTGGAAACTTTGAGTATCTTTTGTAACCTTTTGAAATATTTTTATCTACAACAGCATATGCAATATTTATGAGCAATAAATATTTCTGATAATCTCTGTCTCGTATTCCTTCATTTTTTGTACCTCTGATACCACTTTCCCATGACGTTTGCGACCATGCGTTGCTATGCAATTTTGAATCCTTATGACATGCCTTACCCAGTGGCGGACAAGGGGGGGGGGGCCATCCCGGGCCCTACTTACTAAGGGGGCCCCACGACAGGGGCCTTTTTTAAAATTAAATGATAACTTTTAGCGACTTCCAACATTTCACATGCCCCCCCCCCCCACTTAACTTGAAATAAATTAAAACGTTAATAGAAATTCAATTACAACCATAAAATTGTAGAAACTTTTAAGAAAGCTGGGTTTTTTGCCGCCTTTTCAAACTATGAAACTGAAGATTCCGATTATGTCTTTAGCCTTAACATAGATTTTAACAATGGTATGATCCATAGCATAAATTCGATGCTATATTTTTTTTTCTGATTTTATTAATATTATATTTATTTTTCTCATTGTATAACTAACTACTCAAACATGAATTCTATTTTTATTCAATTTCAAAAAATCCCAATATTTCATATTTTAAGGACCGTCCGATAGTCAAAGCGCTGAGGAGGGCCCTAACTGAATTCAATTCGTGCCCCCCCCCCCCAAAAAAAAAAAGAAGGTTAGAAGCACGCTACGCCTATGGTGCTGAGAGATGCCATAGCGCTGACGCTGAGTTGCTGAGAATCGCCCGACATTCTTCATCGTATTCCAGAACCCACGAACTTTTCTTGATGTATTTTAAAATTTTGTACGTAACCGTATTTATCCTAGAAGTGCAATAAACGCATCAAAATCATTAAATAGGCTGATAGTCTTTATTTTAAGCAAAGTCCTTATAGACCAGGCCCTAATTTTCCACTAGGCCCGGCAGGCCCGGGCATAGGGGCAAACGAATGTTGAGGGGCCCCCAAAACTTTTATTTTAAAAGAAAAGAAAAAGAAAGAAAATTTCCAATTCAGTTTTTTTTTAAATTTTACCTTTTTCAATATCAATTTTTTTATATATCCTTTCAAATTTGATTGAATGGTTCATCATATGTATAGCTATATGTATAGTTCATATGTATGTTATAGTGTATGTTATAGTGTATATAAGGGATTACTAAGTTTTTCTGGTTGCATTGTATTGGTGTTTTAATTTAATGAAGAAGTTAATATGTTGTATTGCTTTTTGTTATTTGATAATGCTCAAGGCTTCTACGCATCAAATAGCCAATTCTCGGTAAAATGATACTTTCACAATGATTCATGATTATTTTTTTTGTGTGTCAATTTTGGAAATTTTACGTCCACATCACTGTTAGGGGACCCCATCGCCCCATCCCGAGTTGTGCCTAAAGTCAAGAATTTTCTAAATCGGGCCCTGTTATAGACTGGTTAGTTTTCTGGTGTCAGCAGTCCTGATTTAAGCATTAGGTTGAGGAAAGACTGACGGATGACGACGATGAGCCTGGAAATTACAGGTAAGCCGATTCTTTGTGTCAGATTCTGGCTTTGGCGTAATATGTGAATAATGTTGTGTGTTTTGGAAAATTTGGAAAATTGATAGATGCAGTGTAAAAGCTGTGCGACGAGTCTGAAAACCTAGATACAAGAGGATCAGCTCAGATTACAATGGCAAATGTTTGCGATATTAAGTTTATAGCGTTTCTACGCCTGTGGTCAGACATTTTGGAGGAAATCAACCACACTCAACACTAACTGAAAATTCAGGGGATTTCCTTGGACAAGGATTTAAATAGACTAAGAGCATTGGAACTTTTTATTAAGGAAAGCAGAGAATCTTTAGTTAGTGATGCTTTGGACTTCCCAGAAATGTGAAGAAATGGGAATTGCTATTGAAAAGAGAGGTAGAAAAAGATCGAAAAAGATGATGCCGGGTGTAAAAGCTAAAGATGAGGGTTTATCTTTACAAAATCCATGGAAAACATTCATAACAAATTTGAAGTCTTGCAGTCGGTTAATTTGATCAAAGCTCTAGATGAGAAATTGCCAGAACTTATTTCTCGTCTAACTGAAAGTTGCGACGAATTTTCTAAGGACGAGGTTTTGCCAGAAATAAAAAGACTAAGACGTAAATGGTCGGATAGCCCTTACGTCTAAGGACCTCCATCAATCGTTTCTGCATAGATTCAACCAGTTTGAATGTTTCATTAGGAGATATATTATTCCATTCCATAATGATAATATTAAAATATTAATACAGAGGAAGTCAAAAAGTGATCAGCTCTTCAAGTTTTGCAGTTCATTGTTGGTATGGACTTTCAAGAGTCAGTACCAAACTTGTATTTAGCACTAAAGTTGTTTTTGACGATTTGCATTTCAGTCGCAACTTGTGAAAGAAGTTTTTCGAAATTGAAAGACATAAAAAACTATTTGCGCTCAATAATGAGCCAAATCAGACAAAATGGCCTAGCAATGCTATCCATCGAGAACATGTTAGCTATGAAAATAAACTTTCATGAGACAATTAGACAATTTTCTGATGCAAAAGTTAGAGAAAGACAATTTTAAAAGGAGGCTTTTACCTATTTGAAATTAATACAGAATTCTTAATTTAACTTGCTTATATGGAATTTTTAAAAATGTTTGTTTTTAATAAGTTTTTAGAACGCACCCCCCCCCCTTTTGGAAATGTCCCTGGGTCTCATATAATATGGTTTCACACAACATGGCATTTTCTAGGTGATGTATTCCCATTCTATTTTTTTCATACTGATACTGTGAATGTGTATTGCCTTGTGAAAAGTAAAAATTTTTAAAGTTGAATTACCAATAAAGTTAACGTAGATCAAAGTGAGGTATTTCTTTGGTTTCCCTTGAAGCTACCTGAATATTATAAGTAAGTATTGGCGCCAAAATGGCTCCTTTTCTTTTAAATATGAATTTTGTCTTTAACTGTTATCGCTTTTATTAATCAAACGGCCAAGCCTTTTACCATTCACCTTGGCCTGACGAAAAATTCATACAACGAAAACCAGCGCCGTACAATTAATTTTAACCTTGTACCGAACAGTAATTTAGCGAGCTCATGGATCAAGCGGTTAGAACGTTGGTCTCGGAGCTGTGCCGTGCGGTACGTCATTGGTTCGATTGCTAGAACCCAGGCCTTGACATAAGACTTTTTTCATTAATTTAACGCTTAAACAGTAATGATCATTGCTCACCTCGTACTGCACGAGTTCGCTCCCTTATTCTGTCAATTTTTTCTCTGCACACAGGGGCGTGCTGACGGGGGAGGGGGGAAGCGGTACAGGACCCCCCCCCCACAGAGCTAAAATAATTTTTTTAAATTTACAAAATAATGCAAAAATATTTCGTATAGGCCTAATAGTAATTGTGTTATTTATTCTTTACCATTACGATCTTTATTGGACTTACAATTTTAGCGATCTTTATTGTTACAATTTTAGCGCTATACAGTGCCAGAAACAGTATTTCTAAAGCCAAGAGCCGAGCGCTGTTTATACACTTATACAGAACTATCCGCGAACCGCGAGAGAGAACCGAACCCTTGCCTATCAAAGTATTGAAGGGGTCTTTTTTCAACAGGGCACGCACGCACTGTTTCGTCGCGTATCTGCTTTAAAAAGCACTTCTTGTTAGATTTACATTCCACTAATAACGGGGACGTCGCTTTAAATATTTTATCCGAATTCATAGATATACACTGCTGGCAACCCAAATTCCAACACCAAGAAAGACGAGATATCACAACAAAATTTATTTTGTAGATAACATGTTGACCAAGTATCAAATGATTAAATTTATAGACTTCTGTGAAGTGTGGTTCCTGCCAAAATCAGTAGCCAGAGTAGCCGCCATTGTTGGAGATCACCGCTGCCACACGCCTCGGCATTGATTCAAAGAGACTTTGGATGAGTTCTTGGGGTACAGCAGATCAAGCAGGTTCCACACGTTGCCAAAGTTTATCTGCTGTGGCAGCTGGGGATGGAATCTGTGTCAATCGTAGAGCAACCATGGACCACATGTTTTCTATCGGCGAAAGATCCGGAGAGAGAGGCGGCCAGGGAAGCAATTCAATCTGGCGATTGACGAAGAACCGTTGGACAATGCGTGCCACGTGTGGTCGCGCATTATCCTGTTGAAATATGGCTGTGGGCAAGCCCTAAAGGTAAGGAAGGACAACTGGCTCCAACACGTCGGAGATGTAGCGCTGGCTGTTTAAAGTACCGGCAATGCGTACTAGAGGTGTGAGAGAGTGATATCCAATACCGCCCCATACCATAATACCCGGTGCAGGACCAGTGTGGCGGTGCATAACGCAGCTGTTCAGCATCCTCTCTTCACGGTGTCTCCAGACTCGAATGCGACCATCGTGGTGTTGCAGACAGAAGCGTGACTCGTCAGTAATGACACTTTCATTCCATTCTGCCGTCCACATCCTTCTGTCATCGCACCATTGGCGGCGGAGACGTCTGTGGTTCTGCGTCAAGGGTAGACAAAGCAATGGACGTCTTGCGGACAGACCACTCTGCTGTAAACGGCGTCGAATGGTACGCGCAGACACTGGATGATGCGTTACAGACTGCATGTGCTGTGCTATGGTTCGTGATGTGACTGAGCTATCCTTCACTGCCATGTGCACAATTTGCCTGTCATCACGTGAAGTGGTGCGCTGAGGTGGATGCGATCGAACACGCCGGTCCATCGTACCCTCCTGCATCCAACGATCACATATCCGCATTAGAGTTGTTTTGTTTCGTCCAACACGACTACCGATTTCCCTGAAAGATAATCCACAATCTCAGTAGGCCACTATCCTTCCTCTGTCGAACTCGGATACTTGATGAAAAGATGATCGCTATTTTCGACGAGGCATAATTGATCTTTTTTTTGAAAAAAACACAAGGAAAACACAATTGCCGAAATCTCCAAGCCTTAATTAGCGCTTTGAAGTGGCGCCACAGGCGCGCGTGATGTGCGTCTACGCTGAAATTCTAATCATTTGCATATCTCACCTCCGCTAATGCATGTTGTAAATTTCATGTTATTTGCATGTTTCCTTCAGGGTGTTGCATTTACAGTGGCCAGCAGTGTATGATTTTCAAGATGTGGCATCTAGTACTCTAGATAGCCTAAAATGGCACTATTTAACACCTAATTTTCAAATTTTTTCAGGGGGAGGACCCCCGGACCCCCCCCCCTTTAGCTGGTGGGTATTCCATACCCCCAGACCCCCGGAAGACACCCCCCTTTTAGTCCACTATGATAATAGGACGTCAGGGAAATGGACGACTCCTAGCACATGGAGGCCTTGACCCCCCCCCCCCAGAACAAAATCCTGAGCACGCCACTGTCTGCACAGGTCAATAGCCTGAGGAGACTGTCTGATTAAGTCAAAGAAAGGCTAGTTGTCATTAGAAAAAGTTAAAAATTACCATTTTTGGGGGGAGGGCCCAAAAAATAAATCCGCCCCGGGCCCCAAATGGTCTAGGTATGCCACTGCCCTACCTCCCCTGAAAGTTTGTCCCAATCATTATGGTACACCCTGTATATATATATATATATATATATATATATATATATATATATATATATATATATATATATATATATATATATATATATATATATATATATATATATTATACCCGAAATAATTAGTTTGAATACATGACAAGGAAAATAAAAATGAAATTTTAAAATAATAATATTTAGAACCATGGCTCGTCTTTACCGGATGTCGACAAACTATCCTACATCCAAGGAACTCTCACCTATGAAAAAATTAAGAAAATCTGTTCCTAAGAGAAATCACGTGAAAGAAAACTAATATATTTTATGGAACAACAATCCTCTCTCCACCCCAAGAAATATGAGATGGTCAAGTTTATCCCGGCTCCCACTGACAAAGAGACAAAATTATCCGATCGTAACTTAAAGACAGGAAAAAACTCCCTAGATGGGTTTGAAAAGAAGGGACTTACTATATTCAGAAAAAAATTGCTACAATCAATGCTTCAGAGCTACAACTTAATACAAATGTTGAACGACAATGTTCATTAATGTTTTCTAGATTCTAACTCATTAAATTTTTCCACAAATAGAACTACTATAAATCTTTGAGTAGTGCTTTGATTTCCATAAAATCCATGCTGAATTAAAAGAAAAATTGCATATAAAACTTTACAAACATTGAGAAAAGTTTCACGAATCTATTAGATTCCAAAAACAAATCTTAAATAGGCGAATGTTTAATTGAAATATTTTAACAGTTAGACAAAAAAAGTAGCTTGACGGTGGAAAAAGTAAAATGCGTAAATGTTTGCTGTAGCACAAAGGCTACACAAAAGTACACCAGATTACGACTACATGTCACATCGTTTAAAAATAGCATATCTCCATTAACATGCCGACATTTATCATTAAACAGAGAACTGTTCTGAAAATTGCTATATATAAGATAAACCCACTTTTTTTCTGAATAACCCCTCTCTGTGTGTGTATATATATATATATATATATATATATATATATATATATATATATATATGTGTGTGTCTGTGTGTGTGTGTATATGTGTATATATATATATATATATATATATATATATATATATATATATATATATATATATATATATATATATATGTATGTATATATATATATGTATATATATATGTAAAATATAAACAATAGAAATAAACAAAAAATAAAAAACAAGCATAGACTGCTAAATCACTTTACCGTAAAACATATCCTGCAAAGAAAACATTTTCAATAGAGGATAGCGCAGAAGCTTCATATCCCCATAATGAAAAAACAAATTAATAATCCAACAGAGATAGATAAAAATAATACAAATATAGACAAGAAACAAACAGATATATACACTGCTGGCCACCCAAATTGCAACACCAAGAAAGATAAGAGATATCCCAACAAAATTTATTGTGTAGATAACATGTTGACCAAGTATCAAATGATTAAATTTATAGACTTCTGTGAAGTGTGGTTCCTGCCAAAATCAGTAGCCAGAGTAGCCGCCATTGTTGGAGATCACAGCTGTCACACGCCTCGGCATTGATTCAAAGAGACTTTGGATGAGTTCTTGGGGTACAGCGGACAAAGCAGCTTCCACGCGTTGCCAAAGTTGATCTGCTGTGGCAGCTGGGGATGGAATCTGGGTCAATCGTAGAGCAACCATGGACCACATGTTTTCTATCGGCGACAGACCCGGAGAGCGAGGCGGCCATGGAAGCAATTCAATCTAGCGATTGACGAAGAACCGTTGGACAATGCGTGCCACGTGTGGTCGCGCATTATCCTGTTGAAATATGGCTGTGGGCAAGCCCTGAAGGTAAGGAAGGACAACTGGCTCCAACACCTCGGAGATGTAGCGCTGGCTGTTTAAAGTACCGGCAATGCGTACTAGAGGTGTGCGAGAGTGATATCCAATACCGCCCCATACCATAATACCCGGTGCAGGACCAGTGTGGCGGTGCATAACGCAGCTGTTCAGCATCCTCTCTTCACGGTGTCTCCAGACTCGAATGCGACCATCGTGGTGTTGCAGAGTGGTGTTGCAAACAGAAGCGTGACTCGTCAGTAAAGACAATTTCATTCCATTCTGCCGTCCACATCCTTCTGTCATCGCACCATTGGCGGCGGAGACGTCTGTGGTTCTGCGTCAAGGGTAGACAAAGCAATGATCGTCTTGCGGACAGACCACTCTGCTGTAAACGGCGTCGAATGGTACGCGCAGACACTGGATGATGCGTTACAGACTGCATGTGGTGTGCTATGGTTCGTGATGCGACTGAGCGATCCATCACTGCCATGCGCACAATTTGCCTGTCATCACGTGAAGTGGTGCTCTGAGGTGGATGCGATCGAACACGCCGGTCCGTCGTACCCTCCTGCATCCAACGATCACATATCCGCATTACAATTGTTTGGTTTCGTCCAACACGACTACCGATTTCCCTGAAAGATAATCCACAATCTCGGTAGGCCACTATCCTTCCTCTGTCGAACTCGGATACTTGATCAAAAGATGATCGCTGTTTTCGACGAGGCATAATTGATCGATTTTTTGAAAAAACCACAAGAAAAACACAATTGCCGAACTTGAAATCGTCGAACTCTCCAAGACTTAAATAGCGCTTTGAAGTGGCGCCACAGGCGAGCGTGATGTGCGTCTGCGCTGAAATTCTAACCATTTGCATATCTCACCTCCGCTAATGCATGTCGTAATTTCATGTTATTTGCATGTTTCCTTCAGGGTGTTGCATTTACAGTGGCCAGCAGTGTATATATATGTATATATATATATATATATATATATATATATATATATATATATATACATACATGTATGCATATATATATATATACATGTAAACATACATATATACATATATATATATATATATATATATATATATATATATATATATATATATATTTATTTATTTATTCATATGTCTATATACTAATCATCTTTTAAGTCATGCGTCAGTTGTTCCATTATGTCATTAATTTTCAATAGGCGTGAAAGCTGAAGCTCTCTTGAGCGCTACAGTTACTGATATCTAACACCCAATTCTACACTTGTTTATGTTATAAAAATTGCTGTTAGTTATCGATCTGCTACCCTGAGTGATGAACCTCTTCGTTCAAAAAAAAAACTTTGCTTCTTTTTCCTGCAAATGGTCCATTCCTACTTGACATTCTTACTGCGCACTGGGGTTTGGTGAAGCTGCCATTAGCACAGCCTGTTCAGCGCCAGCAGAATTTTAGCCTGCAACAGAATTTCAGAAGAAAATTGAGGATAAAAATACCCTGAAGTGTATGAAAAATCGATCTCTCACACAGTATTCCTGACTTCATGCCCGCTAAATTTCCCATCCCCCGCCCCCACCCCTCTACTTGTATTGGACTGTGTTGATCAACATTAATTTTTCTCCGCCCTTCGCGCGGTCCAATAGTTTTATACTTTGTCACATTGAGTAATGCTCGTAATTAAATGCGAGATGTTATCTACCGGAGACCGATGTATTTGAAATCAATTAGGAGGGGATGAGTTTTGTATTTTCCTTTTAACTTATCTTTTTCTGTATCGATAAACGATCGAAACGCATTATGCGATACAGTGCCATCCGTATATGGAAGTTCTTGGAGTATCTTTCGGAACTGACTTTTCTGCTTTCAAATGTAGTACTTGCGTGCTTAGGAATTTCTGTGTTTCGATCATTTAATGTTTCCGCCGCTAACATGCTAAGCATTTGTTTTTACACTCTATTAACTATTATATCAGATTCTTGTCATTATATCAGATTCTAAGGTTCTTAATACTAGTAAGACGGGAATTTTTTTTCTTACTAAAAAGACTAAGCGTCGTCATTTTGACGGTTAAAAATAAAATCAAGAATTTAAAATATTGAATGTTTTTTTTGAATGGTTAAATGCTTATTTTGAACTATTTTATACCAGTCTATACTTATATATAAAGAGAGAGCGATTTTGTACGTGGAGGGTAATCTTCAGAACCACTGTACCTATTTGAAAAATTCTTTCACTGTTTGAAAGGTACATTTTTCCAGATGGACATAGGCTATATATTATGTATATATGATCAGTAGAAATAAAGTTAGGGGCTTAATCCTAACAATCTGCATTGTTTCCGGTACTGTCTTCTACCGCTTTTTGTTCCGAAGATTTCAACGATCCTTAGCGTGGTGCTATCGCGGTGGGCTTCTGTTCTGACGATAGCGGTTCGAACCTAGCCGTTCTCCGCACGCCTTTTTCTTTTAAAAAATTTATTTTAATTATTAACTAACATAAAATTAATTTAAGGTATTATTAAGGTAAAAAAAGATTTACAATTTATTGGTTATCAACTGGAAATTTATTGGTATAATATTTTGTTCAACCCGGACAAAGTCGGGAAGGGCCGCTAGTATATAATAAATTAGTATATATTTAGCTATATTTTTATGCAAGTATACCGATCTGACAACCTTATATGGTTTATCCGTAAAAATATATGCATGGTTTGTGCAGTCCTTATTTTTCAACACTAATATTTCTGAAGAGCCAATATTTCTGTTACTTGCAGACGTGGGAAGAGATGAAAAATAATTAACATTTCTCCGGTATTATTTTAAATATTTCTGTCTTTTTTCTATATTGCCGTCAAATCGACGGCTTTCAGCCTTAGTAGGTGTACAACACATTTTCTCCCCTTCTTTTCTATCAAATATAATTTTGTAACTATGTACATATTTTGCGTAAAATTAGAAAAAGTCATAAAATTTCAGAAGCCTGAGTACAAAAATACAGACATAGTTCTCAATAGTATGTAGAGTAGGATGTAGTAGTTAATACTGAGGATACGCTTCAGACAAAGGGTTCCAAAGATCTATATAATGATAAATAAAAAAGCATGGTAAAAATATTTATCCCAATTAGAATGTCATTTTTTAAAACTACGACTGACTACTTTCGATTATCCGGTTCTAAATCCATTGGAACCGGGTTCTCGGACAAAGGGTTCCAAAGATCTATAAAATGATAAATTAAGAAGCATGGACAACTATTTATCCCAATTAAAATGTTATTTTTTAAAACTATGATTGACTACTTTCGATTACCCGGTTCTGCATCCATTGGAACCGGGTTCTCGGACAAAGGGGTTCCAAAGATCTATATAATGATAAAGTATGAAGCATGGAAAATTATCTCCATTAAAATGTTGTTTGTTAAACCTAAGATTGACTACTTTTGATTACCCGGTTCTACATCCACTGGAACCGGGTTCTCGGTTCTAGTAATTACTGCCAGTTCTCCGGTTCTCGGTTACACTGTCCTGCAATCTCTAGCATTCAGCATGCAAGCGAAGTCATCGTTCCAAGGCAGAAGTATTTCAATGTAGCTGTGCCAGCCTGAATTTGTTCACCTGACATCGGAGCAGTGGGCATTATAAGATCTTATCCAAATTCTATTATTCCACGATTTTTTGAAGTTATGAATAATAAATATTTTCGTCTGGAATGAAGGTATTTATATATTCCTTTCAAGTAATCTTCTTTGAAACAAAATTATATATGAAGCGTCACAAAATGTTGCTAATTATTTTCAGATATAAGCTGTTACTAACTCAAAACATAAAATTTCTAACTTTTATTATAACTCACGCTCACATGCTCTCCGTTTTTTTATTTCTTGTTTAAAACCCTTTCCCGGGGAATGCCACGTATACGTGACAGCTGCTATCCGCGTTTTCTCCCCGCTTTCACGCCCGCGTGGCAGAGAGAAAACACTTTAGCTACCGACTGTCACATATACGTAACAGTAGATCAGAACGTTTCATTAGTTAATTTTGGGGACACTATATGGCATGCCATGTCCATGAAATTATGAATACAAAGAGTTGTGACCTTTTCTTTAAATAAAGAGGGATATGACTCAAATGCTGGGGGTAGTATTTTATAAGCAAATGGAGAGAGCAATGTATTGCGGTTGGCCGTCAGCGGAGTCAGCGGTTAGGGCCTTTAAACTTTGCAAGTGATCTTTATTTACCAGTAATTTTGTTTTTCACTTGGTGTGCGATTATAGCGTTTGACATAATATGTCAAACTTAATATGTGCTTATTGAAATGTATAGCTGTTTTGGATTTAAAATATCTTACAATACTCATTTTACTCTGAAGTGCTATTTGAGCATTCCAGTGTAATTGAAATATTTATAACTGTAAAATTAACCTTTTCAGTATATAAAGCAGTTATTTGTAGCAATTATATCTATGTAAATAATAATTATTGTACATATTGCGGTATAAATTTTATAACCCTAAAAAAAAAATCCGTTAAAAAACAATTCCCTGAAGTTTTGAAAACTCAGGCAAATTACAATTCAACAGCTATACATTTCAATTTTTCTGGTACTATTACTTAATATGTACCAGATTTAGAAAAAGAGGGGATTGGGAAAAATGATAAGGATTAAATATAAAATAACCCATATTATGGGTTCGCCGTTTAGTTTTGACAGACCCTGACGCTGTGAGATTTCTGATTTACACCGATAGTTAAGTAAATACTGTAAAAAAATTATTTCAATCTGTAAAACAAAAAAATGTTAATAGAGAAATTATAAATGAATGTGTATGAAGCCATATATAGCTTAAATAT
Organism: Dolomedes plantarius; assembly: GCA_907164885.2. Classification (NCBI taxonomy): domain Eukaryota; kingdom Metazoa; phylum Arthropoda; class Arachnida; order Araneae; family Dolomedidae; genus Dolomedes; species Dolomedes plantarius. The sequence goes on along the minus strand of OU015493.1, from coordinate 55,224,446 downwards.
ATAGATTTGTTCGAAAATGTTACTATTTTCGAATTTTTTGTAAAATTAGGCTTAGCGCTTAAAATACAGCCGGCCTGGAGGGTACGCTCACTGGAAACCACTCCGGCCTCAGCGGAATGCGAATGATCGCAAAAGCCATCGCGAAAGGGTTAAATAATGTTACGCAGTCCCCTCTTCTAGAGATAGTACTTTTACCCTTTCTTGTAAGGTTCTTTATATTTATTTCCTCCGTAGTGATCCTAAAAGATGCCATGGGTCAAAGAACACAAATGACTTTAATCTCATAAGTAGAGAATCCTGTTAAAATTACTTTACACATATATAAAAATATGTAAGTCCATTTCTGATTACCATCTATTATGCACATTTTTTGTGCAATTCTTTTATGGACACATTCTTTTATGGACATTCTTTTAAGAACCACACTGCTTGAAACTTCCAATGAAGAGTCGAACTTAACAAATACACATTTAATTAAATATTAAGGACAATTACATATAAACATTTAAAGAAAATAGCATCTTAACATCATTATTTACGCGCCAACCGTCGAGAGCGCTCGTCTTTGAATCTAATCCATGTTCTCTTCTCGCGTTTGGCAACGCGTGACGCCATCATCTACGTCACTGGTGTTTCTCCTCTGGAGACGCGTGTCGGGAAGGGATGTAGGTGTCCAGGGGTTTATCATCAAATCTCACACACATAATCTTTATTATTTGCTTAAAACTTATCATTCGTAATAAAATTTACTGATTGCATAAGGTATGTTTTCATTTTAATTTAGTTCTTTTTAAAAAAAATAAAATGCTATTTTATTATGGAAATGTTGGGAAAATTGATTTATGTTATATGAATTTCTAAATTTTCAAGTCATTTTTGAAAAAAAAAAACCAATAGCATTATCGTAATTGGGAATCCCCCCAGATGTTCTTTTAAATCCTTATAATGTCTCAAAGTTCGATTAATGAATTAAATGATTTTTATTGAAGACATTATTAATTTATGTTTACACGAATTAACATTTTAATAAAAATCTTTTTGCCAGAAAAATTATGGTAAAATATTGTTTGAAAAAGCATTGAATACTAATATCAATAAAGCTTAATGGCTCTTGAAAGTTAAAAGTACATGAAGAATATTTATTATACTCTTAAAACATTCCACATTTTTACGGTGAGGAAAAAACTTAAAAATCATCTTTATGTGATATATTACAAAAGATCCTAAAAGCTTTCAATTTTTAAAGAAGTTTTATTTATTATGCATCATTGACTAGCAATAAACATTTACTTCCTCAAAAGATTTTTTTCTCATGAAAGATATTTTTTCCTAAAATAAGAAAATTTCCTTTTAAATATTATGGAAGAAAAAAAAAAACTCTCATAGTAGTGAATGTCAAATAATTACTTTATCCGATATTTTAACAAAGTAAAAGTCTTTGATAACTGCATATGACAGATACATTTGTATACATTGTTACAGTGCACTTCCAACGGTTCTTGTTTTGATTCAGTTTTCGATTAATATATAATTCCGTTGGTGCATATTTATTCATTATATAGGATGGTGACTGTTAATGTTTGCCAACTTATTACACCCATGATATTAAAAATTTCCTGACGCCTCCAAAGGAATTCCGTTAAAAAACAATTGCCTGAAGTTTTGAAAACTCAGGTTGGGTTACTGACCACCAGTTGTTACAGTGGCTTCGACATTTCGAAAGAGAGACATCAGGCCATCAGTGAAATGTATGGCAAATAGATAAATGCATAATAAGCATTGGTCAAATTTTAGTATTTACGGTAAAAAAATCAACATCGTAAAAAATAGATGTCAGAATACATATGTACCATATTTAGAAAAAGAGGGGATGGGAAAAATGATAAGGATTAAATATAAAAATTAGAGTTTTACATGTCAGCAGATTAATACAGCTTACAGCCCGCTGTCCTCCAGGATAAAACACCTGGGTTTGGTTCCCTTTGAACTGGTATAAGGAGTTTTTATACGAATTTAACTTTATGTATTTGAATACATGAGTATTTGAGTAAGAATATACTAAACGAAATCCAGGAAGTTCACGCTGAAATAAATACTTTCGTGCTCAACAACCTATGAAATTGAAATGTATATCTATTTTGGATTTAAAATATCTTAAAATACTCATTTTACTCTGAAGTGCTATTTGAGCATTCCAGTGTAATTTAAATATTTGTAACTGTAAAATTAACCTTTTCAGTATATAAAGCAGTTATTTGTAGTAATTATATATATGTAAATATAAAGCAGTTCCGTAACTCACTGACAGATAACGCACAGAGCAAACCGCTGGATTTTAAGGGCTGAAATTTTACATGACAATCTTTCTTATAGTGTAGGGGTGCACTAAGAAAGATTTTTCAAAAATTCTTCTTAGAGTTTCTAAAATAAAATGTTTGAGCAGTTTTTGTAATATTTTTTAAAGTGTGTATTTAAAATGCTAATCTGAGGGTTATAAAATTTATATCGCAAGAAAGATCATAAAAATTCCTTTAAAATGAAATCTTTTTCGAATCTTTACCTCCATTTTTCGGTTTTTGGTGAATTTTTAAATATCAAATTTTAGGATTTAATTTATTAAATGCTGATCACGTGGTTTCTTTTCTTTTTGTGGTACTTTAAGTTAATTTTTCGTCAAGTGCAGAACAACGAAATAAATTGACAAAAAAATATTTAAATGCAGTAAAAGATAAAATTTAACCACTAGACTAATTGAGATGGAAGCTTTTTAAGAATGTAATTCAAATTAGTATGTTTTATGGCTGTTAAACATGCAAATTAATTGCATACATTGATCGTTGTATTTAATTTGAATATTTTCTTCTACATTATTTTGTCTATAAAAATATCCTTTACGATTTTTTTATAAATAAATATATATATATATATATATATATATATATATATATATATATATATATATATATATAATTTATTTTTTAGGGGGGGGGGCATTAATTGCATACATTGACCATTGTAGCATGGGTATTCAGCTAGTACTATTATAAGATAGGTGACCACCAATTTATAAAGGCTAACATTAGTCTTTGAAAGACTGCCATTTCTTTTTTACGTAGGACTAACTTTAGTCGAAATTTATATGTTTTGTATATGTTGTAAATCTAAAGATAGCCGAAGAAGATATTCTCCTTTAGAGGACGGAAGCAGAAGAGGAGAATAATTACAAGATAAAAAGTATTTTTTATATACCATATTTTTAAATTTTCTGTTGAATCATATAAGCTTGATAATTCTATGTATTAATAAATACTTTTTAAAATTTTTTTGATGAATTATCCCATCAACTTGAAAGAAAATGAAGTTAATTGGAAGTTAACTTGCATTTAACTTTTCGTTCCCTTTCCGGCCAATAGATGGCTGCACCAGTCTACAAAACAAAATTAACTGAAAATAACTGAAAATTACTTTAACTCTGCTTAAAGATGGCTAAAAGTATTAAAAAAATGCTTTGTCATCGTGTTCTGAGCTATTCTAAAAGTTTCAAATGTCTAGCTAGTCGGGAAGTTAGTTAAAAATCGATTGCATGATTTGTACTTGACAAACACACAAACACACAAGAAAACTAATTAATAAAAACATGATAAAAATAGCGTGTGGTGTTTATTTCCACCGACGTGGTGTAGATGTTAGAGACTTACTATGATGGATTCATTCTGATACGAGATGTTGATAAATGACCCTATTTCTCTGTTCCTATTTTATCACTGTTAACTGTGCCTCCCGCCCACTTACCTCAGATAACAGCCTTCGCCCCGTAGTCCTCAGTACAATTTCTGAGGTTTCCAGCGCACTCGCTATCTTGACAGTTCTGGTGGACTATACTCTTCAGTACTTGCATTTTCATACACCCTGTTCTGTTCTTTTTGATCGTTAAAGAGTTGACTACATGTTAGATTTATTTAAGATTGAATTCAGAGTTGGGTGGGGTTTATTATGGGAATCAGGCCTCTCTAAACTTTATTGCTTATAAATTTATGGTTATACCTTTTCATGTCATTTCAGCTTACAAAACTCTTAACTGCGCTGCTTTAATTTTAAAAGCCAGGGGAATCCGGTATGTCAGAATGATTATATGCTGAGGTATTTTTATACATTGAATATCCATCAAAACATGCATATTCACACACACACAAATATATATATATATATATATATATATATATACTGTCCTTTAGACTATTAAACATTTGTGTTATCTTCAATCAACACCTTAATAACATTTTCCTAGGGAATATATTATGCTGTGATCTATTATCAAAGCATATTGGCAGTTATTTCAGTTTACGCAATGTAGACCTCAAGATTTAATTTCCCGAAAGTGTAAAACTAATTTCCCAAAGTATAATTAAGTTTAGAAAAATTTTTCTGCTATTATTTCTAAGCAATTTAATTTTAAGGAGATCATTTTTAAGTCTAAAGTGATTTCTTTTAAAGTTTTACGAAAACTGCGCTTCCAAAAAAACTTCATCAGTGAAAGAACTTGAACACTCATTAGCGACTACATACGAAAGCATGCATTAAAAAGAGAAATAATCTTTTGTTTACAAAAAAAAACTTTTTACGCCACAGTTTCAACACTTGCAGGAAAAATTTTCTGTGCAAACTTCTGTATGTACAAAAAACAAGAAAGTTTTGTGAAGTTTTTCCAAAACTCAGACCATATCTTTTTTTTTTCTCATTTCCATTTTCTCAAGTACTTATTTCAAATTAAAGTGTTTGTCAAGCAAAACTCTTACCGTAGGATGATCTTATATCGGTTATACAAATAAAATTAATCCACGTGTTTAATTATTATTTTTGTATTCAATCTTAAAACTATGCATAAAACCTATAGAGTGATAGGAAGTTTCCCGCATTTAGACCGCGAGCCTGTGTATATGGGAACGCATGAATACATGAAAAATCTATGTGAAATATATTTTGTTAAAGTTATTTTGCTCGCGTGAGAGATGGCGCGATGTTAACGTTATTTTGCACGCGTGAGCGCTGAAAATGTATACACGCGCTGCAAATGAAAACAGTAGACGCTGTAAGATCATAAAAATATAACGGTCATGTTGATGTTCCAAAGATGATATAATAAAGTGATATTTGATTACTTAAAAGGTGTCTCCTAATTTATTTAAAAAGGTCGTACGTTTTATGCGACAAGAAGATCAAGGTTCTTACGGAAGTGAACGAGTTAGATCTTAAGTTATTATTTAAGTTTGGAGATAACAATTTCTACCATTTAGGTTATAATAAACATTACAATGTAGTAAATATCAAAAAATTGTAGGATTTAGTTAATTAATTTTAATGCTAAAAATTGATCAAGTAAAATTATTACAACAAAATATCCATTTCCGTTCGTTTGATTGGGAAACTATTTTAATACTAAAGATTCAAGTTTCATATTTCAGATAAATATTGAATGATTAATATTATATCTCTATGAATTTACTTTTTTATACTTTTAAGTCAAATCATAATAGGTAATAAGGTGCACGATTTGTGTAAACATTTGGTTTTAAGTAGTATTAAAGAAAAGAGATAAAATACGAGGAAGAGTTCTAAACAGTTATAAAAAAACGAGGCAAAAACTCCGTGACGCCAGTTTAAAGGTACTATGTATAGCAGAATACAAAAAAAGTAGAATCAAATTTAGGAAATATCTGGTTAAGAAATACTTTCGTACATTTTTATAATCCTTTTACCATTAATTTCGAAAATAAATAATCAATTAGACTTATGAGAGATTGCATCGGACGGATGGTCGAGTACGGGTATGGAGACAAATTCATGAACATTTTTATAATCCTTATAAAATGGGTATAAATCCTTATGGTACATTTTTATAATCCTTTTATCATTAATTTCGAAAATAAATAATCAATTACACTTATGAGAGATTGCATCGGACGGATGGTCGAGTACGGGTATGGAGACAAATTAATGAATCCATGGAGCGTATGTGTCAACAGGGGACTGCTCAGGCTGCTTCAGGGAGCTTCTGTGACGGTATGGGTTCAGTTGGTGTGATATGGGACCCCTGATACGTCTAGAGACGACTTTGACAGGTGACGGATACATAAGAAGTCTGTTCGATCACTTACACACATACATGTCCATCGTGCATTCCGACGGACTTGGACAATTCCAGCAAGACAATGCGACACCCCCCTTGGTCAAGAGGTACTACCAAGTGGCTCCAGAGCCCCTCTTCTGACTTTAGACACTTCCATTGACCACCTAAATCCCCAGACATGAACATTAAGGAGCATATGTGGGATGCCTTGCAAAGTGATGTTCAGAGGAGATCTCCACCCCCTCGCACTACTATGGATTTGTGGACCTCCCTGCAGGATTCAAGGTAAGAATTGCCTCCAGGATACCTTCAGACATTAGTCGAGTCCATGCCATGTCGTATTGCGCCACTTTTGTGTGGTCGTGGGAGCCCTACGCGATATTAGGCAGGTGTAATACTTTTTCTGGCTCTTCAGTGTGTGTGTGTATATATATATATATATATATATGTAGGAAGGAGTTAGTACTCCTTCCTTTAGAAGTGAATCATTAGACTTAATTATTTTGAACATTTAATTAAACTAGACGATGTTTACAAGACAGGACTAACACTTAGTATGAAATTAAAAAATAAACACAGAAGCATCAAAAGAGCTAAACATCGGGAGCTTGCAGAACAACACATCCGCTTAAAGTCCTTCGTGCCGCAGTAGTAGGAGTGGAAGTTGTAGTAATAGTTCAGTTGTGTTGCCAAACTCACTCTCACACGGCCGTTCTGACTTTCCAGACGTCCGCGGCTGGGTTGTAAACAATAATTCTGAAAAGATAAAAAAAAGAGCAGAAAAAGGAAAAATATTTAAAAAAATCGAGCAGTGTTCAACACAGTGGTATTGGTGTTCAGTTTCTGCACCACTGTTTCATTTTGTCCGCTGCAGTTGATGTTATGGTTGGACCATCGTGATGTCCTAACTTTCGAACTTCGTAACGATCGTTGGGGTTGATGTTCGTGATCTCATATGGTCCGAAGAACTTTGGTCGGAGCTTTAATCCGGTTCCAAATTGAGTTCGTTGTATTGCCACTTTGTCACCGATCTTGTATTTACAAGCCGGTTTACGCCGTTTGTTATATTGTCGTATGTTTTCTTCCTGTAAACGGAGGATATTTCGTTTAGCTTCGATACGTAACGCTTCTTTGTCATCAAGAATTCTTTGGTGGTGTTCCTCGTCAAGAAGATTTTTAATCTGTAGATCATCTTGTTGTTTCATTTTAACACCAATTAAAAGTTGAAAGGGTGTGAATTTTGTACTGCGTGTGGTGGTACTATTTAAGATACGTTGCAATCTTGGGACATATTTAAACCATTTGTCAGGTTCATCTAGAGCTAACTTAGTTAAAACGGGAATAATTGTGCCATGAACACGCTCAACCTGACCGTTGCCACGTGGCACACCTGTTGCTATTGAAATGTGTTCAATTGACTGTTCCTGGCAGTAACTTTGAAATTCTGAAGATGTGAATGCGCTACCTTTGTCAGTAATGATTTTTGAAGGGTTGCCAAATGTAGTTTGTTGCAAGGATAATTTGTCTAAGGCATCTTTCGTAGAGGTGGACTTCACGGGATAGATCCATACAAATTTGGAAAAGGCATCAACTACTGTAAAAAGATACTTATAACATTTTTTTGTCGATGGTAAAGGTCCTAAAAAGTCGCAATGGTAACATTCAAGGGGTGCATCACCTTTTGGAATGGGGTGAAGGTATCCTTCTTGTTTTCCAGATTTTCGCGAGGACAAAATGCAAGGAATACAGTTCGAAATAATTTCTTGAACTAATTTCTTAAGTTGAGGAATGAAAAATTCACGAGAAACAATTAATTCGGTTTTTTGTGAAGCAAAATGACCTTGTGAATGGGCGTTTAGCACTATTTCTTTCTGCATCATTTGTGGTAATACTAAAAGTTCGGCATCCTGATGAAGTTTATAAAGAATTCCGTTTTTAACAAAAAATTCATCAGAAGGTGTAGATTCAAGCATAGATTTAATTTGAGATATAAATTCATCCTGGTCTTGGGCATTTTTCACCTTTTGAGTGATATTATTTGAGGTAATTACAAGAATGGGGTTACGACTTAAAGCATCAACATGTTTCATCTGTCTACCGGGTCGATGACAAACTTCATAATCAAAGTCTTCTAACATCAATGCCCATCGAGCAATTTTAGCTGGTAGGTCTTTTTTGTGCATCGTTTTTTGGAAAGCATCACAATCGGTGATAATTTTAAATTTTGTTCCCAACAAGTAGTTTCGAAATTTTTTTAGCGCTTCAATAACGGCAAGAACTTCCAGTTCATAACTATGATATTTTTCTTGTTGAACTGTAGTTTTACGGCTAAAATAATGAATAGGATGAAACTGTCCATCATCGGATTGTTGCAAGAGCACAGCGCCAAAACCTAAGGAGCTGGCATCAGTGTGGAGTTCTAATGGGTATCCCTGTTGAAAAACATGAAGAACTGGGTTTTGTGAAAGAATGTTTTTCTGTTGTTGAAAAGCTGCTATTTGTTCAGGGGGTTTGGGAGCTTCAATAACTTGAAATTTTGGTTCAACCTTTTCACTTTTGACGGATTCATTCTCAAGGGCATCATCATCGGCATCAAATATTTTTGGTTCAAGAGTTGCTTTGATAGTTCCAATATCAAAAGCATTATCATCATCGTTATCATGAAGCAAATCTAAATCACTGGCATCAGCATCATCTAAATATTTTCCATCATCATTATCATGAAACAAATCTAAATCATTGGCATCATCATCATCATCACGTTCAAAATCAATTGGATTATCCATTTTCTCTACCCTAGAAATCTTATCTTGAGTAGATGTTAGAGGTTTTTCAGACATGCATATTTGGCCCTGATCTTGAATTTGTTTTTCTACAATTTTCTGTTCCGCAAAAGGGAGTCGTCGAGAACGTTGAGTTACGGGGATTTCATCTTGTAATAAAATAGTCATCTTAATTTCAGTGTCTTGAACTTTATGTGGTTTGTAGGAAGTAACGATATTTTGAACTTCCTCACGAATTTCAGAATTCAAAATGTGTGAAAGATCAAATGGAAAAGCTTGATCATCAGAAACATTAGCAATATTAACGAAGGTGTTATTATCAAGAGTAAAACGAATACCGTCTTCATCAAATGTAAATTGGGTTTGCTGTAAAAAGTCGATTCCGATAATCACATCAAAAGGAATCAAGTCATCCTCTAGAACATGTATTTTAGCAGGTAAAGTAATGGTTTGAATTTCGATGGAATCCTGAAAGAATCCGATGCTGTGAACTTGGTTTTTGCCAATTCCTGAAAAGGGAATGTTGGTGGGCTGCAATGGTGGCGAACCAATTCTTCGATAGGTTTTCTCATTGATGAGGGTTGCCTGTGACCCAGTGTCACAGAGTGCTGTCAATTGAATTCCTGCAAGTTGAATGTCAACATGCATGGGATTTTTCGATGAAGTTTCATGAGAAAGTGCATTTACAGTTTTATCAGAAATAGGTTTTTGAGAATCAGGTTTTGGTTTAGAATTTCGATAACTTTTAGGGCAATTAGCATGAACATGACCAAAACTTTTACATCCGTAGCATTGTTTACCATGTGACTTATTCAAACATTGGTTGCTTTTGTGACCTCTCAAGCCACAGGAAAAACATACTGGCTGTGTATTTGGGCTACGTGTATTATCGACTTTCACATTGAGGTAGGAAGCATCAATTTTTTTCTGATTATTTTGTCTGAAATTTTGTGATCTGTTAAAGATTTGTTCATAAATTTTCAACTTTTCCTTAAATTCAGGGACGGATTTACAACCGTAAAGAATAACTTTATTGTTTGTTGAATCAGGAATTCCGTTTATGACATACTCAAACAGAGAGGAGTCATCGAGAGAACCTTTGTGTGCCAAATCTCTCATAGCTAAGAAATATTCTTGTAGGGTTTCAAACGGTTTCATACGTCGAGATTCCATTAATTTATGTAACTGAATACCGTTAATTTTGTCCGAAAATTCGTCTAATAAATGGTGCTTCAATTGTTCCCAATTTGTAATTCCACGAATAGACCTAATTAAAGTTTGAGCGGGACCAGTTAAACATTTTCTAACAAAAGTAATTTGGTGAATTGGATTGTTTATCTGATATAAACAAAAAAGTTCTTCAACGTCAGATATAAAATTCTCAACACTGTAATTATCACGAGACGAGAAAGGTTTTATTAAATCAACAACGTCTTTCAGACTAAACAACTGGAAAGAGAGATTCGCAGTTTCAACTGAAGGCAATGAATTTTGATCTGATTCACCAACGGAAATGTGTGTATTTTGCTTATTCGAAGATTCTTTTGCGTCAATGGTGGGGGAAAAGGGAGATCTATTTTCCTCTATAACGCTGTTAGTTTGGGATGAACGTGCACCCGGAAGTGAGTCATCATTCACTTCGCATTCCGAAAGATCAGAAAATTCTGCTTTTAATAACGATAAATCACTAAGACTCATAAGAATGGTATTGGCACATTTGTCTGGGTCAGTTGAAAATTCTAAATGAAGTAGATTACAAATAGAAATCAAGTCTTTAAGTGAAAACTCTTTAAGTACTTTCTGTTTCGTTGCTTCTAACACGAATGGCTGTTTAAAACCTGTAAATTTACGTAATCTGGTACGATTTTGTCTGTCGCCGTCTGTACCAAAAATTAAACGATGTAGAACCTTTATTTGATTCGTACCACCAATTTTTAATGATTTTGCAATATTGGGGTAATCGTTGAGAGTAGCCATAACTATATACTAGGTTCAAACAATTATAGTACACAAATATACAAATATTCAAAACCAAAATCAATAATTATAATACGTAGTTACTCAAATTCAAAAGTAGAAAATAATATTTCAAATCGAAATTTTTTCAAATACCAATTCAATAATAAAATATTGATTCTCAAAATATGCATCAAAATAAGTAATCTTTAAAACAGGTTTTGTTCAAGAAAACAAAATTATGAACTAAAATAAGCATCAAATATCAAATAATAAGTTCTTCAAAATAATTTCTCTGGTTGAAGAAAACAGATGACGTAAATTTAGATATGTATCAAGTTAGATATTACTTCAGCAAAATATTCATCAAATTAATCTTCAAAATAAATCACTGTTGAAGAAAATAGAGGATGTAAATGCAGCATCAAAATAATAGTTAAAGTTCTATGTTAAAAGCATCAAAATTGGGAAATCGAAAGTATCAAAATTGTGAAATCGAAAGCATCAAAGAATTCTGCAAAATAAAAAATATTCTCGCAAGAAAACAGCAGAATTAAGTTCAACATCAAAGCGCATCAAATAAGCAAAGTTGTCATCAAATAAACATTCGCTTCGTCAAAATTATGCATCAAAATAATAATATAATAATCTTCAAAAGTATTCAATTCGCGATCTTTCAAAATATATATTATGTTGTGGTTTGTTCAAGGAAACAAGATTCTTCAAGTTAAATGTCGAAATTTTCATCAAATCATCAAATAATTTCATCGAAATAGAATTCTCTTCAAGAAAACAGAAGTGATAAATTCAACGTCAAAGACCATCAAAAGTGAATTTAGCATCAATTAAATTCCTGCATCAAAAGAACGTTGAAATATCTTTCAGTTTTCTTAAATCATCAATAAGTTGAGAATTCCCTTAATCATCAAAATTTTCTTGAACAAGCGTCAACGTATGCATCAAATAATTTTAATATGATCCAAGTTACTTACAATTCTGGTTTTGGTTCTCATCATCCCATCAGAGTATCATCAGAGTCCGTGGCACATCACTTTGGCTTTCGCTTTCGATATCCAAATCCAAAATGACAGACAACAGTAATCCAGTCGAAATCAAGTCGAAATCAAGTCGAAATCAAGTCGTATCATCGAAAGAAAATAAAGTTTTTTTTTTTTTTAAGTTCAGCATGCTAGGGGTATTTTTCGAGTCCGAGGGCCGAGCACCCATGTAGGAAGGAGTTAGTACTCCTTCCTTTAGAAGTGAATCATTAGACTTAATTATTTTGAACATTTAATTAAACTAGACGATGTTTACAAGACAGGACTAACACTTAGTATGAAATTAAAAAATAAACACAGAAGCATCAAAAGAGCTAAACATCGGGAGCTTGCAGAACAACACATCCGCTTAAAGTCCTTCGTGCCGCAGTAGTAGGAGTGGAAGTTGTAGTAATAGTTCAGTTGTGTTGCCAAACTCACACACACACACACACACACACACATATATATATATATATATATATATATATATATATATATATATATATATATAGACACAATGTAATCTTATTTAAAATTATATAAATTTTTGGCAGATGCACTATTAACGGCATAAAAAGCTCCTTTTTATAAAAATAGTCTGGTAATTCTAAATTAGCCAGAAGATAAGAGCATTAAATAAGGTAGAGGCAATTTTTTTTACAACTTCTATATAGTTGGCGCACTATTTACGACCTGAAATGTAACCTGTGCCATTATACAGAGAAGAGAGTTCATGAAAGGATGAATATTTTGAAGACTCTCTTAGTTGTTCATTTTAACGATGATGCAGTTTTTTTTCTTAAAGCATTTTTGCAACATAAGGATGAAAATTTTTCTTTTGCATTTAAATTGAAGAAACTAAAAGCTTTTTCATGCAGACTGAAGTTATAAGACTTATATGGTTTATTATTTTCAACATATACACACATACATTCGGTAAAACTTATATTTTATTTCTAAATTTTAGGGTAGTTGGAAAGTAAGAAAATATCTTTAGGCGGGGAATAACTGGTGCGTGTAATAAGAGGTAATAATATTTCACGCAAACAGATTATAATATATATATATATATATATATATATATATGTGTGTGTGTGTGTGTGTGTGTGTGTGTGTGTGTGCGCACGTATAACTGTTGTACTAAGATCTCTAAGATTGCTTTTTAAAATAATTATATGGCATTGTAACAATATTATAAATTAGCGGAATTAAAATGCAATATCTCTAAATTTTTAAAACTTGAGACGGAACGAATTTTTAGAAAAAAATCAGTTACTATGTTTATGGGTTATTTCAGATATTAGCTACCTCGTGTTCATTACCCTGCAGATAAGAATGTAATCTTTCAGGTAAAATGATAGTCATAATTTGTCTCGAAACTCAAACTTTATTTTCCCTCATTCAAGAACTATGAAACCTACTTGTACCATCAATTTGCCAACTATTTTTAGAGGTTTATCATCGATATTTTGACCATTTAATTACCTATCTATGTCACTCATCATCTTTAAATATCTAAAATCTTTAATTAAAAAAATTTGGGTACGATAATCTGAAAGGTCAGGTGAAGCCTTTCGACATAAAACTAGGAAGAAAAGTTTCTTAATACTTCAACATGTGAAATAAGTAGAATTTCATGGAAACATTCTTCTTTTTTTCAGTGGATTTTTTTTCAAAAACTTTGATTAAACTAAATTTTAGAAAAACTTCACTGCTGAAACAACCTGAACCTTCATTACCTACTTCGAACGAAAGCGTACCTTCGAAAAAGAAAGCTTGTGTTGCGTTAAGAAAAAGCTTCTTTTAAAAGCAACAGTTTTGACACTTGCGTGTAAAAAGTTTTTTTTTTTGAGAACTTTACAAGAACTTTTATCCCATTTTTCAAACGTTCGGTGAATTTGAAGCTGTTTTTGCTGTTTCATATTCTTAAGTAATTACTAGCGCATTGTATCTTTCGCCCTGTAGCGAAATTTTTTATGGGATTTTGCTCGTAAATTTAAAAAACATATCTTGATTTTATGTTTGTATTTCCAACCTATTTACGTGAATGATTAAAATTTGTTTTATATTTTACACAGTTAAGTGGACAAATAAAATATATTATGATTTTTAAGGGAAAATAATAAATTAAATTAACAAGTTCATTGTAAATACTTCCTTTCCTGTAGTTATCAAGGTCAATATTCCTGCACCAAAATGATTACTAAAGTAATTTTATTTTTAATTGACGTAGTGCTTTATATTAAAATAATCCATTCCTGATTATGGGTGTGACGTCCCCGTGGTTGAAATAAACACAGAAAGAGACAGAAATCTTTAAAACACAGAGCTTGTATTTTAAAAAAAAGTATATATATTTATATATATATATTATGGTAATGTGGCCCATAGCGATCCATAACCAACTTCGTGAAACAAGTTAAAACACGAAACGGAATAATTTGAGAAGGAGACTTGTTTACATATGTACAAAGGTTTTATTAAACCTTAATATATTTACAAAACATCATTTATTACAAGAATTTCCCTGGCTAACACAAGCCAAATATCCTTATCCACGGTCTCTGTTCCGAGCAAACCCGTGCAATCTCTCCTAAGATTAATCACAGACCCGGCGCACTCCAGCGCTGTCGGTCTCACACCAGTCGATCAGCTAAAAAGCCCCCCAGACAAAGAAGGGGAGTCCTTTTATCCTTTTCTTCCAATTTTCTAGAAGAATCCAGAAGACTCCACAAATTGCTGGAACAACCTGGACTTCCGGGCCGATGGAGGTCACTTCCGCTCGTGCCGACCCTTTCAAGGAAACCTGAAATCCATTTGGGCCCGGGACATACTTCCTTGTTAGTTTAATAGATGCCGCCGCTGATCGGCAACATATGTGCAGACTGCGGGAAGAAGAAAAGAAAGGTTATTTGGCGACTTTTGCACATTAGCGTTCCTTTTGATGTGCCTGCAACACATGTGGAAAACTCATCAATTCCACCGGCTGAGTCGAAATAAGGAGTGCCGATGTCCACGATGTGACAGCTCCTCCTCCCATCAAGTCTTTTTATATTTTAAAAAGACTAAGGTCACAGGTGTACGTCCAAACGAGGTAATCCTTCGGAGAGGTCTTTCACACAATGACTTATTTGAGCCCTATCTTAATGGCTTAATACCAGACCTACCGCGTACTCGAAACTCTAACACCAAACCCTTCTTAGTACTCAGTTCGAGAGCCTACCAGTCAAACCTTCGTCTCTACACATTATGTTGACACATCAGAAACATTTTATAGCGGTTACAAAAAGAATAAACACAATTATACACTGAAATAATTTCTACTCACAACTTCTTAGAACATGAGATTAAAACACCGCTACCATACTTATATAAAAACATACAGTCACTTTACACTTATTGACATGCTAAAAATTCCAATCATTTTACACATAATCAGTTTACAACTTAGCACCTTTAACAATAGTACTTAAAACTTCACCTTAAAAATTCAACACAATGATAACTTACAACCTGCTCGTCAAGCGACTCACAGTTTTCTTAAATTTTTCCATTTAGTCGTTGGTTCACAACTGACTCAACCACCAGAATTTACACAATTCATTTGGACTTTCCTTTATCCGTTCAACCTGAACCAGACATGACAATAGGCAAAACCGCCTCACATTCTATTCACGGAACAGAAACAATCATACTATTAGACCTAACATACTAACAAATAAAAAAAAAAACCTTAACTAATTTTCACTGTGAAACGCAATACAAATCTTTAAATAATTTCCATAATCAAATAATCAAAATTAATTGGTCCACTTACTTATGGATGCACAAACAAATTAAAAATTAATTACTAAGATTTCATCACAATGGATTAATTTCTCCATTCTTAGGTTACGAATTTACCATCATACCTAACGTAATACACTTCATTACAATAGAACACATTCAATTCTTAACTAGGTATTCACACTCACAACCAATTTAATACATTTCATCACTGTAATTTAATAACCTTAATTTTCTAAATTATGCAATTACAACAATACCAAATTTCATACAATTATAACTCACATTTCATACCAAAAATATGTACATACATAATATTCAGATAACTCTCTGAACTTAACGTTCGATTTCCCGAGATGACTGACTCGGTTCATCATTTTCACACAATTTTATTCCTTTAATTTTGGAATTAATCCTCCTCGAAGCATCTCGCTTACGCTGTATTTTCATGGAAACCCTTTCATTCGGCCTCCTAAAATCAACCTGTCCCCAATCTTCCAATGTCCAGAGTCCAATAATCTTCGCCCTCGCGAAAATTTTCAATTTTCGGTTTTGTCTCAGTCTTCCGAAATTTCTAGGTTGCCTTCCCGAGTATTTCTTACACGTTTTTATTTTGAATTTAACGGAATACTTTCTTCCCCTAAATTTCCTCTTAAATTTTACAAAATCCTGGCTTCCCGCCTTTTTTCTATGCCTTACGCAATTCGGCGTCCTAAATGCTACCAGAAGTAATTCCCGTTTTAGTACATTAGCCCTGAGTTTCCCAACCTTGGGTAACCTCCCTGTCCAACTGTATCTAATCAGGCTCGCTGTCCTTCTATTTTCTACATTCATTTTAACCAGACCAAACTGCCAGGTTTTTTCTAATAATTCCTCCGAGTCCCCCTGTTTCGACTTTGTACCCCGCGCGAGTCTACCATTCTCCCTCGGGAATTCCCCCGAGTCACCTGTCTTTACCTTTCCTCGTATGACAGCTAACGTGTGACATTCCTCTTGTTCCCGCGCTAAATCCTCGGGGATTTCAACTAACGGAGACTCTGAATAGGGGCCGTTTAGAAAAACTTCGGGTTTAGACTCCTCTATTGTCGGGCTCGCTTTGACCATGTTTTGTTCAGTCTCTTTAGCTGGGCTCCGCGTAAAAACCGCATTTATTGGAGCACTATTTAATTTTTTCTCAATTAACTCAGCGGTCTTATTTCCCAGCAGATAATAACCCTGGTCAACCCCGTTCGGTTTGACCGCCGCTTTTGTCCAGACGCTTCCAAAATCACTCTCAATTTGAACCCAAGCCAAAGGCAAACGAATACATTTATCGTCCAGAGGTTGTCTTACCCAAATGCCTTCTCCTATCAGGTCCTCATTCGTCACCCATGACCTATCACATAGATCAATTTCCGCCCCCGTGTCCCTCAAATATTTTCTGGGTACACCGTTGATTACCGCCTTTTTCAAGTAAGGATTAAAGCAACTGCTTAGATCTACCCCCGTCACGACATGGTTAATTACTTCGCCTTTCGTTGAATTTTTTTGGTATTTCGGGCACTCATTCTTGAAATGCCCAGTTTCCCCGCAAAAATAACAAGTCAAAGCCTTCTTCCTCTCATATGACTGCTCTTTTCGCCAATTCGTGTTACTCGTTTCCTCATTTTTATTTCCTACCTCTGATTTAGATTTACTCTCGTCTTTATTTTTGCCGTAAGTCTGACCTTTTGTTTTTTCCTGGCCCGGTTTTTTTCCCCATAACCTTTCGTCTTGTTTTTTTCCATTATAGTGTACGCTTTCATATTTATCGCACTTATCCGTGATTATAGATACATTCCTCAACTCGTCCCAATCTTCTACATATTTTTCCCTAATTTCCATCGGGACGCGTTTTTTAATTTGTTCCGTGACCATTAGCTCTTTCAAAGCCTCAAAATCGCTAACGTTCACTGACTCAAGCCAATTTTCCAAATATCCTTTTAACTCATAAGCTAGGTCGGACCACAATGCTCCCGGTTTCCTTTGATGGGTTAGGAACTTGGCACGCAAAGCACCCGTGCCTAGTCTGAACCGTTTTAATAACAGCGATTTTATGTGAGGGTAATCATCCCCTTTTTCTCCCGGTTCCTTCACAATAATTTCTGATATTTCAACCGGTAATAGCGGGATCAATTGACTGACCCAATGGATAGAGGGCACCTTTGTTTTTTCCGCTTGTCTTTCGAAAAGCATAAGGAACAGCGTTATATCTCCTGAGAGGGGGTCAAATTTGGGGACCAAATCTCTCAAACTGGTTCGAAAACCTCTATCTGTCTCTAAGTTAGAGTCGTTCGAGCTTACACTGCTCGTTTCGACAGTACCCTGGATGCGCATTTTTTCCAACTCAAACCGCCTATCATCCTCCAGCTGTTGCCTATAAGCCTCTTGCTGTTCTTTCTCACGACGCCTATCAGCCTCTTGCTGTTCTTTCTCACGACGCCTATCAGCCTCTTGCTGTTCTATTATCGATTCTATAAATGCTTCAATTACATTTTCTTTGAAATCGGATGCCCCCATAATTTTCTTTGCAAGCGCTAACTTTTTGTCGTTTACCGAAACCTCAGTATCAAATTCCTCGGCCAAAGCCAAGAGAACATTTTTAGTCTGTTTGCACAGAAAAGCTTCCATTTTTATTTTTTTTTGTATTAACCTAACCGGTCACCCCTAGTACCGTAACACAATTTTCCCGGTCTAGAATACACTAGCTACACATATACAATATCCTAGCACTTTAAAAATTTAGGCATATATCACCTTCTACCAATACGTCTAAAATATAGAACCAAAATCACACTAGCACATATATCACACTAGAACATATATTACACTATACACCTATAAATATTTTTATAGCACAATTCAAACAACGTCTCCCAAACTGAGTACCGTTTTTCTCTTTCTGCACAAACGTGCTGTGAGATTCCGTATGGATTACTCACACATACCTTGATTACCACTAATCAAAATTCTATCTTCCCCTAAGGGATTTTTAGTTTTCCCAAACTAATTTTTTATTTCACGCGCCTGGCGACTTAAACTCAGACCTCTCTAAAAAGATTTTCGAATGGACTCACCTTCTTATTCGTTGCATCCAGCTCGACCCGCTGATTGACTTTCTCTCCAAGGTGTCCTCTTTTTAGGCTGCTCGGTCTTGCTTCTATCCTAGTCTCCGTGCTGCTCCCCGATCAGTGAAGACTCCACTTCTCGATCCTCTGGAACTGCAGACGCACCGTCCTACGTGGACTCAAATTCCAATTTATTGTGGAATACTCCCAACGGACTGCCACCAGCTATGGTAATGTGGCCCATAGCGATCCATAACCAACTTCGTGAAACAAGTTAAAACACGAAACGGAATAATTTGAGAAGGAAACTTGTTTACATATGTACAAAGGTTTTATTAACCTTAATATATTTACAAAACATCATTTATTACAAGAATTTCCCTGGCTAA
Source organism: Dolomedes plantarius (assembly GCA_907164885.2). NCBI lineage: Eukaryota > Metazoa > Arthropoda > Arachnida > Araneae > Dolomedidae > Dolomedes > Dolomedes plantarius. The sequence continues at coordinate 55,205,279 of OU015493.1, read as the reverse complement.
CACAAGCCAAATATCCTTATCCACGGTCTCTGTTCCGAGCAAACCCGTGCAATCTCTCCTAAGATTAATCACAGACCCGGCGCACTCCAGCGCTGTCGGTCTCACACCAGTCGATCAGCTAAAAAGCCCCCCAGACAAAGAAGGGGAGTCCTTTTATCCTTTTCTTCCAATTTTCTAGAAGAATCCAGAAGACTCCACAAATTGCTGGAACAACCTGGACTTCCGGGCCGATGGAGGTCACTTCCGCTCGTGCCGACCCTTTCAAGGAAACCTGAAATCCATTTGGGCCCGGGACATACTTCATTGTTAGTTTAATAGATGCCGCCGCTGATCGGCAACATATGTGCAGACTGCGGGAAGAAGAAAAGAAAGGTTATTTGGCGACTTTTGCACATTAGCGTTCGTTTTGATGTGCCTGCAACACATGTGGAAAACTCATCAATTCCACCGGCTGAGTCGAAATAAGGAGTGCCGATGTCCACGATGTGACAATATATATATATATATGTGTGTGTGTGTGTGTGTGTGTGTGTGTGTGTGTGTGCGTGTGCTAAGAATTAATTTCAAAAAGAATAATAATTAAACAATTTACAGGGGGTCTTCAGAATAATGTAATTTCTAACGTTAAATATCACTATTTGTCGTATTGCGAGATGCACTGCGGGAGGGGAATCCCCGTTTTTAGAATTGAACTTAATTCGCGAGGTTGGAAGAACCATAGGGGGAATCTAAATGTAGTATCAAGCTTAACTGTACCCATGCCTCATCTGCGGTGCAAACGTCAGAGCAGGCGCAGTTGTTTTGTGAGATTTTGAGACAATAGGCAAGCAGCAGACCGGAGGGATTAATTCGTTGATAGCGGACGCTCGCTAACCGGGTCCGCGGGTTTTGTAAAATGGCGAGTGCTAAGATATGCGCTTCTTTGGAACAGTGGTTGTTAATAGAAGAAGAAATAAATATAATTAAATTGAACTGATGTGACTTTCCTGAGTTGGACTGCCTTCCACTACGCCACGAGACCACCATTGACTGCAACATCATATAATATAGCGGGTGTAATACTATCCCATTTTTCATATATATGTATATATATATATATATATATATATATATATATATAGTATATATATAACGAATAACGGGTGCTTCTCGCAGGAATAACTTTAACTTCGTAGAGGAGATGCGACACGACAGTATAGACGCAGCCAGAGTGGTAATTACTTCTAGTAGACCGGTACAGGAGATGGATTCACACATAAACACTTCAGGAAAGAACGGGAACACGATGAACACTTGGAATATTTTATTCCATGGAATCAAACTTCAAAACATCAGAGAAGATACACAGTTATACATAGTTGAATGAATTGGCACAAACTGACAGCATGATATTTCCCGATATCGTCAACGGACAGCCCATAGCTGCCCAGGTTGGAGTATCGAATACGATTACATCCTAATATATTTTGGATCAGTACGCGGACAGCGAGAAAGGACGTAATGAAACAGCGCGAAGTAAGAAGAGAGCGCGAAAATGTTCCGTCTCGGCTTTTTATGCTGAGTAACTTTTGCCGCTAGGCTTAGAATTCTTTTAATAGGTTGACCCCGATCACGTGGTATTTCTTTGAAGGGGGGATGGAGATCACGGAAGTCTAAAAATATTTTTCTCGCGCATGCGTTAAAGAGAATATTAGATTATTTCGATTTTCGATTTCGTTTTTGAAATAGGTCTGGGTTTTATTGAGAAAAAATTAAGATACGCGTTAGATATACGACAATTAATATTAGTGGGGCGTTATTATTACATATATATATATATATATATATATATATATATATATATATATATATATATATATATATATATATATATATATATATATATATATATATATATATATATACAAGCAGAGAGCATATTCTCGTATATAGACAAGAGATATTCACAGGAACGATAAAAAGTTTCACAAGACAATCCCAGCCTTTTAACAGAGAGGTATCTCACTAACGATCACTAGGACTCGTAAACTTAGAGCCGAGAGAGGATGAAAACCGGTCAACACCTGGGACTCTGCTCTAAATAGTCACGAATACTAACAGAGAGGGACGATCCCGCGGATCATCAACTGAGATGTCCTTTTCCCGAATCCTTCGCTGATGTGGATCCCGGCCGCGGGCCCCTTCTGGTTTTCACTTTGTCACCGTGGACCTGCGGGTCTCTGCCGACACTGCTCCTCTGCGAAACTGACCGAGGCTCGACACCCTCTGTGGTTTTCTGTCAGGCGGGAGAATATTTCCCGCGCTTTCTACTCTGCGGCCCATCGGCGCTGGTCAATGTCCGCTCCCACGAGGGGTCGAATTTACTCTGGCGAAGCGTCGTTCGGGCTCAGCATTCATCTGCGCCTCGAAAGGACAGCAACGGATAGCAACGCACAGCAGGTTGCCGCCCCCACACTGAAGTCGGGGCGCCAGTCTGTTTCAGCTAGATACAAGAAAACCAATTTTCACCACAGGCTTGCATTTTCTTCTCATAATTAAATGCGGACCCTTTTCTTCTCGGAAATTGGTCCCCCTCGAAAAGAGGATTTTGGGCATGGGCGGTATCTTTTGCCTTGAAAGAGTCACCAGTAATTTCATCTATTTCACAGCGTTAAATGAAGCAGCTTTACAGGATACAGCGACACACATTTTGACACGTATCCATTCTCAAACTATTTGTTTCATATTTAAATGAATATTCGGAAAAAAAACCCTAGTCATCCCTCTTACCACACTGATATGCTGCTAATAATCACGGTGGAATTACCCTATTTATCGGACCATAATACGCATCAGATGATAAGACTCACCTCAAATTTTTCCCAGGTTTTTTAGAAAAGAATATTTTGTATTTTGTTATGTATATTAAATATTTTCAATTTGCTACTTAATAAAGATGAAATGAAATATATATATATATATATATATATATATATATATATATAAATATAAAATAAAATATAAATTTTATTTTAATGTTACTTTCGGACTATAAGACTCCCCCAATGTCAACTGGATATTTAAAAATTTAAAATGTGCGTCTCATGGTCCGAAAAATACGGTACTATATCTCCAACAAGGAACCTAGAAAGAAAATTTAATCATTTCATTCTACAAAGACTGAAATTTCTATATTGTCTTTAAATATTTTTTGCGCTTTCCTATTATGATTAGGACTAGGTAAAACATTTATTATCTTATGTCTTTTATGAATAAAGGGACATACTTAATTTCGAAATAATGAAAGGGAGTCAAAATGACTATTGTAATTTGGTCGCAAAACGACTACGGGTTTGTTATTCATGGTAACCTTGTATGTGTCAGGCTCGAGTTACTTTTAATAATAATCTAACAGTTTTGAAAAGTCAGTACATCCATCTACACATACGAAAATTGAACACACTTACAAAACATTATGACATACGCAATTGGCCAAGATGACTTTCCTTCGGCAGGGATTGGTATTCAAAGATTTTCATAAAATGACACCTGTGTATACAAAACTGTCTATGTATATAATTTATATAAAAAACGCATGCAATATTTGTTAAGCACCCTTTTCGAATCAAGCCAATACAGAAAAATTTAAAAATGAAAATGCGTATTATTAAACATATACTACACGTTTGTAATTATTCTAGAAATGTAGTGAATCAAAAAGTTAAGCCCACCCACCCGAAGGCATACGGGAAGTTTGGTTGAAATCGCTGCGCGAAATCCTGCATGCACAAGAAAATCCCGCAAATTCAGAAATTAATCTAGGGTTGTTGTAACCTGTTAGTACTTACTCCATGAGGAGTAAGACTAGGTCACCAACCCATGCTCCTCTTAGCTTAGACAAGGTCCAGTTACCGGTCGGAACCACGTGGAGGGGGGGGGGCAGCTAACGCCGATCCCAATGCATCCTACAACTACAGTAGAGGAAACAACTCCCATATGACAGTCGTGTTTACTCCCGCCATGATGAATCCCGCAATCATGTGAATTTCATTACTATTGAAATTTAGTGTTCTTGGAAGGAGTCGCACTGCACCAACGCCTATTAATGTAGTAAGCCATTAACTGTATGAAAGACAGCCATTCATACACGGCCCCCATTGTATTAACATAAACAACCGTAGCATGTCGAATCAATCCAGCAAACATATATGACAAGAAAAAGCATATCACTTCATTTGAAGAACCAAATTGGAAATAGGACGTGAAGTCGCACTAATTTAACAATCAGATTATGTAAAAGCCGCCATATGACCTTTTCTATAGATCTAAAGCGAAGCAATTTCTTAGAGATTGTAATGGTGAGAGCGACCGAAAAAACTGTAAACATCGCGGGCTTTTCTCGGACGATAGCAAGGTAACCACAATAGAATAACACCCCCGAACGGCCCTAAGGACAAAACGCTTACCACCCATTATGTGAAAGTTATAGACCATAGAAAGTACTCTCACTGATACCAGGATTGACCTGAATATATGTGAAATAATTACAAGATAAAAAGAACTTTTAATATACCATGTTTTTAAAGTTTCTGTTGAATCATATAAACTTGACAATTCTATGTATTAATAAATACTTTTTGAAAATTTTTTTGATGAATTATCCCATCAACTTGAAAGAAAATGAAGTTAAGTGGAAGTTAACTTGCGTTAAACTTCTCGTTCCCGTCCTTGCTGACAGATGGCTGCACCAGTCTACTAAACAAAATTAACTGAAAATAATAAAAACATGGTAAAAATCTGCTTAAAGGTGATAAAAGTATTTAAAAAATGCATTGTCATCGTGTTCTGAGCTATTCTAAAAGTTTCAAATGTCTAGCTAGTCGGAAAGTTAGTTGAAAATCGATTGCAAGATATGTACTGGACATACACAAACAAGAAAGCAAGTTAATAAAAACAAGGAAAAAATGATGAGTAGTATAAATTAAAGAAATATTAAGCTAAAAATGCAGTCCAAAGATCTTACTGAGCACTGACTTAGCACCTTAGCTGTTACTCTTATCTGTGCAGAACAGAACCCTAGCGAATACCTAGAATGTTAGCCTGTTAAAACTGTATAGAACGGAATGTATCTTACTGTTCTATAACAGTTTTGGCCCGAAGAACATCCTTTTTTCCGAATTTCTTTCGATAACGACTCAAATCAATCCGCAAGCATTTTACTTTAATAATTCTGGTTACACATTTAACTGGCGACCGTATATCTGGTAGTTCCATCAAGGTTCCATCAGTAATGGTAACATACAATATATTACAATGAAGTCTAGAACAAAACACAACAAATGGGGTCTGTAGTTAAAAAAGTCTCATTAACAGTACGGGTTTATGAAGAATGGGAAGAATAGCAATTGCTAATTTCAGTTAAAAATTTCGCCCCTTCTGTATAACATCGGAAATTAAAAGTTACACAACCCATTGACATTTAAATTCTTCATGCGAACATCCTACACTGCAGTACAGGAGACTTTTTATTGCGCGCTTGCATCAGCGTGTTCCATTGTAATTCCTGAAGAAAACAAATATCCATAAAAACACAATGAATGTGAAGCAGATAAAATCAATTTGTTTAATTAAACAATTTCTGCGAAATTAAATGCTGTACAGGAGTGAATTTTCTCCCTTTAATGAATCGAACTCTCAATGAATAAAGAATACTGTTAGAATCGGAATTATCCCCTTTGTTCTTTTATCCACACTCTTCATTGATTTCGAATCCATGAGAGGCAATTTTTTGTTACATTTCTTATAAGTTGACATCCTTCCCTAATACGGAATTAACTCAGTCAGATAATTAACTTCCAAGAGCAATCTTGAAAACTCTCGCAGCGTTAATTAGACGATTTATGACGATATACCATAGAGAGGAAGGATTTTCATTCTTAAGTTTCTATATATAATTGAACTCTAAATTCTGATTAAAAATTTTTTGGATCGTTACCTATTATGCATCAAACTGTAGATGAACATACGTTGAGCTACATGACTAAACTACATGAGCACAAACAAAATTTTACTGAAGATATAGTAATAATAATGTATGTTTGGCTTCACACTTTTCTACATAAAATAAAACGGAAGAGATTTTAAGTCAAAGTCGTTGCTTTTGTCGTTGTTAATTTCAACTCTGACGGAGAAAAAAATGCTTAGAAAGAATGTTATTAAAGTTTAAACTTTTTTTACAAGCAAGTACAAGCACTTCAAGTACAAGCAAGCTATGTATTTTTTTTACCGAAAACCATAGAATGTGTTTTTTTACGAGTTAAAAAGGTGCATTAGAAAAAAAGAAGCCATTTTCATAAAAGAATTGAAACAAAACCTAAGGTTCTGAAGCGACACAAACTTGAAAGTTAATGTATACTCCTTTATATCTCAGCAAAATTTAGACCTCATGCATGGAATTCTTTTTCATTAGTAGAAGGAAACTGAAGTTCGATTTTTCAATATTTCATGTAAATGCTAATATTCAAAGTTTTCCCAAGGCTAAGGGGAGATTATCATTTATTATCTTTAAGAAAATCACTTTATCTCCTCCAGAAAACATAACATCCTGCAAAAAAAGATAGGTTAGATTGGCAGTCAGACACCCTGGAAATAGAAAACATTGATCTCGTGTTCTTACTATGGTGAAAACACGATCTAGGGGAAATAATCAGCTGTCACATCCAAATGGAATATGTATAGCGAATTGATGTGTATAACAGTAAAACAAAGATATATAGTGTTTTGATTAAAATGTTACCTAATATTTTTGGTAGATGCAATCGCATTATTATCGCATGGATATTTAAAAGATTATTTTTATGAGCCTTTCACATGGTCATAAATAAAATCAGGTACTTTGGATGTTCTTTTAGACCTAAAATTATTTTTTAAAAAGGACGTACTTCAACGGTATGACTGAAACAATCATTTCAACTGTTTGGTTTCTTTTTTTATCACACTGCAGACATTGCTTGACGCAATGATAAAATAATTTTCAACCAAAAATTTTGTACATTGTGTCAAGTGTTGTGCAATGTTTGCAATGTGATAAGTATTTACAGGGACATAACATAAAGTATTAATAAAATATCATATTTTCGCAGCAACACACATATGCGAAAAAATGTACGTGGTTAGTGCAATTAATAAAGATGTCAGAATATAATATGTGCTGATTTTTACTCTACCTAAAAAAATATATTATAAATACTTTTGCTTTAAAAAGTATTATCTGATACAAATGTCAATAGCTTTCAGATTTTTTTCAATTCTTACACTTAAGCAATCTGTAGGATTACATTAAAACGATTCTAACACGTTCTAATGAGTTGACTGAGAACTGAGTTGTGTTTCTCAGTAACACAAGAAATGAAAGGACTAAAGATTCTCTTTTTTCAAAGAGAGAGTAAATAATAAATCCATATCGATATCTCTTATGAAATGAGTGTATTCGGAATCGAATGCATACTTGATTTTTTTTTACTACAAAAAAGAAAGAATACGCTTACAAAGGAAATGATTGCACAATGTTAATTCTTCTGTTGGTACGGTAAATAAATCCGGCATTCCTAGATTAAAACGAAGATTAAAACTGCTTCAACGGTTTTAAACATCCTGAAATAAACCGATGCAGGGCCTATGATTATCAATAAATGAAAATCGATTACCTGAACGTCAGGGGCAATGTTTTAGGTTTTTTCACCCCTCCGGCTAAGTTAATATTGATTTCGATTCGGCCACGGAACTTTCCTCACGCGTAAAACAATTTATTATTTCATGCTTAGCCGTGTAGAAGTCTTTCACCCTTTGAAGAAGAGTATATTGATTATTTATTTTTCTTAAAATTGATTAACTGATAATTATTATCGAAGTAAAAAAAAAATTGTTTTTTGCTTGCTGTAGCTTTACTTAAGGTATTGATTACTAAGGTATTACATTGCTTTTGCCAACATTTAAAATTTGTTGTTTTGTCTCCATTTGCTTCTTTCATGATTAGGGATTCAACTGGAAGTTAAATCACTCATATTCACTTCCTACGCATCACCTACTCATCCATAACCTACATCACTATTCATCACAGATGTGTGTCCAACCATAGATATGACAAACCCTGCAATTACTATGCATGCGCTAGCTAGTCTGGTCCCAATAGTGTTAACTCTTCTGCCGGTACATGATTATTTTCCCGCTTAATGGGAGCATCTGCCTGTGAGGCAGATTTAGATGGAATATCTCTTTCCCAGGTATTCCGAACTAGAAATTCAGAGAGTATTGGGGGTTTATTACATTTCATGGTAGCCACAATCGTCAAATCATTTCTCCTTAATTCTTCACTAGGTTCTATTGAACAAAAAAAAATTATCACAGACTATATTACTGTTCTTTTTGTAGAGTCATCTAAGAAAATCAGTCTTACCCAGCCTTCGTTTCAAAACAGGTAGCATAAATCAGGGTTTGCACAAAGTCGTTCCTAGAACCTTGAAAATCTCAAATCTTGAAAGATTTTCAACCTTACTGTACATTTTATATAAAATGTTTTAAGAATATCTGCCTGAAAGTCAGATATGTAAACATACTTTAGTGGTAATATCTGTCTAGTAGACAGACAATGTTCTAGAAAAATGGCACGCACGTGAACCATAGAAGGTTGGCGTCACGAATTGCCTTCCAAACTGAAGATGTTGACTGAAGCATATGTAGACTCATAGAACCCAAGGTCAAAGGATGGAGGACCAGCGTTGAATAAAGAAACTATAGCTGTCTGAGAGACAGATGTTCCGGTCGAAGGGTTAATGGGGACAGAGGTTTTGCAAGACTAGCTTATAGAAAATCGCGTCTTTCTCAAAAATTGCGTTAAAAGGTTTATTTTGGAATTTTCTAATATGGTTTACGATTTAAAACATTTCAAATACTTTAATCATGTTTTGAGCACTTGATATGGTGCATCAGTTTGTCATTTCCGTGCTGGGAAACGATAGTAAATATTTCTCTGTGCCGGTCGAGAATGTAGGCTCGAGGTCGGAATGTTTGCATTCAAATATAATCTACTCTATGGTGTAAAATTTAACTTTCCGACAACTCTCATCAAAATTTTCCAAAGAAACATTACCTGTTTAGCATTTATTTTGTTGACAACTGTTAAAAAATGATTTATTTTTACTTGCATAAAAGGTTCCATAGAACATAAAACGTATTATTATTTTCTGAAGATCAGCAACTAAACTGTCGTATTTCTAATGCGGACGGCAGATTATTACTCTGTCAAAATCTTTTTTAAGTACGGAACCCTGTTTATTTCAACGAAAGAAAAAAAATTGTCTGTTTTTAACCCATTTACCCTCCATTTAAGTGTAAAACCACCCTTGAAAACAAAACTTTGAGTTTCTGTTTTACAGAAAAATGCGCGATCCATCACAAGTTAAACACACCGATAAATTACGTTGTGATTTTCACTAATAAGCCACCGGAGAGAAATCTTAGGGAGACTAAAACGTGATATAATCCTATTTCTCCCCTCAGCGATCCTCAACCCCACTTTCACGACATTATTCTTGTCTCAAAATAGAACTAGCTGGCCTGAGCATTGAACCAGAAACCCTCTGCAATTTCGTACTATTCTTCCTGAGAGCAAACTTCGGCACTTTGTTTTCCCCTTACCACAGAATCTTTGTGCAGTATGTAACGACGTGAAAAAAGATATATATATATATATATATATATTATATGATAAATACGACGATCAATGTATACAATTGATGTAATATATATATATATATATATATATATATATATATATATATATATATGAAAATCGCAAAGGATAATTTTATAGACAAAATAATGTAGAAGAAAATATTCAAATTAAATCTAATATAAAGAATACTAAAGAATATAGTACAGTTAATATAGTACAGTTTGTAGAACATTTCTTTTACTGTATTTTAATATTTTTTTTAATAATGTCCCATCGTCTGCAGCAATAGCAAGGGAAAAAATATTTTTTGACTATTTAGTTGTTATGCACGTGACGATAAATTTATTTAAAGTACCAGAAAAAGAAATCACGTGATCATCATTTAATAAATTAAATTCTAAAATTTAATCTTTAAAAATTCACTAAAAATCAGGAAATGGAGATAAAGATTAGACAAAGATTTCATTTTAAAGAAATTTTTATGATCTTTCTCGTGATATAAATTTTATAACCCTCAAAGTATTATTTTAAATGCAAACTTAAAAAAGTTAAAAAAACAGCTTAAAATTTAATTTAAAACAATCTAAGAAGAATTTTTGAAAAATCTTTCTTAGTGCACCCCTACACTATAAGAAGAATCGCTATACAAAATTTCAACCCTTTAGGTCCAGCGGTTTGGTCTGTGCGTTGTATGTCAGTCAGTGAGTGAGTTACGGAACTGTTATATATATATATATATATATATATATATATATATATATATATATATATATATATATATATATATATGTTCAAATGTCTGCATCTGTAGTTCCACAATATGGAGACTCTCTAAGCATATTTATTCCATAATTCTTTAATATGTATCAAATATATTTGTAAACCGTTAAGACTATTATTGTCAAATCCCCTTATTGATGTAGAATATTTATCATATAAATTTTAATAAATCTAAAATGATAAATAGTTTGAAATATTAAGTTGCCTTTGTAAACAATTAGGTATAATGTTTCAACAAAGGAAAAATCTATTAATCCTGAAATCCATAAAGAATATTTTTGACGCAACTATAGATATATTGACTGATTGGCTGCATTGTAATTATTAATTTGTGGTTAAAAAAACAATCGAAAAGCTAACGAAAACTAATTCTGATTTTTTAAAACTCATAAACGTCGAAGCTATGAGTTATTTGTTAGTTTATTCCTGTTATCTTATAGATTGGAAGTACCTTATAAAATATCTGCAAGATCTGCAATAAATTTCTTCACGTTACTTCCTAGAAATTCGATAAAGAATTCGAAATTGAAGTTACCTTTTTAACAGTTAAATTCTAAATTTACCTTAGGCATACAATATAAATATATTTCTAGAGAAGCTGTGTCTAATATCTTCAGCAATGCAAGTGTCCTTGAATCATCAGCAATCAGTTTGGTAATATAAGACTCACAGTGATATCGAAACCTAATTTTGACTTTCGACAACTGAAAGTTCTAAGGTACTCTTACTTTCAACGTTCACAAAAAATATTCAATATTGATTTACGTTACGCGAAACCTATAAATATTAAAATCCATTTGATTCCCTCTCCCCGATAGAGAAAACGCCAATTATTAAATGGGATCCCGAGGCGCCTTTCCTCTTCTTTCTAACGAAACTAAACCTGGCATCAATACATTAAAACTAAGATTAAAATCGCTTCGCAGATTTTAAACAGAGACGATATAAATAGCGTCTAAGACTTATAATCACGAGTAAACGAAAATCGATTATTTGAACGTTGGGGGAGCAATGTTTTATATATGAGTTTTCTCAGTTTAAGTTAATATTGATTTTGTTTCGCCAACCAACTTTCTTCAAGCGAAAAGTATTTTGTTATTAGTTTATGCTTAACCTTAGATACGCCTTTTTTTCCAGTTTGAAGGACATTTATCGATAACTCCTATTCTTTTAAATTAATTATCTGATATATATATATACTCGGTATGTAGGATTAAATTGATTTTTATACTATCAGGCACATAGTAACTGTCCATTGTTGAGCTTCCTGTGTCAATAGCATGTCAAAATGATATCATTATTGTTTTTTATCTGAGACTTCTTTGTCGTATAAAAGTTTAGAAAATTTATTCTCGCTTCCTTCCTAGATTTTAATCAATAAATGAATGTTATGTTTTAGGAATTGAACTCAAATATCGTTCTAACAAGACAGTTATTCCAACATTGGAAAAATGAAAATAATTTATTGAGAACAAAATGTCCCATTCAATTACTTTTGACTTCAAATGGGAAAAAAAGAAAAATAAACTCGCTTTGCGTTTCGAAGCAATCAAACATGACTCTCAATCGCAAAAATTTGAAAATAATAAAAACTTGACATTCAAGTGGTATTAAACATTGTAGTCAATAGTCATTATTCAAATATAAGTTTAAAAGCAAATAGTTTTTTTTACCTGCATAGTTTATACGCTTTTCGGTTAAGTACCGCAGAGAATCCTTTAAATTATGGTCCATTATCTTCGTAAAAATAATTATGAATTGGGTAAGATACACAATTTTGTTATTGATGTTCGGCAGATGAGTTTGCCAGAGAAGCCCAAAGATCATATCTCGTGATTGCGAGATTCATGAGCCAATGGGTATCTCAAATTTCACGGGTATGTTTGAAATATTCCTTAGAGGTTTAACTTAGCCGCTAGAGACATATTAAAGCCATTCTAATTGAAGGTCAAAAGAACAATGCATAGGTATATCTCCTTAGTTTCGGGATATTAGAAAATAACAAATAAAACAACCCTTTTAATATTACAGGAGGACTGAATGTCAGCATCAGAAATCTGTCAACGAATATACTAACAAATTAGAGCAGACCAACCTTATTACAATAACTACTTATCCAAAACCATGTCACTGGTATCCTACCATGAATATGTTAATGCGACGTCTATGGTTGGAAATAAATATGATATCAAAAAGAAAGCCTTTCTAAGAAATATGGCACAGTGTATATAGAGAATATGTACGTTCCAGAGACGATACACACGTGAAAGTTTGAATAACCTCATTCGGTGACAAATTTTTAGATGTATAGTGATTTTTATTTATCTGGGAAGGTCTTGAAACTCTTAAAGTATGAATGAGATCAATTATTTTTTTTATATCTTTGCAACCACTCTGTGTCTGAATGATGACCTTCGGAACTAAAGTCTATGGATTCGAAACCTGCAGTAGTCATGTGTGTTTGTACCGCTGTTCGACATGAGTTTAATCTTTTCTTTTGTCTACTCACCATCATGATGCATCGAAAGATGACATTAGAGCTCTGAATGAACCGATTAACTAAACGACTAATGACTCACTTCGGTGACGGCAAGACCAATCTATAACTCAGTTATTCGAACGTACACACTCACACACACACGTGTATATATATATATACAGGGTGTCCCAAAATGACCGCATAAACTCTGCACAGCTAGATTCCTCGTTGGGAGTACATAAAAACTGCCCAAAGAAGCGTTCCTGTACGATCCATAGTTTACGAGAAAAATACGAAAAACAAAGTATGACGTCACAGCCGGTGCAAGAAAAAACACTTTATTGAACATATCAACAGCATGCACAATTTAAAGCAGGTGTTCAAAGTGCCCGCCGTGCATGTCGAGGCAAGTATGAGCACGCCGTGGAATGGCTGTCATCACACGTTGCAGCATCGCGGGGTCCACCGATGTACAAGCAGCATGCAGACGACCAACTAAGTCCATTTGTGTTGTCACTACGTCTCGATACACCAGTTCCTTGAGATGGCCCCATAGGAAAAAAATCCAACGGTGTAAGATCTGGCGAACGTGGCGGCCATAGAATCGGACCCCCACGTCCGATCCTGCGGCCGGGGTATTCCATATCCAGCCAATCAAGTACAGGAGCACAAAAATGCACCGGAGCCCCATCATGCTGGAACCAAACTCCCTGTATTGCCGCTAATGGTATGACATCGAGGAACTCGGTTAAGACCTCATTGAGAAACACCAAGTACGACTGTCCCGAGAGCCGTTCAGGCAACATATATGGTTCAAGCAGGCGATCCCCGCCACCCCATAGTATGCCGGCCCACACGTTAAGAGACCAACGTTCCTGATGTTTCTGCGGCCGGAATGCATGCGGATTGACCTCGGACCACATATGGCTGTTGTGATGGTTGAATACCCCATCACGAGTGGTACAAGATTCATCAGTCCACAGGATATGTGCAATGAAACCATTATCTGTGTTCTGATGCTGCAACAGCCATTCACAGAAGGCCACGCGTTTCTGAAAGTCATCTGGTTTCAGACCTTGCATGGTTGTGTACCGAAATAGGTGTAGCCTCTCAGACCGTAAAAGCCTGTGCACAGTACTTTTACTCGAAGTTATCTCACGGGCTAATGAGCGTGTGCTTACCTCGGGCGTCTCTTCTACCCGCTGCAGTATTGCATCCGCCTGTGTTACCGTCAGGCAGCTCCGCGGTCTTCCAGTATCGTGAAGATTGGCTGTTGGCAAGACGCTTCCCGTATTTCGCAGTCTGTCGTCCAGCCTACGGATGACGTTGATATCGGGAGGACGGCGGGACGGAATCGACGGGCATACTCCCTAGCAGTTCGTAAGGCATTTCCATTACTTCGGCAGTACATCAAGTACATGTCGCAGTAGTCACGAACGGAGTACATGGCCACCATACGAAGAGTACCGGTAGCTGAAAGATGCAGCCTTTTAAATACCAGTTCAACGGCGGCTTAACGTCATTCGCGCGCGCGTATGCATGACGTGATATGCGCGGCGAACGTTTTAAACATTATCGTTTGGAAAGATATGCAAATATTGTTGTTGATATGTCCAATAAAATGTTTTTTTCTTGCACCGGCAGTGACGTCATACTTTGTTTTTCGTATTTTTCTCATAAACTGTGGATCGTACAGGAACGCTTCTTTGGGCAGTTTTTATGTACTCCCAACGAGGAATCTAGTTGTGCAGAGTTTATGCGGTCGTTTTGGGACACCCTGTATATATATATATATATATAGTATATATACAGTGGAATCTCGATCGATCGTTCCCCGAACGATCGTTTTCCCGTATGCATCGTTTATTTCATCCAGTCCCGAATAAATTCCATAAAAAACAAACGAAAACAGGCTGCATGGATTTTTGCTCGAACCATCGTTTTCCCGCAATATTCGTTCAGAATATCGCAGCTTTACATTAATTTATCGAATCGATCGTTTTTTCATAATAACTGAATCTGAAATATAAATGTTTGGATTAAGCTAGAATGACGTTCTAATTTAACAATGAGCAGAACATTTCAGATGCACGGTTTCATATTCTTGTTCTCTTCTGTTTAGCCTGGTTACGAATAATCGTAGCACTCCCATTATTTGTTTGTCGTTGGTGCTCCTTAATTCTTTAGCCCCTGAGGTATACTATTTTCGGAAACTCATTCCAAATTCTCCGACTATTCAACATTTCTGTTCTTATCAGTAATGGCTCACAGTCAGCAGACCTGAGCGTTTACTGCTGTCCTCTGGCTTTTCTCTTGGCCTTGGGATGGAGGCGCCCTGGTGTTTGGTCTAGGATCTGAAAAGTTTTTGATTGCTGTAGTTCTACACTGGCCTATGAGGGTTTCACCCGGAAGCAGAACTTCCAGGTGGTCTTATGTCGGTCCCCACCCAGTGCAATGTAATTGTTCTAGTTACAAACGATTCACGGCTGACGCTTCTTTATACTTTCACACAATTACCGATACCAAAAAGAATGCAATTTGCAAAGCAGAAAAATATTGTTTACTTGTGGAGAGTAAACCGCAAAAAAACAAACAAAGATTAAATACTTTTATTTGAATCAAAATTCCTGAGTACATACGTGTATTTCCTTTTATTTATTACTAGCTGTACCCGTCCCGGCATTGCTCGGTTAATGTAATAACCAATTTTTTAGTAGCCTTAACCCTTTGTTAATGGGCGTCGCTGTCATCCTTTTCCTCACCACGATACATTATTTTATCCATATAAATTTAATCCTTTCTGGCACATTTTGCCAAAATTTTTGACATAGGATTACTTAATACTTTCCACAACAGTCAGCGAGACGAAAAACGTTTTCCACAAACACACCACAAATTATATGATATTAACTAAGTGTTGGCCAAAAAAATTACGGCATTACTAAATGCGATTTTTTAATCGATTATCACTGCAATAGTAATCGATTTCCTTTAACCACTCAATCCCTCATAGAAAACAAACACCCCAACACATCACGTGCTTGACGTCGAAAACGACCGACGAAAACGGCTTGACGTCGAAAACCTGTTTTCCCCCGCTGTACCTTCGTCCGGAAATGAAGAACGAAATCTCCAAAATGAGATTTCTCGCAAAAGTTTCCGAATCATAAAATAAATTATTAAAAAATAACTACAATTTGTAAATTAATTTTGGTTCTGGATTTCGAAACTGTGATGTCTAGGGTCTCTGAGATACAAATTTCGTAAAAATGTAACGACATTTACGTATAGATTCGACAATTTGGAAAAAAGGGTCGCGGCCAAAATCGCGTTTTTTTCCGAAAAACGGGTGCGTACAGGCGATCGAAAAAAAATCACAATTAATCGATAAATTAAGACAGACAATTTTAATTAAGATTTCCGTATAGTGTGATCTTTCCCGTATAGGCTCGTCCGAAAAAAAAAAATTCTTGGACGGATACGTTAGGATTTACGGAGCTTTTACTCGTCCGGGAGCTCCAAATCGCGACTAAATATTTAATTACGGAAAATCTAATTAAAAAATCGAAAAAAGGGCTTCGAGGTGCATAATGAGACCTCGGGGGGCATCTTCGTGTCGAATCTCAAGACTGTCCGACCTGCCGTCTTTGCGCCGTGCCGCGAGCAGACAAAAACTCGGTCACACACACACAGACTTTGCCTTTTATATTTATTTATTATTATTATCTTGGATTTCAATACAACTTTGTAATTTTATCTTCAATTACACTACAGGTATGTATGCATTTATGAATGTGAGTAAATATATTTTAGAGATATCAAACTTTAAGGAATGTTAATACTTTTTTGTATGTTCCCGCATCTATCGTTTTCCCGCATCCATCGTTTAGTACAGTCAGTCCCTTCGAAAACGATAGATCGAGATTCCACTGTATATATATATATATATATATATATATATATAAATAATAACTCCACACCATTTATTAATTCTATTCCTTTAAATTTGTCTATTACTTTCCGTAACTCTTATACACCCTGCGCCTTTAAATTTCAATTTGTACCTGTCCCCACTATACCTGAATTTGTGGCACCTAGCTGTCGCTTTACATATCCCACCATATATGATCACTTGGGGAAACGAAACTATATTTCCATCGTCCAGGTGTCGGAGTCGAACTGTCCGTCACTTAGCATAATGTAATGGCATGATCTAGTCGAGACAAACAACCTCTCCTCTGTTCAATATATTTAGCTGTTCTAAATATTCTTGAAATCCTTATATTCCTTATAAATGTTGATCTCAATTATGTTGATGTTAGTACTGTCTATCAGTAATGTGTCCTAGAAAATAAAATTAATTATTCAATCAACTGGTTTGTATTAACTGAATTAAATAAGCACTCAAGCCAACGACTACAACTCAATACTGCCTGCCCCTCTGACTCTGGATTCGTTACATGCACACACACACACATATATATATATATACACAATATATATATATATATATATATATATATATATATATATATATATATATATATATATATATATATATATATATATATATATATATATATATACACACTCTGTCGCAAAAAATATATGCACCCAGAAGGAAAAAAGCTACTATCACGAAACTTAATATGTATGTAGTGTATGAGAAGATAAATAAATGATAACAAATTCAAAAGAACAGACCGCTTTATTAAGAAGATATGGCTTGATAAAGGTTAAAAATCAGTAAGTAGTAAATCCACCTCTGGCAGCTATACAAGCCGAAACACGGCGTGGCATCGAATCAATGAGGTCAGTTATGACCTCCTGCGGAAGATCATCCCATGATCTTTGCAACTGGGTAGTTAATTCAGCAGTATTCCGGAACGGCGGCAGTTGCCTTCCAAGCACGTCCCAGACGTGCTCTATTGGCGAGAGGTCTAGTGATTTGGCAGGTCATGAGAGTATATCATATCCTTGAAGACATTGTTCGAAGAGTCGCGCAGTATTTGGACGAGCGTTGTCTTGCTGATAAATGGCACCTGGGTGACTTGATAGAATATGCAGTACAGCTCGCATTAAAATATCGTCCACGTAACTGAATGCCGTGAAAGTGCGTTGAAGGACGACTAGAGGTGATCGTGTGTCCCAACAAATCGCTCCCCACATTGTCACACCTTGTGTAATCGCCGTATGACTCTCGACAACCAATGCCGGATCGAACCGGTGGCCTGCCCTCCTCCACACTCGTATGCGCTGGTCATCAGCATTGAGACTGAATCGGCATTCATCGCTGAAGATCACACGCCTCCAGTCGGTCACACTACAGCTTGCCGGAGGTCGGCAAAAATTCAAACGACACTGCCTATGATGTGGGATCAGTGGCAGGCGTCTTAATAGACGTCGGCTCCTTATACCTGCGTCGGCAGGTCGTCTCCGAATGGTTTCCCTTGATACCACTGGATGTCTGGAAGGTGGTAAGGGGAGTCGAACCGATTTTAGCGACGTTGTTGGTGCGGAAGTGGCCGCTCTTATGATTGTGCGAACCTCGCGAGCATTTGTGTTCCTGGGATACCCTGACATTCCGCGACGGCAGAGTATGCCTTCCGTGATCCATTGTTACCAGCACTGAGCAACTACCATATCACTCCGACCGAGGTGGCGGCCGATACGCCTGTTCGACCAACCTGCTTCTCTGAGGCCTACTATACGCCCCCACTCTAAGTCCGACAATTGTTCGTACTGTCACCGGATACGTCTCAAAGGAATCTCTAGTCACAATACCGTCCATCGAAGTCGACGGATTTATATGAATAACCCTATAGCACGAACAATCATGCTTTTAAACTCTCCTAGTTGCGCATTTCGTATGCGCATAGCTCGTTTACCCTTCTCTCATTCGCGTCGAAATTTTAATCATTTGCATATGTCTTACCAGATTACATTCCTACCCAGTTCCTTGATAGTAGCTCAATTTCTTCTGGGTGCATATATTTTTATTTTTGTGACAGAGTGTATATATACAGTGGCTCCCAAAAGTGTTCGTACACTTACGATTTTCAATGAAATAGGGGTCTATCCATTAATTAAAATGAATATTTCAGAATGGGTATTTAATAAAGAGATCTATAATCTATTCTTAACAAAACTACATGAAATATTTTGAAAACATAGTAAAACTTTATTTTTACCAGTAATCAAAATGTAACAAAAACTTTTTATCTCAAAAGTCATCGTACACTGAAATATTTTCGGATAAATTTATAATTAAAATTATCGCCTGGCACTTTATTTTTATTTTTGAATTGTGGTGGCATTTAAAATATCGTTTGGCTTTAATTTTTGCTTGCCTACTCCGGAATATTCTATGTATTATTTAAAAATGGCTCGTAGTCGTAAAGAAACGACAAGAAGCATTCGAAAATTGATTATTTTTCATCACAGTAGTGGTAAATCAGTTCGAAATATTGGTAAATTAATTTATCACATTCTACTGTGCAGTATGTGATAAAACGCTTTAAAGAAGAAAATCGTTCGAAAACAAGGTAAGTAAAGGTCGTCAGGCAGAGTTAACAAAACGTGATCAGAGATTTATAATTAGATAATTTGTGAAAAATCCACGTTTGAGTGATGTAAAAGATTCTGCAGAATTTAATGAAACATTTTCTACTCCAATTTCACCTGAAACTGTTCGTCGAGTTCTCAGAGCAGCTGGATTACATGGGCTTTCTGCCCGTAGAAAATTTTTTGTAAGAAAAACAGAAAGCTTAGGTTTTCCTTCGTACTATCAATGATAAATAAGCCCCAAAAGTATTGGAATAATGTCTTATTTGTCGATGAAAGCAAGTTTAACATTTTTGGTTCCGATGGGCGTATAACTGCATGGAGAAGAAAAAATGAGGAACTTAATCCCAAGAACTTAGTAGGAACAGTTAAGCATGGCGGTGGAGGTGTCCTTGTGTGAGGGTGCATGTCAGCATCAGGACTAGGTAATTTGGTATTTATTGATGGCATAATGAATCATGCTGTTTATATAAATATTTTAAGAGACACTTTAAAATTATCAGCCCAAAATTTGGGTATTGGAAACAACTTTGTTTTTTATCAAGATAACGATCCTAAGCACAGGGCTCTCAACGTTCACCCCTGGTGTCTCTTTAATTGTTCACAAGTTTTGAAAATACCACCTCAATCGCCAGATTAAAACCCGATAAAACATATTTGGAGAGAACTGGAGGTTCGAGTACGAAAACACGACATTCCCACGAAAAGCGAACTAAAAACAATTATGATGGAAGAATGGATGAACATTGATGCAGAAATTACAAAAGAACTAGTGCAATTCCTAGACGTTTATAAGCTGTTGTGGAGACTAAAGAATATCCTACTAAATATTAATTTAACGAAAAATTAGAATATTTACTTATGTAGAGATTTTTTACAAGTGTACGATGAGTTTTGTGAGATAAAGTTTTTGTTACTTTTTGATTATTGGTTTCTTAAAAATAAAGTTTTACTATGTTATTAAAATATTTCATGTAGTTTTGTTAAGAATAGATTATAGATCTTATTATTAAATACCAATTCTGAAATATTCATTTTAAGTAATGGATATACCTCTATTTCACTGAAAATCGTAAGTGTGCGAATACTTGTGGGAGCCACTGTATATATATATATATATATATATATATATATATATATATATATATATATATATATATATATATATATATATATATATATATGTATGTATGTATATATATATATATATAACCTAGATGACATTCTCTAAAATAACCCAACAATATTCGCTTTGATTAATTATACAAGATGTCTGGGCACATCACGACATTAATGTCCTACATTCAGGTCAATAATAACGAATGATCTCACAAATCTTGGAAAGCAGATTTAATGTCGAAAGCACGACTACTAATCAAACATTATATTTTAATGTTACAAATGAATTACTTACTTTTTGCTTTGATAAGGGGATTTCGGTAAATGTAGAAGATGAGTGTATTTGGCATATGCCATAGGAACAGTTTCTTCCAGATTATAATGTCGAAATAAATATTTTTGTTAAAGTAGGGCCCATAACATAAGATATTGCATATTACTGTTTTTATAATATTTGACTTAGAAGCATTAGTAATCTATACTTATATATAAAGAGAGCGATTTTGTACGTGGAGGGTAATCTTCAGAACCACTGTACCTATTTGAAAAATTCTTTCACTGTTTGAAAGGTACATTATTCCAGATGGACATAGGCTATATATTATGTATATCTGATTAGTAGAAATAAAGTTAGGGGCTTAATCCTAACAATCTCCATTGTTTCAGCTACTGTCTTCTACCGCTTTTTGTTCCGAAGATTTCAACGATCCTTATCGTGGTGGGCTTCTGTTCTGACGCTAACAGTTCGAACCTCGCCGTTCTCCGGCACGCCTTTTTCTTTTAAAAAATTTATTTTAATTATTAACTAACATAAAATTAATTTAAGGTATTATTTAGGTTATTATTAAGGTAAAAAAGATTTGCAATTTATTGGCTATCAACTGGAAATTTATTTGTATAATATTTTGTTCAACCCGGACAAAGTCGGGACGGGCCGCTAGTTATTGATAAAGACATTAATGCTGTACGAGATTGGTTTCTAGCATCGATCGTTTTTATTTTGTACCTTCCTGCAGAATTTTCTTGCTATTTTATGCATTTAATCCATTTGTTAGATTCTGTCACATGTATCTTAAACTGGTTTTCTCTTTTCCTCTAGGAAAATATTTCATAGAGTATTTCTTGAAAATCTATGAAAAAAAGGACAAGAAAAAAAACTTGTTCATAACAAAAACAATAAAAACAACTTGACGAATACTGCATTTTCGGTTTCTTATTTTCAGAGTGCAATATTATGAAAAAATTGGCAAAGTTATCAGTGCTAAACACCTGAATGAAAATTTGGATGGATTTATTTAAAATAAATCTCTATAAATCAAGGAAAAGAACGGGAGAAAAATTCTGAACTGTATAATATTAATAATTGTTAATGATTGTCTGGGAAAATAAACCGTATATTAATATTACATTAACTTACATGTAAAAAAATTTATTTCAAACGAAAAAAATCTCGAAATGACACTTAATCGATAATCATCATTTCACAGATAATAACACTAAAAAATTTTAAAAATCGATAATGGTTATTTTATGCATGAAGAAAAACTTATGTTTTGAGGAGGTATTCCATATACTAATAAACATTCAAATTATCTTTAAGAATTTCAGAAAATAATTTTAAAATGGACCTTTGAATGGATTGTTTATGGCCAGCAGTGACCCAGACTATTCATTAATTAGAGGAGCTAGAATATGTATATTAAAATTTTAACTTACTAATGAAGTAACTTTCCTCTGTCGAAAATCAGAGATTAATGAGCAAAAAAAGAAAATTATGGAGGTTGCTGTAAAGAAAACCATACGATGTGTAAAATTATTACCAGAAAAACTTAATTAATTATAAATTCATTCTACTTGAAACAAAAAAAACTTTAAAAATTGACAATAGATGAACAACAGTATTCTCATTCCAAAATCAAACCGGTTTTCCTTAAGGTCAGCAAATTACCATTTGTATATGAATAATTCATCCACCAACTATTTAATGGGCTTATATAAATGGATTTGCTTACATTTAGAATTAAATTCTGTGCACCCTCTATGGACATTTATTCCACTATAGTACAGAGCAAATAACTTAAAATCAGGCACTATTGCATGCAAATATTTGATGTGTCCGTTATTTAATCAATCAGGCAAAGCACATGCAGTCTCTGAATTGGATTGACATCATAAGCAGAGAAAAGATCCTATAAAATATAATCATACAATCTGTTACGTAATTTCTCGCATCTTCCCCGATACTGACGTACATCATATGTTTATTCTGAATGTTTAACTAATGTTTAACTCCATGTAACTGTATTTTCCTATTTTTTATTATACTGCAGTATTTTGTGAACCTGGCAGCAGGGTAAATTGTACTTTAACTTTGGCAAAAATTGGATTTCATGTTATATTTATTGTAGGTTTGAGAGCTGCGAGGGGCGTATATCCTTTAAGCTGCCTAACCATGTATTGTTAATGTGTTTCGTTCATTAAATGTTGATTGCTTGTTTTAATCCGAAGTCAGATTATTGGTGATTTAAATGAGATTCAGAAACATTCACTTGTATTTTGAGAAGTTAAACTGTGATTCGTGAACAAGTAGCGTCGGCGACAGGATTACCTACTATACTATTTTAAAAGGTAAGAAAGCACTCTTAGTAATTTTTTTTTCAATGGAGGAGTTGAAGAAGGTTCGTACAACGAACAGAAGGTTGTTTACTAAAGCGTGTAATGAGTTTAATAAATTTGAAGCGACTTTATCGGCAGACATTAAAATTTCGCAATTGAAGGTAATAGAACAGAAAGCACAATTAATGATCGAATCTGAGAATAATATTGGGCAGCTGTATTTCGAAAGTGCAGATAAGACAGAAAGTGAACTAGAAAAAGAAATCGATGAATCTGAAGCTTATATTGATAAATGGAGATTGTTAGAGAAGTTGAAAAGATTATCCGCTGTTGAATAAAGTGATGGAAATAAAGTCTTAGAATTAAACCTTAATAACTTACCTTGATAACTCAAATACTGTGTAAGGATCTCAGAATACCTTATTACGTTATCCGAAAATAAAATTACCTTCCTTTGATGGGAATGTTAATAATTGGTTATGTTTTTGGGGTCAATTTAAGAAGACTGATAGCGATCAGATTTAGATGATCATGATAAATTTGCATATTTATTGCAATCAATGGAGAAGGGATCATCGACCGAAGAATTAGTTAAAAGGTTTTCCGCCTGGTGGGGGAAGTTATAGAAGGGCTTTACAACAACTTCAAGCACGTTTTGGTAAAGAGGATCTACTTATAGAAGTTTATGTAAGGGATCTCCTTTCACTGGTCTTGTTAAAAAAAATTAGAATCAGAAATTTACCTTCAGGAAAATTTATGATAACTTAGAATCAAAACGTCGTGCATTAGAAGTACTTGGGGTTGATAGAGACAAATATGCAGCTATGTTGTATCCTCTGGTGGAATCATCTTTACCAGATGACACACTTCGTGCATGACAGATATTTCGAACGGTTAATCGCAGTTATAAGGAAAATGAATTTGGTGACGGAAGTTCTAGTAAGGAGAAACAATCGACACATCGCATGGATTTAGATGGGTTACTTTCATTTTTTCTTGATGAAAATAAAGGAGAAGAACGAGTATCTACAGCAAGCAAATGCTTTGATAAAAATCAGCTTTCCAAACTCGGGAATCCCAAACGAATAGATTTTAAGAGCAGTGGATATTCACCACCAATAACCTCAGCATCTACTTTAATTACTACTGCTAGAGATATACAAAATTACTGTAATTTTTGTTCTGGAACTCATGTATCCTCAGATTGCTGTAAAGTTAGGATATTGTCGCTAAATGATAGGCAAGCGGCTGTGGAAAAGTCCTGTTCTTGTTTCCCGTGCTTAAAGTCTGGACATGTGATTTCCAAATGCAGTCCTGGAGCGAATTGTCTCCTTTGTGGCAAAAGGCATCATCTGCTCTTATGTAGAAATATTTCAAATACTTCAGACGCGAGTTCAGTTGTTAAAGGCGACGAATTTCTTACTAATCAAGATGAAGCCCTGGCAAATATAACAAAATCTCCTAATGCAATTCTGCAGACTTTGACTGTCATTATTAGAGGTCCCAAGAAGAAGCACACAGCTCATGCAATAATCAATTCTGCATCTCAGCGGTCATATGTTTTAAAGACCACTGCATACAAATTTGGATATATATCCTGCCAAAGAGAACAACTTCGACACTCCTTGTTTGGTGGAAGTCATGCTGATATAAATCATGAAGTTTTCACTGTAGGTATCTCCAAAATTGAGGGAAGTTATAATTGTCATTTTAAAGCACTTGGGCAAGACATTATATGTGATACTATGCCACAATTAGCTGGATGCAAGAACTCGAGAAATTCAACATCTGTTTACATGATCCGGAAGCAGGTCCGATAGAATCTTTTCTCGGAGCTGATATTGCAGGTAAGTTAATGACTGGTGAATACAAGCTTCTCCCTTCTCGACCCGCGGCAGTGGAGACCAAATTGGGGTGGACCATAATGGGGAAGAACCCTTCTTCAGACCAGCAAGGAAGTGCTGCACTACTAGTTACAAGTTTAGTGTGTGCCTACACTTCTCTATCTAATTTGTGGTCTTTGGAATCCATCGGCATATTAGATTCCTCTGAGAGGAAGTCTAGACAAGAAATACAGGAAGCAGCTAAACAGCATTTTTTAAATACTGTCAAAATAGATACTGAAGGTAGGTTTGTTAATTTACCTTGGTTAAATGAACATCCTTCTCTGCTAGAAAATTTTGAATTGGCTCTTAAGAGGCTAAACAATACAGTCAAAAGTTTAAGAACAAAAAATATTTTTGAAGCTTATGATCAAGTTTTTAAGGAATGGGTAAAAGAGGGAGTTATTGAAAAAGTACAGGAAAGGGAAATTCCTCTTACTTCTAATTATTTACCCCATAGGTCTGTTATCAAAGAAAATAGTACCACTCGTATTAGGCCTGTATTTGATGCTTCGGCCAAATTAAAATTCTCCCCCAGTCTTAATGATTGCTTGAAAAGGGTTTAAATCTAATTGAGTTAATTCCGTCAATATTGACACGTTTCCGCTTGTTTAAAATTGGAGTGACTGCGGACATACGTAAAGCGTTTTTACAAATTCGAATTTCGCAAAGTGACAAAAATTATCTTAGATTTCTTTGGTATGATGAGGATTTAAAGTTAAAATATTTTAGGCATTGCCGAGTTGTTTTCGGAGTTACGTGTAGCCCATTTTTGCTTGGCTCTGTGATTCAGTTTCATTTACAGTTAGAATTAGGTAAGACACAATCTGGGTCCTCAAAATACCCAGCTAACATTATTCTACAACTTGCAAGTAGTTTTTATGTGGATAATTATCTCGTAAGTGTCAAAGATGAAATGCAGTTACAAAAGTTCATATATACAGCCTCGCAATGCTTACTCGAGAGAAAATTTGAGTTACGAGGGTGGGGGTATTCAGATGCGAACTGTTATGCTCCACAACCCACCAATGTTCTTGGAATGTTATGGGATAGTGCTAATGATGCTCTGAGCCAAAAAGTGGCAAATATTGGAGATATCTTCCAAAAAATTTCGAAAAGAGTAATTTCAGCAGCTGCCCAAAAAGTATTTGATCCTCTCGGTATAGCCTGTCCTGTTATCTTATTGCCAAAACTTTTGTTGCAAAGTTTGGGGAAATCCCGATTAACTTGGACCAAGAAGTAGATTCTATTACTAAAGAATTTTTAAAATGGTGGAATAATTTGGAAAGTTTAAAGGAAATTAGGGATGCGACATAGATGTCGATGTTTTGATAAAAACATCGATGTTTTAAACATCGATTTATTGAAACCGATGTTTTTTTAACATCGATATTTTGTGCTCGATGTTTTACGTTGTCTCGATGTTTTTTTTTAATGAAAAAGTACCATAATAAAAAAAATTTACCACGTAGCATAATTTTCACACTCAGTAAATGAAAGTCTGAATTCTGAAAAGGACGAATACAAAAGGGGGAATGATTCCTTAGCAAACAGACAAATGGCAATTAACAACCAATGAACCAATCAGAGCGCTTGGAATGTTCCTGACCCTCCAGAACCTTCCATGGGGTTTAATTTTACAAATAGTATATACACGAGTGCATCCATTTAAGTTTTTGTTTCGTTCTGGTATTATATAAGTTGACGTTAATATTATTAGTAAGATGCCTCCCAAAAGTACCGTTTGGAAATATTTTTACAAAACCTCTGACAAATTGGCGAAATGCAATATTTGCCTAAGTCCCTTAAAACTTCAGGCAATACCACGAATTTATTTGGACATTTGAAGGCAAAACATGGCGATATTTACAACGAGAATTTTGAATCATCAATGCAGCAAGGCAAAAGCAACCAAATTTTTGTCATTTGTGTCAGCCCAATCACACAGTAAAATTAAATCTCACGCACACCCCACGACTAACCGAAGAAACATTAATGTTTGAGGTTACAAACCAGTTTTAAAAAATGGATGTTCTAAAACATCGATGGTTTTTGGGCGATGTTTTATTAGCATCGATGTTTTAATATTGAATATAGATGTTTCAAAACATCGATGTTTTGTTATCGATGTCGCATCACTAAAGGAAATTAAGATCCCTAGATGGATACAATGTGAATATAAAATTGATAATTTACATTTCTTTTGTGATGCAAGCAAATCTGCCTACTCTGTGGTTGTTTTTGGCAAAATTTGTTCGACAGACTCAGTAAAAGTACATTTGCTAAAAGCCAAATATAGAATAGCTCCTTGCGGGAAGAAGGAAACCACTATAGCACGATTAGAGCTTCTTGCCGCTACAATTTCAGCACGCATTTTAGTAGACATTTAAAAAGAATTCCAGAGGCAAAAGGTTTTCTTCTGGTCGGATTTTATAACAGTGTTTTCGTGGTTGAAAAGGGAAGAGCCTTGCGTGTTTTTGTCCAGAATCGGGTGGAGGAAATCAGAAGGCTGACCCATTTAGAAGCTTGGAGGCATGTACCCGGAACGCTCAATCCAGCCGATCTTCCAAGCAGAGGTTGTTCCGCTCGTCAGTTTTTAAAGTCCAAATGTTGAGAGGGCCCCCTCTAGTTATATTTTCCATCTGAATATTAGCCCCAATCAGAATTTTGTATAAATGAGGAAGAAGTACGGAATGAAAGAAGAAAAGGGATAAGTGTCATCTATGATAAACATACAACATATTGGGTCAAAAATAATATATTGGGTCATAAATAATATATTGGGTCATAAATAATGCTCAACATAATGTATAAGTGGTCGATTTTCAAGTTACACAAAGACAATTAGAATGGTTGGATGTATCTACCGATTTTATAACAACACTTCCAAGAAAAATAAATTGGAAGGAGAGCTAACAACTGATGAATATGGGAAAGCTGAGATTGTGGTTTTAAGGCTGATTCAATCTGGACGACTCTTTGAAAAAACACTTTTGAAGAACCTGAACACATTCAAAGATCAAAATGGTCTATTGCGTGTAAAAAAAAAATTATTTGATTGTGAAGAGACAGAAGAATTCCAAATTCCTATTGTGTTGACATCAAAACATGACATAGTTTTAAAATTAGTTACTGAAGAACATAGGAAATCTTTATATTCATGACTGTCCACTTTACTAGCTAGATTAGAGGAAAAATACTGGGTAATAGGAGTCAGAAAATTAGCCAAGCAGGTAGTTTCTAAATGTATTATTTGTAAGCGTCATACAGCGAAACCTCTATAAATCCCATTAGCTCCATTTCCGAAAGACAGAGTTACTCATGCTGGCGTATTTGAAGTCTCGGGAGTTTATTACGCCGGCCATCTGTATTTACGATTAGGAGAAAAGGCACGGATAATTTTATTTACGTGTGCGGTATACTCGCTGTGCATTTAGAACCAGTCAAGTCATTATCTGCAGAATCTTTTATCCAGGCCTTAAGACGGTTTATGTCTCGAAGAGGAAGAGTCTCTGTTCTCTATTCTGATAATGGTACCAGCTTTGCTGGTACAAATAATGTTCTGAATGCTCTTGAATGGGATAAAATAAGCTCTTATTCTACCACCAAGCAGATTTCTTGGAAGTTCATTCCACCCACTGCTGCATGGTGGGGTGGATGGTGGGAACGAATGGTTAGAATGTTAAAAGAACTTTTACGGGAGAATGCTGGGGAAATCTTCAGTGAATTATGAAGAACTTCTGACTGTTCTATGTGACTGTGAATCTGTTATCAACTACCGACCATTTACCTATATTTCCAGTTCACCAGATGAGTTAATCCCATTAACCCCTTCGATGTCTCTTGTGAATAACAATTGTGCAAAAATTGAAAACGCAGATCTAGATTTTGTTGACAAAACCTTTTTAACCAAAAGAGCCAGGTATTTGCAGAAACTGAGATAAGACTTGCGAAGTAGATTTAGAAATGAGTATTTTGCACAACTAGTACACCGAGGTAGTAGGAAAAATGATTCATTTAAGTTGGGGATGTTGTACTTATAGGTAATGAAACATAAAAAAACGGGTAGACTGGCTTCTCGGTATTGTTATAGAGATTTATCCTGAAAGGGATGGTATTTCCAGGGTAGCGAAGTTAAAACTGCAGCATGGTGAAAGACTACGCCCTTTCCAGAGACTTTATCCTCTTGAACTATCGGTTTCGGATGTGAATAATTTTAATTTACCCGTAAGTGCTCAAAGAGTATCTACAGAGACTGAGTGTCCTTCAGATGGTAAAGAAACAGCTATGTCTTCAAACGAGTTCTCAGCAGAGATCCTGAGTGTTGATGTACATGATTTAGAAAACCCTACCCCAAATTTTAAGACAATAAGAGTGGGAAGAAAAATTAAAATGCCAGATCGTTTAGGCTTATGAACGTGCAATTTCTTTTGTGTGTACTGTATTAACTATCAGTTTTGTATAATTTTTGTGTTGCAATAGTAAATTAATAATTTCATATTGCAAGGAGGGGGGATGTTACGTGATTTCTTCGCATCTTCCCTGATACTGACGTACATCATATGTTTATTCTGAATGTTTAATGTTTAACTCCATGTAACTGTATTTTCCATTTTTTTATTTTACTGCAGTATTTTGTGAAACTGGCAGCATTGTACATTAACTTTGGCAACAGTTGGATTTAATGTTATATTTATTGTAGGTTTGAGAGCTTCGAGGGGCGTATCTCCTTTAAGCTGCCATGTATTGTTAATGTGCTTCATCCATTAAATGTTTATTGCTTGTTTTAATCCGAAGTCAGATTATTGGTGATTTAAATGAGGTTCACAAACATTCACTTGTATTTTGAGAAGTTAAACAGTGATTCGTGAACACAATCATTGTTTAGTATAAATGACCTATTACTCGCCTGTCACTGCAGTTTATGACACAATGTTTTCTATATTCTAAGAAAGAAACAGATGAGAACTGAAATGAAGCATAAATTAAAAATATTCAACAATAATCTCTCTCTCTCTATATATATATATATATCTATATATATTATATAACAGTTCCGTAACCTACTCACTGACTGACAGATAACGCACAGACCAAACCGCTTGACATAAAGGGCTGAAATTTTACCTGGCGATTCTTCTCATGGTGTAGGGGTGCACTAAGAGATTTTTGAAAAATTCTTCTTAGATTTTTTAAAAATTAAATTTTTAAGCTGTTTTTGTAAAATTCTTTAATGTTTGCATTTAAAATAATTATCTGAGGGTTATAAAATTTATATCACGAGAAAGATCATAAAAATTCCTTTAAACCAGCTATCCGCAAATTTTGAAATTAGCGTTTTTATCCCAAAAACAGGACGAGATACGGGAAAAAGTCAATTACAAAGTTGTTCAGCATGATCGATTCAGTAAGAAAAGACACCATGAGTATATTAATACTTAAAGTAAAATGTAGAAAACAAACATTTGTTTGGTCACGATTTCGAAAATTGTCATGTCATAAAGAGTGGAAGAAAGATACTGAGACACTTCCGTATCTTCAGGATAATTTATTTATGTTTCTGAAAATGTTCTCCATTAGCTACTATACACATTTGCACTCTGGACTGGATTTCCCACTTCACATTGGTGGAACGACGCCATAGAAGGGAAAATCACGACCAAGCAAATATTTCTTTTTTACATTCTGTTTTGAGTATTAATGTGCGCAAGGTGTCTTTTCTTACTAAATCGATGATGCTGAACAACTTTGTAGTTGATTTTTTTCCCGTATCTCACACCGTTTTTGAGATAAAAAAGCTAATTTCCAAATTTTGCCGATAGATGGCGTTGTAAGTTGTCTCATCGAGTAGCGCATAGCCTTTTTACTATACTTATACACCAGCTTCATGGTCTAAGCTGTCACCGTTTAAAGGTTAAGGGGAGGGGGGTGTAACGGATATAGGTGGGAACCCTGCATATGCTTGGGCATACTTACTTTTTAAGACCTTGATGCTCCTATGAAGGAACCTTTTTTTTAAAGAAATGATTTTAAGACACATCATTACATTTAACGTTAGCAGTTTTAATGTTCCCTTTATTTTTTTCTTTTATCGCCCATCAGATAGGAATTCCGTATACATAGTAACTTAAAAAAGTTTTTGGACTGGTAAAATATTGCAAAATTTTATCTATATTAAAACGTTTTGAAGACATCTACACTTAAAACAATGTCTTACCATTCCTAAACGCTTCTGAAAAGCTTGTCGAAATGTTCAATAAATTTCTAAAACCATTATAACACCAATTTGCAGCTCCTTGCCAGTCCAGGCAGTGGATTCGAGGAAAAGAGTATTCAAACACGCACTCGTGTTGAGAAAAATTTATTTAGTATATGTGGCATATTTCCTATCGTTCCAAACTTAGCCATTACATTCGGCTGACTGATGAAATATTTCCTATCGTTCCAAACTTAGCCATTACATTCGGCTGACTGATAACATATTTCCTATCGTTCCAAAATTTAGCCCTTACATTCGGCTGACTGATGGCATTATTTCATATCGTGCCAAACTTAGCCATTACATTCGGCTGACTGATGGCATATTTCCTATCGTTCCAAACTTAGCCATTACATTCTGCTGACTGATGGCAGCTGTCCGATATTACAATTTGTTTCACACAATTTTATTGACGCTATGTCTTGCAGTTTAAAAATATTCCTTCGTTCTTAACGAATCAATACGTTGTCGTCATGTTAAACTATTCATGATTTATATTAACCTTCATGAACCAGTCCTATAGTTTTATCTTAAAAAGTCTTCCTCTCTGCAACATTCCTTTGTCATATTTAGAAGAGAATCAACCTTATGAAATTAAATGCTTGTTTGTTTTTCTAACGATGATATATTTTTACATGAGATGTCACACATAAGATTTCTTTTTCACTTAAGATTTCACTTAATATTAAGAATAAAAACATGGAACACTCACTTTCCCACGTAAGATTCACGCTCTGATTATGTGACGGAAAAATGTATCTTTTCCATAACATGGAAGACATCTACTTGCCGAAATTCTGAGGCAATGTGTTTGTTCTTCAAACATATGAATTTACGTAACAAATGTCCTGGAACTCTTTGAAGCTTGTCCTATAAAATAGAGATATAAGATGATTTTCACTCAACATTAGTACGATAGGATTTAGTAGGCCTTCCTTTGTCTTTACTAGAAGTCTGTCTCATCTTTTTTTCAAGAAAAAAGTGACTCCCTTCTTCACCAAAATAATGTAGGAAACCTTGCTAGCTTGTATATGGTCCTCCCTTTGGTCCCTCTGTTTTTATCACGGGGTCTTTTTTTATTCTTAAGTCTCCATAGAAATGTCATATGTTAATCCCCTATTGACGGACAATGGATCTTTCATGAAGCATGGATTCGTGAAAACCTATCGTAATGTCTGTAGCTGTATCAGTCATCTATTTTTTGTGATTCAAAGAAGGCGTCATTTTTTACCGTAAAACAGTAGATTCAGTTTGACAAAAACTGGCTTATTGACCCTGAATTACGTACTATCGGCATACAAGTTT
This sequence comes from Dolomedes plantarius, assembly GCA_907164885.2. Lineage (NCBI taxonomy): Eukaryota > Metazoa > Arthropoda > Arachnida > Araneae > Dolomedidae > Dolomedes > Dolomedes plantarius. The sequence continues at coordinate 55,172,562 of OU015493.1, read as the reverse complement.
TTTTAGGTGGATTTGAGTCCATTCACAATGTATCGTAGATTTTATTCTATTCATTTCATTCTGTTATTGAAAGGCCGTTGAGCTTAAAATTATGCCTCCCTCTCCTGGTTCATTTTCCCCGGAAGTCATCAAAAATGTGTTTCAAAACTTTCCTTCAAGAACTTGTCAGGTCATTTCCTCCTTTTCAGTAAAACTTCACGTTACCGAGCAGAAGTTTAGAACTGGTCTGATAATGACTTTTATAGGCATACATTTGTTTTGCATTAACTATGCTTTTCACATAAATAAGAAGCAACTGATAATTTTAAACGAATCCTAATTAAATAAATCATTGATTACTTTAAAGAAAAAGTTGGGAAAAGCTGCAACTTACTCCTCTTTTATGTTTTTTATCTGCTTTCCAAAATGTTTGCATGGAAGATTTATTCTGGAACGCTTTACACTGAAATTTCCCCACCTCCGGAATTAATCTGAATTTATTTTCTTCATCTAAAGCTCCGAAAATAATAAAAACTTCCTCGTATTTTAAATTTGAATTTCATTTTTTTGCCCCTTAAGTGCAAGCATCATTTCCCGAAGTTGGCGTCAAAGCATCATTTCTTTTTCAGAATCTCCATGGCAACTGGTCTCGTTCTCGCCACACGTCGTTTGCTTCTAGGGTCACGCGTATTTTTTATTTCATCCCTGACGCTCCCTCGTGTTCTCTGGTTTCTCTTCACTTTCGATCTCGTAACTGTAAAGACAAGAAGAAATGGTCGACAATTCAGTTCACCCATTCATGCAAGGGTTTGGATGAAAAATTTTTCTGTTCTTTATTTCATGCTTTTATTTCTTCCTTAGACGTTTCTCCGACTGAAAGGAGATGCACATTTATAAGTAGCTTCCTTTAAAAATGAAACTTCCTTTTCATTTCTCGCCATTTTGTGAGAAAGGAAAAATGCGGGTCCGTAAAAATAACAGTGTTTATAAGAAATATAGTTGGAATAAAATTATATTGACCATGTCAAATGGATTTTCTTGTTTTCGTAAAGAAGGAGGGAAAATGTTTCACTGAAATTTTATACGGAATTCTTAAGAAAGTTTTTGTTTCATATATTTAAACAATGTTATATTTCTACTATTGTTAAACTCAAATTATACCTAATTTTTGCAAGCATATTATTCTGTATACTAAAAATACTCATTAAAATCAGATTCTGTTTAGTTTGATGGATTAAATCTAAAACATTTGTCTGTAAAAGGTTGAAGAATCACTTAAAGTCACCATCAGTAAAAAAGGAAAAAATTTTGAACAAATATTTTTTGCTAATTTTTTCATAACTCTTTTTAATTTGTTATAACAAACTTTATACAAGACTTATGTATTCTACATTCATAATTTCATTATTTTGAGTTTGTAAATTTGTTTCACAAATACGAGTAATATATTCCAACAAAGAAATAAAATAACACGGCCTCTATTTGGTCTCTACTGGCATCTATTTTTAAATCCTTTTAACATTTAATAGATAGTATCATATGTTTATTATAAAATGCTTTCCTAACAATGCATGATATTGAATAAATTTCTCTTTCAAAATAATTTTTAGTATAGTCCTTTACCATAGAAAAGATATTCTTTTACTTTAATTTTTGCGATGTTCAATTTTTTTTATCTCGTATATATATAGAATACTCATGTTATATTCTACCTTCGTTATATTTCAAGTACTCTTTTAATGCTGTTTGAACGCGAAAACCTTCTTTAATATTAGAACGATTAAACACACGAGTAGACTTTTAAACTTAACCTTTACTTCTCATTTGGTTTTATATTTCTATAAAAAAAGTTTACGAAACAACTACTTTATTAGGTATGAGAAACAGTAAAAGTTTGGCAATAAAACAATGTTCCAGAACAAATGAGGAGACAGCGAACATCACGTCTGCTCTTCGCTATATCCCATAGTGCATCTGAACATTTAGTAGGAGTAAATTCTTTGAAGACAGAAGTTTAGTAGCAGTGGATTTATGAAGTGTGAGAGATGATATTAGAGAAATCTGTTTAGTTTGAGAGAGCACATCTTAATTACAATGTTGTTGATAGCTCGCTTTAGATGTTGTTCCTTCTTACCCTCTGAGACACGACTGCTGTCTGTGCGGGATTTATAGGGCAGAAAAATGACAAGAGAACAGAAAATTAAGTTTATTTGCAGGATTATTTAATAAAAACAGGCTCATACACAAGGAAATATTCTTAAATTGCAAATACTGAAACAAAAGAGAGAAAAAGAGAAAAATACAGAAGAATAGGGACTTAAAAAAGTAATATATAAGGTGATTCACCTGAAATAGGGCCCAAATATTCTGTAATAGTTCGCTCTAGGATTAAGCAATCTGAACAAAACAACGTACAATAAGCTCCTCAGTAGATGGCGCATCACATTAGATGGCTCTCGGATGACGCGTGGTTCCCTTTGTCGAATTATGTTAACTCGCAAAACACCCGTTTATGGGCCGCTGATAATCCCTTTGTCACTCACCAAACACTACTACATCATTAAAAAGTTGGTGTGTGGCTCACGATGTCTTGGTTCCGCATTATAGATCCCATTTTCACTTTGTGACACCACCGTGAACACCGATGTGCACCTGGACATTTTTGAACAGTTCGTGAATCAACTGAATGATCGTGAGTAAACGAAAGGTTACTTCCAGAAAGGTGGAACAACGTGTCCCACAACGGCCAGGAGCATGGTGGAAATTGGGTCCTTCTTCGGCAACAGGGTAATTAGAAAATGGCTTTGGCCACCACAGTCGTCGGATCTGACACCACCAGACTTCTCTATTTGGGAAAAGTCTGTCAGAACAAACCTCGCATTGTGGAAGATTTGACGGAAAACGCCCAACGTGCAGTTACTGATATTCTCCCGATATCCTTGCCAATATTTTCTGGAGCATTGAACGCCATGTCGAAATGTGTGTGGCAGGAAACAGAGATCACTTTCAGCATCGCATGTAATGCAATCGATTATACATACGTCAAGGTATGTAACGTATTTCTTTGGTACAGATTGCTTCAGCCTAGAGAGTGTTGTTGCAGTATATTCAGGGCATCTTTCGAGTGAATAACCCTATAAATCCCAAAAAAAGGAAGTTAAACTAAACTAAATGGTGTTCCATAGAGGAAGAGATTAAAAATGAAGAATTAAAATCTCAAGTTATATATTCTGGGAAGGAGAAGGAAAACTACTTAATATTCCATTTTTCCCTCCTCAAAATTTCTCTTTATCACAAAGCTATAATGAAATTGATAAACACTCAATTATCGTTATGTAATCAGACGAAGCGATGGTTCAGGCAGAACAAGAATGGAATTACCTTCTGCTGTTCTCAGCCATAATCAATATCTCTTGTGCAATTATGTAACTTGTGAATTAATGAGGCCCTCTTCCCGTAAAAGAATTTATCGAAAGGGGAAATTATATTTTACTTTCATGGTAATTACTAATTCTTTTATATTTGAAATAACATCATAAATAACAACATTTCATTCCACTTCATAGGACAATCAAGATAGCAGTACCATAAACTTTGCTTTCGTGAGCAACATATACTATGCTGTTATGGATATCCTTATTTGTATTCCTCCAGGAACTATTGACGATTTATCTTAATTATTAGATGCTTCTAATAATATAGTGTGGAAGACTTTGATGGATTCGTTCCAATTTCTATAAACATCTTTTATTCTAAATGTACTAAAATCTGATAACTTTACGCATAGGGGGATTTAATGCTTTAAAGTCGGTAACACAGCCTCCACATTTTAATATCAGTAATTAAATGTAGAAATAAAATATGTAATTACCTCCAATCAAATCTTTTTGAAACATTCGTTGATATATATTTGACAGTTATTTAGAAGAGTAGTGTCAGTGCAGTGATCGATCGATTCATTAGCACCAACGGGTTCATACAAACGTTAGGATTAACGAGCATTGTTGTAGAACAGGGGTTCTTAAACTTATGTAGTCCGAGGACCCCCTCTTGAACAACATTTCTTTTTGTGGACCCTGTCCCAACTCTAGGCATTTTAAGTCGTTTTTGAGACTTAATTTCTGGCTCAATAATCTCATAGGTACTACGTTATAATAAATATTGGTAAAAATGTATCGCTGGTTATTTTAATAAATGGTCTTGTGTATTTATAGAGACGAACATTTTTATTAGGACATAGAATAAAAAACATAAAATGAATAAAAACAGTAGTAAAAAGAATTTTAAAAGTTCCAAATCATAATGCATTAAACTCATACAAGCATTTCTTGGTCAAATATTGGTGAAAATAGATCTATCTTATTATAATATGTTTTCTGTAAATGATTATTACTTAATGAGATGGGTGCAGTGGTTCTCGTGAAACCAGAACCGCAATGTCAGGTTCTATGTTGGAAAGTTTTATTCTGAGGTCGCTTCAACATTGAGTTTGTTTCTATACTTTGATTTCATATATATATAACAGTACCGAAAAAGCCTGTACACATAAATATGTTGTGCAGAACGAAATCAAATGTTGGAGGGCTTCATTTGCAAGGGCAGGGTAATCAGATCTGAGAAATAACCAAAAGTTTGTGAGTTCATTTTTGTTGAATTGTAGATTCAAAGACGTATCGCATGATAATTTCACGAGAATATCTTGTTCAAGTATATATTGTTAATGTAAAAATTGTTTCGCAGACCCTCCGATAATGCCTACGCGGACCCCCTGGGGTCAGCGGACCACAGTTTAAGAATCTATGTTGTAGAACATTGGGATGTAAATAGAATATGACACTGAAGAAAATTTAGCAAGTATAAATTTTATAGAATTTCCACTGTAAACTAAATCTCCAGAATTTCTAGAAGCAGTCTGGGACCAGAGCTGGCCACAACGTTTTATTAAAGACCGGACAAGAACAAATTTAACGACGCAAGGTGGTTGAAGATTTGTTTCTGATGGAATATATGTTTTAAGAGCGTTTGTTGTTTTCCTCCAGGGTGATTTTGAAATTTTCAGTTTGTTATATTAGCAATTATAATCCTTTGCAATAACTCTTTAGCTAACACTTTGAGTTTGGAATTCTTAACGTTATTTTGATGGGAAAGAAATATTTAACTTTCAAGAGAAATAGTTAATAAAATGTTATTTACCGTTAAAATTTTGCCTGAAAGTTCCAAATTTCCTGTAGTCGATCTAATTCCTTGTTGTAGCATCACCAGAAATATTATCAACTTTTTCTAGTCAAAAGAATAATTCGATAGACAAGGCGGCTGGTACACTTCTTGATAGAATAAAGTATTTATTTTCAGTGGTTATTTTGTAGATTGCAAAATGCCCCTTCATCCATTTCTCGGTTAAAAACTTATTTTTTTATAAAGTTGACTGTACTCAAGTTGATTAATTAAAGTATTTTTTTCTAGCTGCTATGCTCTAATCTTTTCACATGAACACTATTTTTAAGTTGTCAAATAACCCTGAGGTAAAACAAAGCAGCTGATTTTAGATCGCAGAGTATAAAAAAAAAGGAAATAAAACTAAAATTTATAGTTCATTGACTTAAAATTCCCTCTTAATAGAGTTTAGTATCTATAAAACAAATTAGAGACAAAAGATAGAATGATAGAACTTGCAGTTGAAAATCTCCTTCTATAACATTTATATATTAAATCCACAAACACATTAAGTTATCACGTTAAAACTTTTAAATGAAATTTGTTTTAAAAAATTCCTAATACTTTAAAAAGTCCTCGTAATTTGAGAAGAATAAATGACTCAAGATTCTTTACGTTCTTCCATGCAGTCACAGAATTAAATGAAAGCAGTAGAAAAACAATGAAAAAGGAATTCATCTATATTATTATGGAATTTCCATTCGTCTCTCTCTATAGAAATTAATTGATTTCAATGGGTGGGAACTCTTCATTAAGAATCGTTCAGTAAAGATTGATTGGGTTGAAAAGTGCGGAATGGACTGGGAAAACTGCTGTTTTGATTACTCCTGTCGAAAAATCTATTTATTTTCGGTGATGCCGTGATTAATTGATGATTTCTCCTTTTTTTCAACGAAGCTGAAATTCCTTTATAAAAGGCACTTCATTTCTAAAAAAAGAAATTGGGATATTTTGCAGGGCATAGAAATTAGAGTTAAGCAATGAGTGTACGATTTTAAAACTTTAGTGTACTTGTTTCACGTTCTAATATTAAATAAAAAGGAATATAATTTGCATATTAAGATAAAACCTATGTTTAGCAAATAAAACTACTGCAAATATATTAATTTAAACGATTAATAATCTGGAATATTTCAAGAGATAAAGTAAAGTCAAGAGTTAAAGATCAAGCTTCTAAACACCAAACTTTTACTAATAGTTTTATTCAAGTACGCTATTTAACTATTCCAAAAGATTCTCCAGCGTTCTGAAGTATTTATGTGTGGAAGTACAGAGCCAACTTGTAGCATAACTTCTTAATAAGTTTGTTAAAGCATAGAAGACACGTAAATTTTGACTATAAATAATCTAAAAATCTTAATACTGATAATAACTGAGTATAAATTATATACGTTGGTGAAGACTGACACACTTTAAACCAAGTTTATGTTCTGAGAGTACAATAAAAATGGATGTAAATACTTTTATTTATGAATATAACCAAAATAACACTAGAAATATTTAATTACACCCTAAAATTATCAGTTTCTAAACAAATAACTTATAATATACTAGAAATGTATAAATAACACATAGCAGGTATAGCATTAACAACGTGAGGTGATTAGTAATCCTCTAATACATTAACGGTATGTGCTGATTTTGAGCTTATATGAAAATGCAAAATATTTAATAAGACCATTGTCACACATAATTTTCTCATGGTTCTATCATTGCCTGGGGAATGTTTTAAAGGGAGATGCTAATTCTGATACAGGTACACAAAGCCTTGCAGAATTAATGTTCTGGTGCATGGTTTCCAAACATGTCAACTTGCAAATGTAGTCTTGTCTCTAGAGTAAGATATCTTGACCCGGGAGTAGTCGTGTCTTTTTTTATAACGCAAGTAGTCGCGTTCGGTCCATTTGCCACCGTTACTAGTTGGTCGAAAACAGAGAGGAAATACTTTCCCGATTACTTTTGATTATAGCATAAACGTTAGCTGTATTATCCAAAGTAAAAGATTTTTATTTGCATAACTTTTAATCTACATTAAAAAATTGGCATTGTTTTGCACATTCTACACACATATTATACGCATGTTCTGTACAAACTGCATTGTTCACAAAATTGTTTTGTTTTTCGATTTTGCTTTGTTGTGCAAAAACTTTATTTGTAAAAGGGATGCAAACTGACTCCTACTGACCACAAACATCCAGTGCTTTGTCAAAACAAATATGCTGTGCAAAAGAGGATGAGCATTAAGCAAGGACATACATCTCAACCTTATGTGGCCTTGGACCTAGATTTCTCAGTTTCTATGGGATTCTCAAGGTGTAACTAATGGGCATGCCGAATGGAATGATTTCCTAATAGTGGAATTTCTGCTAATTTATACTTGTGTCTGTGCGACTATTAGTGACAGATGATTGTTCTTTCTGAAGTGGGCTGATTAACTACACTATGTCAGTCAAAAGAAAAAATTTAGAGAAATTACGCTTTAAGAACCCATTAACACATGACGTTAGCCCAAAAGCGAAATTTCGTTACATCTTTGGGGAATGGTAACTGATGGCAGAACTTCAGAAAATATAGGCTAGCTGCCAAATCTTTATGCTGGGCCAACAGTTTTAAAATGTTGTTATCCTAACTGAAAATAAGTGCTGCTTGGCCAACAGTTACAAAATGTTGTTGTCCCAACTGCAAATGAGAGTTGAACTCTTACTCAACGATTGAGCAAACTAACAACCAACCGTTGGGCGAACTGCAATGCCAACCGTTGTTTCAACATAACCCCAAATTCAATATTGAACTTTTGATCAATTATGCTAAAAACGTTTGCCTAACAATTTCCCAACAATGCGTCTTCTTGTGTTTCTTTGGAATTTTTTTCCCTTCAGTACAATCATTTTTTATGCCCTTCTGAGGAACCCATAACAAGAGCAAAAAGTCTGTCCAAAGCTACCCGTAGGATGGAGATCTATATTTTTGCTGTGGTAGTGACGCTATCTTTGGACTTGAAGACATTGTCCATGAGAACAGTTCAGGTCAATTATGGAGACCATGGTCATGAGATGCCGAAAGGCTGTTGGCACAACTCTTCAATTGAAATATACAACTAATAATCTAAACATTTTTTAAAGTACTGTGATGATAATTCAGCATAATGTAAGTTTGTGCTCTGAATTAAACTCAATTCTACAATCAGAATGCAATAGTACAGAATGTAATAAAATATTCTCCAAGTATGGATGAAGTATTGATACGCCAAATAGAATGACGCATTTATAAAAATAGCACATGCGATGAAAAAAATTTGACCAATAAAAAAAAATTAAATATGACCACTCTTGTAGTACAATCAAAAAACATGTAAATATAGTTTGAATGATCCTGTACACGAGAAAGAAAAAAAAATCAGTACCATTACTTATTTCTCTTTATTCTCATTATTCGTATCACAATCAAAATTAATTGCAAAAAACTTTTCTTCAGTAATATTTCACCGAAGATTGATTGGACTGAAAAGCGCAAGATAGACTGAACAAAGTGTCAGGTTTGCTTGTCAGAAAATCTATTTACTTTCGGAGGTACGTGATTAGATATATTTTTCCATTAAACAAAATTCAAACTGGTTTATTAAATACCATATATCTTTGCAAGAAATAAACGTAAGTTATTTTGAAAGGTTTCTTCATGTGGATTGTTTAAAACTGTGTTTTGGAATTGTGGTATGGATTTTTTAAAATCATTCAAAATTACATGTGAAATTAAGAATCGGTTTTACGATTCCATGAAGAATTTAAATATTTACAGAAAATTTGAGATTTTTGTCACTGATTTCCTCAAATTTGTTGTTGATATATATTTTCTAAATGCAGTGAGTGCTTGTCTATTTACATTATTTAGCCATGTTTTTGTTCTATATCCAAATTTAGAGCAGTTTCTGTACGTTCCCAGAACTTATTGCGTCTAATCATATAGGTCAGATTGTTTTTAGGGGACAATGCTCATCTTTACACTGGATCTTTACAGTCCGGGACTTACAGGTGAAATCCATTTTGAACGGTTATAAACATTCCTGCTAACTGCTGAAATCTAACGTTAAGACTTCGGTACTAAATGCCAGAGGCATAGAGGAGAAAGTTAGTCTGGAATTTTGTGTCAGTTATTTGAGGATCATGTGTTGAGGCGTCAGATAGATTTTTCCTCTTTTCTTTGATAGAATCTATCTTTACATCTCGAACCTTATCTGAAATTGAGAGTAAAATCATATTTATAGACATATACTATAATGGGCCTCTGAATAAGTAATCGTTCACCAAGCTGTCACTAAAGCAGGGTTCTTTACTCTCAAGGGGTTGAAGATCTAGAAATGTACTTAAATCAGGATTCGACACCACTCCCTGGACATTGGGGGACAGGAAAATAATTAATACATCCTTTCCTTCCTGTCAACTTTTAAAGTTAATTTGTCCTGCTGCGTAGTGATCATGAGTACTATTTCATTTCATGCTGCTTTAAGCTTTTCCGTTTACTTTACCACCAGTGGAAGTAATTAAATATGACTGCCAAAAGTTTGATATTTTATTGCAAATAACGTCAAATAAATCTGTTTAAGAGGCGAAATTGATTCCTAATAATTACAAGATGAAAAGAACTTTTTATATACCATGTTTTTAAATTTTCTGTTGAATCATATAATCTTGACAATTCTATGTATTAATAAATACTTTTTTAAAATTTTTTGATGAATTATCCCATCAATTTGAAAGAAAATGAAGTTAATTGGACGTTAACTTGAGTTTAATTTTTCGTTCCCGTCCCGGTCGATAGACGGCTGCACTATTCTACAACACAAAATTAACTGAAAATTAATTTAATTCTGCTTAAAAATGACTAAAAGTATTAAAATAATGCATGTCATCGTGTTCTGAGCTATTCTAAAAGTTTCAAATGTCTTGCTAGTCTGGAAGTTAGTTAAAAATCGATTGCAAGATTTGTACTGGACAAACAAACACACACACACACAAAAACAAACAAAAAAGAGAGCAAGTTAATAAAAACATCGTAAAAAATGAACCGACTGAAATTTTTCTCCTTCCTATTGCTTACATTTTATAGTCCACGGACCTGGTCTGACATGTTCGGGTCAGGAAGAAATAAGTCACAACAACAACAACAACAACAGCGCCATCGTATCGTGCAGGGATTCCCAAATTTTTTCACGTTTGCGGCCCTTAGAGAAATGAGATTAGAAACCCAGGGCACCCTTGTTAGAATTTTTGTTTTTCAAATTTTGAAATATTAAATTAAAATGAAATGTATATCAGGAACATGTTAAATGTAAGTTCACATAAATCCTTACAAAATTGCTGATTTCATTCATTTATTAAAAGATATAAGTAACAAACACTAGAAAAGGATGTAAAAGTACAGTTTTAAAAATAACTATGAAATTCAGCATAGTATTACACTAGAGGACTACAATGGAAATCACTAATAAGAGTTTTGTTTTATTAATGCTAGACTTCTTCTTTAGGATACTTAGAACACAAATATATGATATCAAGCCTAATAAGGGGGCGTTAGGGTAGCTGATTCATCCTCAGAATTAATTGCACCGATTTGTGTTACAATTTGTTGGGAATGAGAGTAATTTATTCAACTTAATACACTGAAGTGCCACTGAATTGGGGATAGCAAAGCCTATGCAAATTGTGTAGCGCTGCTCATCATGTATGCGCAAGTGAGGGCGCTGTGGTAACTGCATATATAGCGCGTACTGTGGTTGTTCTGGATTAGTTGTTGGAATTGCCAGTATGGGTAAACTGCCTGATTTAGACCCCTTCGATCGCGGACAAATTGCAGGTGCGCGACGCATGGGCCATTCAATTTCCGAAATCGTCAGACAGCTAGGATTTTCAAGGTCGGCAGTGTCAAGAGTATACCAAGAATATATGGATGGGGGAAAAAACTAGCGATCGGACAAACTGCAAAGGACAATTAGCCTTGACAGTGCGTGGTAAGAGACGGCTCAGGCGTATTGTACGTAGCCATAGAAGCCAAACATTAGCTCAAATTGCCACCCAGTTTAATGACGGTGCCAGTCGTACAGTCAGTAAACGGGCGCGATTACTGACCCAACGCTCGCTTCACAGTATGGGTTTCGGGAGCCTTCGACCTACGTGAGTACCATTGCTCTATACTCGCATCGGGCTGCACGTCTTGCCTGGGCAAGAGAGCACAGAGACTGGAGTGTAGAGGACTGGAAACGAGTAACATGGACTGATGAGTCTCGATTCCGACTACTTAACGCCGAAGGGAGGCTGAGAATATGGCGCCAGGCTCATGAAGCCATGGATCCTGCATGCCTGGCTGGAACTGTACAAGGGCATGGTGGCTCAATCATGGCCTGGGGTGTTTTTTCGTGGCACTGTTTGGGATCTTTGGTGCGTGTACCAACCTCCCTCAATGCAATTCGGTACGTAGAGTTGCTGGGTGATCACCTCCATCCGTTTATGCTGTTCTGTTATCCGCACGGTAATGGAGTTTTCCAGCAACAAAACTGTACCTCTCACAAGTGTCGATTGGCTACTGGCTGGTTGGAAGAGCATTCCTCTGACTTCTCTGTCATGAATTGGCCACCTAGAAGCCCAGACTTAAATCCTTTTGAGCATCTTTGGGATGTTTTGGAACAAGGCGTGAAAGGCCATCACACAGCACCAAAGAACCTTACTGAATTATGGACAGCTTTAGCCAATATTTGGCAAGCCATTCCCGTGGAACGTTTCCAGCAACTTGCTGAATCTATGCCTCGTCGTGTGGCAGCCGTTATCAAGGCCAGAGGAGGCCCAACTCGTTACTAGGTAGGTATCCCTAATTCAGTGGCACTTCAGTGTATTTATTTTAATTGGGCCCTACTAATATTTTTTTTGGTTTATTGCCCCCAAAAAATGTCGCTGCACACCTGTTTGAAATCAATGATATAGTGGTCAGTGTCACGAGGTCCCACGGCTTTGCTTTCATTCCTGACTTAGGCATGGGCGTTCTTTTGCTGCCACTCAAAAGAAAAGTGTCTGCCGTGTTAGGGAAAACAAACAAACAAACAAAATATATTTGCATTCTTTAAACATACAAAGTATTATTTTCCTTACCTACGCACATTTAAAACGATTTTCCACTCATAAACGTTTTTTTATATAACATAAACCATTATTTTACACATTAAAAATTAACTTGAATTTTTTAAAATTTTAATTAAAAACATTAAGTTTAAAAATTTATACCCTGCATAATTTTGATTTACCTGAGAAAATATCAAATCTTATGCATTCCTAACATATCCTGTTATTTTGATATAACAGAGAAAACTATTTCGAACCAATAGCTATGTTCGCATTATTTTTCCTTGTTGTACACAGGTATATTTTCGAATTTATAAAAAAAAATTACTTTTAGCTGTTTAATCAGTTTAAAGTTACGTTTGAAAAATATTAAGAGTTTTAATTCTAAATTAAAAATCCGGGAGACTGTTTAAATAAAAGAAATAAAGCTCTGTAAGACATTTCATAAACAAAATCTACAAGAAATTTTAGACATATCATTTTAATCATCAAAAATGGTGAAAAATTGCGTTGAAAAAGAAATAAAAAAGCTATCTTATCGAGAAACCTTTTGGTATACATTGATATTTAAGCAAAAAATGTGTCTGGCAATGTAATCATCATAGCCACATACGACTATTTGATTCTAAAAACTACAATGTATGTTTTAAACTCAAGAAAAAAATGTTTTTTGTCGGGAATTTTGTGTCTCGGATACCCTTAACAGTTTTTTCTTGGTTATATATAATCTTGGCAGAGAATCATTTATATAACTGAGTTCTTAGTAAAATTAATCTTAGTTAAACTTTTGAAAAAATGCCCATAAAATGAAACACTTCCTCGCAAAACGTAGAAACTTGTATTTATTTGAACTATAATTGCAACTGAGACTCCACTATACATATATTAAAAAAACGGATAGTACATAACAAACTCTAATAATTGTAAAAGTATAAATTATAAGACTTTATTAACTTTTCAGAGAGCGCCCAAATTTTTGGAACACCAGCAGGCGCACGTGGCACAAAGTGCAACGTCTCACTAAACCTTTATTATTCCTTTTGTACTAAACTTTTTTTTTTGAAAATAATAATTCTGAGTTTTAGGACAAGGTATAAAAATGTTGATAATATTGAGATATATTTATAATTAAAGGCCAAAGATTGGAGATGCAATCGCCTTATTTCAAAACTGCCCTGTTTGGTGAATCTAAGGACAACTTGCGAATGGATTCCTACTATGTCCAAAAACCTAAAAAACAATGATATTGTCCATTTTTGTGATATGCGAGATACTGTATAATAACTGCACATTTGATCGACTACATTCAATTCCTGGTTTTGTCATATTGTAATCCAGTATAATGGCTGGTTTACCATGGTAAAATCACGACTAACAATGAATGGAAAAAAATACAAGGGTCAGAAAATCAGACCTGCATTAGAAAGGGTGTAGCTAGCAATAGAAACTGCTTAGAACATTGAAATTTTACATGTGGACACAAACCATTCAAAATTACGAAAATGTTGCACTTTGTACACGGGCGCCCCCGCTAAGGGTTAAGGATTTCGGAAAATCAAGTGTCGCTTATCAATGAAACTGACAGCCCTTACTTTAAATATAATTAAAACACCATAAAAATTATAGTTACTTTGAAAAAAAAACTCAAGATCTACAAAATTCCAACATCCTGTACAAAGAAAAAAAACTGTAATAAAGACAAAAGAGAACAAAAATGATAATTTTTATCGAGGATTTCTGATAGATAGGGATTGTGACATTGGAAAAATATAACTGCTATCATACGGGTTAAAAGTTTGAAGAAAAATGTGAATTTCTTGAAAAAAGAAAAAAAACGGTAATGTCATAGGTTTTTTATAGCCTAAAGCAATGAAGCATAAACGTTTTTCAGCCGCAACACACTTTCTTTAAATAAAAAATCCCTCTTCTCTAATAAAATTTTTTGATAGTAATTTTTTTTAAAAAATTGAGAAAATGCTAATAAAAAATAGCAAAAAGAAATACTCAAATTTTTACAAACTATTTTTGAAATCATATGAACTGTAACATTTGGGTTTATATTTACTTTGCATAATAACAATGAAAAAAATGTTTTGCTTGCATTCTGCACTTGTTTTTGGCAAATCACGTGTGGTTATTTTTTTTTAATTGGCATGTAACTACATTTCGGTTAGGTAAATATTAACAAGAATTAGAATTGGAAAAGAACTTGAGTTTGATTTTATAAGCTTCATATTAATCAATGAAAAATATACACTTCCTTTATTTAAATAAAACTGAAATAATATTTACTCATTATTTGATGAAATATTTTGGCTAGCTACTCTCATATCATCTCTCGGGTCAGTCTTGATCGTTGTTCGGCTTTTATAGCTACTACTATTGAAAACCCAGTCATCATCTCTTTGCCAGCTCGTTTGATTCGCAACCGCTAGTTACTCGGGATGTGATCCGCCACGCCTATACTTCTGACTGTGCAGGGACCCTCTGTCAAACACATGGAGAGAACTGCGGCCCGTCCAACATGACGCTTACCCAGACCATGACATGTGCGCTGTCATAGCGGTCCGTTTCAGGTATGTTGGAAGAAAAATATAGGGTCCCAGGTTCTTTCCAGATGAGAGTAATGCTTACTCCACACCAACGGCCACGGATACGAAAAATCATGCATCTTCGTTGTTGCGCATGCGTATTACAAACAAATTTTCACTCCCCCGGTTCGTCTCCGTCTCTAGTATCTGCGGTTTCAAGTTGGAAAAAGTTCAACTTTCGTCTCTGCCGTCATGTTCAACAGCCAATCAGTTTAGAAAGAGAAGATTATGGGCATGCGCAAATAAATTATTTCTTCTCCCCGTCTCCTAGCGACAGCCACAGAGACAGGTGGAAAAATGTGTCTGTCTTTCGTTGCTGTCGCCTTTGGTGTGGAGTAAGCATAAGACGAGTATGAGTGTCTAGACTGAATCGCGACTCGTCTGTGAAGACCCCACTGAATTCTGGTCCAAGGATGATGTCTGCCCCATGCTAAACGGTCCCACATATCTCTCCATATGTTTCAAAGACGGTCCCTGCCTGGTGAGAGATAAAAGGATAAGATCTGACAGCCCCATGTTCGACTTCTCAGGTTCGCAGTCGGCTCTTATTCATTTTCATGCATGAAAACGTTCGCCTAGTCGACGATTATCTTGAAAGGGGAGATATTCGCCTGATGGTTTGGCCAGCCACATATCCAAATGGATTTTTTACAAAACCCTGTTGAACATGTCTGGGATTCTCTTGGGAGGGCAATTGCAGCTCATCATCCCCCTACGAGAACCTTCCAGGAGCTGAAGATTGCGTTGTTGCAGGAGTGGGACCGACTGTCACAGGGTCTCATCAAACTGCCTCGTTTCCAGTATGGCATCATGCTGTAAGAGCTGTAGATATTTTTCTCAGAATCATACTAAGAGATCAGAAAGAGTTATGTAGGATTTTTGCAGATAATAATAATATATGTAATTAATTTTTGGTCAAAAAATATTTTGTTCGTTTTTAATCACTCTTTGTAAAACGGCTAAGGGGACCCACGACTCTTAAGTCGAGGAAATAAGGCATATTTTCATACTTTTTGACTCTTTGTAACTATTTCAGTTACTCCCAATTTTTCCAAATTTTAGGTATATGGTAAATTGATATGTTTATTTTAATAAACAAATTTTCAACTCTCCAAATAATTTAAAATATTTTTTTTTAAATGCTTTAGATATACCTTGTTCTTTAAGCATTTTTATTGTATACTGGCTTGCTCGCAGAACTATGAAATTAATTTTACATTTAAATGTATAATTCCTGTTTTATATTTAAAATAAATAATTCAAAATACAATTGAACATAAAATATTCAACATTAAATTTTTTTTCAATTTTTTTAAAACTGCTGAATATATACTTAAAATTTTCTTAATTTTTTGCATTAATTTACCCCTGAAAAAATTTTAAAATGTGCAGTGATTGCAATAATTCTACTTCAGGCGCAATAAAATAACATTATGCAGTTATAAAAATTTTATGGAATTATGTTTCATAGTTTTTGAGATTTCAGTTGCGGAATGATGCAAAATTACATTTTGAGAAAAATGAGTTTAAAATTTTTCTTACCATAAACTTGATCAGTAATTAAATATTTAGAATATCAATTTCTCCGGAACTAAGCGGAATATTTTCATGCGGTTTGCTTCATTTTGTTCAGAAATGATCAGGCTCTAACATATATTTTTTTCAAAAAATATAATGTTTTAAAGATTTAAGGGTAGTGAGTCCCTTAAACTAAATTATCTTCGAAGAGCAAACAACACCCCACAATAAGAGATAAATTTCGGTATATTTCGATAAATTCGATGTTCCTTTCAGACTAGCCCTTTCTAACCTTATTTTTGTTTTTGCCTCTTGTATCAACCGTTTTTGAAACATAAGAAACTACAGGTCTTAAAAAATGTTTAAAGAGGCAAAAACTCAAAATTTTGAACTTTCTCTTTTTTCATTTTAGAATAACAAGCTTTTCCCAATCAAAAAAATTCCGAGGTACAATAGAATGTTTTATCAAAAAAAGATATCGCATGACTCTTTAGGAAAAATCTTCGGAATCACTTTATTCGAAAAATATCTGTACATTGACAATGCTGATCCGCCCTTTTCAATAAAAAATTATTACGCTTAAAATTCCTGAGCGTAAGAATAATTTCACAGCACAATGTTTCTACTGAATTGCTGATTTCTTAGTTCAAACAGACAAAACTGCATTCATATTTTTATGAACCGAGAAGACATATTAAAAAAAGCAATTATTTATCAATATCAGACCTTTTTTTAAAGAAAATAGATGAAATGATAGGTAGTTTTACAAAACAATCCATCTTTTGTTGATTTAATATTTTTTGAATCCATAGTAAGAGCTACAGACGCAACAAAAGGTAACATTTCTTGAAAGTATTATTTCCTTTAAACTGAAACGCAGATACAAGAAATTCTAACCTTCCTTCTTCCCACCATAAAATAACGTTTTTTTATCTTATACATCCCCACCATAGTAAGCTGGAACCATTACCTGATTTACCACCCTTCTGAATAAATCTTCCTCTCTTCTACGCACAAAGCTAGATCGTAAATCCATTTCCAGTTCTCCCGGTGTTCTTATGATTTAGATATATTGCAAGGAGGGTATTTTTTCCAATCTAATATCCATGAGTCATGGGTAATGTGGGAAGTGAAACTGCAAAATATATATATATAGTCTCAGCTAGCAGTAGCGCAATATTCCATTATGGGTGACAGACCAGTGATAAGACTTCCCCTCCCTAAAACCGCCAGAGGGTATGTAACACAAAGCCCCGATTCTATAAGTATCTATTTTCTGACCACTACTTGGAAGGAAAATTTCATATCATAACAACATAAAATTACTAAACATATCTCATATTGAATTTATCCACGGTTATAAACGGTGGATGTGTTGTTAACTATTTTTCTGCAATTTAAATTTTGCTCTTAAGGGGATCCAGGGCACATAATTCTTCAAATTTTCAAAATTGTTTATTGCATAAAAAAATATATTCTTTTTCGCTTAAAATGACGTTTAAATAACGTTTATATCTTAATTAGAACAGGATATATTAAATTTTTTTGGTAACATTCTAATAGTAGCCAATCTGTGTTTAAACTTTTTTTTTTTTTTATTAAAAAAAATACACATAAAATTCCCGTGTACCACAAAGTATCACACGGGACTTACAGAGGTAAGTATAAAACACTAAGAAAACATAAGGAACAGACAAAATAAAACAAATAAAAGAAACTAAGAAGAATTACAAATATTTACAAAAAAAATATACAAAATAAGCCGAAAGCGCACTTCCCAGAAACGAGCAGAGAGAAACCTTTAAATGCGTTTTTCTTCATGATGGTTTTTTTCACCATTTCTCGTCTTTAAATTGTTATAAGTGAAGAACCGTTAAAGATAAATGGTTCAAACTTAGAACATGTCTTTTTGAATTATTTTACTTTAATTCTGATTCATCAAATTTGAAAAAATATATTTACTTTCGAAAATATGATTTTTTAGATATAAGTTACATCATTTTAAAAAAATTACTCTAAATATTTTTAATTTTTTAAAATTCATATTTAAAAAAAAGCTGAATCAAAATTAAAACTTATATATTTCTGTTTAATTAAAGGGAAAATTTTTGAATTTCGACAAACAATTTTTCGAGTTATAAAATATTAAATTACCCCACTTTTTTTTTTTTTAATTTTTAATTTTTAATTTTTTTAAAAAAATTTTGAGAAGATTTATGATGTGATTTTATTAACAAATTATATGGTTAACCATCACAAAAAAATTGAAATTTTTAACTCAATAAATAAAAAAATTTTGAAATGTGTCCCAGATCATCTTAAATTTTGAACTGCAATGTATATGGATTCAGCTTAGAAGCCAATATTGAGTAATTCGAATGATATCACTTAATGGTCGGTAAATGGGCGGTTAATGATCGTTGAAAAATGCACGATAATTACATTGATAATTAGTATTAAATCATTACATATATTGTATAATACAATACTGAAAACTAAATAATACATTTGATAGTATTGATTAACTATATGTTTAAAAAAATACTGTTGAATTAACTGAAAAAAATAATTCAGAAAAAAAGAATTAAAATATTAAATTACACTATTTTTTATCCGATTATGAAAGAGTCCCTTACTGTAACAATATTTCACGAAATATTGGTCATACGATTAGACAAAGTATTGTCCATATTGTCTCACTGCTTAGATGAAAGAATCTGCGCTGACAAGTAAGGTGGCTATGAAAACATGCTAATGATAATTATATTTTCAAACTGCATCATGGCATGGGGTAAATACATCATTTTTTTGTGTTAGAAAAATTATAAATGATGAATAAATGGGTTCATATGCTGGGGGGAAATATTAAAAGCATTTGATTGCTTAACACTCGTCTTTACTATTTATACCTTTTCGTTAATAAAAAAAGGGGTTTACACTGGAAAGGTTAAAAAACCAAGGAAATTGTTGCTAGATTTTGGTAAAATTCAGATCATGGAAATTATCAGAGATATTAAGCAAAGAAATGGGAAAAGTAAATTTTAATATTATACCAAAAATGTTCTCAATATTTTGAGATAATGTTAGACACAGAAAGTAATTGTTTTTAAAATTCTATTAACACTTTAAACTGTGTAGGAAAACAGGAATAAATATCTGAGAGTGGGAAATATCATGCTTTCTTCATAATGCATTATTACAATTTTCCCTCATTTTGATAAAATATTTCCAATGTAAATTCCAAGATATGGATTTGCTGAAAACACAAATATATTGCCTCTGTTCGAATTGCAAACACAAATGAATTGGATTGGTATACATAGGCTATGGCTATTTTAATAATTTGAATAATATTACGATAGCCCAAAGTCATTGCAATTATTTTTTACTATATTGTCTGATACGTTACTTCTGTAAAACACAGTTCCATGGTGGAAAAAAATAAATGTTGTTTATATTTGAGTGTGGATCAAAACGTACGCATAGAGACCTTACATGTTCTTATGATCGATATTTAAAACTTTTTTTTTTTAAATATAAAAATCAATTCTCTGTAAAAGTGGCCCCATTAGTGCCTTTATATTAAATATAGTATTTTCTTCCACAAATGACTTATCACAGTTTTATTTACAAGTAAACGGGATTATCAATGATTCTGTCACATTTAAGTCAGTTTTTCTGGTGATATATTAATATCTTTTTAAACCTTAAATAGAAAAAATAGGTCTTTACTGCTGCTTAGAGTCTTTTTTCTTCTTTTCCCTTACAAAACCAGTTGTCATTGAATTTCCCCTCTTTGAAACTAAAAATGATTGTCAAAATCCACCCACTTGTAAGTTGGCTATTATATGGATTTTCCGCATGAATCGCTCTTTCCATTGCACAACCTATCAAAGCTAGATCATAAAATCAATTGATATTACAGGCTTTTTTTCCAACTTAGAGGTTTTTGAAGACGAATTTATTTGAAACTTAATAGCAGTGGGGGTCACTAGAGGAATATAGAACACATATCTAACATACTTGGCGATAAACTAAAAACGTATATCCCTTAAGAATTGGTACTTTGTATTTCTGTATGGCGGAACATCAGCGATAAATTTCATGGACTTTTCCCTCACACCCAAAAGAAAGCACTACGTGGATGTTTTGAATTTTAATGCATTTTATATTCATTACTGTTATCGGTAACATTTCATACTATGCGGAAAAGTTTAAAATATACTAAGTTTTAATCAAAAGAAACGCAGAAATTTTTAAAAATTCAAGCATTGACTTTTAAAATTATTTTCCTGTCAAACACATTTGTGAGGCTGAAGAAAATAGCTGGAAAGAAAATAGCTGGTTTAAACAATATTAGATATTCACCATGTCATACAGTTTTCTGTTATATATATTTTTTACTTATCACGGAATCTTATATAAGAGCTTCAATTTGATGAGAAAAAGTTTCTGTTTGAAACAACACTATTTTAATTCAGATCAGGAAGAAAGCTTATTGAAAATGAACAATTAAAGTATTCCAGTGTGAGGAACCACAACTTAAGGCAGGATTATTTTCTACAGAAAATTTATCCTTTTTGTTCTGATAACAAATCAGTGGATAGAGTTATGTGGTTCACAAACTGTGTAGAGAATACATTGGTGTACAAATTGTGTGTCGTGACCCATAGTGGGGTCAATATAAAAACTGGAGGGGTCATGGATAGTCTAAAGTATATTTAGAACACATTCACATTTTTAATTAAAAATATACTTTAAACTTTCTGTAATCACATATTCTTAATATTTTTCATTACACTTAAAAAAAAACAACTATGTTATGCTATTGTCCAATAGGGTGTCAAACAGTCTTACAATAACAACGTCTTCGTCAAAAGACTCTACTTAGCTTCCTTTTGCTTCTACCTATCTATGTGAGACTGCGTCTTCATATCTGGGTGTTTAAAATACAGTGTGCACATAACTGAATATCCCAAATTTGCAGGACTATTGAAAGAAAACTAAACAAATTACAAACTTGCTGTACACCGGAAATCAAAAATAATAGTTGAAAGTTTAATTTCGACACATTTGTAAGTGTTAAGTGTGAGCCCCTTTAGTAACACGCAGGATATCGAGGTGGTACGATAACTCATCCCACACTCTTTTCTGTATCAAATGGCTGCAGATATGCGTGTCTTAAGTTCGTCAACGTCATTTGGTAGCGGTGGAACAAACACCTGATGCTTGATGTAGCCCCAGGAAAAAAAAGTGTATTTTGTTTAGTTTTCTTTCAATAGCCCTGCAAAGTTGGGATATTCATTTATGTATACACTGCACTTTGTCAAAATTTTCTTACATATTTTTCTGTTTTGTTAACATTTTCCTAAATTTTAAAAATTTGCCTCTACCAAAGCGTTTTCGATAGGGGGTCAAATGATATTTTTATTTAAAGAAAGTGGGTCACCATAGAAAAAAAATTAAGCACCGTTGCTCTAATACAAGGATTTCATAAAAAACAGTTGTCGTTCTCTAGTCTGGCATGCCAAGGCACTCAAATGCCTTGGAATATGCAAAATACTTCAAAAAAGAAAACCCATTCGGTGAAACAGAGAGCTGAGAAACTAGAAGATCTTGTGTTCTTGTTGTTTTAAGGAAAAGGTGCAGTCTTCGTATGAAGAAATAAAGAATGAAAACTTGCATAATATAAAGGCCACGCTCACGATTCAAGTTTGCGTGTGTGTTGAGTAAACTAGTTAAAAAATCAATATAAAAAGAGAAACCAAACCCTTATCTATAAACGTCGAGTTTAAATTTTTGTGATTTTGCTATACATCTATTCTACCCCAATGTATCAGTTTCATTCATTCTTCTTCAGCGGGTGTTAAAAAGGTATCCATAGACGACTGAGGAAATGAGGCAACTCACAACTACGAAATTTTATTTTTTCTTATTTTGTTGAAAAATGGACTAAATTATGTATACCCTGCCAAACAAGATCGAACATTCGCAGCAGAATTTCAGAAAAAAGCAGTTGTTGGGCTCTAGTCTGACATGCCAAGATACTCAAATGTCTCGGAATATGCAAAATACTTCAAAAAAGAAAACCCCTCTCGTTGAAACAGAGAGCTGCGAAATCGAAAATCTTGTGTTCTTGCTGTTTTAAGGAAAAGGTGCAGTCGTTGTATGAAGAATCAGAGAATGAAAACTTGTACAATTTAAATGACAAGCTCACGATTCAAGTTTGCGTGTGTGTTGAGTAAAATAGTTAAACAATCAATAGTAGATAAAGCAATGTGAAATGATAGAAATAACAATTTGACGTCCCAAGAGGATGCTCGGTGAAAAATTGAGGTAGCATCAGGGAGAAATGTTGAATCACATGCATTGTTCTCTCAGATAAAAAGTAGTCAACAAAATATCTTGGTTAAAAGTGCGGATGTCTCCGACAAGTGCCTTCGCATTAACAACAACAATTTAATGTTTATTTAAAGATGCGTAAAAGCCTTTTAAGAAATCAAACATGCAATTTTCTCAATTAAAAGTGCATTATCGTCAAGAAGATTTAAAATAGTTTTTTTATATATTTTAATGAAAAATTCCATTATTCATGAAAATTATTGAATTTATATACACTTAAGAAAAATTTCATTTTTATAAATCTGTGCTGTGTCACGATATTCAAATTATAGATTTCTGATAATTACGAATATTACATTTTCCAATAAATAACGAAACTTTCTTCCTTGATTATCAAGTAATTCCTTCTAACCTAATACATTTACTATTATTCAATATTTGTGCATCATTTCTACGTGTCACTGAAATTTTAAACATACCACCGTTTATACTTAAATTTTTTTTTAATGTATCTCGAGGCATGTTTACGCATTTAAACATTCAATTCCTAATACTCGAACTACTGATAATTGAGTTATACCTGCTATTACCAACGTGAAAACTAGTTATTTTGACAGGCTTTGGAATACCAGTGTTTATTAACATTTTTCCTTTGTTATGCCCTTAAGTTTTTGTATTATGGAAAAATAAATGAAAACAATTTCGTATTAATGGGATTATTTTCTATCAATGTGAGAATAGCAATATGTTCTTGTCATTTGCTAACACATAAACAAAAATTCCTTCATTCATAACCAAGTGATAAAAATATGCCTTTATTTTTAATATATAATAAAATTATCATGAAAACCAAGCAAAAAATTGTTTTTCGAGAAAGAAACAGTTTTAAAAAGCTTGTGTTTTCCAATACAAGAAACTTGGAGAGTGTAAAAAATATATTTTGAATTAATATTTAAACTTGTCTATAACGTGAAACTTTTGTGTTTCGTTGAATTTATCTATTTTGTTTTCCCAACAAAAATGTTTAAATAATTGCATTACAATATGAAGGTTTTCAGATAATAGAAGCAGGAAAACTTTAACAAAGAAAATATTGTTTTATCATTTCAAATCTAAGAAATGTAATATTTTTTTAAAGTTGTAAACTTACAGTGAAACTAAAACTTTGCTAAGATTTGCTTACAAGAAATGACTTTAAAAATGCAAAAGTCATTTCAGTTCTGCGAAGTTAACGAAATTAGAGGGAATTTAAAAGTAATATGTGCAGTTTCCTTCTTGCATAGTTTTCTCGGCTGTGATTAACATATAGAGTTTCCTGTTTAATATTCACGGAAGTATTAGCAGAATCATTAAGAATCTAAAAGTAATGCAGATTTTTCAAAGTAATAACAGTCCAAAAATTTATTTTGAATCAAATAAGGTTTTGACTCCGGAAAATTTACATCTACGTCATTCACAATCATACTAGGTATAATGGAAGTTTTCATGGAACACTCACTAATGGCTTATCAGAATAAGACACTTAAAAGTCAACATTAAATACGAGAATTTAGGCAAAAGTTATACATGGGAATTTCAGGATTAGACTTTTATACAAAGGTAAGGGCAAAAAACAGGATAAATAAATATAATATCGATATTTTATGAAAAATTTCAGTCATTGCCACACACCGATTTTTTTTGGTTAGAGATTAATAATTAACTGAACAACTACTTCTCTGTGGTTAAAAATATTTATCTCCAGAATACACTATAAGTTAATTATGGAGACAAAAGTATTTGATTTATTTTTAAAGCCACTCAACTGTACGGAAAGCCTGAGTAATTGAACTACTTTAACAATAATTTCGGAGAAAATGCTGAAATTTTAATTTCAGAAAAAAATTGGATTTTTTCAATCTCTTGCTTAATTATTTTTTAACTATCCATGCCTTTCAGGTAGATATACATATATCTATACATATATCTACATAGTCAATAAAATCAACAAATACCTCTCTCAAATCTGAAAAAAAAAAACTGTCATGAACTAATATTTTTCTATAATTCCGTGATTTTTTTTACCATTCTGTTGTTTAAACAAAATACCCATCCTCATCTCGTCTTTTTAGTTTATTGCTTTTTCTGTCTTGAATTTTTATTTCTTTATACTCGGCGTGAGATTCTATACAACATTTTATAGATTATTTTATAAAAATTTTATATTAGTTTTTATGATTATCTCGCATCTGTTGATACGTACGTTAGCAGCATCATGTGGTATTATATATATATATATATATATATATATATATATATACAGAGAGTGTAAGAGAGATATGTTGTGGCCAATGTCTGAAGTTTGGCCAATTCGCGAAATTGCTACCCACTTCTTGTTTTGGCTAAGTCATGTAGCCAAAGCCCGAAATATAGGAGAGATTGCGAATTGTCCGACCAGTTCACGATGCACCCGACAATCAATGACTCGTTCTCGAATCCGTCGCTCGTCCAAGAATAAGTGGCCAAAGTTTTGCAGAGTTTTGTTATTTTACGAGGAAAAATATGCTAATCTGATTAAAGAAGGGCATTAAGCAAAGTGAAAATAAATGGAAAAGGGTTGATTACCGACGGCTTAAGAGATTTGATGAATATCAGTTAGTGGTCATAAAATGGTTATCTCTCCGGTTAAAGTTGATGGCGGTGTACTCTATGGTGTAACGATGTACATGAGTTAGAACATGACTTGAGATAGAATTGATATGATCAGCTCCCATAATTGTATGATCCAGCTACGAAAAACTTCTAACTTTGGCCACTTTTTCTTGGACAATTCGTGGACTGGCCACAACTTGTCGGGCACATCACGAATTGGCTGGCCAAAGGCCAAAGTTTTCGTAAATTGTCTTTTATTTGGAGCCAAATGACTTGGAATAAGCTAGAATTGGCTAGACTTTGGACACTGGCCGTAACTAACACACACACACACACACACACATATATATATATATATACATACAAACACTGGCCAATGAATTAGAAACCTAGGATAAATATTTCATTTGAGCTCATTTGCACGGATAACAGACCGTATTCATGAATGCATCGATTCTACAAGCTTCTGGAGTGCATTTAGGTCCGGAGAATACCATACATTGGCTACACAGACCCTATGATCCTGTAAATTGGATGGAAGAGGAGATTGCTGTCGGATTCGCCTTTCCAACATGTTCCAAACAGTTTCTATTGGATTAAGATCCGAGATTTTCGGCGGTCAGGAAAGGTATGATTGATGTTTAGTAAACCAATCTCGAAGGATTCTGGCACGATGTATAGTTACATTATCATCTATGAAGTATCCGTCACCTGCGGAGTAAAAATGTAGTATCGTAGGATTCACTTGATCTGCCAGTATGTCCAGATATTGCATGGTTGTGTTTTTACCCTCAACAAACACCAGGAGACCACTTTCATACCAGCAGAACCTGCCCTACACCATGACACTCCCACAAGACCCTTGCACAGTGCGAACAAGGCAAGATGGGTTCATGGCTTCATTGGGTTCTCGCCAAAATCGACGTCTTCCATCAGTGCAAATCAAGGTATAACGTGATTCATATCACCACATAACATTTTTCTAGTCCTCTTTTGTCCAGTTTCATCTTTTCAGACACCACCGCACACGAATTATGGCATTCGAGGCAGAAATGAGAGGTTTCCTCACAGGCATCCGACTAAGTAATCCCATCCTCTGCAATTTTCTGCGCATGGTTCGCACCGAAATGGGTTGAGACAAACCTTGGTTGAAGATTTCTGTCAGTTGAAGTACAATAGAGTTCCTTTTCTGCCGTACAATCCGTCGGAGACGACGCCGACCACGGTCTTGGTTGATTGTGTTCGAACCACAGTTACGTCTTTTGGACAAGGACTGTGAGTTCTGCTTAAAACTTTTGAACACCTTAGAAATAGTTGCTTTTCAGAACTCAGTGAGTTTTGCTGTCTTCACAATCATGGCGCCTGCTAAACGGGACCCAACAAAAAAACCCTTTTTCAAACTGTGACAGATCTGTCTTTTTTGCCATTCTACTGCGTTTATCGTGAAATGCAGACTTACAACTTACTTATACTAGCATTTTGATGACGTTTCATCCACGTCTTAAACAGGTTTTGCATACGCACGACGCTAGCGAGTATTTGTAGAAACTGTTACAGGTTTCTAATTCATTGGTCAGTGTGCATATATATATATATATATATATATATATATATATATATATATATATATACCTTATATATATATATATATATATCCTTCAACTTGAGGGAGCTTTCTAATCCATCTGGTAGTCAGCGGCAAAAGTTAATTATTAGGTGAGGAGACGGTAAGGCTGAAAAGACATTTTCTAAAGTAGGATTAAGATTTTGGCAGAACCTTCAAAGCATATTGTAGATGAATAAAGCGGGAGTACTGGAGAGTCGGTCTTTCATAGCTACATGTACTTTCTGCAAGCTGATACAAAGGAAATACGAAAAATTTCCTCTATATGAGTCAAAGGGTTTGAGATTGTAGCTATGGGTAAAAACTGACAGAATTTCAAAGACATAATTGTCTACCACAGAACGACACGCATAAAGTTTTCTAACCCATTTAATACCCATTAAGCATGTATTAAGCATGTATAAATTTTCAAACACTTTTGTTAGACATTTATAATGTAACCAAATCGAATGGTTTTCTCCTTAAGTAAAAATATTACTTATCCACTTTTCTATTCCAATTATATTTATAATTTAATTTCCAATTTCTTTCTTCCTTCCACCCATTATTTCACCTATTCCGAATTATTCTTCAATTTGCATTTCCTTTGTCAGACCCAGGAGAGTTCTCTGTTACTTTTCTAAAAGTTTCATTCTTAATTTTCTTTTGTTCCTCCGTTCCACGCTTTTAAGTTATTTTCTTTTATCTCTTACTAAAAGCGGGGTTTTTACGTTATTATAAATCGAGGCATATACGACAGTAAAGAGAATATTTCCGCCCGTGTTATCCATTTGAAGAATTTTATCCTGACTTTTCGAAACAATATGAAACTAATAAAATAACAGAAACAGAAACAATCTGATGCTGGAGGGAATCTGAAAGATGAAGTAAATCATTAAAATTCCATACATTCTGAGGGATTAGATAGAGTTTATATGTAATATTCCTTCTTCCCAGAATTTTCCTTTCTCTGCGTTGATTAACATACTGACTCTTGCGTCTTATAAGTATTAACTCGATCATTAAGAATTCAAAAGCAATACCCTAGGATGTAAATTTCGAAATAGGATAATGTCATTTCGAAACTTTATTTCGATATGGCACCGTTCATGAATACTAAAGAACACTTTAACAGCACATCAAAGCAAAATGACAAGTTTTCACCGAAATCAGCATTATATTTTTGAAAGCTATTTCTAAGCCGCCATTAACTGTGGATATGGGCATGCATGAAAATTTTGGTATCATAATATTTAGTAATTGTCGGAGAAGGAAAGGGATTTTGATAGGAGATTCTTCTTTCATTCTAATTATATTTTGCAGACAAGCAATTTTTCATTTCCATAATGATCCCATATCGACATTGTTTGAAGTGTTTCTAAATTCTACTGTGTAAGTAGTTTGTTAGTTAGTGAGTAAATATTGACTTAGCGCTGGATACTTTTAATTTAAATCGAAAAGTCTGTTGGTTAATTTACAGTGATAATCAATACTGGTGAAATAGTGGCTTGCACTTTTCTGGGATCGTTACGTAACCCTTTTCCTTTTATGATGGAACTTATTTAAAAATAGTTCCAATACAAATCAAATATAAAATTTTTTTTAGTTAATTTACAAATTTTTAATTGACTTCGGTGGTTGAAATTTTCTGTAAAAGACATATTGACATTAGCAAACTATTGGGGAATTACAAGGAATTCTTCTAGTTAGAAGGCAATATTGATTGCATCTTCTTTAATTTTTTTTATTGTGGAGAAATATCACATACTACCGAGAGTAGAAAGGACATTATTGCAATATTTATCTTCGTACTTTTCTAACTTTGTTTCAATACTACCGGTACTGATTTATTATAATCCCCTCCTACATAAAAAAGGCTTTCTTCATAATTCCCATTATGCATTTTATTTTTATGAAGTATCATGGTATGCCTTTGTTTCGAGATATCGCTGAGATTATATGAATCAAAACTACAAAACCTGAAAGGTAACTTCACTCACACATTCCGGTCATTCTTAACATTCCCGGTAGAAAACAAGTGTATTAAAAATGATTTTATCGCAATATGTACGTACAACAAGTATCAACACTTTCGAAATATGAATGCTTTCATAAAGGAAAGTATAAATTTAAGTATAAAAACCATGAAATATTGGAGAATATCTCCTTTTTAATATTTAACAAAAATTATCGATTGGTTTGGAGCACTTCGGTCAACTGTTTGCTCCAAGAGGGCTAATTAGACCGCGAGCTACAGTTTAAAGCCGATTCAGAACGGCTACAAGTACCCATGCTAACAGTGGGACTCGAACCCACCGGATCTGAACCGAATGCCAGAGCCCTAGCCATTCAATCATCGTCTGGCCGAAAATTATTGAATATTTGCAATATCAAAGATGGATTGATAAGCCGATTTCATTCCTATAGAAATATTATTTTCAAGATATTTGCTTACTTTGAGTTTGCAAGTTTTCGTAGATGATTTAGTATTTATTAAACTAGACTTCATACCAAGTATGCAGTTTTAACATCTCTATTTTTTAACATAATTGAAAAATAGGGATTGAAAAATAGGAAAAATAGTTGAAATAATTAATAATTGAAAAATAACGAGGAACTGAAAATACGGCACAGTTTCACAAAAATGCATTTCATATTAGTTTATATTATTTTTCCTTCATAAGAAAATTTTTTACGACCAAAAACAAAGAGAATATTAAGACAGTTTTGTCAGTTCTGTGAGTTATTTTATGAGAGTGCAATTTACTTGAAGTTTCAGTTTCTTTTATTGCAATTTTCTGATGACTCTATTTCAAATTACCTTTTAGATTTTGTCCCATGAGTTCTTAAAAACATTAAATTCATCTTGTGATAGCTGTAATTACACGTCAATTTATTTCTTTAGAAAATCAATTTTCATTCTGTTATCCCCAGTATTTTTTCGTCTTTGTTTGTAAAAATAGATTTTTTTCTGCGTTACAATTTTTTTCTACTTATTATCGCATCCATCATAGATTAACTGATTTTTGAGGGTATTAAAGGTTAGGTATGGGGTTAGGTTTTGATTTTAACAGCTGCCTTTTACTTCGCCTTATCTTCTGAGGAATGCTTCGGAGAAATTACTTTAAAGTTGTCGACTATCAAAGAATCGACTATCTTTTTCAACACTTGTAAAGCCTTATTGTTTACCTTTATACACTAAAATACCAGTTTCTCGTGCAACGATGTTGATGGAAATTTGTAAATCAAGGATATTCGAAAAATGTCACATATTAAAAGATATGAGCTATAAATACTAACATTATACACCTCGTGATATAGGCTTTAATTAAAACAGTAATAAACTTTTTTATGAACCATTTAAATGTTGTGTCCTAACGAAGGATTTGTAGCTATCCTTACGCATAGATCAAACACAAAAGAATTAGGCTGAAAAGGCTTTAAGGGTGTGGGAGATCACCTTCACATTCGCACAAATACACTGATTTTCCTACCAAGCTTAATGTGTTGTCAAACAGTTAAATTGCAATTTATTTAAACCAATTTCTAGTGTGAATTTTACAAACCTTTATCTATTAGAAAACAAAAGTAGAATTGTTAGGAGATTATTAGAAATTATTTTATGTAAAAAATAATGTTTTATGAATAATAAATCTTAGGTCAATGCATTGTGCGCAGACTTTTTTAAAAAAACTATTAGAGATTTATCTTAAATTATTTGTATATATTCTACCCATAGGGTATACTTTAATCTACACCTAAATTAATTACCATATTTCCTATAAAATTACTTTTTCCAGGCAAATAAATTGTAATGTAGAAGAAATATAGCATTTTTTCACAAAAAATTGCTGTAAAAAAATTTGTTATATGTACATACCTAAATTTAGGTAGAGATTGTATAAAAATACTAGATTTACATGTATACAAAATTTTAGCAATTTGTGACCATTAGTTTTGAAGAAACAGTGCACACAAGTTTAAAAATAACAGTTTTTATAAAAAGCCATTTAAAGGTCAAAGTTTCTATAAATTAGTTTACTATTAGCTTCAAACATTTGGCCATAAAATTGGTTCTAATTGTAGTATCGACTTAATTTAAAAAAAAAATGATTTCTTACATTTCATTCTTCAAAATTAAAGCATAATAAAAAGATGAGTCTTTTGAAGGTTTTAACGATATCTCCCCCCTTAAAATATCTAGATATAACTGGTAAAAGCTTGTAAAGTGCCTTAAACTATGATTAAAGGTTAGTTCTAAGTTTATAACGTCATAAAAATTCCGTTATTTAAGATTAAAACGAACATTATACAAAAAAAAGGGCAATTCATAAAAAATATATTCCTTTTGCTATGTATGAAACGATTTAAACCGAAAATTCATTTCGTTATTCTACGCATTACACCCGAATACTAACACTAACAATAGTTCCAAATCCAGATACATGTTCTTAGATAGATCTTTATGATGAAAATCAAAGGGATTTGCATTCAAATCAGCTCAGGGCAATCGTTGCCTCCAGTGACACAGCATTAGTTATCCACGGACATACTTCGAGCTCTAGAGATCTGAAAGATGGATTACCTCGGGTATCCATTACTTGATAGTTTCGATTCATTTGTTGAGAGGAAAGATATGAATTAGATTTATGGCTAGTAGTCGGGTGGAAGTAAAATTTATTGATATCCGTTACTGGGGATTTGAAAAAATTTTGGAGCAATTTGTAGTAACATTAGATAGTTACGAAGGGGATGATTGTTTGAGTAACAATGACATAGAAGAGATTTTCTTATGTAACAGGGACATGCATTCAAGAAAAGCTTTCATTGGACCTCTTTTTTAATAATTATGCAATATCATAAGATGGTAAAAAATATTATTTATTTTTATTTACTAAAGTGTTAAAATTATGAGGGCAGATCAGTGGGGGGTGGGGGAATTTTTAAATGTTGTCATCAGCCAAAATCACATAAAATTCAAAATAAGGAGAAACGTTTTAAGTTCTGTTCTGTTAAGATCGCAAAAGCACGAATCTAAATATACGTGCATAGTGCTAAAAGTACGAAGCCAACTAAAAACTACATATGTTTAGACACATTTCCTTAATTAGGAGTTTTCTGGACTGACATTATAACTTAACTAGCTGAAGTACCCGGCGATGCCCGGGATTTTAAGAATGTTTGTTGTTAACCAAAATCAATTTAAAAATTAACACAGTATAAATAACATAAAAAATATATGTGAAATGTTATACACGTCTCAGAATTTCAGCCTTTCATCATTGTAATACTAAAATCTGAAAAGTAAAAATGTCAAATTCTCTAATGTTTGTTAACCAAAATTAATTTAAAACTAAGCACAGTATAAATAACAGAAAAAAAACCTTGTGAAATCTATAAATCTATAAATTTATAATAAACTCCTCAGAATTCAGCCAGAATTAGCCTTTTATCATTGGGGTAAAAAAAAGAATCTGCAATTACAGGTTCAGCAGAAATTTCCAATAGAACAATGATATGACTGCAGCGTTGCCTCTTAAAAAATGAAGTGTTTGATTGAGGGCTGCAAACCATTCAACTCCTCTCCACATTTAACTCCTATAAATATCCTCTACATATTAAATTCCTTTTCTCTCCATAATAAACTTCTCAGAATTTTGGTATATTCAGCCTTTCATCATAGTACCACTAAAAACTGAAACATCTTCTCCAGAAATATAAATTTATTAATTTCAATAATTAAACACACACAAATGTATAAATTACGCAAAAGTTTTTTTAACCAACATTTGAATAATTCGTAAATGAAAAAGCATACGAAAATAAAGATAAGAACTTCCGGAATCGAAATTAATTACCCTTAATTTCTAATTAATAAAAAGCCCAACATAATATGAATAAAAACGATAGTTGTTTAAAACCATATGAAAATAAAGCTATTATAAAGATAATAATAAAAAAGGCATAAGAAAATAATGCTCGCGCATGAAGTTAACGATACGATATAAAGATAGTAATAACAATATAAACCGCGTGCATAAAATATTTAGCTTTTCAAGCGAAATAAATTAATTTTTAGAAAAAAACTACTTTTAATCGAGAAATTAAATACATTGGACAAAATTTTGATTTTACCAATTTTCCACCCTACTTCTTTTAAATAGGGTGTAAAGTTTTAACAGCCAATTGAATGCCAGTTAAAAACGACTGTTGTTTAAAATCATATGAAAATTACGCTTATTATAAAGATAATAAAAAAAAGCATAGGAAAATAATGTGTGCGCATGAAGTTAACGTTACGATACAAAGATAGTAATAAAAATCTATATATATAAAACAGTTCTGTAACTGACTAACTGACTGATTGACTGACTGACATACAAAGTACAGACCAAACCGCTGAACCTAAAGGACTGAAATTTTGCATGGCGATTCTTCTTATAATGTAGGGGTGCACTAAGAAAGATTTTTAAAAAAATTTTCTTAGATTTTTTTAAATTAAAATTTTAATCTGTTTTTGTAACTTTTTTCAAGTTTGCATTTAAAATAATAATTTGAGGGTTGTAAAATTTATATCATGAAAAATATCATAAAAATTACTTTAAAATGAAATTCTTTTCGAATCTTTACCTCCATTTTCTAATTTTTGGTGAATTTTTAAGGATTAATTTTTACAATTTAATTTATTAAACCCTGATCATGTGATTTCTTTATCTGGTACTTTAAATGAATTTATCGCCACGTAACAACGAAATAGACAAAAAAAAATATTTATTTTCTTGCTAATGCGGCAAACGGTTGGACATTATCCAAAAAATATTAAAATACAGTAAAAGATATGTTCCTCAAACTGTACTAAAAAAATATGTTTAAAAAAATATATTTTTTTGTCTTATGGTTGGAATACTAAAAGTTTAAAATAGTGGCGCCATCTACTGAACGCCTGTGAATCGAGAGTCGCATCTTTCAAAAGTTGTTGGTTATTTATTAATTAAAAATATTGGAAAGTTCTTGTGGATCTGTAAATATACATGTGGTAACAGTTTTAAAATTTATAAATTATCAACCTACACAGGCGATAATTTATCCGGCATTGCCCGGGATTTTAAGAATGTTTGTTAACCAAAATCAATTTAAAAACTAAACACAGTATAAATAACATAGAATAAAAAGCATGTGAAATGTTATACGCATGAATAAAAAGAAAACCCAATATAAAAAACCATAAATTTACAATAATTTCTTCAGAATTCAGCTAGATTTAGCGTTTCATCATTGGAGTAAAAAAACCCTGAAAAGTAAAGCATAAAATATATACATTTATAATAAACCACTAAAAGCTGAAAAGGAAAAATGTCAAATTGTCTTTAGGAAAGTAAAGAATTTTGAAAAGTAAAGCTGAAACGTAAAAATGTCAAATTGTCGAATGTTTGTTAACCAAAATCAATTTAAAAACTAAATACAGTATAAATAACATAGAAAAGATTTAGCCTTTATCATTGGACAAAAAATCCTGAAAAGTAAAACATAAAATATATAAATTTATAATAAACCTTCCAAAATCCATTAAAAAACTAAACACAGTATAAATAACAGAAAAAAAAGTATACGAAATGTTATACACATTAATAATATGAAAAATAAAATAAAATAAAAATAAAATTTTTTAAAAATAATAAAATAAAATAAAAATAATTTAAAAAAAATAATAAATAAAAATAATTAATAATAATAATTTAAAAAATAATAAAATAAAAGCCTCCATAAAAAAGCTGAAAATACAGGTTTAGCAAAAAGTGTACGATCCGTATTCGAACCCGCGTCGTGTAGCGTGGTAAATGAACGCTTTTACCGAATGCGCCAGAATGACATGCTGCTTTATTGAGTAAATAGGAAAATATTCGACTAAGATTACTGGAAAGTTGCTATGGGTTGGTGAATATACATGTATTTATGGAGTGAGAGGAGTTTTAAGTCAGAAATAAATTAGCAGGATAGAAGCTTAGTCTTTAACTCTTCAATAGACACAAAGACATAAGCGAGGGGGGGTTGCAGTAGCGATTAAAAAAGATCTCGTGACACTTAGCGTGGTTGATTCGAATTTTCCATCGCGTGTGATAGTGTCAATATACCGTTGGATCCGATTTATTTTAGAGTATAAAATCTGACTTGAAAGATTATTATTTTCATTTATTATTCTGGTTTAATATATAACTTGAAACTTTTTGATTTTATTTATTTTTATCTTTTTGCTCGCTGTTTGCCAGCTAACCCTAACGTGGACGCCATATTCAGAGGGGTGATTCCACAAAATGTAACAGCTTACATTTAGTTTCCAAATTGTTGGTTTTTTATTAATTAAAAATCAACGGTAATTAACGGTTTCGATTTTTGAAGTTCTTCAGACCCTCGACTGTTTTTAAAGACGCCTGTATGTAAAATTTCACTATCGTTGCTCCTAAACTGTGGATTTCTATACAATTACAGAGAGACAAACATTCATTTTTATATATTAGATTAACCTTTTCCTTATGGGTTGGTATAACATGTATCCCAAGAATACGGACCCAAGAATTATATATATATATATATATATATATATATATATATATATATATATATATATATATATATATATATATATATATATATATATATATATAACCCCCTTAAAGACGGTTCTCACGAAGGGGGTATGAAATTTCCCTTTCTAAAGAGGGAATCGGAAAAAAGGGCCCCATACGCTAAAGATTAACAAGTTATTTTATGTCACTTATTTATATACTTCATGAACTGTTGGCGCTAGAATTGTAATTCCCAAATTGCTAATACCCACGTGATCAATCTGTTAACGCCGCCTTACGGCTAGGAATGCGACATCGATGTCGATGTTTTTAAAACATCGATGTTTTAATAAAAACATCGATGTTCTAAACATCGATTTATTGAAGCCGATGTTTTTTTAACATCGATGTTTTGTGCTCGATATTTTACGTTGTCTCTATGTTTTTTTTTAAATGAAAAAGTACCATAATAAAAAAAATTTACCACGTAGCATAATTTTCACTCTCAGTAAATGTAAGTCTGAATTCTCTAAAAGATGAATACAAAATGGGGAACGATTCCTTAGCAAGCAGACAAATGGTAATCAACAACCAGTGAACCAATCGAAGCGCTTGGAATGTTCTTGACACTCCAGAACCTTCGATGGGGTTTTATTTTATAAATAGTATATACACGACAGCAGCCATTTTAGATTTTGTTTTGTTCTGGTTTTATATAAGTTGACGCTAATATTATTAGTAGGATGCCTCCTGAAAGTACCGTTTGGAAATACACTGAAATGCCACTGAATTAGGGATAGCAAAGCCTATGCAAATTGTGCAGCGCTGCGCATCATGTATGCGCAAGTGAGGGCGCTGTGGTAACTGCATATATAGCTCGTACTGTGGTTGTTCTGAATTAGTTGTTGGAATTGGCAGTATGGGTAAACTGCCTGATTTAGACGCCTTCGATCGCGGACAAATCGTAGGTGCACGATGCATGGGCCATTCAATTTCCGAAATCGTCAGACAGCTAGGATTTTCAAGGTCGACAGTGTCAAGAGTATATCAAGAATTTATGGATGGTGGAAAAAAAACTAGCGATCGATCAAACTGAAAAAGAACAATTAGCCTTGACAGTGTGTGGTGAGAGACGGCTCAGGCGTATTGTACGTAGCCAGCGAAACCAAACATTAGCTCAAATTACTACCCAGTTTAATGACGGTGCCAGTCAGTAAACGGACTGTGCAACGCTCGCTTCACCGTATGGGTTTCGGGAGCCGTCGACCTACGAGAGTACCATTGCTCTATACTCGCCATCGGGCTGCACGTCTTGCCTGGGCAAGAGAGCACAGAGACTGGAGTGTAGAGGACTGGAAACGAGTAGCATGGAGTGATGAGTCTCGATTCCGACTACTTAACGCCGACGGGAGGCTGAGAATATCGCGTCAGGCTCATGAAACCATGGATCCTGCATGCCTTGCTGGAACTGTACAAGGGCATGGTGGCTAAATCATGGTCTGGGGTGTTTTTTCGTGGCACAGTTTGGGATCTTTGGTGCGTGTACCAACCTCCTTCAATGCAATTCGGTACGTAGAGTTGCTGGGTGATCACCTCCATCCGTTTATGTTGTTCTGTTATCCGCACGGTAATGGAGTTTTCCAGCAAGACAACTGTACCTCTCACAAGTCCTGGTTGGCTACTGGCTGGTTGGATGAGCATTCCTCTGACTTCTCTGTCATGAATTGGCCACCTAGAAGCCCAGACTTAAATCCTATTGAGCATCTTTGGGATGTTTTGGAACAAAGCGGGAAAGGCCATCACACAGCACCAAAGAACCTTACTGAATTATGGACAGCTTTGCCAATATTTGGCAAGCCATTCCCGTGGAACGTTTCCAGAAACTTGTTGAATCTATGCCTCGTCGTGTGGCAGCCGTTATCAAGGCCAGAGGAGGCCCAACTCGTTACTAGGTAGGTATCCCTAATTCAGTGGCACTTCAGTGTATTTTTGCAAAACCTCTGACAAATTAGCAAAATGCAATATTTGCCTTAAGTCCCTTAAAACTTCTGGCAATACCACGAATTTATCTGGACATTTAAAGGCAAAACATGGCGATATTTACAACGAGAATTTTGAGTCATCAATGTAGCCGAAGGCAAAAGCAACCAAGTTTTTGTCATTTGTGTCAGCCCAATCAGAGAGTAAAATTAAATCATCCCCTCCCCCACACACACACGACTAACCGAAGTAACATTAATGTTCGAGGTTACTAAATCAGTTTTAAAAAATGGATGTTCAAAAACATCGATGTTTAAAAACATCGATGGTTTTTGGGCGATGTTTTATTAGCATCGATGTTTTAATATTGAATATCGATGTTTCGAAACATCGATGTTTTGTTATCGATGTCGCATCACTACTTACGGCTGAAACGATATGGTTTGTTATAGTGTTTGTAATGTATCCGTCCGTGTTGCCTGGTTGTAGTGTCTGTTCTTAATGTGTGTCAATAAATGGGTGTAATATTATATTTACATTTTAATACCTCTGGACACATCAGCATGAACTGCACTTTTTATGTTTCAAGGGTTCAATTGTTTTTATAATTATCATATTCATTTCATCGTGACATTTCTTACAATATATACAATATTAAATATATATGGCCATGTATGTAAATAAATAGACATAGAATTTCGTGCTTATTATGTGCTCCTCAGAAAGGCATAACCGATGGTTAAGCTTGAGGGAATTAATACGGAATTCCTGTAAATTTTTACTATTGATTGACAAAAGACAATCAGCCTAATTTTCGAAAGAGTCACCCACATGGTATAATGGTTAGCGTTGGGAGATTTCCCCAAAGTGGGCCTGGGTCCAAATCCCGAGCAAGGCTTGGACGTTACTGTGTTGTCCTCTCAAAGGGAGCAATACTGGTTCACCTAAATAGTGCTTCCATAATGAAGTAGCTATTAAACCTGCGGGAAAAATCCTCGCCTATAAAGAATTGTGGTACAAAATTTTCAGCGCAGGAATATGACAAAATACATAATGGGGGCAAACGGTCATACTATTAAACGTATTTCCGCTTAATAGTCCGGCACTTTGGCATGCCTGATGCATTTTGTTCTGAAAAAGTATCAGTTTTGAGGATAATTTCTAGAACGAATTCTAATGAAAAAATATCCACTAATGGATTTTTTTTAATCTTCGGTCGAAATGAATCAGTTATTTCCAATTCATACCGTAACCATTCAACCTGTCTACACATACAACTTTATATTTCGTAATATTACCTTTCTCTTATAACAACTTTCTTGGCCTGAAAAAGAAAACTAAAATTACCGCTTTTTGGGCGGGAGTGCTTGCTTTTCCTATGGTCGTAACATTATTCTTAAAAAAAGGTACACGACAAGTGTTTAATAGCCAATAATAAAGATATATTGAGAGTTATGTCATTACGCTTCTTGACAGATTCCTTCAGACTGTAAAAGGATTGAAAATTGCAGGCGATTTTTGAAGAATTTCGAGATAATTCTACTTCAAAGCGTAAGCATAATATGAAGCATATGGTTTGCAGGTAAGCAACTACCGCGTAAGTGGAATATACAGGGTGATTTTTTGAAAACTGACACTACTCAGGGCCATCTGTAGCGCGATGTATCAGCCAGAATTTTACCAAAATTGATAGAGGGACTAAGGAGTTTCCGGGAAAAAAAAGTTCCAAAAGTTGCCGATAGGGGAAGATTTGACGCTGTTGTTGTCGCCGCACCCGAGAATTTACATAAAAGTCAAGTAAAACATCAAAATGCAAATTCATGACTACGTAGTCGACAGCAGACCCAGTATTTTCGGCTATAAAGTACCTAATCTGTTGCGTCTTCGCTTTACAGAAGAAAGGATCATCAGTCGATTTTTTTTCACTTGCATGGCCACCTCGATCCCCGGACCTAACCCATGTGACATTTTTCTGTGGGGTTATTTAAAGTCTAAGGTGTATCTTGGTGGAGTCTTGAACTTGTAGGTCCTAAAGGAGAACATATCCCGGACTTTGATGAACATTCCTGGTGACATGTTACTCTCGGCTTCTGAGACCGTAGTGTTCAGGATTCAACGTGTCGTCCACCAGGATGGTGGTCACTTTGAAGGAGGGAGAAGGGAATTTGCTGCATAAAGTGGTGTTGTAGTGAAATTTCTTTGTTATTCATTTGTCTGCTTACAACTTTTTCGGTATTCATCCCTTATCTTTATAGCTCGAAATACTGGCGCTGCTGTCGACTACATAGTCTTGAATTTGTATGTATTTTGATGTTTTACTTGCCTTTTATGCAAATTCTCAGGTGTGCCGACAGCAACAGCGCCATATATTTCCCTATCGGCGACTTTTGGAAATAATTTTTTTTTCACGGAAACTCTTTCCCATGTCATCCTTAGTTCCTCTATCGATTTTGGTTGAATTCCGACTGATAGATCGCACTACAGATGGCTCTGAGTAGTGTCAGTTTTAAAAAAAATCACCCTGTAAAATAGTGCGCACATAATCTCGTAGATAAGTAATATTCTGTAAATAACCGAATTTAAAATGCACAATAATTGACGAACGTGTTAAATACAGACCCACTGCACTAATTGCCGATGTCTTACCTTATTATGGATTTTAGAAGCATCTATCAGAAATAGTATCGGGGGTTTAAAGAACAACCAAAGCTGTAGGAACAATTTATATTTAGTTATGATAATTTATTTTAGAAAATTATAAAATGAATACGTCCGTTATGTAAATAGTTTGATAATTGTCTTTATACGTATCTGCTTAAAATTAATTTAAGTTTGTTAATTACTTTCAGTTGCAAGTAACGCAAATGAAATTTTAAAGTACAACGCATATTTAAAGCACATATAGCCTTAAAAATGATAAAATGGAAAATAATGAGGCCACGATGAATATTTATCAACATAGAATTCTAAACTTAAGAGGATTTGTACGGAAATTTGCAAAATACATGTCGAATAACTGATCGATAATAATCTCCTTATATACTTCAAGGACTAGATTCCGATCGATGGATTACTTAATAATAGCCATTACTTGATAATTACGGTTCAGTGGATATATGAGAGAGTACAAGCTTTATTGAAAGGACAATACATACTGCATACATTGTATCACGTTAGAATTATATTCCCGAGGGCAATCATATAGGGTATCATAATATAAGAAATACGTTATGTATAAACGAAAGTTGTTTTTAATGATAAATAATTTTTATTTCTAATTTTATAAAATTTAAATGTTTAAAAATGTAACAGAAAAACGTATAAAATGCGTTTGTCAGGTACGATTTCTGTGCATATTCATTAATTATTATTTACAGTTTGCTTAAATTTCTGACTGCTGAGGACACTTTTCTATATCCAAAGGTTAATGTTACTCGTGAACCTTTCCAGAAGGCTTCAATTTAAGTTTGCTGAACCTGCAGATGAAACTTACTGTACGAATAAAAAAAAACTCTTTTCAACTCGGACGATTTTGTTTTTCATTTCAAAAAAGTTCTCATCGCCATTTGAACAAAAAGTGCTTTTACGGAAATTTTATATATATATATATATATATATATATATATATATATATATATATATATATATATATATATATATATATATATATATATACAGTAGAGCCCCGATTATCCGCAAATGCGAGTGCCGCGAAAAAAGAAATTTAATCACGAACCTCAAAAAAAAAAAAAATTTAATTTTTAATCCAAGCCAACTTACAAGGGAAATACAATGGACCCTGTACGGAGGTGTACGACGTTTAAGAAAATAAGCACAGTAGACTGTAAATAATATAACATAAATTTAAGAGCGAGGCATTGTTTGCCATAGTAAACTCCGCTTGTTGCAGGAGCTCCGTGCTAGACCGATACAAAGTTCGTTCTGATGCATTCTTGCCGCTAGAGGGCGTACATAGACAAATGGGTGGAGACGTTACGACATACATTACGTAACAGACCCTATAGTGCGAACTTCGAAAATTATGCTGTACATTCTCAGATGACTGATCCTGACGACCCGAGAGGGCGAGTCCACTCTGTGAAGTCCATTAGCCTTCCCCTCCCCCTCTACGTATTTTCTCGGCCTGTCAGTGGTCTCAGTCGTCAGTAAGTGTGGTTATTGATGAGTCGTGTTTTATGTTTCTTTGTCAGTGCTCAAGCTTAGTGTTTAGTTCCTGAAATTGTGTAATACATAATGGCTGAAAAACGAAAGAAGGTTGTGTTAACGATTGCAAAGAAAACTTGAAATTATTTCTAAAATAGAAAATGGCGCTTCAAGGATGTAATAAATTTTAGAATTTCATGCTAGCAAAAATGTGTTTGGATTACGGGATTGGGGAAACAACCGTGCGAGGCGTTTTAAAGCAAAAAGACAATCTGTTGGCTTTTGCATCAGTGATTGAAAGTGCTGCTGTGATGAAAAACGAAAAGCAATGAAGAAATCCACCCATAATGAACTTGACTCGGCATTAACGGAGTGGTTAGCTCAGGTACGAAGTGAGGGTACCCTCGTGTCTGGTCCTACAATTGCCGCTAAAGCGAAAATCTTTTTTGATTTGTTAGGCCTGGAAGGAAATTTTGATGCTTCGTCCGGTTGGTTATATTGTTTTAAGAAACGTCATGGAATTAGAGAGATTGGTTTACACGGAGAGAAGCTGAGTGGTGATCAACAAGCAGCTGAGGATTTTCAACGTGATTTTGAAGAGTTTTTGTCGTCTGAGAATCTGTCATATGAACAAATTTATAACGCTGATGAATCAGGGAGTTTTTGGAAGTGTCTTCCCACTCGTACTTTAGCATTTGAAAGTGAACATCAAGCGGCAGGTCACAAAAGTAGCAAGGAAATAATTACAATCTTGCCTTGCAGCAACGCTGCGGGTAGTCACAAACTTAGGCTTCTTGTGATCGGTAAATCTAAGAAACCGAGGTCTTTTAAGGGGCCAAAAGTAGAAAATTTTCCAGTTGATTATTTCAACAACAAAAAAAAAGGTTGGATGAACGAGCAGATTTTTCAAGAATGGTTTGAAAAGATTTTTGTACCTCAAGTACGTAAACATCTTGACTCAAAAAATTTGCCAAAGAAGGCTGTTTTGTTAATTGACAACGCGCCTTCACATCCATCTGCAAGTGTGCTTAAATCTTTTGACGGGCAAATATTCGCTAAGTTTTTGCCCCCAAATGTTACTGCGCTGATACAACCTACGGACCATGGAGTCATTGCAACCATGAAGAGAACATACAGGACAAAGTTGTTACTGTCAAAAATCGAGGAAGGCTGCGATCTCAAAGAATTTTGGCGGAATTATACAATTTTGGATAGCATTTACGATATTGCGTCTGCATGGGATTACATCAAACCCTCAACCCTTGTTAAATCATGGAGAAAACTCATTCCGAGTATCGAAACAAATGTCAACCAAAACATTTGTGAAGAAGGGAATGAAGTCATGCCGACCGCTACACTTGTTGACCTAGTGACATCCGTTCCGGGAGGTGATAATGTCGACGAAGAGAACATAGAAGAGTGGCTGGAATGCGACGCAAGTGAGTCGGGGTTTGAACGACTGACTGGCATAGAGATAACGAACAAAGCAATAGGAGTGAACGAGAATGAATGACAAAATGAAAGTGAATATGTGGCGCCTACGTGGATGACACACGAAACTGCTTTGCCGCAGGTAGACGGATTGCTGCGATATTTAGGGGAACAAGACGAAGATGCACGTCTAGTAGTAAAAATCATGTTAAGGAAAGTACAATTTAGAATAAAGAAAAGTGTTTTCAAAGCAAAAACGAGTGACTGATTTTTTAAAAAAGGTGTAACTGAACACTTTTTGTACATACAGTGTGTGTGTATTGTTTTTTGTTTACCGTTCTTTATTTTAGTGATTTAGACATAGAGCGAATGTACTGTACATATGTATGTATTTTAAAAGCTTTATTATGTTTTTGTCCAGTAAAACATAGTTTTTATGTTGAAACATTTTTTTTTCATGTTTGTACCTGATTTTTAGACATTTTTGGGTTATCCGCGATTTTTGTTATCCGCGGTGTCCTTGACAACCAATTCCGTGGATAATCGGGGCTCTACTGTATATATGTTCAAAAATTCGCAGTTTCTTCGCAATGGATTGACCTTATATGAAATAACATTTTATTTGGAATGTTTACACTCCCTAAACGTCGATGCGGTACGCACAATTTTCCTTTATATCGAAACGAATTTGTTTTTTGCTTGAAATATTCTGATATTTTGTGACGGCCACAATCCTCAAACGTTTTTTTTTTAACTCATTGAAATCCTCCATCTCTGGACTGGATTTACTTTTGCTCTCCATATTATTGGATTTCAACTGAAAATTTCCCATATTTCTATAAACATGTTCCTGTAGTCGAGCCGCTTCTTTTTGTCAAAACAAGATCATGAGATTATTGTCATGCGATATTATAAGAGGACTTAACTCAAACTTCATTGCCTTACTGAAATCTTCTTTTTACTATGCAAGTATTAGAAGATATTTTCATAAGAATGGCTGCATTTTTCATACCCCTTCCAATTATTAACTTTCGACTAGCTGAAAGCTTATTTACCATTGCTATTTATACTATAGGCTTTCAATAAAGAAATGTCTACATTCCTCGTATCAGCATTTGACAAAGTATGATGTGTATATAATTTATAAATTATTTTAATTTTATCTTATATAATGAAACATAGACTTCATAAAAACAGTCTCCCACAACAACAGAAAAAAAACGCTACGGTTGTTTTGTGACGGCAGCATTAATAATTCACCTCCTGGCTGCTACGTAAGTATTGGGTGATTTTTATAAAAATGGGTACCTTTTTTATGCCTGTTTGCAAATCTCAAATTTTGCCTTCTACAAACTGTATTTACTTTTGCTTTTTAGATTATAGGATCTCAACCATAGTATGTTCAAATTTTTCCAGCCTCGTATAAGCATTTGAGAAACTATAGGTGTATGTACATTGGAAGAATAGTAGTAACTTTAGATGTCGGTGGATTTGAACTCTATTTTACTAAAATTATCCTTCTTTCAGTAATGTAGAAAAATATTTTTCACGCAACTTTTTTTACAAAAGAGGAAAAATTTATGGAAACGATTTATTTGAAACGAATTTTTCGCAAAAATAATGCAATAGAACTTGTACATGTACACTGGTCAAAACAATTAGGGGAACACATGGTTTTGACGAAATTACGCAAATACTTACACCGATAATTAACATGAAATGAATCATCCATAATTTAAAGCCTAGCAGGAAACAGAAGAAGAAAACTTCATATGGACCTGCATATCATTCGGACCTGCATATCATTCGGAATGGTACTTTGACGGCCCGAAGGTATGCAGACGAGATACTGAGACCTCATGTC
This sequence comes from Dolomedes plantarius, assembly GCA_907164885.2. Classification (NCBI taxonomy): domain Eukaryota; kingdom Metazoa; phylum Arthropoda; class Arachnida; order Araneae; family Dolomedidae; genus Dolomedes; species Dolomedes plantarius. The sequence goes on along the minus strand of OU015493.1, from coordinate 55,127,575 downwards.
ATACCTTACGCTGCAGCCATTGGAGATTCCTTTGTTTTCCAGCATGATAATGTCAGACCGCATCCAGCTCGTTTTGAGGAGAACATGCTTGAAGCTGAATCAATACAGCGTTTGGTATGGCCAGCGTGCTCTCCTGACCTGTATTCAATCGAGCAAGTTTGGGACATGCTCGGACGACGCATTGCTGAGAGACCAAGGCCTCCCTTTACTCTCCGAGACATGGAGATTGCACTTCTTGCGGAGTGGAACAGTATACCCCAAAGTCTTATCGATAACATCATCGCATCCATGGAAAACAGGTGTGCAGCAGTCTTAGCTGTTCGAGGAGACCGCACGCCATATTAAAAATCTTGCATCATTTCTAAACAATACTTTTTTTATCGTTTACATGTAACCAAATTGTTGCTCTAAATCATGTTTTCATGTTTTTTCCATATTTTCAAAGACTTAAAGCTTAATTACAAACTTTTTTACGTCTTTTCTTCTGTATTGCGCATTGATACGCGTGTACTATCCATTTTATGCCAATACGTGGCTGTCTCGCACGGTTTTCTTAACTTCTTTACTTGCTCTGCTAATTTTTTTGAGCAGTGTATATTAATATAAACCGAAAGTTTTAGACAGACTGAAATTTCAACTCATAATTTTGATTACCGGTGCACAAGACACACCCAATATTTTTGGCGTATTTCGACGGAAAGGAAAGAGATTCATATACGCCGGCAAATACGATACTTAAATAGTTTAAATTGTATCACATATACAGGGTCATCGAAAAAGGTTGGGTACATTTCGAAAGCTCATAATTCTAAAATAAATTGAGCAAACGCAATAATATTCTTTTCAAACAACTTGGCAGGTGTGCAAGATTTATAAATGTAATTAGTACGCAACCGCGACGTTGAACGTTGCGCAAAAGCGATGCGAGGTGGGAGAGGTCTTCGTTCGGCCTTCCGTCATTGCAATGTCGACCGTTCAGAAGAAAGCTCAAGTGGTGGTTGTTTGCGATAAACACGACAGTAATTTCGATGAACTGTTTTAACAGATTTGTACTCCGCTAACCACAACACACATTGAGCTTTCTCCTGAACGGTCGCCATTGCAATGGCGGAGAACCGAACGAAGACCTCTTCCACCTCGCATCGCTTCTGAGCAACGTTCAACGTCACGGTTGCGTACCAGTTACATTATTTAGAAATCTTGGACACCTGCCAAGTTGTTTGAAAAGAATATTATTGCGTTTGCTCAATTTATTTTAGAATTATGAGCTTTCGAAATGTGTTCAACCTTTTTCGATGACCCCGTATATTAAAACATAGACTTCGCAGAAAATTGGTCTTCTTTCAATGACAGAAATAAGTGCCACGAACCTTTGTGGCTTTAATTCCCCACTTAGCTACTATATCAGAATTGGGACTTTTTTTTTTAAGTATGGCTACTTTTTCCCCGCCTCCTTCCAATTCTCAAATCTCGCCTTCCTCAAAGAGTATTTACTCTTGCTATTTATATTATAGGATTTCAACAAATAAATGTACATATTCTCTCATTTAAGCATTTGACAAACTGTGACGTGCATGTAATCATAAATCATTTAAATTCCATCTTATAAAATGTAACATAGACTTCGGCGACAAACAGTCTCTCACAGTGATCGAAATAAGCGGTACGAATCTTTGCGTCGTAAGCATTCATAACTCCCCACCTGGCAGCTAGCTCCTTGTCAATATATATCCGGGCGGACTGGATCGTTACTAATGACATATCCTGTTTTCCTTTCCTATGAGCTAATCCTTCTTATCGGCCATGCTGCCTCATTTGCTTCCTGATTGGATCTGTGTTTTGGACAGGGCGTTAGGCGGATTTCGCCCCCATGAGCAGAATATTATTTGCTTGACTTGTGGAGAGCTTTAATTGCTTAGAAACACACGATAACCATCTTTTAGCAATAAAAGGAAGGCTTAGAAGCGAAAGTGGTATATCGTATGCTGATAAGCTACTGAGAAAGCGTTTCTAATTCGAGAAAGTCATTTTTAATCTTCCTTCTAGATCTGGGAAGGTTAGCAATTAGCACCAAAACATGTTTGAAACATTTTACTGCATCACGTCTCAAAAGCAACTTTCTTTATATAAAAGCGAATTTTGCGCTTTTAACACTGTAGGAAAACTCTTTGATTGAAAGTCAAATCTTGTGATTCATTGGATAATGAACGCACAAAAGAGATTTTGTAATATTTAGTATGATTCCATACTGTATATTAAGAATATATGGAATTTCTGGACTAGAGGAATTGTGAAATTATAAAACAAAAAGGTGTGGAAGAATCCAGATACGACGATCGAATACATCACAATGATAATAATATGACATTTATTGTGATATATTTTAGTGTCTTACGAACTGTTAAATTCTAAATGATATTATTCAAAGGTTTGGTGCACAGAGGATATTGAGATTGTGCAATATACCCTAAATTCCCTCCCTTTATACACACACATGTATATGTACGTACATACATACATACATATACACACACACACACACACATATATATATATATATATATATATATATATATATATATATATATATATATATATGTGTGTGTGTGTGTGTGTGTGTGTGTGTGTGTGTTTGTTTGTGTGTTTTTGTGGTCCAAATGTTAAAAAAATAACATAATGGGGCAATATAAATAGTTTATAGTCAGATATTATACATTTAATTTATAATTCTTTCTTGATTTTTATGCAATAAGAACACTCAGAAACAATTCTTTATCATTTAAAAAAATTGACATTGTAAATAAAATAAAAGAAATATACATAAGGAAAATAAATTATAAAACATTTAAAATAAGAATATACACTGCTGGACACCCAAATTGCAACACCAAGAAAGACAAGAGATATCACAACAAAATTTAATTTGTAGATAACATGTTGATCAAGTATCAAATGATTAAATTTATAGACTTCTGTGAAGTGTGGTTCCTGCGAAAATCAGTAGCCAGAGTAGCCGCCATTGTTGGAGATCACCTCTGCCACACGCCTCGGCATTGATTCAAAGAGACTTTGGATGAGTTCTTGGGGTACAGAAGTCCAAGCAGCTTCCACACGTTGCCAAAGTTGATCTACTGTGGCAGCTGGGGATGGAATCTGGGTCAATCGTAGAGCAACCATGGACCACATGTTTTCTATCGGCGAAAGATCCGGAGAGCGAGGCGGCCAGGGAAGCAATTCAATCTGGCGATTGACGAAGAACCGCTGGACAATGCGTGCCACGTGTGTTAGCGCATTATCCTGTTGAAATATGGCTGTGGGCAAGCCCTGAAGGTAAGGAAGGACAACTGGCTCCAACACCTCGGAGATGTAGCGCTGGCTGTTTAAAGTACCGGCAATGCGTACTAGAGGTGTTCGAGAGTGATATCCAATACCGCCTCATACCATAATACCCGGTGCAGGACCAGTGTGGCGGTGCATAACGCAGCTGTTCAGCATCCTCTCTTCACGGTGTCTCCAGACTCGAATGCGACCATCGTGGTGTTGCAGACAGAAGCGTGACTCGTCAGTAAAGACAATTTCATTCCATTCTGCCGTCCACATCCTTCTGTCATCGCACCATTGGCGGCGGAGACGTCTGTGGTTCTGCTTCAAGGGTAGACAAAGCAATGAACGTCTTGCGGACAGACCAATCTGTTGTAAACGGCGTCGAATGGTACGCGCAGACACTGGATGATGCGTTACAGACTGCATGTGCTGTGCTATGGTTCGTGATGTGACTGAGCGTTCCGTCACTGCCATGCACACAATTTGCCTGTCATCACGTGAAGTGGTGCGCTGAGGTGGATGCGATCGAACACGCCGGTCCGTCGTACCCTCCTGCAACCAACGATCACATATCCGCATTACAGTTGTTTGGTTTCGTCCAACACGACTACCGATTTCCCTGAAAGATAATCCACAATCTCGGTAGGCCACTATCCTTCCTCTGTCGAACTCGGGTACTTGATCAAAAGATGATCGCTGTTTTCGACGAGGCATAATTGATCGTTTTTTTGAAAAAACCACAAGGAAAACACAATTGCCGAACTTGAAATCGTCGAAATCTCCAAGCCTTAAATAGCGCTTTGAAGTGGCGCCACAGGCGCGCGTGATGTGCGTCTGCGCTGAAATTCTAATCATTTGCATATCTCACCTCCGCTAATGCATGTTGTAAATTTCATGTTATTTGCATGTTTCCTTCAGGGTGTTGCATTTACAGTGGCCAGCAGTGTACATGTTTTAATATCTTCAAAGTCCCTCTGATAAGTAAATCCAAGAACCTTCTTTCGTAAATCTTTCAATATCCATATTAAAACTAAAACATATTACTATAAAAATCAAAACTTTTAAACTCCACTCTCTTTCAAATAAACATTCTTACCTGGGAAAAAGCTATATTCCGACCCACTTTTAATAAAGGATCTTGGAAACTTTCTGGAACCCAGTTGGTATGCAAAAATTTATCACCATTCCTAAAAATTAAAATTTTCAACCCATTTCACCTCCTTGTAAATATGCCCAATTTAATAGGGAAAACTTAAATAAACCCTCATACAGGTTGTCAACTACTCAACTGAACTCTAACGTACTATAAATGCTGATGTAAGTCCCTGTTGTTTCCACCAGTTGTTTACTTATAAAACACGAGAACCTTTAAAATTTATACACAAGAAAGTAGTTTCGTAATCCTAGTTTGACTAAATAAAATTCACGTCTCATTAAACTTTTGGATACGATTCTTAAATGATACAAAACCATTTCGCAGAAAAAATCTCAAAATTTGTCTAATTTCTGTTTCTAAACAGGAATATAACCAAACATTACATTACTGATATATCGTGTTTAATGGTCGTGTTTAAGGAATAAAGTTTAGTTAATTTTGGAGCTCCGTTGAAAGGAAAGTTCTCAACACAGATTGCTGGAATTTAAGCGATAATTAAAGAACTTAAATTTCGAGCGTTTTCGATCCACGGGGTTAATTTGTAGTTCATTATATTTTACGTTACTCTTATGTGCTGGTGATAATACGCATTATTTTTAACTGGCACAAAATATGCAATACTATTATATAAAACATTTCCTGAAATGTGAGAATTAATGCCTTCAGATATCCTAAAGATGGGGAACTAAGCGAATTTTTATGAGGAATTGAAACTAAAATTCTAATATTATGAAAGGAAGGCCATTCTCTTTAAAGTCCCTCTCAATGCTCAGAAATGTGCTATCTTCATATTGTTAAACTGAACTTTATTTCGTTATTCTTCCTAATTAGCACTGAACCTAAAAGGTGGTTTGACTGCATTCAATAAAAATCACTTGATGCCAGAAATTAATTTCGATAGATAATTAGCATTAGGCTGACTTAGAAAGAACGATTTTAAAGAAAAATAATGAATCAAGAAACTCAAGAAGATACACTGGCAGAAACTGTCTTAACACGCAGTGTTCTCTAAACCACCTGTCTGAGTGTCTAATTATTCATATATGTATAGAAAGTACCGACCCCAAATTCTTATGTATATATATATATATATATATATATATATATACATACAGTGGAATCTCGATCGATCGTTCGACGAATCATCGTTTTCCCGCATGTGTCGTTTGTTTCACATAGTCCCGACGATCATATTGCTTTGTTATGTTCCTGCATTTATCATTTAGTTCAGTCGGTCCCTCAAAAAACGATAGATGAATATTACACATATATCTTTTATTTGTATTAGATGTGTCCTCCGAATACATCTTACACAGAGACAAAAGAAGTCGGTATAAACAAGGCCGTGTCCCACGTCTTCTGGCCTAGCATATAATCTTATTAATATATTTTAATTTATTGTTTTTTGGGGGGGAGGGGAGGGCTGAATTGGGCCTTTTTTAAGATACAAAGATATTAAAAAATGAGACTTGAATTATAATTTAATAACATTTTTTTTTTGTTTCTATCCAGTTTTACGCTTACTTTCCTGCCCTCTATTCTCCGTCACCAGTCACTCGAAAAACGCTTTGATAGCCTGGAATCTGAGTAAAGGAGTCAGGGATATTGACAAAGTAATTCAAAAGTATGATGCTCACAAAAAATGAGACTTTAATGACTACTTGGTACCCGTCAACACATGACAGCTAGATAGTAAATAAATGCACTAATACAGAAATTATACTCACCACATCGTTGCCAAATGTTGAAAATCATAATATTGCACAGAAACAAATTAATGTGTTTAAGCTTAGAGGATATCTAAAGCCAGATTTAAAAATGTCACTGAGCATGCACAGAAAGCAATTTTTTTAATTGCAAATTGTCGCTTATTAAACAACGCGAAATAAACAATTTCCACCAGGTTTAATCTTATACTTTACAAACATAATTATCATAAAAAGAAAAATGGCAGAAAGAGATCTAGAGAGACTCCTCGGAATAAACGTGTTTATCGTTAAAACATGTCACCGAGCATACGCAGAAACAGTGAGTTTCTAAAGCCAGATTTAAACATGTCGCTGAGCATGCGCAGAAATCAATTTTTAATTATAAATTATAGCTAATTGATAGAAATTGCGGTTACAAAAACCAAATTTGGCAAATCTACATATTACAATCTTTCGTTTAAAACCCAAATGAAGTAAATTGATGCAGTAGTTTTAACTCACAGCCTGCCCAAAATTTTGGCTCAGCAGCTTAAATACATAGATAGGGTATAAAAATTTAAGGAAAGTATCCAGAAAATCAAAGCATTCACTCGCATTACAAACTTCATTTTTAAACAACTTGGCCTTCGTTGGAATCGAACCTGGAAAAGTTTCTCTTCCTGGACGGTTATTCTCTACACTAACAGTGTATGTTATGATTTTTTTCGAATGAATTTTAGACAGTTGTAATATGAGGAATATTTGCTAAATACCATTGAACAGAGATAAATTTTTGCAGTTTTTCTGTTTCTGTCTACTTCTTCCAAATGTATATTTTCGTTCCCCGACTACCTAGATATTATAGGAAAAAGTTTCGAATTATGGCATTTGTTTTAGTTCGCCGTTATATAAATGTTACCCGGAAAATCAATCCGCATACTCCAAAACCAGACTTCTTAACATATTAAAATATTCATTTTTGTAAAGCTGATGTCGCAAATAAGGAAAAATCCACAGTGCAACCTAAAATCAATAGTTGGAACTGAAATTGAAAGTTCTTACACAACAGAAAAAAGACGGAAAATAAAATTATTTATAATTAAATTTCTGTCGGATGATTAATAATAAATTTCCTTCAAAATAATAATCTTTCGAAAACTCATCAAAATTTTGAAAGTTTTGTATACTCAAAAATCAGTTAGTACGTTTCTTCAAACGCCAAATAGAAATCTTCCCAACTTTTAGTTTCTCGCATAGCTGATTACCGTCAGAATATTACATTCCTTTCAGTGTAATATTTCCAAAATTGCGTTTTCAAAGTCAACGCACAAACTAGAATTTCCTATAAACGATACTTTCCAGTCCGGGTACGTTAATTTGAAACAAATTCATCCTCTTTCTCTATAATAGTAGCTCGTTTCTATGTATCGATAGAAAGAGATATGGATGCTACGCCCCCCCCTTTCCAACTTGAAAAGTGATGAACAGAGTTTTGGAAATTGAAAAGCTAATATATACCGGACAGTTTGCGCTTGACGTAATTTTTCCATCTTTTGGATAAATGTATGCCATAAGCAGTTAATCGCACATAAATGCAAAGGCTCCTCAAAGTTTTAGAGCGAATTCAGCTGCTGAATTTGATCGGTTATATGTTGAAAAAATTTTAAAGGTATTGTGCACATAATGTCTAGAAAATTGTCTTAATTTTATGAACATGATTTTGCGTTGAATGCCATTAAGAGATAAACGAAAAGATGATTTAAAAAGATGAAAATTAATAATTAATTAATTACGAGACATAAATAACTTATCAATAACTAAGCAGTGTAGGTAAAACTTCGGGAAATAAATAACTAAAGTCGGTGGTCACATGTAAAGTTATAAATCGTTATCGTATAATTTAAATGAAACTTGTGGAACACTGATAACGGGCAATTACTTCTAATCCTACTGAGCTGGGTAGGAGATGACTAACTAAATAACGATATTGTTGGACTATAATCTGTAGCTACCATGTTGTTTAGAAAGTGCCTGGGTAATTTGTTTTCCGGGATGCTTTGGAAAATTAATGTATTGTATGTAATACTTCCTTGATTTTTGATATTTCATAGAAATATTCTTAGTTTTTAACTCCGAGGTCTTCAAGATATCATTCAGTCAGTCAGTCTGTCTCTCTCTCTCTGTATCTATCTAACTATCTACCTACCTATCCAACATATTAATAAAATAATCAGATTAATAATCACGTTTTTAAATAGCGTTCAGTTTTCTCGCTAATATTTCAGTATTTCTGTCATCTACAAAAGATTAATACAAAGAAAGAGGATTGATCCCCAGCGGGGTTTTACTACAAACCGGATAAGTGGCGCCCTCGGCTCTCCCCTCTTGACTTTCTGGCTATTCTTTCATATGCGCAAAAAAGGACGGGATGAGGACTGATCCTCCAATGGGGTGTCCTCTCCCTGGACACTCTCCTGTTTAATATCTCGCTAATCTTCCATTTTTTTCTTTCATATGAACAAAAAAGGATCGACCGGGGATTCATCCGCCAACGGGGTGTTCCCTCTAGACACGACCCTGTAAATGATCTCGCTGATCTTTCATTTATTCTCTCATATTCACAAAAAATGATCGAAAGGGGATTGATCCGCCAAAGGGTTGTTCCCCCCTAGACACTCCACCGTTAATGATCTCGCTGATCTTTCATTTGTTCTCTCATATTCACAAGAAAAAAAGATCGAAAGGGGATTGATCCGCCAACGGGTTGTTCCCCCGTTAATGATATCGCTGATCTTTCATTAGTTATCTCATATTCACAAAAAAAAAGATCGAAAGGGAATTGATCCGCCAACGGGGTGTTCCCCCTAGATACTCCCCTGTTCATGATCTCGCTGATATTCTGATATTCACAACTCACATATTCACAAAAAAAAGATCGAAAAGGGATTGATCCAGAATGGGGTGGTCTCCCCTAGACACTCCCCTGTTAATGATCTCGCTGATCTTTCATTTGTTCTCTCATATTCACAAAAAAGATCGAATGGGGATTGATCCGACAACGGCTTGTTCCCCCCTAGACACTCTCCTGTTAATGATCTCGCTGATCTTTCATTTATTCTCTCATATTCACAAAAAAATTATTGAAGGGGGATTGATCCGTCAACGGGGTGTTCCCATCTAGGTACTCTCTTGTTAATTATCTCGCATTTTTTATTTTGCTCTCATATTCCCAAAAAATGATCGAAAGAGGATTGGTCCACCAACAGGGTGCCCCCTCCCCCAGAACACTCCCGTATTAATTATATCTATCATATTTCAATATTGCTCCAATATACGCAAAAATGAATAGATACAAAGGGGAGTAATACGCCAACGTTGGGTGTGACAACCCATTGAGTCACATACACAAAACATTCTCACACACCACTGAGTCATCCGTTAAACATACGCATTGAAAATTCAGTTAATATTGATGGTAGATTGATGAATGTTTATGTCGAGGTAATTTAATAAAGTGTTAAAACCCATCTGCTTCATGATTCAAATTGCGTAATTATTAATCCCCCCAATGTTTTAAAAGTCATTTATTCTCCGTGTTCATCAAATTTAGCGTTTAAACGAATTTATAGACAAATTTTAATCATTTAGAGGATGAGGAGATTCAAAATATAATAGCTTCTCGGAAATAGATTTGTCCTCTTTTACTGGGCAGACGGCAGCCAAAAAACTTAAATTGAACTCCACATACTTGGTCAATACTAAAACGATGGATATTATTATAACACACACACAAAAATAAAATATTTACTCTGGATAACTCTTACTACGTTACAATTAAAATTTTTATATTTTGGATTTTTATACCTTATTTGGGAAATACGTTTGTCATAAATATATTCTGTTTTGAATCACCAATAAACAGATTGAGAAAACTGCATTACGTTGATTTTTTTTTTTTTAATGACATCAATTTTGCAATATGTTCCCCAAATTACACGAGCTGTTAAACTTTCCCTAATGTTTTAATCCAGGAATTACGATAGCCAGAAACTGTTGTCTTCAATGTTTTTACCTTGTAACAAGTTTTTATCTGGTTGTTTGAACCTTTACAAGGATTTATTCAGTTGATAGGAATTAATTAGAGATTAACTGCATTTTCGTAAAGAAATCTTTTACGGACGTAAGGGAAAGCGAAAAAAATAGTTTGAACTCTAAATTATAGGTAATGCTGACCGTGGAAATGTATCTTTTAGAAAAACCTTCTTAAATCTCAGTAGTGATCGCTCATCAGACGTCGGAATAATTATTTTTCGGTAAACGTTTTTCGTAAGTGCAAAAGAACGGTTCCAAGTCTTTAAAAACTCTTAGAGCCTGTTAACATACAATTCGACAAATTCGAAGATTTCGTTGGCGCTGATTGGTTTAATGGGTCAATGATTGGTATATGATTGGTTCAAAATATTTAACCTGCCACTGAAAGATTCTATGGGAACAAGCTCTTACATAGGTTCCGATTTCGAACGCAGTATGAATATGTGCTAAAGAATAAATTTTTTGATGAAAATTCTGAGATGTTTAAAAAATATTTTAATTACCTACTTTGACATATGAATCCTTGAAATAATATATATATATGTATATATATATACGAGTATGCGTAAGGTTATTAAATATGGGGGGGGGCGATCGTGCGACCTTAAAACGGGATTTTAGTTATTAAAATATAGGATTAACAATTTAAAAGTCTGGGAGTTCAAATAAGCGGCGTAATGTATAGCAGTGAAAATAGAATTAATGGGTTGGTTTGATTCAATCTCCGAAGAACCACAGAACCACATGGGAGAATTTTAGGTAGATGTAACCTTGAGCTGGCTCTAAGGAAGGAAATGCTTAGTTCAGCAGTAAGATCATCCGACATGACAAAATGAATGAGTAATGAGCGTCGGTAGCACGTTAATAAAACTTAAGGACAAAGGAGATCTTCAGAGTCATGGATAACTAGGGAATGGAAAAGACGTGTGCCGTAGGCGCACGGTTTTAAATTTGGGTAGGGTACTAAAATTGGTTTAATGGAGCTGAGTAATTATTGGAAATTTAATAAAGATGTTTAGGATGCTCAATTGGAGTGTTTTTATGCCTGTTGTGTTAACATCTTGCTGTTTGATGGATTTAATAATGATGAATGTCCTCACCAACGGTTCACCGACTGCACCATGGTTCTCAAGTTTAAATTTAGGAGATATTTCGATCGGGCGTGAAGCACCAGAGTCCGACATATATATATATATATATATATGTGTGTGTGTGTGTGTGTGTGTGTGTGTGTGTGGCTCAGTTCACTTAACGTTAAACATAACTCTTACTAGTAGAAACTAACTGAACCACACAGCAATTATGGGATAAAAGATTCTAAGACAGCTCATAAGGTCGCTGGGTTTTTCCCATGACTGTATTCTGGATACTAAGAATTCAATGTTCAACAGGTTGAAAACCTTCAATTATGACACCTTGACAATGCTCAAACTTGTTAATGATGACAAGCATGTTGAAAAAACTGACTTAATTGAAAGGCGAAAACTCAGCTAGTACAAGGCAATGTTTGGATATTCACGCGGAAGAATGTCGGCATTTCTAAACTTGAAACTTGAAGAAGTATTCCAACAGAAATTGGCATGAAAGGTGCTCTCGCAGTACATCAATACAACCCATAGAACGGCGAGCAAAAAACACGACACTCCTCCCTACAAGACTGCATGAAACTGAATACATCGCGGGAAGGAAGATTAGCGATGGCAAAAACTGCAGCAGTATCGGCATCTAGTGACAATTAAACGAGTTATTTAAACTTCTACACAAAAAAACGCAAAAATAGAAAATCAAAATTCCACAATATATATATATATATATATATATATATATATATATATATATATATATATATATATATATATATATATATATATATATATATGTGGCAACGAATCTTGTGTATGGGGTGTTTTATTTAACCTTTATATATTATAATTGCTTATTAATTAAAGTTAGAATTACTCTTTACAAACTTTAAAATCAATTTACTTCAAGAGTTGCCATTTGGCCGTTAGTGGTTAGTACATTTTAAGATAGATGGTAAGTTGCGTTGTGTTATTTTTAAATGCAATAACCCATAAACAATTAATAATTGTAATTAACACTGGTTCGAACTGAATGCTTCACTGTGGTGAATAATGAGCCAAAAGAAAAATGAAATTAAATCTAATAAAATTACTTAGCCTTGGAGAGCACCTAGAAAATAAAATTATTTCACCTAAAAGAAAAAGCTTCAAATCTGCTGAAATAAAAATAAAACCTAAAGCTGAAAATCAGCAAATTTACTAAAAAGGCAAGGACCGACATGACAAAGATATACTTAACATAACAAATTTATTCCTTCCGATTACATTAACAATATTATCACCAATCTGGTCATCAGTTCTATTAAACATTTTTTTGGGATACCAATATTAAATCATCAATAATACAATTGCTATAAAAACCAACTTCTATATCCTCGTAACACAATAAAATATTTACAATGACAATTCAAAATGAAATGGCTGGCGAATATAAAAAAAACCTGAATTATTCTATATGCAATTGCTCATCTTAATTTCAATTTTACATTTAAATCTAATCTTAATGATGTTGCTGCAGCTTTAATCAAAGGTAGAGAGGTTATGGATAGAATTTATAGAAGTAAAGGAAGGAAAAGAAATTCACCCGTCGCGTCACTTCATCGTCGGGATCTTAGCGTTGTATCGAGGCCAGAGCTTCCAGCCCCGACCCCTCGGTCTTTCGCCCTCGCCTCCACGTTCAGGATCCAGAAATCTTCTCCTTGTTTTCAAACTCCCGCGCTCCGAGTCAGCACCTTGTCACCACCACATCAGTCCGGTGAAACCATCCTCCACACCAAATAGTTCCTTGATGCTCCGAGAATTGTAATGGCCTAAATGAGGGGGGAAGGCTACAGGTGGCACTCTTGCACTCTGCAATTGTTTATACAATTAATTTTTTTCCACCCCTCATCTCGTTCTTGTTGGTTAACTTAATTTCATGGCGGCCTGGTCATCCACCCGGCGATGTATCCCTGAGCGCCTTGCATCTGACCTTCCAAGATTTCTCCCCGTTCGAAAAAGGGCCGTGGCGGACGTATTGGGTTACCGATAGTGGGGGAGGCTATCACAGCTGTTGCTAGGCGCTGGGTTATTTTTTTAAGGATAGAAGGAAAGCAAAGAATATTTCTAAGACCTTTACCATTTAAATTACAAAACGCCAGCCAAAAAAACAATAAAAAAAATATACCAGCCATTCACGAGGTTCATAAATAAGACTTATTAATTTATCAATATTAACAATAATAAGGTATAACCTGTGATGATCTATTTCAAACTTAATTCTTCTCAATGTCAAAACATTTAGAGAAACTTGCGCACCTTCTCCAAATGCGATGACATTAATCAAATCAATTAATATCTGATCACCACAAGTATAACCCTTACATATATTTAGCAGAGGCTTAATAAATTGATTAAACAAAGCACAATCGTTACTAAAATTTACTTACTTATTCACTTACTTTACTAATTTATTTATCTGAATACCCGATATTAATATTAACTTTAATCACTTCCAAAACTATTAATTATCATCACAACAAATACCTCCTTTTCCGCGAGAAAAAAAAAATTTGGCACAAATTTTTTTTTTATAAAAAAAACACAGATCACCGTGGAAAAATTTCACGAATTAAAAGAATTGACTAAAGTATAAAATTACATTACACAATGTGATATATTGTTCCCATTCGACCCGGGTCACATAACAACACACATATACATGAGAGATTACTTATTAAACAAAATTATAAACCATGGAATATCTAGCATAATACCCGAAAAAAATTTCATTACCACAATTGTATATAAAACAAGCAAAAATGAAACATTGAACACCTAACATATATCTAAAACAATTCATTACCACAACTGTATGCTCAATTTACAATTAAACCATATACACTAAAAAAACTGCATAGTAAAATAATCATCCTCGGTTAAAACAATCAGTTCAAAAACATTACATCCTGTCCACAGTTTACTTCTATAATTTGAAATTGACAGTGCGACCATAGCATACAATCCGAAACAAATTTTAAAAAAAGTATGCTTAACACAAATAAACAAAACCTCTTTGAACAAAACTCAATACAAAATTCTCTCTTACGAAATTCATTATCACTGTTCAAACAAAATTAACATGTTTACTGTTCAACCTCAAAAAATGTATATGAAACATGTGAGACAGGTGTACAAAAATTACAACTTTAACCGTACATATAACAAATAAAAAATTTTAACCTCCCGTACACCCTAGTATACACTACAAAACCAGGTAATTGATAGAAATTTGAGACCTATCGTTAACTACACCATTTACTCCTACCAAACCAATTTTAATTCCAGCCTGCGAAGATAGACTCTTCGTCCCTCGCGGCAATGAAATTCTAATATGCTTAGTAAAAATTAATGATTAAAATCTGAGGCCATGTCTAACGTTCATTAACCTCCTGTACACCTTAGTACACATTACAAAACTAAGTAAATGATAAAATTTTGAAACCAATATTTAAGTACTCCACCATTTACTCCTACCAAACCAAAAGTAATTCCAGCCTGCGAAGAGAGACTCTTCGTCCCTCGCGGCAATGAAATTCTAATATGCTTAGTAAAAATAATGATTAACACAAGAAGCCCTGTCTAACGTTTAATTGCATAAACCGAACTGAACAGACCAACGCAAACATACCTACTAAAATAACATAACCAAACTTATTCAAAAACTGTATGCCCTACTTAAATAAACAAAAACCGGTCGAATCGAAACACAGTCGATCCCCAAAGGTCACGCTGATCCGTTCAAAACAGAATATGCACATGAAACCTTATAGACAAGAGCACCAAAAAAATTTAACATTAACCCTACACATAAACAAAATTATCGGACACCTTAGTATGCCTTACAAAAGAAATTAAACAATATTAAATTAAGCTAAAGCTCTGCAAAAACTAAATTGGTATTGAATCCAACAAATCCCTGACATGAGAAACTGAACTTATTAGGTACTGAAAGACCACAACATTCAAAATTTCCCAGCCTGTGACATTGAAGTTGAATATTAACCCCCATTTTAATTAAATTTGTAAACAAACCCAACTGGTATTAAATCCAAACTTATACCCGACATGAGAAACTGAATTTATTAGGTACTGAAATGACCGCAGCATTCAAATTTCCCAGCCTGTGACATTGAAGTTTGAATCTTAAACCCAATTGTAACTAATTTCGTGTGAAAAACAATATTATTAACTATTATATGAAAAAAATTTAATGTAATTTTCAATCTGTCCAAGAACCCAACTAAAACTACTTCCCGTTTTACCATGAGACCAGCTCTAAATGGCAAGAGGAAAGCAGAAAAAACCTAGCACCTGGCAAGACAAAAAAAAAACTCGTGATATGAAGCCCAAAATAACCAAAAAAATTATCTGACATGTAGAATTGCAATTAAAAATTTATCAATACTTAGTATGAAAATATACTATGGGAGACATTGTAAAACATACACAATTTAGCACCTCTAATCAAATATTATACTTAAAACCACTAGCATAGCAATAGAAACGTTAAAGCAACAAAATACCAATAAAAATATTTAATAAAAATATCTATCAATGTTTAAAGATGTTAAAAATATTCAATATAAACGCAAAATATATAGGAATGTAAAAATAACTTCCAAATCGAAATGTATCCTTAAATGCACTAACAGAACAATACTCTTAAGTAAAACACCAAAAAAACATTTATATCGTTCAATACTTCAAAATGTAAAAACTCAATATTCAAAATAAATGCACAAAATATAGGAATGTAAGAAAAATTTCAACTTAAAATATCAGAAATAATAATAACCATAAACACATAAAAATAATATGAACCAAAAAATCTGTGCCAAAATAAGATTAAGCCTCCACTATACAAAATTTAATATGTCATGCCGTCTCACCGAAAGAAAAGATAATGGGAAAAAAAATGGCTCATTTGCAAACAGTCTTCACGACTTGTACCATTTGAAGAAAAAAAAATGGCACAGCGTGGGTAGGACACAGGCGCCATTTGTGGCAACGACGTTTGTATTGGGGTGTTTTATACCTTAATATATTATAATTACTTATTAATTAAAGTTAGAATTACTCTTTACAAACTTTAAAATCAATTTACTTCAAGAGTTGCCATTTGGCCGTTAGTGGTTAGTACATTTTAAGATAGATGGTAAGTTGCGTTGTGTTATTTTTAAATGCAATAACCCATAAACAATTAATAATTGTAATTAACACTGGTTCGAACTGAATGCTTCACTGTGGTGAATAATGAGCCAAAAGAAAAATGAAATTAAATCTAATAAAATTACTTAGCCTTGGAGAGCACCTAGAAAATAAAATTATTTCACCTAAAAGAAAAAGCTTCAAATCTGCTGAAATAAAAATAAAACCAAAAGCTGAAAATCAGCAAATTTACTAAAAAGGCAAGGACCGACATGACAAAGATATACTTAACATAACAAATTTATTCCTTCCGATTACATTAACAATATTATCACCAATCTGGTCATCAGTTCTATTAAACATTTTTTTGGGATACCAATATTAAATCATCAATAATACAATTGCTATAAAAACCAACTTCTATATCCTCGTAACACAATAAAATATTTACAATGACAATTCAAAATGAAATGGCTGGCGAATATAAAAAAAAACCTGAATTATTCTATATGCAATTGCTCATCTTAATTTCAATTTTACATTTAAATCTAATCTTAATGATGTTGCTGCAGCTTTAATCAAAGGTAGAGAGGTTATGGATAGAATTTATAGAAGTAAAGGAAGGAAAAGAAATTCACCCGTCGCGTCACTTCATCGTCGGGATCTTAGCGTTGTATCGAGGCCAGAGCTTCCAGCCCCGACCCCTCGGTCTTTCGCCCTCGCCTCCACGTTCAGGATCCAGAAATCTTCTCCTTGTTTTCAAACTCCCGCGCTCCGAGTCAGCACCTTGTCACCACCACATCAGTCCGGTGAAACCATCCTCCACACCAAATAGTTCCTTGATGCTCCGAGAATTGTAATGGCCTAAATGAGGGGGGAAGGCTACAGGTGGCACTCTTGCACTCTGCAATTGTTTATACAATTAATTTTTTTCCACCCCTCATCTCGTTCTTGTTGGTTAACTTAATTTCATGGCGGCCTGGTCATCCACCCGGCGATGTATCCCTGAGCGCCTTGCATCTGACCTTCCAAGATTTCTCCCCGTTCGAAAAAGGGCCGTGGCGGACGTATTGGGTTACCGATAGTGGGGGAGGCTATCACAGCTGTTGCTAGGCGCTGGGTTATTTTTTTAAGGATAGAAGGAAAGCAAAGAATATTTCTAAGACCTTTACCATTTAAATTACAAAACGCCAGCCAAAAAAACAATAATAAAAAAAATATACCAGCCATTCACGAGGTTCATAAATAAGACTTATTAATTTATCAATATTAACAATAATAAGGTATAACCTGTGATGATCTATTTCAAACTTAATTCTTCTCAATGTCAAAACATTTAGAGAAACTTGCGCACCTTCTCCAAATGCGATGACATTAATCAAATCAATTAATATCTGATCACCACAAGTATAACCCTTACATATATTTAGCAGAGGCTTAATAAATTGATTAAACAAAGCACAATCGTTACTAAAATTTACTTACTTATTCACTTACTTTACTAATTTATTTATCTGAATACCCGATATTAATATTAACTTTAATCACTTCCAAAACTATTAATTATCATCACAACATATATATAAAGGTGGTTATCAAAATATTGGAAACACATCAATATTAGTGGTGTTTATGGAAGTGCTTTGTATTCCTTAAAAACAAGTTTAGGGACCAATATTTTTTATAAAATATAGTGGATACATTATTCTACTCTAAAGTAGCAGTAATGAAACCATGGGCATCAGGCTTTTGGGGGGATAGCGTAAGATGTCAAACCTTGTAGACTGTGCAGAAGGCCAAATTGTTGAAGCGCGATAAATTGGAGTATCTGTTGCAACAGCCCCCATGGGTTTGGGTGTTTACAGAGCTCCGATATCGGAAGGCATGATGGCATACAGAGTTCACGGAAAGACATCCTCTGTGAAACAGAATAGTGGACGAAAGAGAAAGCTAAGTGGAAGAGACTGACTGGTGTTGAAGCGGACTGTGACATCAAAAAAGAAGATAACTGCAGCCAAAGTGACCGTAGAGCTCCATCTAAATCTGCAGGCTCCAGTACCAGTCATTTCAGGTAAGAGAAAACTTCAAATACAAAACATTTACAGCAGAGTAGTAATTCCTAAGCCACTTGTAACAGATGTGAAAACAAACAGTCCTCTACAGTGGTGCCACGAGCACAAATCCTGGTCGAGTGACACGTGGAAATATGACATTTGGTTAGATGTATCATTGTTCACTTTGTCCCCTGCAACAGGACGTGCGTATGCCTGGAAACACTTTCACAAGCGTATTATCATGCTTGTCTTACGACAGCTGTCAAACATGGAAGGGAAATTTCTTAGGGTTTCGGAGGCCATCTCATCGTTTTAAAAAGATATCTATTGTAACCTCGAAAGGGAGATTGACTGGGAAGGACTATGTCGAACTTTTAGCCGACCAGATCCATTCTATGGTGCAAAAATTGTTTCCTGTAGGAGATGACGTTCTCCGTGAGGATAATGCTCCGATCCATACAGCTAGACGTGTCAGGTCGGTGTATGAGGAACATAAAGACCAAGTCAAACACCTTATCTGGCCCGCACAGTCCCTAAACCTCAATATCATGGAACTGTTGTGGTCTGTTTTAGGGAACAGTGTCAGGAATCAATATCCAGCAATAGCATCTCTACAGGAACATTGACGATATATCCATAAAGAATGGTATAATATTCTCTTAACCACTATTCATGACTTGCATAATTCACTTCCTTCGTGAATCCAGGTGGTATTGAATGCCATAGATGATCCTATGCCATATTAGTAAAGAATTTCATGTTTTTCCTAAGTGTTTCCATTATTTTGATAACCACCTGTATATATATATATATATATATATATATATATATATATATATATATATATATATATATATATATATATATATATATAATATATATAATATATATATATATATATAAATATATATATATATATATATATATATATATATATATATATATATATATATATATATATATATATATAATATATATAAATATATATATATATATAAATATATATATATATATATATATATATATATATATATATATATATATATATATATATATATATATAATCGAGTGCGGAAGCACTTGTCGTGAAGACATTCGCCTTTAATACACCGCAGTTTTGCTGACCATTTTAATATGGGGCATATAAGTGGACCAGCATTACCCCCTATGAAGGGACGACTCAAACGGAAACATTTTAGTGGCTTTATCCCGGGATTCGTTGCGAGCACCCTCAGCCCCGAAAACCAACGTGCTGTACCACAAGGCCGCCACGGGCCTACTGAAGTAATAGTTGAATGAAGGAAAAATTTTAAATTTTTTTCATCATTTGGTCTGAATTACAATTTTAACACATTCTTTAATAAAACCGCAAAAAAGGTTAGCGTAGGTCTATATTTTTTCTCCCCACGTAGATCGACATTTTAGCTCACCGACGAACTATTGGACGTTTTCGGGTACAGAATCAATCTCAACAAGGGATGTAAGAAATTCATAATTACAACTTTTTATAAACTTCTACGATAATTAAGGATGTCTTTTTTTAAAAACTTTTATGACATTATAACAGTAATATACAAATTTTAGAATGATAAAATAAATGTTAAACTCTATGACATTCTTAGTAAATACGAATTACCCATATTTTGGTAATGCAGTTTGTTTACAAAACATGTAACGCCAATTTTGGGTAGTTAATAACAAATGATTTCTGTTCACTAGGTAAAGACCGTGAACGAATAATTAGCCTCCCTTCCTAATTATTCATCATAAGTATTGACTACCAGACCTTATTTCATTATTCATTGCTGTGCCAAGATACGTGAATCCCAATAAATAAATAGATAAATTGACAGGCACGAGGAAAAAAGGAAATGACTGAATTTTTTAAATAACCTTCTGTCGTTAAAGAAGGGAACCCAGTCTGTATCATAATAAATTCTGCTCTAAATTTTAATAAAAAATGTTACCCTAGAGCTGTTACTCGTCCCCTTTTCACGAGACGACAGTCCCTTAATCAATAACACCTTATACCCCTTTGGATTATGTCCCAACAGATTTATCTTCCCCCGGAGTGGCATAACTTCGCCAAAGCTGGCGGACTTTCCAATGTTTTTGCTTCGAATCGTCACCATGGCAACTTCCTTGAAGGTTTCGTCAATGCTCTGGGTTTCAGGAGAGAGAGAGATAGAGAGAGAGAGAGAGAGTGATACAAGTGTGCCAATAGGAGATCTTCATTTCTCAGTTTCTAAATTGAATTTTAATCAGAAACAGATGAAAAAATGCATACCTTTGTGTCACCCTAATTTTATTAAGTGGATGCACGAAACTGTTCATAACGAGATAAGAGTTGAGAGGGGGAATGAAATAAGAACTTCCACACTCTGAAAAAGTAGAGGGTGTTTCAAGGACAGAAAGTTAAATAGACGTAAAAAGAAAAAGCAGGAATTAATATTGATAATTTTTTTTCTAATTTTTTTTACAGAATTGAAAATCTCCAAAAGTTTAGCTATTTTTTAAGGTCGATCCATAAGAGATGTTTCGTAATGAACATGTCAGTCTCAATTTTCAGTATAGAAAAAGAAAAAAAAATTTAAACTTGTTTTTATTTTTCATATAAGTATTTTAAAATTTATTCTGTCGATATTTATATACATTAAAATTATAAATCCAACTTATTTTTATGTCATATAAGTTTTTATAGCATAAGGTTAAAAAATGTATTTTTTGTAGCTCATTTGTGATCTTTATAGTTTTTATCTTTCGTGATCTTTGGAAAAGAAGAAAATCTGTATAAAGGAAGCTGTTTGTTTCGCAGCGGATAAAATAACATTTTAAATTTCTTTAAGTAGGAATAAAAATAACAAATAATGTCTCTTCGCAGTAAATCTAAAATATCTTCATGATCTTGACTTAAAAAAATCAGGTGAAATAATTCAAAATCATTATAGCGGAAGTTTATGGAAGTTTATGGAAAAAAAAACCCTAAGAGATGCAAAATCACGCAAGATGCTAATGTACCGATAAAATGGAATAATATAATTTCATAATATGATTTTAAAGGGATGCAATAATATCATTAACAGTAACGACAGTATAAAATATTAAATATAATAATATAATAAAAAGTATATTAAATAATGCAATAAAATATATAGATATAAATATTTAATCGTTAAAAATTCAAAGATATTTCTTTCAACATTGCGAAAAATTTATTAAGTGAAAAGTCGCGGGTTTGCAGAGTGGTAACTAAGAGAATTACAAAGTCGCGTGTTGGCAGAGAGATAACTATGTTATTTTAAGCCTAATAAAATGAACTGTGTTTTGTGCAAACAAATGAAGGTGCATCATAAATTTTCACATTTATATTCATTTGATGTGTAGATGAAAATAATTTAGGATACTTAAAGAGTTAAAAAATTAAAACAAACTTATATGGTAATCCAGAACTGAACCGATGTATTCTTAACAAGTTAAATTTTATGCCAACTGAAATAAAAAAAAAGTCAATAATAGAGAGATTCAGAAAATGCCTAGCATTTGTGACGTTTTAGTACAAAGAATAGTATTTGTTTCAATGCGGAATTACTTGTCGCGAGACATTCGCACAATATAAAACGGAAATTGTTGACTACTTCTTATCTTAAGGCGACAATGGAAAAATATGTCCCCAAAACAATTTTTTTCTTTTAGAAAATTTTTATGCAACTCATCATCTTTAAATTAAAAAAAATGTATGTTGATCCGATCATTATTAACCGAGTTCCAAGTATTTTTTTCAAACGTAAACAATGGAAATGTTAGTCAAATTAAAACTTTAAATGCCATTTACTCAAAAAGAGTTTTCATGTCGTTTCGGTAAGTTCAAAATGTTCCATGCGTCACAATTTTTCTGGAATTTTCATAAAATTTCATAAAATGATTATTTATATATGTTAGAATAAAATTTAGTAATCAATCCATTATACTAATTTAAAGCAACTTAAAATTTTTACAATAAAAAATTTTTTTTGATAAAATTTTGCTTAAAATGACCTATTTTTATCGATTTCTTTTCTAGTTTTTATAAATATGACTGTAAATCAAATATTGCTACTAACTTTTATTATAACTATATAAAGCTAGCTTAAGAGAGAAAATTAGATATCTGAGACAAAAATTAAGGCGCATGGAGCATTTTAAATATAGTAATTAACAAACTGATTTTAATTAATATCTTAATTAATTACATTCTAATTTTTTTTATTTATTTAGAAATTCCATCTCTAAACAACACTGTATAAGTATACAAAATTTCATAGCAATTGGTTAATAAATTTTTAAAAAAAGTTTTTCATGGTCCATTGTCGCCTTAAAGCAAAATACAGGGGAGTCAACATTACCCACTGGTGCCATCTCAATTTTGACCATGCATCCCCAGGAGTGACATCTTGAGGGACTAGTGCCCTTAAACAAGTGATTTTCAACCTTGTTGTGTTTATCTCCCCCATTTGGATGACCTTTTGAACTTAAGACCCCCTTCCACACCCAAAGGTCTAAAATATGCTAGTAAAATATACATATTCTTTACAAAACTTTCCCACCACGTTGATAACCATTGCCCTAAAAAATGGTGAAAAATAATTAACAATCATTGGCACACTTTGTACACCGAAACGCTTATTAGTTTGGTCTGGAGAGCTAAGGTCAACCTTTGCTACACAGGGGTTAATTAAACTTGGACCTACTGTCAAGAGTCGGAATCGAAACCACATACTCTGGTTTCGAAAGCCAGCTCTTAAGAACCTGTTCACACAGATTCTCTCAGCGTCAGTGCTACTCGTATTGACATATTTTAAGCCAATCATAGGCATTAACAATTTCAGGGTTAATCGTTTGGAGGTTTGTAATTGGTTTAATATATTTCGATACGGTTAACGTTGACGTTAACGGATTCGGTGTGAACAGGCTAAAGTCATTCAGCCATCATCCTGCGATTAAGTGTTTATATAAAAATTTGAAATAAAGTATATAAATTAATAAAAATTTATTTGGGAAATCACATGAATGCACCACTCTCTTTCTACCTCCAGATTTTGTAATTGAATGTTGAGCTGTGGTAAAATTAATTTCTGAACCACAAAAATTGGTATTTTTGAATTCCTCTTATTTCACAGATTCAGAAAATTAATTCAATGCGCATTTGAAAAATTGGCATAGGGGTATTGCAAAAATGTTTTGCAACATAGCATCGTTAACTAGAATCTTGATTCCCTTGTAACAAGAAATCCACAAATAATTTTTAAAAATTAAGTCAAAACACTCGCGTTACGTAGAACCTGTCAACAGATGGTGAAAATATATAAAAGTGGATAACATCTCATTCATATTCCGTAATTCGAAAGCTGACTTACTCCTCCATTACTGAAAATGTGGTTTTGATTTAGTATTGTAATCCCCAGAAGATAATTTTTTCTTCACAATTATTAGTATCAGATTGTTTTTGCCAATGTGCATCGTATAACTTTTCTAAAATATTAAAGAATATCAATACCGGGAAATGAAATTAGGAATTTCGCGAAATTAAGTCCGATATATATGCACTTTTCACCCTCTGAGCGATGCTATCACCTTATTCTCATCATAATTTACGCTACTACAATGGTAATTTAGTCGGATTTCGACCCTTCTGGTGCTAATTCAAAACAAGAGCCGACCCTTTCAGCCCAATAGCCAATTAGGACCTGGTGAATGGAAACTCCAACTAGGGGGCATTAGCAACAACAACAATGGTAAGCAAACTGTAGGCCTCGACACATGGGGAGAGGAGGGGGAGGTCGTGAAAAAATTGGAGAGGGTCAGGGTTAGTCTGAAGAAAATTTATTCCATGTTGAATTACTTAATCAAGAAATATGGTTTACATTTTCTGTAATTATATATTTTTAGAAATTTTATATATATTTTTTATATGTTAAAAAATATATGATACGATATTGTTAAATGTATCAAACCCTGTTACAGGAATAACTCCATCAGCAAAAAGATATATTTATATTCTTCCATTTTCTTCTAACTATCTCTATGAGAACTGGGTTTTCAAAATTTGTTGCTATAAAAACTGAACAATTGCCTGATATTTGGCAAAAAAAAGGGCAAAAGGAAAGCAAACCCTTTTTAACGTAGGGTTACGTTCCTCAATAACGGTCCTCCGGGAAGAAAAAATTGTTCGTCCTGCGTCGAGAGTTATAATTTTGGCAGCGCGCCAAACCCAGTAACAATAAACAGTTTAACAGAAAAGTACCAAAATGCGTCAAAAAAGCAATGATAAGTAATCTTACGTTAATAACACGTGGAAGTTTCGTTAGAAGAGACTACCTGGAATATTTTTTATTGTTATTATGGAAATTAAATATATAACCGAAAGCCACAGTTCATTGATTTTAAAAATTATTTGTAAAAATTTGCACATTTCTTTTTGCTATTTTTCATTAACATTTTTCCAAATTTTAGAAACAAATTGCTATTACCGAAAAATTTCTCAATAGGGTCAAGAGATTTTTCCTCTAAAGAAAGTGGGTCTCGGTAGAAAAAGTTTGTTCACAATTGCTCTACAATATAAATTAAATTTCCATATCACTCAATTTGTCCTCTTAAATTAACATATTTAATATAAAACACTTACTACGTTAAACAAGCATAATTGATGCCCTGAAATGAACTAAGCACAAACTGTTTTCCGATTTGCTTCGAAAATTAATCTGGAAACTCAGTAAAATGCGATTACTCGTCAATTGAACTACTGTAATTAATTTGTTTCTAGTGTTATTTAATTATCGACAATAAATCCAAAGTTCAATGCGCTTGAAATTCAAAGGGACTGAGATACTTCAGTCGGAAGTTGCATCCGAGGTAATCAGGAAGATGAGAAACTCTAATAATTACTCTAAAAATTTAAACGGCCGCTTCTCTGAAGCTGAAAAATTTCATCTCTTATTAAAACTAACAGTATGTTAAGCAATTATTTCGGCTTCGGCGCTTATCCTTGCTGCGTTCATCGTTTGCCTTTCAAGATCGGTGGCATTTCTCTTTCGGGTAAAGTAAGGCATGGTTCTCTGGTTAAAAGTTTACCATGGCAACCAGATAACGGGTTCATCAACACTGAGTAATGGACTAAAGAGGCTACTTCTCTCTCGGAGTTTATTTATTGCTAGCGTTTCCTGTAACATTTAGGATTTGGCCATTTCATTTCAAACGAGTTAAGTAATTAAAGGTTGCGAGTTGCGTCTGTGTTTAAAGTGTGGAATTCAGATTAAAAAGAGATCTAAACAAACACTGCGAGTGATATGTTTTGACGGCTCCTTATTGGCTAATGTGAATTTTCTGAAATTTGAAACTCTAAAATAATTTTTATACCTGAAGAGAACAAAGTTAAATGAGTTGAAGCTATATATAAAGTATACTTTTTTTAAAAACTTCTCTAGGTAACTTATGCGCTGTTTATCTGTTGTTGTTGTTGTTGCTTATGCCACTTGATCGACAGCAACATCAAGTCCCGAAAGCTATGGGCGATGAAGATGCGGCTCCTGTTTTGATTGGCACCACAAGGGTCGGAGTCCGACTGGGCCAAAGGACCAGTCTCGTAATTTTGAACCGAGTCAAATGACGAGACCAGAACACTTGACCACGCACCTTCAGAGGTAATTTTGAGAACTTGGAGGACATTGCAGCCATGACAGATTTTACGTGCACCAGCCGCCATTAGTTTACAAGGAAATGTATTTTGTCAGCGATGAGCATCGAAACAGCGACTTTCAGATCACTAGCCCACTGCCCTTACCAAATGGGCCACTGCACCCCTGTATTTCTACAACGCCTTGAAACGTATGTCATCGTATTAAAAAGTTTAAATTGTTTCAATTAATCAAACCGATAAGGCTCTACACCAGACTAATAGCATCCCGTATTATTTATGATGCTATCTAATATGTATTTATGAAATATGTAAACTAGAGATACCTGGCTTTATATTAATAATTTAAGTCCTTAGATAGACTAGTGGAAGCACGTTGGGATCCTGAAGTAGGTTGCTGAGTTTGAATCTAAACGAACGTCGTTAAATACCCACTTGTCTGAGCCAGATATGGGCACTTTAAATCAGTAGCCCGAAAAGTGCTTCAATGAGGTCAGCGAGTAGGAAAAAAGTACGAGCCCTCCAGATGCCGACCCTTAGGATGCTAGGTAAAAATTGAGGTAACATCAGGGGATGGTGTTGATTCACCTATTCATTGTCCCCATTAAAAGCAACTAACTATTCTCGGGATTACAGTGCGAATATCTTGACAAGTACCCCGCGTTTGCAAACAACAATATTATCATGATTTATTAACCAAGGTCAACTGGATCCCCCTTAATTTCTAAAATGTACAAAGCTAGGGATAAACTAAAACTTCTTATAAAAAAAGAAATAATTCCCTATTCATTACTGAGAGCAGGAATTTCAAAACTCCAATTTGCTTACCTTGCCGCAAATGAAATGTCTAAAACCTACTTATAGCAGAAAATGTGACCAATAAATAACAATGCGCAAAGCGTCTACTTTCATCATTATTCCGAGTTGATTAACTCGTTATCTGGCTACCATCGTAAACTTAAACAAGACTACAACGCTTTACCTTTATCTGATAACAGGATCTGTAATTCAGAGTGAAAATGAAAGTCCGTGAAGGGTTTTCGACATACAAGTTGAAGTAATTGCCTGCTTTATAGATGGATTTGCTTGTTTATTTATTATACCCTTGACAAAATTGTTTCAAACTTTTAGATTGTGATGTTGAACTAGTTAAACCTAATTTTTACGAGAATTTTAGTTTACTTAAAACAATCGTTTTTATAAGGTATGAAGATTTCAAGAAGTCTTTATTTCATCATAAAATTTTTTTAGATAATTTTTTAAAATATTTTTAGTCCACCGGTAAGTATAAGATTTTAGACAGCAGGAATCGTTAGACTTTAGGAATCGTTAGACTTTAGGATTTAGGTTTCCTATATCCATATGTTCTGACTAGCTGAAAACCCCTACTTCGGTACGGAGTACATTCAAATTAAATACAACGGTCAATGTAC
This sequence comes from Dolomedes plantarius, assembly GCA_907164885.2. Lineage (NCBI taxonomy): Eukaryota > Metazoa > Arthropoda > Arachnida > Araneae > Dolomedidae > Dolomedes > Dolomedes plantarius. The sequence continues at coordinate 55,099,887 of OU015493.1, read as the reverse complement.
GAAATTAATGCCAAAATATGTACAAATATATTTATAATAAATGCAACGATCAATGTATGCAATTGGTGTAAAAAATAAACGAAAAAATATATTTATAAAAAAATCGCAACGGATATTTTTATAGACAAAATAATGTAGCAGAAAATATTCAAATTAAATCTAATAGGACATACTAAAGAATATAGTACAGTTAATATAGTACAGCTTGAGGAACATAATATCTTTTATTGTATTTTAATATTTTTTTGGATATTGTCCAATCGTTTGCAGCATTAGCAAGAAAATAAAAATAGTTTTTTGTCTATTTATTTGTTATGCAAGTGACGATAAATTTATTTAAAGTACCAGAAAAAGAAATCACGTAATCAGCATTTAATAAATTAAATTCTAAAAATTAATCTTTAAAAATTCACCAAAAATCAGAAAATGGAGGTAAAGATTCGAAAAATAATTCATTTTGAAAGAATTTCTATGATCTTTCTCGTGATATAAATTTTATAACCCTCATATTATTATTATAATGCAAACTTTAAAAAAGTTAAAAACAGCTTAAAAATTTAATTTTTAATTCAGCTTAATTTAATTTTTAAAACTATAGGAAGAATTTTTCAAAAATCTTTCTTAGTGCACCCCTACACTAAGAAAAATCGCCATGCAAAATTTCAGTCTTTTAGATCTAGCGGTTTGGTTTGTGCGTTGTATGTCAGTCAGTGAGTCAGTCAGTTACGGAACTGTTTTATATATATAGATAAACGTATTTAATGAAAATGATTTTTTTAAATATTTCTTAAATTCCGCGGAGAAATTTGACGTTTTAAATGTACTTTTACAAAAGATATTATGTAAATTAAATAATAAATATTAAAATACTATAAATTAAGTTTATTAAAGATTAAAAATAATGTTCATCACTAAGAAAGCTTTTGATGCTTGTTGGTGTATTAAAAGTCTAGACAGTAATTTTCTGAGGACAAAAGCAATAAATCATCCATTCTACGCAGACATAGACACCCTTTTTAGAGCTTTTAAACTTATAAGTATGAATCGTTGTGCGTATTTTTATGTCAAATTTAAGAAGGAGTACAAAGCCTCGATTAATCTCGTCTTTTTAGTTTTCATTTGGTTTTAATGCAATTAGTTTGATCTCCTGTTTTTTAGTATTGCTTTTGTTCTGTTTTTTAAATTTTGTTTATTGAACAGTAATAATGCTCTAAACCAGTGGTTCCCAACATTTTTCAGCTGGCGACCCACCTTTCCTTGTCGGAAGACCTACACGGTCCATCGGTCCATGTAAAAAACCTTATTTGTATTGTATCCCTTCCTTATGTATACATAATTTATCATCAAATATTGCAAGTATATATATATATATATATATATATATATATATATATATATATATATATATATATATATATATATATATATATATATATATATATATATATATATATATATGTATATATATATATATATATATACATATATATATACATATATATATACATATATATATAGATATATATATATATATATATGTATATATATATATATATATATATGTATATATATATATATATACATATATATATACATATATATATATATATATATATATATATATATATATATATATATATATATATATATATATATATATATATATATATATATTATATATATATATATATATATATATATATATATATATATATATATATATGTATATATGTATATATGTATATATGTATATATATATATATATATGTATATATGTATATATGTATATATATATATATATATATATATATATATATATATATATATATATATATATATATATATATATATATATGTATATATATATATATATATATATATATATATATATATATATATATATATATATATGTATATATATATATATGTATATATATATATATATATGTATATATATATATATATATATATATATATATATATATATATATATGTATATATATATATATGTATATATATATATATATATATATGTATATATATATATATATATATATATATATATATATATATATATATATATATATATATATATATGTATATATATATATATGTGGGATGCCATCCATACAGCCCCATGCATGCCACTCTCATATGGAGTGCGCCCCTGTAAACCCCGGCGAGCGCCACCTAGCGGGCGCCGCGAAGAACAGAAGAGATAGACGATGTTTTGCTTCGGACGAGCGTGCACGTGTGTGTGCCGCGTTGCTTGTTTTCCCCCCTTTTAGACGTTAGTTCCCCCTGTACATAATGCCCCTCTTTAAATAAATGTTACTTACGTTAACACTGTTTGTGATTATTCCCCCCAAAACCCCACAGATGGGGGCTCTGGCCTCCTTTTACCCTTTAATCCCCTAGATCACCCATGCCTGCCGTATCAACTCTCCATTTGACGTGATAGTTTCAAAGACGTTTACAGCTGATATTTACCGACTTTACCTCAGACGTATAATTCGAGACGGTTTGAACGAAGTATTTTGCTGATGTGACTTTTCCACGGATTACTTATCAATTTTTCATGACGTGCCGAGGACTGAGTTGAGTGAGATATACAAATTGTTGGATTATTCTGTTTAGAAGTCTGCATTCAGTGAGTACCATTTTTTTTGTTGTGTCAATATGTGTTCAGTTTCACTAAACGATATTGTGCCAATCGCACAAGCACTCAGCTGTGCAACAACTAAAAGTATTAAATTATTGTTTTCGATTTGTTTCGATGATACATTTGATCGCTCATCCCGATCTAAATTACGCAGTTTTCAGAATTTCCCTGTAACTTTCGATTTGAATTCGCGAAAGAAATCCATCCTTAAAACATATTCATTAAATGATTTTATCTGTGTTGCTAATATTTTGCATATTGATTCCGACGGTTCTAAAGACAAACTATGTGATTCCATTTTTGACGCACTTTCGAATTTAACTTTTTTTCAACCGAGTTCTGACTTTGATGAGAATGACGAAGTAGCTCCAAGTTCTTTCGCGCAGACACAACAATCAGAGACGGCTGATGCTCTGGCCACAGTCGAAAACGCTTATACGAATTCTTTTTCGCCTAAACAACAATCCGAAATTGACACTCCCGTTCCTTATTCTAATTTATGGCTTGTTTTGAGAGATGTTTCCTGTTCTATGCGAAAATTTACTGGTAGCAATGCGTATACTATTCAAAGTTTTTTGCGCGACGTAGAGGATAATTTATCTCTTTTACCAGAATTAACAGATCAACATAAAGTCATTTTTGTCAAAACTAATCTTTCTGGATCCGCTAAATTATTTATTCAAAGCCAACGTAATCTAAACACTTTGAGTTCTTTAAAAGAAGCTTTAATTGAGGAGTTTGGCTCGAAAATTACGAGCGCTGACTTACATCGACAGTTGCGAAATCGAAAGTTAAAACCAAATGAATCTCTTACAGAATATTTAATTGCTCTTCGCGAGTTAGCTTCGCAAACCCTTGACTTTGCCGTGGACGACGCTAGTATAATTGAGTATTGCATAAATAATATTCCAGACGCTCCGTGTAATAAATTAATTTTGTATGGTTGTACTAACTTTACGGAATTCAAACAGAAACTCAAAATTTATGAAAAGATTTTTGACAGAAATAGATGTAAATCCTCAACTAACCATTTCGGTTCTAACTACATTCGTAAACGTGATGACGTGTATCATAAAATTTCGAACCCAAGACGTGAGATGAAACCAGAAGCATTTCGTCCTCATGCTCAAAGTAAACAAATGTGCTATAATTGTTTTAATTTTAACCATATATCTAAATTTTGTCCAGACAAACATCGCGGTCCAAAATGTATTTCTTGTGGAAATTTTGGCCACATCGCCGCAAATTGTTCAAAATCAACTGATTTACACACACAGAGAGAAACTAATGTTAATACGCTGAATTCAACTGCTTCAAATTTAATGTACAAGGATGTTACACTCAACCATGTCTCTTTCAACGCGTTAATCGACACAGGTTCGATGGCTACGATTATGGTAAAGCGAGCGTATACTAAAATTGGATCTCCTGTTCTTAATAACTCTAGTACATTGCTTACGGCTTTTGGCAATGGAAAAATTAAGCCACTTGGTTCTTTCAAATCCGAAATTGTTATTGATGGTCAATTGTTTACCGCTGATATTTGTGTTGTTGACGATAATACTATGCCAGTAGATTTGATAATTGGTATGAATGTACTTGCACAGGCTGAATTCACTATCACTAAAGACGGACTTTCGATTCATAAACCTTTAGATTTTGACGCTATAGACGAAGACGTTACTCTTATTAGTAATATATTGGTAATAGATGATTCTAGCCCTGATATAGGCCCTAGTGCTACTAACCAACAGAGAAATACCATTCAACACCTCGTGACCAATTATAAACCCCATAAAATCAAAACTACTAATATTGAAATGCATATACAAATTGATACTTCGACTCCCATCTGCTACAGACCACGACGTTTACCATTTATTGAGAGAGATATTGTAGATAAGCAAGTTAATACTTGGATTCAGGACGGCATAATAGAACCCTGTTCATCAGACTACTCGAGTCAGGTTGTTCTTGTAAAAAAGAAAGACGGAACCCCACGACTTTGCATCGACTATAGACAATTAAATAAACATATAGTTAAGGATAGATACCCTTTACCTCTCATTGACGACTTACTCGATAAACTTCAGAATGCTCGTGTTTTCAGTACTCTAGACCTTAAAAATGGATTTTTCCATGTTAATGTTCATAAAGACAGTCGACGTTATACTTCCTTCGTGACACATTCAGGTCAGTTTCAGTTTCTTAAAGTTCCCTTTGGTCTTTGTACATCACCTTCCGTATTTCAGCGATTTGTTAATACAGTCTTTAAAGATCTCATTTTATCAGGTCAGATATTGTTGTATATGGATGACTTAATCATTCCTGCTAAAGATGAAGAGGAAAATATTGAAAAAATAAAATCAGTCTTTTCTGTCGCTTCTGACTACGGTCTTGAGATAAACTTTCGAAAATGTAAATTCCTTCATACACAAATTGAGTTCCTTGGCCATATTATTCAAAACGGACAGTTATTTCCCTCCCCTCTTAAAACAGCCGCCGTTCTAAATTATCCGGAACCAAAAAATCAAAAAGACGTCCAATGTTTCCTTGGTTTGGCTGGTTATTTCCGTAAATTTATCCAAAACTTTTCAGTTATCGCTAATCCTCTATCTAACCTTCTAAAAAAATCTACTATTTTCCATTTTGGTGTAAACGAGAAAAATGCTTTTTATCAATTGAAGCAATGTTTGGCTAATAAACCCGTTCTTAATATTTATAATCAGAAAAGCGAAACTGAATTACATACTGACGCTTCTATCCATGGTTTTGGATGCATTCTTCTTCAGAAGTCCACTGATGATAACTATTTTCACCCTGTATATTTTGCAAGCAAATCTACATCAGACGCTGAGAAAAATTACTCAAGTTATAAACTCGAGATGTTAGCCGTAATTCATTGATTGCAAAAATTTAGAGTGTATCTACTTGGTAAAAAATTTACCAGAGTAACAGACTGTAACGCCTTCAAACTCACTATGAGCAAGCGCGATCTCAGTGCTAAAATTGCTCGATGGGCACTATTATTAGAAGATTACAATTATACAATTCAACATCGAACTGGAGCGAAGATGGCTCATGTTGATGCGCTAAGCCGCTATCCGACGATGCTCATTACCACCGATTCACTGACTTTTGAAATACAAAATGCTCAGTCACACGACCCTAACATTCAAGCAATTAAAGAAATTCTTAAAACTAAACATTATAACGATTATTTTATCAAAGCAAATGTTCTCTACAAGTTAGTTGACGGTTACGAAGTTCTAGTCGTTCCAGACTCTATGCAAGACGGCATTATCAGAGACGCACACGAGAATGGACATTTTGCTACGAAGAAAATTGAGGAGCAGCTCAAACAACAGTTTTACATACCTAATTTAAAAGAAAAAATTGCCAGGTGTATTGCCAACTGTGTTCCATGCATCTTGACGAACCGCAAGTGTGGTAAACAAGAAGGACTCCTACACCCTTTACCAAAAGAGGACACCCCACTCCATACATATCATGTCGATCACTTAGGTCCTCTCGCTACTACTTCTAAACGATATAAATATATTTTCGCCGTTATCGATAGTTTCACCAAATTTGTATGGCTTTACCCGACGAAATCAACTGACGCTGCAGAAGTACTCTCTAAATTAGAAATACAGAAACAAGTGTTTGGAAATCCCGTCCGTATTATTTCCGATCGAGGATCTGCTTTTTTATCTAATGCCTTTAAAGACTTTTGCGACCATGAGAACATCCAACATTTGACTATAACCACTGGTTTTCCTCGCGCAAATGGACAGGTTGAACGTCTCAATTCTATAATCATTTCTGTTTTATCCAAATTGTCCATCCAAGATCCTACGAAGTGGTATACTCATGTGGCTGACGTCCAGCAAATTATTAACTCAACTTTCCAACGCAGCATTAAGACGACTCCTTTTGAACTGCTTTTCGGTACAAAAATGCGTGTCCGCAACAATCTCCAAATCACAGACCTGTTGAATGCCGAAATACAAACTGAGTTTATAAATTCACGCGACGACCTCCGCAAAGATGCCAAACAACAGATTTTAAGAGTGCAAGACGAAAACCGTAAAACCTACAATCTACGACGAAAGTTACCTCCGAAGTTCAAGTTGCACGATCTTGTCGCCATAAAACGCACCCAATTCGGACCTCGTTTAAAACTCCATTCAAATTTCCTCTGACCCTACAAGATCATCAAACTTAAGCCCAACGACACCTACGATGTTCAAAAGTGTGGACATTTCTACGGACCCATGCATACCAGTACATGCATCGAGTTCATGAAACCGTGGACTCATAACTTTACATAACATACTTTAACTTTTGAACTATATTTTCATTATTTTTTTTCTTTTTCAGGAATCTTCATTAGCCAGGATTGTTTTGCTGTTTAGATATTACTACAATTAGTGTTCTATTTTTCATTTTCTTTTCCAGCTCATTTTGCTAGTATTATAACCTATGTGTATTTCTTATAACTTTTATACTTTTTTTTCATTTCGTCATAATAAATTGTCACCTGTATTTGTTTGTGCCCCTACCAGCATCTGGGGCAGATGCTTTTTGTCGGATGGCCGATGTGGGATGCCATCCATACAGCCCCACGCATGCCACTCTCATATGGAGTGCGCCCCTGTAAACCCCGGCGAGCGCCATCTAGCGGGCGCCGCGAAGAACAGAAGAGATAGACGATGTTTTGCTTCGGACGAGCGTGCACGTGTGTGTGCCGCGTTGCTTGTTTTTCCCCCCTTTTAGACGTTAGTTCCCCCTGTACATAATGCCCCTCTTTAAATAAATGTTACTTATGTTAACACTGTTTGTGATTATTCTCCCCAAAACCCCACATATATATATATATATATATATATATATACATATATATATATATATATATATATATATATATATATATATGTATATATATATATATGTATATATATATATATGTATATATGTATATATGTATATATATATGTATATATATATGTATATATATATATATATTTATACATATATATATACATATATATATATATATATATATATATATATATATATATATATATATATATATATATATAGATATATATATATATATGTATATATATATATATATGTATATATATATATATATATGTATATATATATATATATATGTATATATATATATATATATATATGTATATATATATATATATATATATATATGTGTATATATATATATATATATATATATATATATATATATATATATATATATATATATATATATATATATATATATATATATATATATATATATGTCAGATCCGGGAGTAGAACCGAATTCCAAATGTAATGTCCAGGGGTATTTCCAATAACTAAACGTTAATTTACCGACTAATATTTATTAAAGATTAGAAATGTCGGCACATCACATGAAACTACAATATAACATAAATCATAAACTCGTCTAGTATTTAACACTGATATATTTCTAGCTTTAGTATACGGCCCGCTATGTCCGCATACGTCGGCTTCCACTCGCCGAATGTCCAGATGTGTAGACGTTCGCTCTGGTCACGGCGTACAGCACCCACTGGTGGATTTTCCACTCTACATCGCTCGGCCATCAGACCTGCAGAGCCCTCGCTGCACTGGAACAAATCTGAAAAAAAGAATAAAACAGGGGGAGAGAGAGGGTATTTACAAAGAAGTGTGTGGATAGGTTAGTTTGTCCACGGTTTTAGCATATCAGCCGAAGTGTTGGTCAGGTTTGGACCTTCATGTTCTCCTAGTTTCTTAACTTCATATCTGTCCTTGGGCTTTACACGGATCACTTCGTAGGGTCCGAGAAATTTTGGTCTTAACTTCATTCCACTACCAAATTGAGTACGTTGGATAGCCACAAGATCTCCTTCTTTATAGACATGGGATTTTTTCCTTTTCTTGTCAAATCCTCTTCGGTATTCTTCTTGTATCTTTAAAATATTCTTCTTCGCCTCCTCGCGGATCTCTTTAAGTTTATTCATCATGAAGTTGATTCTTTCTTCTTCTAAAATTTCTAAAATTCTGGATTCCTCTCTTCTTCTCATCTTGACTCCTGTTAACAATTCGAATGGTGTCTTTCTGGTACTTCTCGATACTGTTGAATTGATCGTTCTTTGCAAAATGTCTACATGTTTGTACCACTTGGTTGGATCGTCTAATGATAATTTGGAGAGAACTGGGATCAACGTTGCATGTAATCGCTCTACCTGTCCGTTTCCTCGTGGAACTCCTGTGGTAACTTTGATGTGTTCAATATTTTCGTACTCACAATAGTCTTGAAATTCCTTGGAAATAAATGCTCCACCACGATCAGAGATAATACGGTGAGGATTTCCAAATATCGCTTGCTGTTGTTTTAACTTCGCTATGGCATCTTGGGCGGATACAGTCTTTACGGGATATAACCACGCAAACTTTGTGAAAGCATCTATCACGCTAAAGATGTGATTGTAATTTTTGTTTGTGGTCGGAAGGGGACCAATAAAATCAACATGGTAAGTAGACAAAGGTACGTCTTCTTTAGGAATCGGATTTAAGAAACCTTCTGCTTTTCCTGCTTTCTTATTTACTAAGATACATTTAACACAGTTATTTATGACGTTTTCAACACATTTTTTAATATTGGGAAAATAAAAATCGCGTTTAACTACATCCTCAGTTTTTGTTATGCCAAAATGTCCTAACTGATGGGCGTTTCTAACAAACTTTGTCTGTATCATTTGCGGTACTACCAAGACTTCTGAATCGTTTACAATTTTATATAGCACATTGTTCTTCAAAATAAAATCTGTTGTCTTACCATCTTCCAATAATTTTTTAATGGTTTCTATATACTCGTCATCTTCTTGGGATTTAATTATTTTATGTGTTATACCTTCACATGTGACACTCATAACTGGATGTCTGCTAAGTGCATCGACATGTCTCATACGTTCACCAGGGCGGTGTTTGATTTCGTAATCGTATTGTTGTAGGAAAAGAGACCATCGTGCCACTTTAGGTGTTGTTTCTTTTTTATTCATGGTTTCCACGAAAGCTGAACAATCAGTATAAATTTTGAATTTTGTACCTAACAAGTAGTGTCTGAATTTTTTAAGAGCTTCTACAACGGCCAGTACTTCTAACTCATAACTACATAGCTTCTCCTCTTGTAATGAGGTTTTGCGACTCATATAATGAATTGGATGATAATTATCATCATCGTCCTTTTGTAGCAAAATTGCTCCAAATCCTAACTTAGAGGCATCCGTATGGAGTTCTATGCTTCTCCCCGGTTTAAATAGGTGTAAAATAGGTTCATTGCTTAAAAGTTCCTTGAGTTTCTGAAAGGCTTGTTTTTTATCATCATCAAACTTGAAAGGTGTTGAGGCACGCAGCAAGTCACTTAAAGGCCTCGCTATTGTAGCATAGTGTGGGATAAATTTTCTAAAAAACCCGGTTAGTCCGAGAAAACTTTGAACTTCTTTAATATTCTTAGGTTCAGGAAAATTTTGGACGGCTATTGTTTTTTCTTTAGAGGGTCGAATAGTACCTTGTTCAATAATATGTCCTAAGAATTCAATCTTCTTTTTCATAAACTTGCATTTCTTTAAATTAAGCTCAAGACCGTATTTAGCTGCTGTATTTAGAACTCGTACTAATTTTTCTAAACCTTCAGTTTCATCCTCAGAGGGAATAATAATATCATCTAAGTATATAATCAAAGTACCATCCCTTAACAAATCTCTAAAAATATGATTTATATATCTCTGAAAAACCGCGGGACTGTTAGCTAACCCGAAAGGAACTTTCAAAAATTCGTATTGTCCGCTTTCTGTAACAAACGACGTGTACTTTTGGCTATTTTCATCGATGTCAACGTGGAAAAAGGCTTTTTTAAGATCAAGAGTAGTAAATACCTTACCCTTCTCTAATTTATCTATAACCTCTTCTAAATTTGGCAGAGGGTATTTATCCTTAATCATTTTTTTGTTTAATTGACGGTAGTCAACACATAGGCGCATTGTTCCATCTTTCTTTCTACAAATTACAACTGGTGATGAATAATTTGATACGCTTTCTTTTATAATACCTTGTTTCAACCACTCGTTGATTTGGCTTTCAACTTCTCTTTTTTCTATCAGCGGTAGACGTCTATTACGAATCGAAATTGGTTCCTCGTCCGTTAAAATTATTTTCATTTTTAAATTTGTTGTCTCTGTTTTAATCGGGTTGTAATCGGAAATTAACTTATTTAATTCATCTTTTATCTCCGCGTTCGAAATATGACTCAAATCGTAATTACAGTCCTCGGTCAGCGATAAATTAACTAAAAAAGATTCAAAACATTTCTCGCTTCCGTTTTCTAAACAACTGTGGTTATCGCTTAATCCCGTTTGTTTTTCTCGATTATTCGTTTCAGGGCAACGCAAAATCTCACGCTCAGAAGTATGAATCACTGAATCATCATTTTGTTCAACAAACATCGGATGTTTATGGATTCTTTCTTTCAATGCATGTAAAACTTTAGGAGGAATAATAAATGGTACGTGTAATTTATCTGTGACAGCACAATTTACATTGGAAGGTTGCTTTGAATCTTCCAGCCACACAGAAATAGTCGCGGTATCAGCAATTATTTTTTCTCCAAACGCTGAAGTTAGTTCGATTTTCCCGTCACACTTGATTGAGACGTTTGGGATGTAATTCGGATTTAAAACACAAATTTCACTTCCTGAATCAATTAATGCTTTAATTATATTTCCATATACGTTAATATTCACACGTTCAAGAGGCTGTGAAGAGGGGATTTTGACTTTAGCTACCAATTTATTTTCAGTTTTTTCACTTTGTTTCGAGGGAATAGATTGTCTTTCGGTTTGGTTTTTAATTCTATTAGTGCAATATTTTGCAAGATGGTTAAAACTTCCACACGTGTAGCATTCTTTGGACGGATATCTATATTTAAATGAATTGTTTCTCATATGGGGTGGAGTGTATTTAGCCTCTTTGGGAAATTTCTGAAATTTATTATTGTTTTCCTGTGTCTGAAAATTTACTTCACTAAAAGATCTACCTCTATTTACAAAGTATATGTCAATTTCCTTTCCTAAAGATTGCGGATCTACGTATTTTTTACCGAACTTTATATTGATGTATGATGACACTTCTTTATCCAAAGTTTGAAAAAGCTTATCGGATACGATTAATTGACACAACGTTCCAAAATCATTAACTTTACGCAAACTACAATAATATTGAAAATTAGCTGACAATCTTGACGCGAATTGAGTATGCGTTTCATTGATTTCTCTTCTGGCTTTCCGAAAATTATTTAAGCATTCTTGCGCGGTAGGTTGGAATTCTTTGCATATTAATGACTTAACGGTATCGTAACATTTAATATCATCTTCACTTATGTAAAACAATATGTTTTTCGCTTTATCACCGAGAAGGTTGATCAAAATTTCTGCTTTATACTCTTCTGGTACGTTTTTCGTTTTAAAAGCCCTTTCTAAAGTTCTAAAAAACAAATTAAAGTTTTCTGGTTTTTCTGGAATAGAAATTGTTAAAGTACGTATACTGTGAATCAATTTTTCTAGGTTACATGAACTAGATACTGTGTCACTACTCGAACCAGCGATTTCATTTCTATCTGCCCTTTGATTCCTAACTTTCTCTAATTCAACCTGTTTTTCTAATTGGGCAAGTTTAATTTTCTCTAATTCAATTTTTTGGTTTTCTAGAGCTAACTGCTCTTCCCTCGCTCTACTTTCGTTTTCGATTTTCGATTGTCTGTCCTCAATTATGGACGTTAGTAAGTATGTAACATGTTCGGGGTCATCTTTAAATGCTTTACATCCTTCAATTCTATCCTTTAATTGTACTACTGTCAACCCAGCAGGTGGTGTTTCCTCAATTTCACTTAGTAAATTGACTAAATCTTCTTTCTTTGAATTTTTATACATTTTTATCAATCATTTATATTCGCTAGCAGGTAAATACAAATCGAAATTCGCCTACCTGTTTTCACTTGAGCTGGAGCTAGTCCTAGTTCAAAATCGCAATAAATAATGTCCACATAAAGTTCATTATGGCCAAGGGATCATCGCGGCCAGACCCCCACTGTCAGATCCGGGAGTAGAACCGAATTCCAAATGTAATGTCCAGGGGTATTTCCAATAACTAAACGTTAATTTACCGACTAATATTTATTAAAGATTAGAAATGTCGGCACATCACATGAAACTACAATATAACATAAATCATAAAATCGTCTAGTATTTAACACTGATATATTTCTAGCTTTAGTATACGGTCCGCATACGTCGGCTTCCACTCGCTGAATGTCCAGATGTGTAGACGTTCGCTCTGGTCGCGGCGTACAGCGCCCACTGGTGGATTTTCCACTCTACATATATATATATATATATATATATATATATATATATATATATATATATATATATATATATATATATATATATGTATATATATATATATATATATATATATATATATATATATATATATATATATATATATATATATGTATATATATATGTATATATATATATATATATATGTATACATATATATATACATATATATATATATATATATATATATATATATATATATATATATATATATATATATATATATATATATATATATATATATATATATAAATTCATCAAGATCTATTCTAACCCAGTTTTTTAATCTAGACAATAAAGATTGTATGAATCGTTTTAAAATAAGTTGGCAACACTAAAAAAATTTCCCTAATACGGCGATATTTATCCGTACTATTTATCCCTACTATGTCTATAAAATGTGAGTGTGCAAGGGTTTCGTGTCTCTTTGCTTGGTAGGAGCTAAGTATTTTGTATATATATAGTGTATATGTTAGTGAATAATTATTTAGTTAATTAGTATTATTCTATTTCTGTAACTTAGTATTAAGATTTTTTCCATTCTATTCATCTTGTAATTATGTTTTAGTTGACTACATTAGTAAACTATCTGGTTTAACTTATCTATTTCACCTAAAATATTTTTCCTCTTCATAATTTTTTATTACTGTCTTGGTGTTATAGCCGACCTCCGGGAGTGTTGCCTGGCTTAAAACATGTTTAACCGGAGTTGGGGGTCACAACCCCCCCCCAGTCATCAACTATACCACCTCCAATTCCGCTTTTTGCCTATTTATATATGTCAATCTTATTTCAGGTTAGAGGAGTATTAAGTGGTCACATCTGCCCTTTTAATTATCTTAATTTTAAATATCTATCTATCTATATATATATATATATATATATATATATATATATATATATATATATATATATATATATATATATATATATATATATATATATATACACAGTAACCACCGCTTATAGTGATCAGTGGTTATAAGAATCAACGTCTTATAAGGATCAATATCGCAAAAACAAAAACAAATGTATTATTTCCATGTTAAAAGTTTCGCTTTAAAGAATCAATCCACCGGTTTTAAGAATCAGTTTACACTCTTCGCTTTCCTATCATTTTTCCAAAAAAGACACTTAAACCCTCCAAAGGTACGAAGTTTTTCTTTTTTCTTTTTAAAAGTAAGAGTGATAAAATGGGATGGAATTCAGTCGTAAAATGCATCCCCTTCTTTGTTAGACATAACATAATAGTTTCCCCTTAAACGCTTTAGCTAAGCACTGTCCTATTAGCCTGACCCAGGGGCATCCTATCCGCGCGGATCCGATTTCACTTTTCTCCACTGACAAACAAAGACAGGGACTCTTTTTTCCCACCTCCCAAATCCTGGTTGCGGCTTCCTGAACCCTGAAACACATAAATCTTCGACGAAGTGTCCACTATTACTTAGGAAAATGTGACATTATTAGATTGAGTACGTTATCAAACCGTGAAACGTAAACTAGAAGGTGAATCTTGGCCTGAGGCTATTGGTATTGAAAGAGGTATAAACAGCCTCCTGTAAACTTCATTGCGTCAAACTACCATAGAAAACTTATTCTTGCACCCTTCTTGTAGTGGAGATGTTAAACTGTTAAGCAGGTATGTTGTAACAAACATTGGATTATTTTCTTCTCTTACTATAATCATGTGTATCTACTTGTAGGTCTAGAAATTAAGTTGTATTTTTAAAATCATAAAAATAATTTTAATAAAAGATAATTAACGTAAATTAAAGAGTATTTTATTGTAAATTATCTAATATATTTATATATAGGAGTGTGTATTCCTGTCCAAAAACCTAAATTTCGGCTATAAGAATCAACCGCTAATAAGAATCAAAAACAGTAATAACAAATGTGATTCTTATAAGCGGAAATCACTGTATATATATATATATATATATATATATATATATATATATATAACCCTAAAACCCTTTCAAAATTCCAAATTTCATTCAAATATGCTTGGGCGTAGCGCGTTAAAAAGTAACTGCGCAGTGCGATTTCAAGAACAAATTGACTTTAATCAGGCATCTTCTATACAACCCCTGTTACCTCTTATACAATCCCTGTTGTTTTACAATGTGTCAGAGCCCAGATTCCAGGGCACTATCCAATTACTGGAAGACTTTTAGCATCACGTGTCAATACTTCTATTAAGTTATAAACAGGCATCGCCTCGGTGTGTGCGATTTTGCGGATTGCCGTTGCTTAATGAGTATGTAAAAGTTTATAGAAATAAACCTTTGTATAGACTGCGGCGTGTTCTTGTGCATGTCCGGGGCTAGAGGGGCAGTAAAAGGCTTTTCAGCGGTCCTTAGAGTGCCAAATCCACCAGTGAACTGTTCCGGCCAAGCTAATTTGTACGCGCGGGAAATATAACGACTACGACAAACAGATCGTTTTCATGACGCACGGACCGCCGGCAATCGTTCTCCTTCCTCCCATGCAAAGACGCCGCCGTTGATGTCGCATATATATGTATATATAATATATATATATATATATATATATAGGCTATATATATATATATATATATATATAGTGTGTGTGTATATATATATACACTAGACGTGCACTAGCGGCAGCTATTGATTGCATAATCTAAAGGTAATATTTTTACGGATAAAATGCAGTAATTTTTCTGCATTAGAAGAATGTTTGTATTGTTTTAGTATATGTCGCGGTAAAATATACATTCGTTCTGAAACCGATTACGGACTTGGGGTCAAAGTAAGAGTTATTAGTCGCGTAAAAAATTCTAAGATAATAGGATAGAAGCAAAATGTTTCTGCTGTAAACAGTTCATCCTAGTTATGAAGGTGCACAAGAAAAGGACTCATCTAGTTCAACATTTTTGTTGCATCAATTACCCTACCCTGTTTCACAAAAGTCGTATGACAATATAGTTGGCTATATTTTTGCTGCAAAACACACTGTTGCAAAGGCAAGTAAGAAACAAGCAGTTAAAAAGTAAAATTGACTTGATATTCATATTTGACAGTTTCCGACGATGGCACGTGGAAGACCAGGAGATGTACACGTTGGCTATAATGAACTTCCCCTATAAACAGCAACCTACAGCTCAAACGGCTGAATGGAATGTAACTACATTTTGGCATAGAGACTTTACACGAGATGCGCTCACGGAATGTCGAAAAAAAATTAATTAAAAAATATCCACCAGATGGCGCTATTCATCGGAAAAACATTAAATTTAACAAAATAAACGACCAAAACGGAATACATAAAGAATTTGAACATTTATTGACTAGTTTTTGATCACCTTCTCGTCGAAGCTCTTTAAATAAGGATAAGGAAATCAATAACAGTACGCCTTTGTTGTTTGAAAAAAAAAAAAACAGTTGAGTTTGGAGAAACAGGTAGGGTAGGTGGGGGCAAAGGTTTGCAGTTTTGAGTTTTGGGTTTCTTACGGGCCTCCGTTAGATCCTATAGCCCCAAAAATTCACTTGTATTGTAGTTGGGTATCCCCTCTACCTTCTATAAAATAATGAATTTTTTCCCGAAATATTTAGTCACCGAATTTTTAATTTTACCAAAAGACTTGTTTGCGAACCTTTGCCCCAATCGGTGGGGCAAAGGTTCGCACTGCAAACCTTTACCCCACTCGTTGGTTTCTTACTGGATAGGCATCGGAAATCACAAAAAGAGTTGTCTAAATAATTTTATTTCACATTTTGTAATCTTTTTAAAGGTGTTACATATATAGAAAATCACAAATTGAACAGGTTAATCTCAATAAATTTTTTCTTAAACTAAATAACTTCAAAATGATATATCAACTATTAACACAGAAAGTTGAATCTAACAAAGAAATTCACAAAATGAAAAGGGGTTAATCTCAATAATTTTTTTCTTAAACTAAAGAACTTCCAATTAAAATATCAACTATTAACACTATCGTTATATCATATCTTAGGCTTTACTCATTCTTTTAAAACCCGTAAAAATTAAGCAAATTAAGGGGATGGGGGACATTACAAAGCAATTTTTGAAATTTTTACCTCAGAGATATGAAATTGGGCATAAATATTCATTAAAGTGAAACTATTTCAAACACCTTATAAAATTTTATAAATATTTAAAATTTTATTTTTTATATTTAAAAAAATTGAAATTTTTATTATGTTTTTTAAAATGCTCCTTGCGATCCAATTTTTAACCTTATCCTTAATTTTGCATTTAGATTGCTTATACATTTTGATCAGGATTATGTTTTGATTTGTGCTTTCGTTGAATAATTAATTTTTAGGAAATATTTTTATGCTTGTACTCTGAATTCTCGTGAAATTTTTGTACTTTTCCACGCTTAAGTTAAACTTTGATAATCTGAATGATGTCGAAACCTGAAATGGATACATAACTTTATTTTAATGTATAAGAGGAGTCTTTGTAATAAATTTTATAAAATTTCGTCAAAAATTGTGACGCAAGGAGCATTTTAAAGACTTGCAAATCTGGAAATTACTCATTTAGAGCTTTTTTCCCTAACCAGACCTTCGAAGCTTATAATGTCTTGTAATAACATTTAATTCTTTTATCTTGTAAAATAGGTCTTTGTTCAGAGCTATTTTAATTTTGTGTTGTACTAATTTATTTTATTTTTAATTTATGGATTTTCAAGCATTTTACAAAAAATTTTCTGATTTAAAAACAGGCAGTTTTTATCAAAAACAATAATTTTTTTTTTCAAATTACAAAAATGTGAATTCTCATTAATAATAAAAGACGTTGTTAATAAGGATTCCTAATGAAAAGAGGACATGAAACAAATGTTAATAGTTAGAGCGGCAAAGGTTTGCAGATGGGGCAAAGGTTTGCACTGCGAACCTTTACCCCATTTCGTGCTGGTTCTGTTTCTGCAGAATGGACGCCACTGTATTTGAGTTAACCCAAAACTTAAGGTAGGATTTGAAAGGTTATTTACCACCCTAACATGCGAAAATAAGCCCAAAACAGTTCGTGAGTTTGAGTGATGCTCAAAATTACTCAAAAGTTGCAAAAAATTACATTAAAAGAGACGAAAATAAACTTACCTCATTTTCTCTGCAAAAGGGAGTCTTAACTCCAACATTTTTTACGAGGCAACTGACTGGAAGTAGAGGAATGCATTGCCTACCCTATTCTTCCTAAAACTCTTCCCGGTCATTTTAAAATGTATGTGCGAACCTTTGCCCCATGCGAACCTTTGCCCCCACCTACCCTACAGATTATGACGAAATGTCACAAGAGGAGCAGTTGTTAATCGTGTCAAGGGCGATATAAGAAAAGGTGCTCAATGTGACCATCGTCAGTCATCTGCAAAGTTTCAAGGAGATGGTCAGTGTGTTCAACAGAAGATCGTAACTGATCAGTTCTGATGCTTCGGGCATGAAGCGTAATGGAGTTATTTTAAGATGACTGCCTACATTCGGAGTCAATTTAAAAAAGTAACAGTTTTTCACAGGATTTTATGGTAAATTAGCACTTAAAAATTAAAAAAAAGGAACAAAAACTTACCTGTAAATAGCATACTTATTTTTAAATTGGTCAATTTGAAGTAATTTTTAATGAAATTTAGCTAAAACGCCTATGACTCTGCCCAAAATCGTAATGTTACTATTTTAATTTCCTTCTCACACACGATACATATGACATTTATCTTCAAAATGACCTATAATCTAAGAGAAATTTTAAAATGCAAAAATAATACACGCAATTTTATGTTCCAACATGAAAATTTCCCCTATTCGTCATTCCTTTCCTTATAAAAACAGCCTCAAATTAAAAAAAAAAAACTATTTATTATACACCAATTATTGTGCGTTATTTCAATGACAATATCATCTAAAACATTTCCTGAAAATTTTATCAAATTATATACATTATTATGTGAGATATCATCAGAACCGTAGAGATTTGTGCTAAAAAACATAATTCTGAGAAAAACGCATTTAAAGTTGTTTGTTACTTAAATTTTGTAGCAGAAGATGCATTTTTAAATAGCTATAACTCTACTTCTAATTGATGTAGAGTGAAAATAAAAACAGTTTTGAAAAGAGAAAAGATTGAATTACACGATTCTTGCAAAAAAAAAAAATTTAAATGAAATTGACCAAAATAGTTAAAAAAAGACATTTTTCAACGTAGGTAGTCACCTTAAGTCATCCAACGTCGCAACATCCCCATGATAAACCAAACTTTTTAAGTGGACCTATAACCAGAAATCGCACGGAGATAACGCGTCCTCTTTGCACGCATTGAAATCTCGAGATTTTTTCCCCATAGAACTGACTGCTTTTCCCGGTTTTACATTTTATTAATCTAAAAGTTGCCGTGTTCTGTGTAACGATCTGCCAAGTAACGCTTCCGGAGCGACCGCTTCAAAAATATATCAGCCTATGTTAAACTCACGTGCAAAAATATAATAATAAACAGAAATTAAAAACACCAAATTCGTTTGTTTAACAAATTTGTAGGTTAAGTTAATAGTTATTCAATGCACGTGTATACAGCTTTAAAATTAATGAATATAAAAAGAATCTGAAACGCAATTGCAGCGCTGCCTCTCTACCGGAGCCAATTATTGAATGCACGTGTATACATCATTAAAATTCTTGAAAATAAAGAAATTCTGAAACGCGATTGCAGCGCTGTCTACCGGATCCAATTGTGTACCTAAACTAACCAAAGATCAACAACAACACATAAATAAATAAATTAATTAAAAAAAACATTTTCTATCGGATTAAATTGATAAAATTAATATAGGCTGAAATTGTTAATTTCATTGTAATAGAATGGTTGAACTAACAGATGAAATTGTTAATTTTTGTATGTATTTTATTGTTGCTTAATATACAGTCGAACCTCCAAATATCGAACTTCCCTATATCGAAATTTTCTATATATCGAACTCTTAGCAAATCTCCATGTTCATCACATAGAAAAATTGTTTCTATATATCGAAAAAATCTCTATATATCGAAATTTTTTTCAAGACAAATTTGGAGATTTTATTCCACTTTAGAATAAAATCTCCCAATGTTTGGCATTTGAAACAATGCGTCGTGGACTTCAATTCGTGGAAAATGTCCATGATGAAGTTTTTAGTGGACTGAATAAATACGAACATTTCTTTGAACTTTCCGCAAAACTAACTGTTCAGCAAGATATTCGTAGTTTTTTCTTTAAAGAATGTAACTGTGATCATTGTAACCACTTTCTGCATTATTGTTTATTTTAAAGATATGTAGTAATCAATAAATCTTTCATATTAATTCATTTTTTAGTTATTAACTTTAATTTAATGGGATTCGCATATAAATTAGAAATGGAGTTTCGTATACAAAAATTAGCTTTAATTTTTTTTTAGGAGGATTATGATAAGACTAAGCTCAATTCTATATATCGAAATTTCTATATATCGAAATTTTTTCGCGCTATTTGCTACTTCGATATATGGAGGTTCGACTGTATTTATACATAGCCTATTTATACATATATATAGCATAATATATAATATATGTACATTAAATTGAAATACACGTGCAAAAAATTTTTTGCACGTGAGTAATTTGTATGATTTTTTAAATGAACGCACGCATTTTTGTATATGACTTTCAGTTGTTTACTGAAATTGCTAATGTTTTTGAGCTATAATTGATTGCGTTTACTTTTGTACATAACTATTGAAAGTAATTAGTTAATGTTAACTGTAGGAACTTTAATTGTAACTGAACTCTACACCGAGTAATTAATACTTGGCTTAATTACTCGGTGGTATTTTATATTTAATCTATTACTATAAATTAATTAATCTAATAGTTGCCGTGTTCTGTGTACGATCTGTCAAGTAACGACGTAACTTACGTAACCTACAAAATCGTTTTACCACCAAAATTTGTTAATTTTAATTTAACAATTTAAAATTAACAAAGCAGACTGAAAACATTCAAGAAAATTTAAATGTTCTAAATTGCAACACGCTTGATTGCAAAACCGATAATATTACTATCATCGTAATAGAATGCTTTACGAAAAATCAATATGAACAAAAGCACAATTTTAAAGAAATAAATATTCAATTAAACACAGTTAAAATGTTAAATTCAGTTACTTAGCTTGAAATTTACATCCAGATATAATCATTACGACATCACGAAATTTAAAGAAAAAAAAAAAAAACACCTGGCCGATATGTTACGTCACACCATTTAAATAAGAAATCGAATAGAATACAAACCGTTATAAAAGTACTTTTAAAAGTAAATATTAAACAGAAATTAAAGCACTATCATCGAATAGAATGCTTTACGAAAAGTCACATGAAAGCCACATGGCAGCACGTGAAAGCCACGTGTGTTGGCAATTTAGAAATATTCATTTCTACCGTACACAGTTTTGAACATATCACTACGCATGCGTCGAGTTTGCAACTTTAACGAATTTAATTATAAGTTCGATCAACAACAAATGATTTTTTAATTTATTTACTGCACTATCTAGATAGTGCAGTAAATATCTTTTACATACCACTAATTATTCACTATGTACCGTTCAAAAGTGTCTGTACGGTAGTGTGCTCTTTAAAGCGAATACCTAATATAACCGCAAAATTTTCTGACATTTTTTTAAAGTGTTTAGTTGAATATTTCTAAATTGCCAGCACACGTGGCTTTCATGTGCTCACATGTGGCTTTCATGTGATTTTTCGTAAAGCATTCTATTACGATGATAGTGTTTTTAATTTCTGTTTATTATTGTAATTTTAATATTACATTTAATAATACTTTTATAACGATTTGAATTCTATTTCGATTTCTTATTTAATGTAACAATTTAATTTAAGTCAATTTTAATTTAACAATTTAAAATTAACAAATCAGACTGAAAACATTCAAGTAAATTTAAATGTTCTAAATTGCAACACGTTGGATTGCAAAACAGATAATATTTTGTAAAAATTTCTAATATTTCAATTGCAATTTATGTATTTTATTTTTGCTTAATATATTTATACATCGCCTATTTATACATATATATAGCAGAATATATAATATATGCAGGTTAAGTTATATCCAACTATTTCTAGAATTTTAATTGTAATTGAATACTTGGCTTAATTACTCGGTGGTATTATATATTTAATCTATTACTATAAATTAATTAATCAAATAGTTGCCGTGTTCTGTGTAACGATCTGACAATCAACGCTTCCGGAGCGACCGCTTCATAAATATATCAGCCTATATTAATATCACGTGAAAAAATACAATAATAAACAGAAATATTAACGATATTACTCGGTGGTATTATATATTCAATCTATTGCTATAAATTAATTCCTCGAATAGTTGCCGTGTTATGTGTATGTATCTGTCATATAACGCTTCCGGAGCGACCGCTTCATAAATATATCAGCCTATGGCATCCATTTTGTTTTATGAGCTAGGCTTAACAAGTTAAAAGTAAAGTCCAAAAAGATTATTTGCTATCTAAACCCAAATAATTTTAATTAAAAACAACGTAATATAGACATAAATCAACTTTATTTCTATTTTTAGACGGCTGTAATACAAGTATTCATTTTGTATACTCAGAACTTGAAAATGTAAACACGAGTGAGTCATTCATTCACCATGATTCATTCATCGTCGTAAATTTAAGAAAATTGAATCAGAGAATCTTCTTCACAATAAAACAGTGTTTCATTATATTATTATTTTAATATAGATATTTATATTTTAACCGTATAATATATATATTTTAACCAGATATTACAATAATGTCAAATTTAGTATTTTCGGAAAGTTGCAAACTCGATACATGCGTAATGATATGTTCAAAACTGTGTACAGTAGAAATCAATATTTCTAAATTGCCAACACACGTGGCTTTCATGTGATCACATGTGATTTTTCGTAAAGCATTCCATTCGATGATAGTGTTTTAATTTCTGTTTAATATTTACTTTTAAAAGTACTTTTATAACGGTTTGTATTCTATTCGATTTCTTATTTAAATGGTGTGGCGTAACATATCGGCCAGGTGTTTTTTTTTTCGTAATATCTGAATGATTATATTTGGATGTAAATTTCAAGCTAAGTTACTGAATTTAATATTTTAATTGTGTTTAATTGAATATTTATTTGCTTAAAATTATTCTTTTGTTCATGCCAATTTTTCGTAAAGCATTCGATTACGATGATAGTGTTTTCAATTTCTGTTTATTATTGTATTTTTGCGCGTGAGTAATTTGTATGATTTTTTATCTGATTTTCTTTAGTTTATATATTTTATTTTTGCTTAATATATTTATACATAGCATATTTATGCATGTATATAGCGTAATACATGGATATATAATATTAAATTGAAATAGATTGAATTAGATTGTTAAATTCTATACTTATTTATTGAAATAGATTGCAAAAGTTTTTTGCATGTGAGTAATTTGTATGATTTTTTAATCTGATTTTCTTTAGTTTATATATTTTATTTTTGCTTAATATATTTATACATAGCATATTTATAGCATATTAGTTAGATTGTATACATAGCATATTAGTTAGATTGTGCAAGTCGGATTGAAAATTCATCGGTAAGCAAGCTTTTTTTCCAAGAAGAAAGACTTTTTTTAATTATAAACTCGTAAAAATTTCTAATATTTTCACAAGGTTATGAACCTTTTTTTATTGCAACTGTTCAATTATTTACCGTCAAATTTTGACGGGTACTGTCTAGTTACTTATAAATATTGTACTGAATTGTTAATATTGTTTATGTATTCCGTTTTGGTCTTTTATTTTGTTAAATTTAAAGTTTTTCAATGAAAAGCGCCATCTGGTGGACATTTTTGAACTAAGTTATTTATTTCGAAATCCCGTGAGCGCATCTCGAGTATAGTCTTTATACCCAATGTGGTTATATTCCGTTAACCCTTTTGAGCTGTAGGATACTGTTTATAGGGGAAGTTTAATTATAACCACCCTGTACTTCTCGCTTTGGGGTAACTTCTATTATTATTGTTAGTGTGACAGGGAAAGTAACGAATAGTTTTGACGCAAGTTCCAACTACAAGGGTTGTGAAGTCATGAAAGATATAACATCCAAGGAAGATTTATTACGCTGCAAAATAGAAAATTAAAAAGTCTGATGTAAAAATCATTCAGTTTCGTCTCTCCAGAGAGATGTGAATGGTATAATTGACAGTTTTCACGTTCTGAGTAAATGTATCATGCGCGATATGTCAATTACTTTGGCGATGGAGGCAGTAAAACATTTGTAACCGCAACAAATAAAATCCCATGTAGTGTTTCATTCCCTAAAATACAGTGTGTGGGCCTTGTACAAAAAGATTGGATGCACGTGTACTTAAATTAAAAACTGAATACCGAGGAAATGAGATTAAAAAAATTATATTTCACTAAATTGGGAAAATAATATATTCTGAGAAAATCTTATCTTAGAAAAATAATATCTAATCTATCTAAAGAATCTATCTAAGAAAAATAATATCTTCAGTGTCAGTAACATTAAAAAAATATATGATTAATGAAATGTCCAATCCTTTTGGTTATTTTCTTAAGCCTTCCATCAAATAATTGTTTTAGAAACGACGTTCAAATAAGTTTCTATCGACATACTTTATGGAATATATTAATTTTAGAATTACTAGACGAATTATGATCATAAGGTTATTTTATATATTGGAAATATGTTTGACGTAGATTTAAGTTTAACGGGCCTGTGGCGGCCTTGTGGTACAGCGCGCTAGCTTTCGGTGCTGAGGGTGCTCGGATCGAATCCCGGCGTTGCGCCACTAAAACACCTCCATTTGTGTCATCCCTTCATAGGGGGTAATGCTGGTCAGTTTACACGGGGCTCCCATAATAAAGTTGTCAGCAAAAACTGCGGGGAATAAAGGCGAATGTCTATCTGACAGGTGCCTCCGCATTGGAAAAATAAATAAATCTAACTATCTCATATTAATATTACATTAATTACATCATACCCATTAAACATCATATCTTGTAAAACGTATATGCATGTAACCAACTTAAACTTTACAATCTAGAAGCATTTTTGTCAAGTGTATTACGAATAAACGAACAAATATATATTAACAAGAGAAAAATTATATATAATCCGTTTGTTTCAATCCACCTACGAAACACGCAATTACCTCAGCATCAAAGTCGAAAACCCCTCTACTCTCTTTCGGATTCCATTCAGTATTAGCGGCGTTTCATTATCAGAGAAAGCTAAAGTATTGTACTCTAGTTAAAGTTTACGATGTTAGCCAGATAACGGGTTAATCAACTCTGAGTAATGGCTGAAGTAGATGCTACTTGCAGCGTTATTTATTGGTTACATGTTCTGTGTATCCAGGTTTTGAACATTTCATTTGCCGCAAGCGAAATAATTAGGGACTTTGTAAATGCCCCTGATTATCAGATGTGGAATTTTTGCATTTATGAGATGTTTTAGTTTCACTGGTTTGGCATATTTCATTAACTAAAGAATTTCCCAGAACAAGGGTATACTACGCGGCTTGTCTATATGCTTTAATGCAAATATAATAGCAAACATACAGTGTACACCAACATAAAACCCTTTTAAAATAAGCCCTAATTTTAAATGTATAATGGAAATGTTTACGTTAATGTACCTTATATCTAAGAGAATAGAAATTTTATTTCTTCATAGAAGACGATGAAATAGTTTGATATACATATAGAAGCCTCTTTCAATATAATTAAAGTCTGAATAACGAAATTTCTTATGTAAATAGAATGAGATATTACATTATTATTTCACCATTATTTATGACAGAAATCTTTAAAAAGAGTGACTGCATGCTTCTACGGATGCATCTGGTATTGCACAAAAGGGAATTACTGGTGCTGGATTTTTTTCAAGTTCAAGTGCGTACTTTTTATCTTTATATGCAAACGCTACTTTTGTTAATGGAGAGATAGAAGTCATAACGGTAGCTACTGAAAAATTAATCTTAAGAAATAAAAGTTCTGAAAACGTGATTTCCCTTTCTGACTCCACTTCTGCAATCTCGTCGCATCATCGGTCTGATTCTAAGAGATTAAAACCCACGTAAATGTATTTTAGGAGATTTACAGGCTAAAAATAACAATATCATTTTACAGTGGTTCCTTTCACACTGTAGCGTATTAGGAAATTAAACTGCTGATAGATTAGATAAAAAGCAACTAATACGCTTTAATCCTCACAGATTTTAATTTCTTCTTCCACTAACGTACGAATTGGGAAGAACCTCAAGGAGAATATTTCCCTCTCTAGACAAGAACAGGAAATTAGACATTAAAGATGGAAGGATGCACTTCATAAAATCCCATCTGCCCTTGGATGACCTCTTGTTGCAATTTTGTTTCTGAAGACGGGACATGAATGTCTTACTAGATACTTGTACCACTTTAAAATCTTTTCATGCTGACACTGCGACTTCTGTGGGAGCGTATGTGAAATCGGTGTCTCACATCTCAAGAACTGTCCTATGCTGTCAGGGAACATCAATGAGAGATAATGACACACGAGGTAGAAATTTCGAGATTTGCAGCCTAATTGATCCTTCCAGTTCTTTTCAATTATCTGCTTTTGACTGCACTTAAACTTGCTTATTATTCCATTGTCTCTAAACCTATGCCCGGGGAGTTAAAACACTAACAAATGAATGTAATTCAATTGCTAATTCTAAATATTCAAAACAAATTCTCTTTGACAACCAGTTTAATCTCTGTTTATTACCCGACAACGAAAAATCAGGTTATTTCTACGCATTTTTGGCGTAAATTCTGTGAAAGAAACGCAATTTTTAAAATTCGGTTTCCTACAGTTGATGCTTTTATCCAGTGATGCCGGTAAAACGTATTTCAGGGAGTTAGTTAAAAAAAAACACAAAACTCCAAATGACATTTAATGTTCTAAATTTTAATGAACTTCTCCGCTTATTTTTAAGAGATTAAAGATATGAATACTTTCGCTCATGATACTGCAATGTATTTTGCCAACCCCATCGTTATTTCTTAAACTCCCAAATCATATAAAGTGGAACCTCTGCAGGCCAAATAAATAAAATACTTTTAACTACGACTTCTTTACAAGCTGAAAACTTCATTAATTATATATATATATATATATATATATATATATATATATATATATATATATATATATATATATATATGTATGTATGTATATATATATATAAATATATATATATATATATATATATATATATATATATATATATATATATATATATATATATATATATATATTATATATATATATATATATATATATATATATATATATATATGTATGTATGTATGTATGTATGTATGTATGTATGTATATGTGTGTGTGTGTGCAGTGGCGAGGTTTAGGGAGAGTTTCACATAATGGAATTTTCATTATTCGTTCGAAGTACTAAGTATTCTAGATATGAGTTTCAAAGTTTTTGGATATAACAAGAATCACATAATACTATTTTCTTCACATATACTAATTTCTATTTGTGAACCAGTTTTAGGTATGTTCAAATTCTCAAGTCCATCTTTCCAATAGCAATTTCCTGTAAAACTGTCTGTTCTTCTATACTTAAAAATGGAGTAGAGTTGTCACAGGGGATTAAAAGTAGATGGGACACCATAAGCTTGGACCGAAAGACTCATAAGAGACAGCAGATATCTTAACAATAAGATTATCTAGCGTTGAAGCAGTGAAAATTAAGTTTCACTGACAAATCTATGTTGTATCGTAGTAATTCTAAGATACCAGAATAACAAGAAAATGAGGTTGAAGCAAATTTAATTGTTAGACTAAGAGTCTCATGTGTAAGTTAGTGGGTGGATGTTGGTAGTCGTATGATTTCCATACGACATAAGCGAGTGAACTGCAAGTAAATATTATATTTTTAATCGCGGTTATTGCTACGTTGGTATTCGCCCATTTATACTTAGCTCATCCAGGAAGTAAGTACCATTTGGGTAATAAAAAAATTAGCAATTTGTGTTCATTTGTATTTTATTATAAAAAAATCTACACACCTTAAACTACTTTTCGACATATTCACCATGCGAATTAAGGCATGTGTCATATCTTGGCACTGATTGAAACATACCCGATTTGAAGAATTCGGATGCCTGCGACCTGAGCCAGTTATGGACGTTTATCTTGATCTCATTATCACTTGCAAAGTGCTGGCCGGCAAGAAATTTTTTGAGATGAGAAAGCAAATGGAAGTCAGAGGGAGCTATGTCCGGACTATAAGGGGGTGACAGAATTATTCCCAGAGAAATTAATCAACCAGCGTCGTCGTTACGCGTGCGTTATCATGCTCGAACACAATACCACAAATCAGTAGTCCAAGCCTTTTGTTCTGCATCGCGCGCCGCGTTCTTCAATGTCTCACAGTAAGCTGTAGAGCTTGTAGTCCCCCGTTCTGTAGTGGTACGTATGCTAGTATTTGAGAAAACAAACCCCTTTGAATCCACCTTGTTTATTTTACAAGATTAAAAATAAAAACAAAAGTTACATTCTAACTACTCGTTAAAAGATAAATTAAAACATAATAAAACTTATGAAGTGTTTACACATGCAGCCAAGCAAACTGCCGGCACGAGCACTGCGTGCAAAAAACGGGGAAGTAGCTGATCTGCTGTGGACTGCGGCTGCTAGTTTATATTACAGTTGAGTACGCGACGGATTTGTCAAGTGGCGTCATCACTAATTTGAAGACGTGAATTCGAATGAGCGGCGTTACTAATTTGAATAAACAGCAAACCCTCAGAGCCACAGGTACTCCCCTACCAGTCTGAAAGACGAAAAAGAGGCCACTCAAAATATATGCAGGCTTCAGCCGGTTAATACTAATATTAACCTCTTTGTTCTTCATTTTTAACCTATAAAATTTGTCGTTACGTTGCAACACTTCGCATGGTCCCTCATAAGGTTGCTGTAAAGGTCTACGCACATAGTCTTGTCGCACAAAAATGTGTGTAGTGGTAGACAAGTCTCGATGGTCGAAAATGTCCTTATGGCCGTGCCGAGATGCCGGTGTAGGACGAAATCTGTTCATGTATTCGTGTAACACCTTTAAAAATTCGTGATGAGGAGGAAAATCCACTGCACTGGATAAAAAAAAACTCTCCCGGCAATCTTAAGGAACAGCCAAATACGAGCTCTGCAACTGATACTCCCAGATCAGGCTTCAAACTGCAACGTATACCAAGGAGTATAATGGGTAAACCTTCAACCCAGCGATCATTCGCGTAGCATTTTATTGAGTATTTAAGTTGTCTATGGAATCTTTCCACGATTCCATTGGAAGCAGGGCTATAAGCCGTTGTGCGTCTTTTCTCGCTTCAGGCCATCGGCTGAATCTGTCGATACATGTCAGACAATACCTATATCCTTTTGACGGCGGAAGTGCTCCCACAAGCTGATTGTTGTGCCTCGTACCATCCAGTCCACTAACAAAATTCTTTGCCAGTCCCAAAAGACGGGGCACATGATTTTTCTTGGTGAGACGATAAAATTCCCAAGGTCGAACATTTCTCGCATTCA
Source organism: Dolomedes plantarius (assembly GCA_907164885.2). Taxonomy (NCBI): domain Eukaryota; kingdom Metazoa; phylum Arthropoda; class Arachnida; order Araneae; family Dolomedidae; genus Dolomedes; species Dolomedes plantarius. The sequence continues at coordinate 55,070,103 of OU015493.1, read as the reverse complement.
AAAACTTGATAACGGCTGTTATTTCACAGCTGGCGGGCCCATCGATTCTTTTAAACATAATTACCAACAAACAATGACTTCAAACTTTAACGTAATCAAACAAAATGGCTAGGCTAATTCGTTCTCGAGTTGAAGTATGAAACTACGCATGCGCGACCTTCGTGCTGTCAGATGCACGGGAGATATGCACAAACGGTACTTACTTTCTGGATGAGCTAAGTATTTATGATTTCAAATCGAGTAGAAGAAAAACTTTAGATTTAAAATTTCATAGAACTAGTTATCTTTTTAATGACTGGACTGTGTCATCTACAAGAGATTAAAAATACTGTCAATTCCATGTAACAGTATAATAGAAACTGTAAAGCAGGGGTTCCCAAACTTTTTCCTACATCGACCCCTTTTAAAAGAATGATTTTCTTCATCGACCCCCTCACAATTTTCTCTATAATGTATAGCATACAACATAATTATAACACTAATAATTGCACATAAAGCCCTTAAAAATAACAATTCGACTAAGAATAAGAACAGCAAAAGAGAAAAAAGTGGTTCATTAGTTTTATGTTTTATTATTTTTGTACTATTTTAATTTTTAATTCCACAAATATAAACAAGATTTCAGAAATACAGATTGTAATTGCACAAACATCGACAAGAGTAAAACGAAATTTGCTTCGGATTGGTTGTATCGGGAAAACTCATGTGCTGTTTAAGGTCCAGTGGATTTCCCCAGTTCTGCTAGTGTTGGTACACAAATAAAAGCAGACGGCGGCATTCGAGGTATATACAAAATCGTCATGGCATTCGACTTTAGATGCGTGGATCACTCCGCCCTATGTAAATCTATATTTATACATATTAAAACGGATATTATTATCCAATAATTACATTCCTAAAAAAATTAAACTAAATTTTAAAACAGAAAAATTTATCATCGACCCCCAGTAGACCCTTTTTAAACTTCCATCGACCTCCAAGGGGTCCATCTGGACCCCGTTGGGAATCCCTGCTATAAAGTATTATGTGGAAGGCTTGAACATTTGGGAAATTTAAGTGTAAAATATTTAGATAATATCAAACAATTATATAAGTGGAATGTTTGAAAGCTGATGATATGAACAACATTTCATATTTAATTTAAAGAATGTAAGACATATGTTTGCTTTTTCCTGGAAATAAAGCAATCATTCTTTGCGTTTGTAGACATAAAAAATATTATCTTCATAAAACTAACTTAGAAAGATCGACTAAAGCACTTGAAAGTCATTCCCATTGGGAATCCCTGCTACAAAGTATTATTGGGAAGGCTTGAACATTTGGGAAATTTAAGTGTAACAAATTTAGATAATATCAAACAATTATATAAGTGGAATTCTTGAAATCTGATGATATGAACAACATTTCATATTTAATATAAAGACATATGTTTGCTTTTTCTGGAAATAAAACAATCATTCTTTTGCGTATGTAGACATACAAAATATTAGCGTCATAAACTAACTTAGAAAGATCGACTAAAGCACTTGAAAGGCACTTATAGAGAAAAAAGTAAGTTGTAAACGAGAAATTCATAATATCTACTTAAAATCCCAATAATTTAATTAATATTGAATATAATAAGTTTTGAATTAATGCAATAAGTTTGTCATAATAAGTATAACCCTTTATTAAACCGGAGATCATTATATGTGATTATATGTTGGAATTAATCCCAAATATCCGGGAGACAATCGCATGAAATATTTTGAAGACAGAAGACAGCCTACAGCTGTTAATTCAAAACATATTTCCAGGATTTGTTACGGATTTTAAGAAGCATCTGTTTAATATTCAGGGTAATTAATTAGGGCGTACATACACACTGATTAAATGCTATTATTCTAAAGTATGTGTTATCATTTTATGTACATTATTTTGCAATAAATATTGCTCAAAGCTTCTTATACTGAGGCAATTAGACTACGAACAACTGAGATGTATATATGAACTAGCTGAAAACCCGCACTTCGTTAAGGAGTTCATTCAAATTAAATACAACGGTCAATGTATGCAATTAATGCAAAAAAAATAAATATAAGCATATATATTTATAATAAATACGATGATCTATGTATACAATTGATGTAAAAAAATATATTTATAAAAAAATCGTAAGGGATATTTTTAACGACAAAATAATGTAGAAGAAAATATTCAAATTAAATCTAATAGGACATACGAAAGAATATAGTACAGTTGTAGTACAGTTTGAGTACATAATGTAGTACAGTTTGAGTATCATATATTTTATTGTATTTTAATATTTTTTTGGTTAATGTCCAATCGTCTGCCGCATTAGCAAGAAAAAAAATATTTTTGTCTATTTAGTTGTTATGCAAGTAAAGATAAATTTATTCAGAAAAAGAAATCACGTGATCAGCTTTTAATAAATTAAATTCTAAAAATTAATATTTAAAAATTCACCAAAAATTAGAAACTGGAGGTAAAGATTCGAAAAAAATTCTTTTTAAAGGAATTTTTATGATCTTTCTCGTGATATAAATTTTATAACCTTCAAATAATTATTTTAAATGCAAACTTAAAAAAAGTTACAAAAACAGCTTAAAAATTTAATTTTAAAAAATCTAAGAACAATTTTTCAAAAATTTTTCTTAGTGTACCCCTATACCATAAGAAGAACCGTCATGCAAAATTTCAACCCCTTAGGTCCAGCGGTTTGGTTTGTGCGTTGTATGTCAGTCAGTCAATCAGTCAGTCAGTGAGTCAGTCAGTTACGGAACTGTTTAAATACAAGCTAAACTTACACCAACTAGATTGCTTAGATTTTGCCAAATTCAAGCACAGGGTTTCTAAAAACAACAATATAAAAAATGAAAGAGATTTTTCAGCTATATAAAGCTTTTGGGAGGCATAATTTGTTAGCTTCATATAACTTCTGCACATGCTTTGGAAAAAAAAGTAGGAAAACATAAAAAAATTAGTTATGTATTGTTTCAGAGACATAATGGTGGAGGTGGTTTAAACTAAATTTGCCCGGCTTTCAAACTGGGAATACAGTTTATAATTTTCGTTATAAGTAATTAAATAAAATGCTGTAAAGCAAGTTTTATTACGGCTTATATCCTTTGAAAAGTACTAACAGTGTTAAATACCACTAATGATCATATGCCAAATACTCTTATACTACCAGTATAAGGGCACTCTAGTACTCCTAGAATAATTAATTAGGTCGTACATACTCTCTGATTACATCCTATTATTGTAAAATATGTTTAATCATTTTATGTATATTCTTTTGCAATAAATACTGTTCAAATTTTCTTATATTCAAGCATTAAGTTTAGTATTATGACAATTAAATCGCTTCATAAAATAGTTTAAAAGAAACATAATCTAGACCACATTGAATGTTCATATATTGCCACCCTTTACCATAGGCTTTTTTATACCAGCAATCTAATAAAAAATGAAAGAGATTTTTCAGTTATATGAAGCTTGAGGGAGGCATAAATTTCTAGCTCCATATAACTTAAGCACGTGCCTCGGAAAAAAGTTGGAAAAGGGAATAAATTATCTATGCATTGCTCGAGAAACATAAAAGCGGAGGCGGATTAGCTAAATTTGCTTGGCTTTCAAACAGGGAGTACAAATTATAATCTTTGTTATTATTAAGTTAATAAAATCCAATAAAACATGTTTTTGTACATCTCTTAAACCCCTTGAAAAGTACTAACCGGTGTAATTAAATAACACCAATGCTGATATTCCAAATACTCTTCTTATCTACATCTTATTTCAAAATCTAGTAGAAAAGAATAATTCTTCATTGATTTAATTTACTCGGTATTAGACATTTGGAATGTATTACTTATCTAGCAAGTGATTATGCAGAAGAAAAAAAAATCATTACACAGAAAGAAACATTTGACAAAATTTTACTCATCAAAGAGATTGGAAAGCGGGTGATCGCATGAGTTGTCAAAAATTACTTTTCTTTGGTTGCACTGTATGTTTTGCGAAAAATTATTTAATTCTATATAAATCAGTAATGCACCCACATGGTGTAGTGATTAGAATCACGAGCTTCCAAGAGGTGGGCTCGGGTTCAAATCCCGAAAAAGGCCTGGTCGTTGACGTGTTGTTCCCTCATAGGGAGCAATGGTGGCTCACCTAAACGGTGCTCTCACAATAACTATCCAGCAAGACTTCGCGGTGAATAGCAAATGGCGAATATCCCACGACAAGTGACTCCGCATGAGAAAAGAAAGTAATAATAATGAAAAAAAATAATATTTCTCAGTTTATATTATTTTTATGCCATGATACCTTTGCGGCATTTGTTTACAGTCTCTCTACTTAAGGACTATCGGCAGTTTTATTTGCACTGGAAATAAAAAGAAACTAACAAAAGGACAATCACTAAATTTCTATTGTAAAAAACGTTCTATAATTGTAAAGTTAAGACCAAAATAGAGAAAAAAAAGTATTTCTAAGGAAAATTTTTAAAAAATCTTAAAGACAAAAACACTTATTTACTTAGTAAAGACTTTTTGTAGCTCCTCATACTTTATAGAAAGTCCAGAAAACTTAATGAAATTATTCATGTTAAAATATTTTATTTTATTCTTTTATTCGGGAGAGTTTGGAGCTATTATGCTCAAAATCATTTAAATCTTTATAAATAAAACCATTCTATTCTTTCATAAGAAGAAAAAAATAGTGAAGAAAAGGCAAACATATCAGTACAAAAAAATTAAACTGTAAGAGTGTACTTGAAAGAAATAACAGTGTTAAGTAAATCAAACAGCTTTAATATAAATCACTCCGCATGAAAAAGGCAACAAAAGGAGGTAATTACGTTGTTAACTTCAGTGCAGTTAACTCGACTTGATAATTAAGCAATCTAGAAAAGGTTTTAACAATAAAGGAAAAAGACGTTTCACAAGCAAATTCTTTTGAACTCGTGTCTTAATAAAGTTATAGTTGTAAAAACTGTCAGGAATGAAATTTTTAAAGCTTTAAACCCCACGGGTACAGTTTGGGAAAGGTAAGAGAGGAAAGTTAAAACTAGTTATAGTTTTACTTTTGTACTTGGTACAGAGTATCAGAAAAGAGAAAAGAATGCTTGAAATTTGAGCTTATTTTAATTTCAAAATTGCTAGACTTGAAATATTTTGCAAATAGTTATCCTTTCTTTACGGCATTGTTTAAAAGCTTATATTTTAAAAGCCATACAGAGCAATTTCCCCACTCATTGATTTTTGAGCACATTTCCATACATGATTACAGTGAAGAAAACATACCATTAAATCCCTTTAAATTAAGGCAGTAGTTTGATATTTAAGGTAGCTATCTGGCTTTTTTTAGAGATAATATTAAAATAAGAAAATTAAGAGGGAATATAAATTTAAGCTTAATCCCGCCCATCAATATTACAGAAGACAAGTTAATTAAGTATTTCTGACAATTTCTATTCTTTAATGCGATGTGTATTATTATCGTATTTTTAACACATTATAGTATGTTTTGAGATACAGTATGTTTAGTTAATGTGGGTTCTATCTCATTAATTGCTTCCACAAAGTTCCAGTTTGTGAGGGACATTTTCGCGAATTCAAACAATGTTCTTAAAAATCTTGTTTAAAATACTAATAATGGAAATTTAACTATGCATCGAAAATATATAATTCCTTTCATAAACAGCTTAGTTGTAACATACGTTTCAGTTGGTGCGTTTACATTTATCTGTGTAAAAGATCAACCTTAAAATATCTCTGTACAAAAACACCATAGAAAACATATGCTGACCGTTCCGCTTTAAACCTACGAAATGATCGTGTACTGAGTAATCTGTTGCGCATTAACTTTCTAGTTGTATGCATTTATTTTTTATCTCATTTCTTGTTTATGTTTTCTAATTATTCGTATTTTTTATTTATATTTTGTGTCCAGTGACTTGTATTTATAGTCGATTAAGATTGTTGTGTACTAACCCTATTGTATGCGCTCATCTCCATGTTAACCTATGGAGAAAATTTGTCCAAGGAATGCCGACTTAGATCTTAAGATTTTTCTTAAAAAATTGTACTTCTCAATAGAGAAAAAAATCTTTCCTCTTGGGGAATTTTTCCTTTTTTTAAAAAAAATGCAAATAATATATCAAAATTTATATTATTCGGGGAAAAATCTGGTATAGTGTGTCTTAAATGCTTCTAAATTCCTTTGGTGAACGAAATTTATAAAATGAATTCTGTTGCAAGATGCAGAAACGTTCAGGCTATTCGAAAATACCTTTTTTATTTGATTATCAGCATTTATGTATCTGTAAGTAGTAGACAAATTTTCTCTAAAGGACACGGACCCCGGGTTGCCCCATTTGGTCGGCAGATCTGTACTGTCCATCCGGCGCGGCGCCCAGGCCCTCAATTATGACACTGTTCACCGACCATGGGAAATTAATCCTCGGCTGCGTATACAGGTTTGGCTACGTATCAGTCTTCAGTTTCACTGCGCTTATGGTCTCACGGCAGCGAAACATTATTTTTGTGATTTCTCTATAGGATAACAGTGAGGTGAACGAATCCAATAAGATAAGTACACAGCAGCCTTAATGTACCTTGGACTTTTTTAAATTTTATTTATTTTTTTTTCTTGTAATGCGGCAGGTACTTGTCGTGACGACATTCGCCCATCCACACAGCGGAATTTTGCAAGCTACATAATTAGGAAGTATCGTATAAGGGGTCGAATACATCCAAATCTTTGATATTCGTCGGTCAAATGTTGGAATTTGAACACAAGCCTACTTTGTGGTAGCTAGTGAAGCTAACCATTCTATGGTGTATGTGGCATGTGCCTTGGACATAAGTATCTTAGTTTTGCTTCCCCCCTGATATTTCTTATTCTTTTTTCCCCTACCCCTCGGCTTATTTCAGTACAGTTTTCTAATTTCGATACTCTCCTCTTGCGCGAAGGAATTCTTTCTTTGCAATGATTAAGTTTATACTGTAGCCCATTCCAGCAGTATGACTTCTCTGTAAAATAGATAGTATCGAGACTGACAATCAAACTGTGTACATTTTGAACTTCTTACAGAGTTCAAGTTTTTTTAGGGAATTTTGTTGACGTCTCCCGACATTTAGAAAAATTTGTTATTACCATTACTTTTTTTTCTATTATCTGAAAAATTTCATGAAAGACAAAACTTGCTAAAAACCTTAACCAAAAAAAAAAATAAAGATCGATTTGATGAGCTGTGTCGAAGCTAATCTGCGTGTGTTTGCACATATTACTGAATGATGGGTCGCCACTTTTGTTTACAAATTCATATTTCATCAGCCAGCTCGTAGTATTTTATAATTATCAGCATCACGAGAATCCTTTTAAGCTTTATCACTTAATATAAAAGTGGTTTTTATCACTCTTGCAAGTGATTTAAAAATCACTTTTAGATTTAGAGAATTGAAATGAAATGTTTTCCTAGATATTGCAATTGCTGATTATACAAAAAATACTTTTGGCGAATACAGGTCATCAGATTATACAGGGTGTCTATAAAAGAACTCCGGGGTTTTGAGGCAAAATATTTTAATGAAATAAAAAACAGACATACATGTTTTATACATGACTGAAAAGCTTACATTTTCAAGTTTTTTTTAACACTTAGTAAAGTTCTATATGAGCCCCGTTAGTGGCACGGCAGACGTCTAAACGGTATTCTACCTCTTCCCATGTCTTGGCGAGCATGTCTGGGGGGACGGTTGCCACACAATTGACTATTCGTTCCCTGAGATGTTGAACATCACGAATTTTCTCTGCATACACAAGATTCTTGATATGCCCCCAGAAGAAATGCCCCTTGAGACACACTCGGCCTACCCGGCGACTTTTGCTTCAAAACACTTCCTGTTTCCTTAAATGCACTGAACCATTGACGAATGGTTTTGTCAGAAGGCGGGTTAACACCATAGTTACGTCGAAAGTTTCTTTGTACGGTAACTACAGACTTCGTTTCTATGAGCCAAATAACACATTGAGCCTTTTGTTGCGGAGTCGCCATCATTTCAAATTTCGCGACGTCATTTCAAGGTCAACGCCCTGCAGCGCCGCCAACAGTTGATACAAACATTCCCAATTGGTATGAGTAAAACTTTTTGAGCTACTCTTTTCAGAGAAATCGACTAAATTTTGCTATCTTTTATAGTTAGTGAGATATGAATTTTTAAAACCCCGGAGTTCTTTTATAGACACCCTGTATTTATAAAACACACAACTTCTCATGGGTACTAGCTATTTCACAATCATGACTTCTTAGAATTTCTGATTTTAAAATGTCTATTTTTAATCGCGTATAAAGCAGATACATTATCATCGAAATTATTGCATAGTGATTACTTAAGAAAGATAAAAAGATAGCAATCTTTTTTTTATAATAAACACTTACAAAATGAAAATTTAAATAACACATAAAATTTTGGCATCGCAACTAAATGAAACAGTATTAAAAAGCTTCTACTTAAAGTTTCATTGAATATATTTTTTGTTAAAAAGGTTAAGAAGAAAAGTGATGTTTCTAAAGATAATTTTTTTTCAATAGAGAAATGGTAAATCTTAGAAATTGTTTAGGTGGCAATTTAAAAATTTCTTTTCTTAAAACTGTGTTAAATTTCTTACTAATAAAGATTTTCGACTGTGATACATTCTGTCAAATAATTACCGGGAATGATTGATTTATAAAAACTTGCGTTAAAGGAATTCAAAAGAAAACTTTCCGCAAGATGGGGCCAGTGTATCTAATTGTCGCCTAGAATTTTGGTGCCTTTGAGTCAACCATCTTTTCACCTGCTGTTATTTTTGTAAGTTGTACTCAAGTATGTTCTGCTATTTTTGAAATGGATAAAAGTGTCGAACAAAGAGTTTGCCTCCAATTTTGCGTTGCCAACGAAATTTCTAGTGCTAAATCATTGAAAATGTTGAAGAAGGCCTAAGGTGAGTCAGCTTTATCAAAACACGAGCATGCAAATCATTCAAAGAAGACCTAGAATTGGTTGAAGACTTGTTTCGTTCAGGTCGACCTTCAACGTCTTCGACTGACGGACACTTAGACGAAGGGAAGGAAATGGTGATGGAAAGTCGCCATTTAAGCTAAAGAGAGATGACACTGGATTTTGACATACAGAGGGTTCCAAAAGTGCTCGTACACTTACGATTTTCAGTGAAATAGGGGTCTATCCATTAACTAAAATGAATATTTCCGAATGGGTATTTAATAATAAGATCTATAATCTATTCTTAAGGTGATACAAATATAAACGACCCAACCTTTCGGTTATGTGTTTAAAAAAAAAAAAACTGGGGGGGGGGACTTATGCTAATTGTGTAACACACAACGAAATAGAATATCTATGAAATCGGATAATGAACAGCCATAAGGGCCATAACTATTTTTCTTATGGCTCTTCTACAGTAATAATCATTATAAAACCTATTCTTATTCCAGATATCAATATTGGTAGGTAAGCTTCTGCGTATATTATTAAATTGACTGCATACTATCATACAGTGCTCCACCGATTGTTCAGCACAACAAGAGCAAGTGCTACTTTTTCCGTGAAACCTGCTTTGATAACTACCAAATGACCCATGTCCAGTGATTGCTTGGTTTATGTAAAAATCTGCACTTAGCCTGTCAGTTTTAACTTGAGGAAAAATTTCTCTTACTCTAGTTCCAGCAGTTGTATTGTTCCACCTATCTTGCCAGACGTGTTATATATACGCAGTTATATAACACGTCTGGCAAGACGTGTTATATATGTTATATAATCTATTCTTAACAAAACTACATGAAATATTTTGAAAACATAGTAAAACTTTATTTTTAAGAAACCAGTAATCAAAGAGAAACAAAAACTTTATCTCGCAAAACCAGTTTCTTGAATCGAAAACCTTACCTTTTCGATTACTGCTTTTCACTTACCTTTTCAAGAAAAAACTTTGTTTTTTATCAAGATAACGATCCTAAACACACGGCTCTCAACGTTCGCCTCTGGTGTCTCTATAATTGTTCACAAGTTTTGAAAACACCACCTCAATCGCCAGATTTAAACCCAATAGAACATATTTGGAGAGAACTGGAGGTTCGAGTACGAAAACTCGACATTCACACGAAAAGCGAACTAAAAACAATTATGATGGAAGAATGGATGAACATTGTTGCAGAAATTACAAAAGAACTAGAGCAATCTATTCCCAGACATATAAAAGCTGTAGTGGATGCTAAAGGAAGGATATCCTACAAAATATTAATTTAACGAAAAATTAGAAAGTTTACTAACATGTAGATATTTTTTACAAGTGTACGATGACTTTTGTGAGATAAAGTTTTTGTTACTTTTTGATTATTGGTTTCTTAAAAATAAAGTTTTACTATGTTTTCAAAATATTTCATGTAGTTTTGTTAAGAATAGATTATAGATCTTATTATTAAATACCCATTCTGAAATATTCATTTTAATTAATGGATAGACCCCTATTTCATTGAAAATTGTAAGTGTACGAACACTTTTGGGAACCACTGTACCTCGCGAATCCATTCGCGCCATTTTAGTTGATGTTTTGGCCATGAGACACGTCGCGGCACGGCTTGTCCTGAAGGAGCTAAATTTTCTTCAAAAAGAGCACCCCATGCAGGTCGCTGGAGACAGGTTGTTCGATCCTTGTAAGCGATTTTTCGACCAATAACTCACCGAATGTCATCGTCCAAGCATCGTATTCGCCTGATATGGCCCCGGCTGACATTTTACTGCTTCCTAAACTCAAATTACCTCTTCGTGGAAGACGTTTAGGGTCCATTGAAGATATTTAACAAAATATTCACTGAAGGAGTTCAAGACGATACCGATAAGTGCCTATAAGAAATATTTCGAAGACTGGGTTTTTCGTTGATACAAGTGTATTTCATCAAATGGGGTCCATTTTGAAGTCGACAAAGTAAATTTGTATGATTAAATCAGTATTTTGTGTTTTATTTAATAATTATCGGTATTTATACAGAAGGTATACATATCTCAAAATTTATAGCATTTTGAATATGAGGTAATTTCTAATCCTTTTCTTATAATTTGAAGAAAAAAAATTTAATGGATGAAAATATATCATGTTACTTGAATTAAAATAATATGGATGCATAGACAATAAATTAAATTAACCATGTTGTTTTAATTAAATAATTTAAAATATGTGATTTAATATGACATGGGTATTAAATTAAAATAATATGGACACAACGGCAGGAAACTATACCATGTTAATGAAATTAAAGTAACAAGTTTGTAGTATTTGATATACTAGAGTAGGAGTATTTAAACACTTAAGTAATAAAATATAAGGAAATTTTATCCAGATCACGTGATTACTTTCTTTTCCTCAATTTAAAGGAATAGACAAATACATGATTAAATGAGATATTTGGGGACGTTTCCACGAGTAAATAACAAAGAACGAGCGCTTGTGGACATCAAAGTTACCTCAGCGTTGCAGTGTCTCAGTCTGTAAAAGTATATTCAATTACTGGAAACAATTGCTTTCCCCTGGTAATGTTTCCATTGGCTGAGAATAGCATGGAAACTTTACTGAAGTGTACCAACAGAGCAGAATTTTCTTTCGCCCTTGGAATAAAGTTCCATTCTTCGTATTTCCTCTTGATAACTAAGTATTTAATTCCATTTGATTACGCGGGTCTTCGATTGTGCATAAAAATATATTCGTTCTTTTGTTATTCATGAATACGTAATTTTAATATCCTGGGTAAAGTACAGAAAAGATATTAGACACTAATTCACACATAAAATGGCTTGTTATATCTGATCTTGTTATATCACACATAAAATGGCTTATTATATTAACTTATACTCGCACTACTACCTAGCCTATTTGATATTTTACCTGGACACATGATATTCAACAGTCGTTCTACCTTATTCAGCATCCAGTACTGTCTAAAACATTCAGTTATTTATTTACTGAATAAGTTAAAGATGACTTGCGTGAAAATAAAATTTTTCTACATCTCTGTCTCTATTTTTAAAGAAAAATCTAAGCTAATCACAAAGAAAAGAGTGCATAACCTTAAAGTTAAAGCATTCTATGCCTTTTTAAACAAAGAGAGAGATGATGTATTTATAATTATAAAATTTGATTGTCGGAAGAACCAGGTGCCTCCCATAGGCGTAGCGAGTTCCTAGCTTTTTCTTTCGGGGGGGGGGGGGGGAGGCATGAATTCAGTTAGGGTTCTCCTCAGCGCATTGACTGCCGGACGGTCCTTAAAATATGAAATATTATGATTTTTTAATTGAATAACAATAGAATTGATGTTTGAGTAGTATTAAAAAATTATACAATGAGAAATAAATATAAATAAAATGAGAAAAAAATATAGCATCTAATTTTTGTTATAGATCATATCATTGGTAAATACAATATTAAGGGTAAAGACATAATCGGAATCTTCAGTTTCACAGTTTGAAAAGGCGGGAAAAAATCCAACTTTCCGTAAAGTTTTCTGCAATTTTCCGATTTTAACTGAACTTCTATTACCGATTTCTTTATTTCGAGTTAAGTTGCCCCCCCCCCCCACGATACGCCTACAATGCCTCCAAAAGTTCGGGATCAATCAGCAAATTGTAATAGTCAACTTTACATGCACAATTTTACAATAATGTAGGTTTAATGATGTAATGGTCTAATGTGATGCGTACAGTGGTTAGTACCGTGGTCTAAGTCGTCAATTTTAGGTGAATTACCAATCATTAATTATGTACTCACTATCTACTGTGTAGGGTTCGCGTGTTGCTCCGATGCAAATTTCTGGTAGCAGCGCTGTACATGCCAGCCGAAGTGAGTTCGGCGCAGGTGTTTGATCTATTTAAAGGGCACACGCTGAGTTAGCAAAAGCCCAAGACTGGAGTAGCGATACAAGAGAGAGCTGAGGCAAGCTTGATGGAAGGTGATAGCGGTGTTTAACTGATAGAGCGTGTATTGGTATTTAGCCGAGGTGGCTGCACGACTTCGAGAATTAGCTCAGAGCCGAGGTTTACGGGTATTATTAGTGAATGCATACTCTGCCTGAGGGATTCATTGCGACCTTTAGTTTCTTAGTACCGCGGGTTGCGGTACTGTTGTGTATTATTTTGGAAGCCCCAAGTCTGTCTAGGTTAGTCGGCCTCTACGTAGAGAATAAAGGAGTTATTCTGAAGTTATCCCTCGTACTGTATAATGTGCCTGGACCGTTAGAGATATAAAAAAAGGAAACACACAAAAAAGGAAGAACCACATAACTTGTTCTACCACACTGTTAGTATCCGCGTTGTGTTTATGAAGAATTACAGATTATCTGATTGATAAATTACAGATGGATTTATTAAAAACATAACACTCATACACATTACTTAAATCAGTACATTATCTTTAGTATGTAAGTTTTACACTTTATTCATTTATGAACATTATCACACAATTCACCTTCTCTTATTCGTAAAGATTCTATGTTAATAATCTACTTTCAATTAGTTAATTACGAGGTATTCCCTCTAATAAACAATTATCACATTTTGCTTAATATATTTACTCATCATCATTATTCCTTAATAGTTATCATCAAATTACATTGACCATTTACATAACACGTTCATACATCGATTATTTATTTAAAAGGTGAGCTACCCATATAACCATTTTATAAAATCAATTCATGTAACTCTTATACACTAAATATCATTATCTGAATCAAGGATGAGAGGCACACTTTATACACGTTAAATATATATCAATTATAGACAGCACTATACCTTTCACTGACGATCCTTTCCAATCTTTTGTCATCGGGCACACTTCGCAATCACTGAATCGCAATCACTGGCGGGTGGGGTTTTCTGTGACATTCTGCACGCTCCGTCCGAAACTCGTTCCTTTGTCCGTCTCGTTGGCTCAATGTCGGATAGTTCTAATAGCTCCTTGGGGATATGGGGCAATTCTTTCTTCCTGTTGTCGGTTCGGGCCTTATTCACAGGAGTTCTGCTGGCTGGGGTTCATTTTAGTCTCTCGTAGCTCTTTCAAATTGACTATCATATAGAGGGGTTTCTCAGCATATCGTGTACTCGAGGCATTCGGGTTAATGACTTTCCCGTCACCCCCATCAAATGGCTGGCTGTTTGCCGTCAACAGTACAATATCTTATACATTCAGCTACTGTTGTTATTCACTACAGACTTTCCATGCCTTTATAGATAATACGATTCTCGTCACACTTCATTCGCTGGTCGCATGCTATTATCATTACTTCTTTCCAATCTATTCTCCAACCTTCGGTTCTCACTTAGGCATGCCGCTATTGCTCTCTGCATAAAGTGTCTAATGCCGCTGCTTCGCTGTCAGATCGGAAGTCGTCATTTCATAATTCTCTAACATGAATGTCTCTTTTTCTTCCGTGTCTTATTTTTTTAGTCCACTATCTTCTTTTGCCCTTTCATTTTGGATCCGCCTCATTCCTTCGTTTTTATTGGTCAGACATTTTATTCCTACTCTATTGGGTTACTCATTTCTTTCCAGAATCTTCTTTTTCTCCGCCTTCTCGTAGGTGGGACCATTCGCCTCCCCATCATTATTCCCACAGCAATATTCCCATCTTCTCGAATATCATCTGTTTCCGATTTTCCATAATTTAGCCCAAACCATCACTATTCAACGCATTTTCCTCGTTAGCATGTTTTCCCCTCTTCTTATATCTTTCACATCTGCATCTTGTCTGTGCGCTCTTTTCATGCCTAAGTATACCCCACATTGTACACTTCCTTTGGCGGTTTCTTTTTCATCCTTAATGGCACTAAACATCCTGTTTCTTTTCTAAACTCTGTCCACGTCCCTCGCTTATTCATCACTCGTCATTGCTTCTCTTAACTTGATCACTTCTTAATTGATTCCTTCGTCTGGGTTTAATGTTGCGGTGCTTTTGAACCGTAACAAATGAAAACAACCCTTAAACTTGGGCAGGGGTCGACCACCCTTGTTTTTTTTGGTACTAGGAGGGCATATTTCAGAAATGTTGGAGTTAGACAGGCACCGTTGGATGAAGAGGAGGAGGGGATGTTAACATTTAAACAGAAAAATATTAATGCGACATAAAGATTTAATACATAAATTCAAATTTTAATTCAAGCGAAACAATCTTAAAATTGACAATTAATGCGATATTTCACATTGCAAATCTGCGGAAACTCGTTGGAATGTGGCACATAAGTTGAATTCCCAGTTCTCAGGCATTGGTACAAATGAGTGTCAGTGAGCCTGTATTGGTACTTTTATTTTATGCATTTAATATTAGAAAAAAAATGATTCACAAGCATATGTCAACGCGCAAATAGAGTTCAATTTCAGAGTACAATCCTCAATAAAGGGGAAGCTGTTTCCATTCACTGAATTTTAGAATTTTTCTTCGTTATCATGTGATTTTATTTCTATGTGATTTCTTATATTTACAATTTCCAATTCTAAGTCCTCCTTATTGGAAATATCAAAATATGTTGCAATGCCATTAGTCTCATCGTCCTCTGTATGAGAGAAAAGATTAGCAAAAAACGTCAAGAATGCCTCCAATTCGTAGAATTCTTCAAATCTGGTATTAAATTCTTCTAATAAGGAATCAAAATGTTTGGAAAACTGATAGGTTATACCGTTTCCATTGCAATAATTTTGTATTACCATTTTTAAATTCAGGAAATGTGATAAATTATCTTTCTCCATATGTGGTTTTCAGAGCGCCAGTTTAGCTTTAAATGCATTTATCGTAGTTAGAAGCGATATGATGATTTTTCCCTGTGGTTTCAAATTTGGTTCCTTCAATTTTACTGTTAAATCAGTTAGAAAACCAAGCTTAATCAACCAAGGTTTTTGCTCTAATTCTGAACAAATTTCACTCCTGGATAACAGAAATCCTTTCACCTGTGGTAATAAATATAAAAAAAAACCTCTCAATTACCTTTCCTCTATTGAATCACCTCACTTCTGTGTGTGTGATACGATCTTTACATTCTGTACCATCTTCCTGAGAAAGTAATTTAAACAATCTGTGTTGCATTGCCATTGTTGTTATTGAATTTTTCACACTTGTTACTGTTTGTATAATATGCTTGGAATTTCTTTTGAGCATAATACTTTTTGATGAATAATGCAATTGTAAGATGGAAATTTTGGAAATATCTGGTCTTTCCAAAATTTCCAAAATTTCCATAGTGCAATAAAACCATTATTTCTTCCTTTCTTTGCAGGCGGGTCGTCTCTTGTAATTGCAGACAACTTTTCGAAAGGTACATTACTTTTCTCTAGATGCTTTTAAAAATATAAATAAATATCTCTACCTCTTGAATGTCCTTTTAAAGGTAGAATTTGCAGAAATTCTTTTTTTACAGAGAAATCGTCAAAAACCATCTTTGAAATACATAATTGAGAAGTATCCGACACATCGATGGACTCATCCACTTGCAATGAAAAGAATATACTTTTTTGGATATCATTGTTCAACTGTGATTCGATGTCAGTAGCCATCATTTCGGTTCTTCGAGTTACTGTTCTCGCTGATAGTTGAATGACATTTATTGCCTCTATTATTTCGTTCAGTCATCAAAGCGTGTTTCTGCGGTTGATAGCATGGCTTCTTTAATAATCTCACCTTCTACAAATGGTTTCATTTTCTTTGCCAATAAGTGCGCAATTTTGAAAGAAGTGGTTTTTCTTGATTGGGATATTGGTTTGGTAAACAAACTCTGCTGTGCAATCAATTTAAGTTTTAGCCTAGAAATTTTTCTTTCTAATTTCCAAGTTTATTGGAATATTTGTATTAAAATTTTTATGAGTAGTGATGAAATGTCTCTCCGAGTTACATATTTTAGCATTCGCTGCACTTGCATTGCACAACAAACATATACTTTTTTTATAATAAATGAAACAAAATTGCTCTTCCTACTCCCAATGAAAAATTTTCTGCTTCTGATTTCTTTTCGTGGTGTCTCCATTAATAATAAAAATAAATTAAAAAAATAAAATTATACGATCACAGGTACACTTGCAAATCGAAAAACAAATGCAAAGGCGTAAGAGTTATGTGTGTTACTCAAGTAAAAGCTCTATGATGACTTGGATGACTTGCCTGTAACGACATTGTTTCCCTGTGACTGCTGAGAAGGGCACCTGCAATTTGAACCCTTAATCCCAGAGGACTGTATGTGTGTGGGAGGAAAAGGAAATTGACTCACGAGGGGAGTGTGATGCTGTCGAGAGAAGAGGTTGCTCAGTTTTTGATTTTTACAGTTTAACGATTTTTAATTTTTGTTAATAAAATTATTCATTACAACTACGGACGTTTGTTGTTCAAACATCTAAAATTCAGATATTTGAATGGCGGGCACTTTAAATTGTTTCGCGGGCCCCTATTGCCCACCCTTGGTCTAGACAATGTTTTTAACGTGTTATTAAACAGAAAACACATTCCACAAAGATTCAAATACAATTGCTTCTACTTTTTACCATCAGTTAGAGGTATCAGATTGAAGCACAAAAAACATGTTAAATTGGTCATTGATGGCTTTGGAGATCGAAATGAAAACAGTGCCTTATTTGGAACGTGCATGCGATGGCTGTGAAAACCTCCTAGTAAAGTAAAACCGTTGAGATAATTTTCCCAGCTGTGGGACATTTTTTAATACCCCATTATTTTGCCTGTGGAATAGAAGAACGAGAAATTAAATAACATCAAGTAATAATTAATCCAAAAGAAGATTTCGAGATATTTTTAAAAACTGCAACAGCTAGAAAGTTAAGCACTGACTGTAAAGTGTATGATTGTCGAAAAAAAAAATAAACCTTCTAGGTAATTGGCACTTTAAATTTTGTACAACAAAAAGCTTCTATATTGAACGTAACACAAAAGGTTCCATTATTGTTAGGCGTGAGGAGTCTACCACAAGTGATTATTCCAAGGAAAAAATAGTTTAAAGGTAAAACGCCGAATATGATCAGTCATGACATAATGATAGCAAAAAGTGTCCATGTCAATACTCTAAAAGATGTAAATAGACAGCTTTCCAAACATTTTGGAGAAAAGTGACACGATATTAAAGGATTGCGTTACTACCAGAAAACCATACCAGCTTAAATTCCAGAAAATTTATGGTCGGCAGAAATTGAAGAAGCAGCGGACATTTAAAAAGATATTTTTGCTATTGTAAACATTTTCAAAGACTGCATGTAATTATTACTAAAAGTTTCTTGAGTTTAAAACATAATCTATCACTTTAGTAAAACAAAAACAACCTTAAAACACTTTTTATTAATACCATGCATTCTAAATTTCAGAATACTTAGTTTCTGTAACAATACTGAACACGTTGCTGAATTTTGCAGATCAAAAGCAGCAGTCTCCAGTTGATTTAGGATCAAAACTGACAATCTCCTGCAATTAATATCAAAAGTAGCAATCACCAGAGAAAAATCTCAATTACTTCAGTAAATTAAAGAGGAAAATTTTAGAAAAATGACCTACTAACAAAAAATAATGAAGGAAATTTTCAAGTAAATTTAAAATTAATATTTTCAAAAAGGTATAAGATATAGCTTTTTGTCCTTTACCAAAAAAAAAAAAAGGTCTGATAGAGATTGCTAGTTTTGATTCTACACGATCTCTCTCTCTCTGTATAAATATATATATATATATATATATATATATATATATATATATATATGTGTGTGTGTGTGTGTGTATGTGTGTGTGCGTGTTCTTGTTAGGTCAAAATTTTAATTGTCTCATTCAACTCTTGTGTATTACATCCGTCCTATTAATGTATTTTCGAACTTCCCTGGAGGTTTCTCCGAAATACTGGAATTTACATTTTATTAGGACGAAAGAAAATCCCATTCCCCTTGGGAAGAAGGTGATAGTTCTCTCTAGATCCCCACGGGGTCATTTCGGTGTTTTTCCGCTCAGACAGGTATCTAATAATTTATTTAGTTTAAAGCTTTGCCGCCATCGTGCAGCTGAACCACAGAATAATTGCAACAGTTCGGGAATGATGTATTTAAAATTTTAACTTTAAATGTTTTTATGGGAATTTTAAATGTCTTTCTAAAGTTTCACTGAACATACCAACTTAGCTTGTAGACGAGTTTATTGTTGCAGAAGAATTTATTATCCGATACGTTAAATTGTAGTAACACCGGTTTAAGACTTCCTTTCTTCATTTGAATATAAATATTAAATTTAGGCAAATCCTTGTTTAAAGCATTCAAAAAGGGATAACAGTCAAATATTCCTATTGAGTTACTTTTAGGTTAATTGGCGATGCTAGCTATAACGATAGTTATTCGGAATGAGGTGGAATTTAAATATCAAAATAAGCATAATAAAAAATGTTGCGATTCAGTATTTTAATGTAGGTTTTCACTTGTTTAATAGTAGAACTATTTACGAAATTCTTCATTTGGAAACCAAATCATGTTTGCTCATCGCTCCCGTTTATCTCGTGATTTCATCTAATTAATGCTAGCTGACTTCATTAACATACTATATGCATAAAAAAAGTATAGCATGTTTGTAGTATTTTCCCTCTGTATGTAAGTTGAAAATAAGCAAGAAAATACAAAGCCCCCCCCCCGGAAAGCCTCATGAATCGTCTTTTGATGGGGTAGAAGTCTACTACGTGTCGTCTTCATTCCTCAAGGAATTACCACAATCGGCAGCACCATCCATACAGAGCAAAAATGACGCGTGAAGACAAACAACGTTCAACAAAATATGGTCATAAAGTTATTGGCATTGTTATGAGAGGCTGTATAATGGAACATCGGACATTCATAGTTTGTTGAGCTAATGCTTCAAAAACAAAAATAAATTCTGGAACGTATGTTGTACATCCGAAGCGATCGTAGCAGGCTATTCAGAACCGTAAGAAACGACAGCATCTCAACAACTAAACCATCCTGGCATGTAAGGGAATAACTACAAATTACATCTCGATCCTATTGAATGATCCCCATTAGAACATGAAATTGAACCTGAAGAATGACAGCTTTCCCTAGTTGTGAACTCTGAAGGTCTTTCGGGAAAACCAACGTTTTGAGAATTAAGAGTCATTAAATCATTCACCCCAATTTTGAACGAATTATCGGTTGGCGCTTAAAAGAGGGTACATAAATGTTTGTATTAACAGGGAACAATAATTGTCTCAACGTTCAGAGTGACTACATTATATAACAGTCCAAAGAACAGTAGTTTTATCTTTGTTAGTAATTCCTTTTTTTTCTGAAACGGGTCCTGCATTTTAATCAACGCTCGCCCATAAATGCAAATTGAAAAGTAATGTTCAAAAGTTTAAAGTGACTACATTATAAAATAGTCCTCAAGGAAGTAGTCTTATCTTTGTAAGTTATTCTATTATTCTGAAACGGGTCCTGCTTTTTAAACTACGCTCGTCCCATAAATGCAGTAATGTTCAAAAGTTTATTTGAAAATTTTGTTACGCAGTGATATGAATAAATGCAAACTTAAATACTATTTTACTCATTTTACTATGTAATCAATATTCAAGGTTTTTTATTAAAATACTGTTTACAAAAATTACATTTTTACGATACAATACGTTATTCATTCAAATCGTAGTTAAAAAGAAAGTTTTATAAAATAACTGATATTTTTTAGGATGAAATTTATTATATCTCTAACTATTATGAATAATACACGTGTAAAAAGGAAAAATATTTTTTTTCACTGCTCATACATAGATATCTATCTCATTAAGATTCTGTTATCTAAATCCCCCACGAAAATTCTATTTCTTTCCGCGAGTAAAAATATATTCTCTTTTCTTTTTTCTTACGCCCAATCAATGATTTGAAAAATATTGAAGTATCTTCTTTTAACTGCCTGCAATTGCCGGAAGTTACCAGACACGAAGTGTTAAAATAGAAAAACTATTTATTTATTTCGAAATTTATTCCGTCACAAACACAAACAACGCAATCTTTTAAAAGAAAACACTCAAATTAAAGATTTAAAAAAATAAGTAAAACTCAAATACAATCTTTGTGTAAATGGCTCAAGGCTCGTGCCAAAATAGCCTTAAAAAATTCCCCCAACACATACAATCAATAGAAAAGAAAAAAAATGGTGTTTCAAAGATACATGAAAATTTAATAAGCATTAAACAATAAAAAAAGAGGGAATATTCTTTTAGAAAAAAGAAATTCGCACAAAAGATAGCATCATTAATTCATTCCGGCCGCTATTCAAAAAGATTCGATACTGAATCCATTTAGTTCAAGCACATGGATACTCAAGCTCTGCAAGATTTAAGATATAAATTATTCGGAGTTTCGAATTAAAAATATTCTAGAAAAGTATTTTGAGCAATATATGTTTTTCGAATAAGTTCAAGGGAAGATATTTTAATATTTATTCGTGCATTTGAACATAGTGAATGGGAAATGTATAAATCATACAAAAATCATATCTTCATTATTTAAGATAAATTAAGATTCTAATTTATATAAGCACAGAAATGTGTTTCCAGCATGCTTGGAGTTTTGTTTATATCTCTGTGCAAAAACCTGAGACAGTGTCCCACAATTATTCTACTTCAGAGTTAAATAATTTATCTGGTTAAAAGCAATTTTGGAATATTGAAACAAAACTGATAAAATATTCTACTGAATGAATGGAAATGTTCTATGTTATTACTCTGCAAATGTGCAGATGAAAATTGAAAATTATATTATATGCACAGGGAATTTAGAGTATAACTTTCAATGCAATTGGAAATAATTCAATCCATTTGCAGATAAACATTACATTTTGAAATAAACGAGCTATATGGATATAATTTTTACCACACAGTTTGCAAATATTACTGTTAATCTACTAAAAAGATCGTTTGGAATTTTTAACATAATTGGGCATATTTAGGGATACGTAATTTCCTCATTTACGAAATAGATGAGAATAAATGCAAAATTTGTCAATATGAGCGAATAAATGCGAAAATTATTTTTTTACTACTTTTCGGCGAAAACTCGGTGATAAACGGCTTTTTAAGCGAAATTTGGTAATAATAGAGGAGAAGGTGAGATTATGGACCCTGCATTTATTATGGACCCCCTTATTATCTGACTATGCGCAGGTGCAGCCGCTAATTATAGCTGTGATCTAGAGCCCCTAGTTGGCTGCAGCGGATAGTCAAGGTCATTGACCCCAGTTTATTCCAATACGACGTCCAGTGACCAATTGTTTGTTTTTCGAGTTTTCAAACTTTTTTTGAGGAAAGTAAAAGTGAATATTATACATATCTACTACTATGTTTGTAAAAACTGATTCTTCTGCCATATTCTACATGAGAGGAAGTTCCTTTTGAGCTAGTTCGAAATTAAATTCTATGTATTTCATAATGTGAAAAACGAGTTTGTTTCCAAGATGGCGTTGTTTGAATTATGGACCCCATGGGTTCTGGTATTATGGACCCGGGTCCCTATTACCAACAACCGGTTTGGAGGATGTAATAATAATATTTCCGTGAGAAAATGTGATTCCACAGAAGATTTGTTTGTGATACCTTTAATTTTCATGTTTTGTAATCCTTTCGGTTTATCATGGAAGCTAATAATGCAAGTTGAGAAGAAATATCCCTCTGGAAAGGACTGTGTAGTGTGCAGAAGAAGTTGGAATAGGGTGGAGATGGCTCAAGCTATCCAGAAGCTAGGATGCGGAGAAATGGGACTAAAGAGGCTGCCAGAGTATTTGGTGTACCAAGAATAACTTTCAGATTATTGGTTTCACAAGTGGATAAGCCAGCAGCAGATTTGGCTGTACAAAATCAAAGGAGGAAGCTTGTTTTACCAGATTACATTGAAAATAAGTTAACGGCCTATTTGCTAGAGGTGAAGTCAGTATTTTACGATCTCACTCGACAAGATGTGAGGAAATCGGCGTTCCAATTGGCTGAACACATTAATATAACCCACCCTGTCATAAACAAAGTAGCAGGGAGAGACTGGCTAAACCGATTTCTCACTCGTCATAAAGGACAAATGTCAAAGGACCTACGGGGACGTCACCTGCACGAGCAGAAGGATTCACAAGTGAGCAGGTTGCTATTTTTTTTATTTGCTCGAAGGATTGTGTTCTGGGAATGATTTCTAGAATCTTCACTGTAGATGAGACTGGTTTAAGTGTGGTTCAGTCAAAAGTTTCCAAGTCATCGGGTTGAAGTGCAAATGTCGTATGGGAGCTCTGACTACAGCTGAACGGGGTTCTCTGGTAACTGTGGTCTGCAGCATGAGTGCCCAACAACGATGATATTTCCTCGTAAAAACTTGACGGATCAGCTTATGAATGGAGCCTCTTCCGAAGCAATCTGAAGAACTCATCTCTCTGGGTGCATACAAGCCTATATGTTTACATAGATGGCCCAGACCTGCAAGAAGCATCGTGCATTCAAAGATAACACATTCGGAGAACTTTGGATTTGTTGTGTGATGTGCCTACGCTGGACTTATTCTGTGTGCACCGGAGCCTAAGCTGAGTTTTAGATTTGCGAATTTTGTCGCCAAAATTGAAGCTTTTTTATATACAGTAACCACCGCTTATAGTGATCAGTGGTTATAAGAATCAACCGTTTATAAGAATCAATATCTCAAAAACAAAAACAAATGTATTATTTCTATATTAAAATTTCCGCTGTAAAGAATCAATCCACCGGTTATAAGAATCAGTTTGCAATCTTCGCCTTCCTTTCATTTTTCCAAAAAATGCCACTTGAACTCTCAAAAGGTACGAAATTCTTTCTTAAGTTTTTGAAAAGAAAGATTGATAAAACTTTGGGGTGGAAAACAGTCGTAAAATACATTCCTTTAGACATAACATAGTTTCTCCTTATACTTTTTTGCTAAACACTGTCTTATTAGCTTTACCCAGGGGCATCTAACCCGCCCGGGTCCGATTTCGCTTTTCTCCAGACAGGCACTCCTTTTTTCCCACCACTTACTTCCTGGTTGTGGATTTCTGGACCCTGAAACACATAAATCTTCCGCGAAGTGTCCACCATCACTTACGCAAACGGGACAGTGGATTCAGCACTTCAAACCGTGAAACGTAAACGGATCCATTTTGCTGAATCAGATGCTGAATCAAACGTTTCACGGTTTGATTCTGAATCAAACCGTGAAACGTAAGCTATAAAGTGAATCTTCGTCTGAGACTGTAATAAGCATACGTCGCTAGTATTCACTTTAATTTTCTAACAAAATTGCCAGTTAGTGTTAGAACTTTTTGATAGTCGAATTCAAATATGATAAAAACAAGGAAAACTCTTAGTTTTTCTGAAAAACAGAACTTGTTAATTAGATATGATGCTCTTCCAAAGTGTAGTCAAAGAGAAGCTGCCTCTTGTTGATTTTATAATCATGTGTTGTTACTTATAGGTCTAGAAATTGAGTTATAGTATTTGTTTAGAAATTGAGTATTTTTAAAATTATAAAAATAATTTTAATAAATGATAAATAACGTAAATTAAAGAGTATTTAATGGTAAATTATGTATATATGTGCCTGTGTGTTTATATATATGTACAAGTATATATTTGTGTATGTGTGCCTGTCCAAAGGGAAGTTTTGGTTATAAGAATCAACCGCTTATAAGAATCAAAAACAGTAATAACAAACGTGATTCTTATAAGCGGAAATCACTGTACATAATATTTGGTGATCCAACTTTATAATAATATTATTTTCTTTCTTTCACTTTTTCTTTTGAAAACTTTTCTCTTTTTAATTTCAAGCTATTCAATAAATAAATAAAGGATTTTATGGTAAAAAAGGTGGGGGTCCATATTATCCTCCACTTTGGATCACCTACAAGTTTTGACTTTTTGGAACGAAGTTCTTTTACGCGGCTTACAGTAGAGTGAACTGGCAGGAATCGTCACGTAACGAAAAAGCGTTATGCCCCATTCATAAGAGCTTATTCTCAAGGACTCTGTGGCTGAATGGTTATCGCATCGAACAATCGCACTACGGAGCGAGAGGTCCCTGGTTCAAATCCCCGCACAAGCGCTGGCCGTTTCTATTCCCACTCATTCTGGGAATAGTGCAGTATATATATATATATATATATTATATATATAATATATATACATATATATTACATTATACAAATCGTTCAAATGTCTGGATATAGATGACAGTGTAGAAGTGGAATGATATAATTCACCACGATGTGTGGCCAATCACGGATATATTGCAGAGGCAGGGGTAAATAGAGGCTTGTAAACCAGGAGGTAATAGAAGAATAGCTGTCGGTTTGGCCAGTGATAGCGATCTAAAGACTATAAATATTACAAGATGAATGGTCGTTATTTTATGGCCCACAGTAAAAACTTAAGATGATAAGGGTCAAAGTTGTATTGAAAAATGGTGGGGAGGTACTTCGTAGACTATGGACAGAGGCTGTTTAATAAGGAACCAATTGGGGCAGGAACTACTGAAAGAAAAACAGCCCACTGCCCAATGAAAATGAGGGTCGGGCCAGAATGGCCCCCCTGTAAACGGACAACAGCCCCTCCAGGGACGAAAGGAATAGGAGAGAGGTCCAGATCGATCTCAGAATTTTATCCTCGGAGTTTAGATTATAGAGAGTCTCGTCTGCCTCGGAGTCTAGGAGAAATGCGAGTAACCCGCTAAGATGTTCCTATACCTGATATGATTCTGGGTCCCTGTCGTCGATGCCTTATTTCATATTGCCTCGTCAGGAACTTCGTTCCTGACGGCAGTCCCCCGACAGCACAATTTTTTTCCACTTATGTGATTGTATACATCTTAAAATTGGATTTAATCACAAATCCTCTTAAGGATGTTTAGATTATGAGTTATGGAAGAGGTTAGAGCCCCAAAATATGAAAATCAGTCTTTGGTCTGACCACAGTGATCCAGGAACAAAAGGGGGGCGGGGTCCATAATCTCACCTTCTCCTCTAGTAATAATTTATAAACATAACTGCTTATCTAAGACCATCCACGGTCTTTAACTGAGAGATCTCACTCTCGAAATTTGCTTATTACTTATTGCTAAAGACTTAAGAAAGAGAATGTGGAGAGTTCCAGAACGTTAGTTTTTAACTAAGAATTTTGATACTTACCTAACGAAGAAAGAAAAATGTGATTTTTTTAATAAATGCAAAACTTTTGAATTTTTACTTTTTTGCGAATAAATGCAAAATTTTATGTATTGTAACTTTTTTGCGTGCGAAATTTCAATATTTTTATGCGAAATTTACGTACCCCTAGAGATATTCTCACATTGCTTGTCTAACTTGTTGATATTTTTTCTTTTGTGGCCGGCGCTTGTCATTTATGCATTCGCACATTTGCCATCGAAATTTGTTGGTTTCTTAATTAAAGAACACAACAAATGTGGACCAATATCATTCCCTAAGAGGGAGCAGCACAAGAAAGTCCTTGCCTTAGTTGTCATTCGATACCTACCCCTTCCGTGGAAGCTCGTAACACTAACAACTGTGCGATGTTGGCGGCTGAGTGGCACGTGTATGGCATTGTTTTTAATATGAAAGGATAATTTATTTGCTATTTAGTAATTTGTATGTTGTAACAAAGTGTAATCTGTTGTTGTTGTTAATGTTTCATATGCCACTTGACCCACAGCAACATCAGATCAAGCCCCCAAGGGTATGGGCGATGAAGGTGCGGCTCCTGTTTTGACTGGCACCCCAAGGGTCGGAGTCCGACTTGGCCAAAATACCAGTGTCGTATTGCTCGACCATTTTATTTATAGGGCATGATTTTTTGGTGGTAGTACAAAGATTATCTATCTTAAGACAAGGGGTATTTGGGTGCGTAATGTTATAAATATTTATTTTGTTACCCAAAGCTCTGGACGTAATTAGCAATTAATGAACAGTTTTAACCAGTTGGATCTGCTAAATCAACCTTGCTCCACATTAAAATACACCGCAGAAAAATAATTACTGTCTCAAGGTTTTAAAGCAAAAAAAAACTTATTTATTTACACTGTCTTAATATTTACATTTTTATCTCATCAAATTTTATTAACATATCGCTACTCTACTCACTATCAAAAACACGAGCAAATGAAACAGGGTTCTATTTAGTTTGACTTTCTGATTCAGGGAGCGTAATTACTAACTAAAACAAAAAATGCTAAAACTCCTATCCAAATTAAATACACTATATTTTCACATACGTAAAACTCGCACTATCAATAGCAAACGTGTGATCTGAACTAAACAAAATCAATAGAAACAGTCACGTCTTTTAGTTGAGGGCAACCTTCGGGTTATGTCACGACTCTGGTAGGGGACTCTTCCGTGACGTCAGTTGGGACTCTATAGGTTCTCTTTCTAATGATGGGGCACTCTTCCACGCTGGGTTATTTGTCACTGCAGACGGATCGGAGGCAATCTTCTCAGCTATACACCTCTTTATTTTGGATTCGGGATCAGCTATCAGTCTTCACTCCCCACAGGCTTTCTTTCTCGGGGAAGATCAACCGAGTTCCGACGCATCAAACCCCCTTCGTTTTATTTTAGCTCCGGGAATATTCAACCGGACTTTTGGAGCAGTCACACAGGGGGCAGGTTTTTCTTCAGCCGACCCAGGGAAAGGCCTCCTGGACTCCGACTGACTCCGATCTCTCAAACTCACTTCCAATATTTTAATTCACCTAAACGTTCCCGCCTCCGGAACCAAATCATCAGCCATTCAGGAAACTCTCGACGTTTTATTTGCTAAGTTTCAACACCTAAAAACCTCTCATTCGCTACCCTCTTTCTTAATCAAAAACGTCCCTCTTACGCAATGATCCAAACAGCTGATTGACTACCCGCAAAACACCGCGAAACCATGTGGTTTTCTAACGGTCCCCTTCATCAATCACCCACAAAGAGTCATTGTTACTTAACGTCACAAATGGTGTCATCCTTCTCTTATCTCCGTCTAGCATCTAAAGACCCCACACACGCTATTGCTTCGTTAGTGGGCTAACGTCGCCGACAAACGCCATGTCCTATAGTCAGGCCGGCATCAAAGTCGTTACCAACCTTAAACACAAAATGTAATGAATAAAAGCTTTCAAACCTTTTATTTTCTCTTAAAATATTAATTTTAATTTTTTGAAAGCGCTTCATTACAACCAGCCCTGTAATTTTGAACCGAGTCAAGTGACGAGACCAGAACACTTGACCCCGCACCTCCAGAGGTTATTTTGAGAAATTGGAGGACATTGCAGCCCCAGCAGATTTTATGTGCACCATCCGCCATTAGTGTACACAGCGGTGGATTTTGTCAGCGACGAGCATTGAGCCAGGGACTTTCATATCACTAGCTCACTGCCCTTGCCAACTGGGCCACTGCTTACCACAAGTGTAATCTTCATAATATTGGTTTCCCGATGTTTAGCGACTTACAAATACCGACATACAAATACAATAAATGCAGTGTTTTGTTCTCAAATTAATAAATCAGATATTGAAATAAAGATTAAAATTATATAAATATATACATTGATTTTTTATGAACCATTCTATTCAATTTGTTTAACATTTACCACCCAAATTTATTCAGAACTTTTACATTAATTTTATGCTTTCAGTAGCACTTATGTTATCACTTTGTTTACTCTTTTCAATTTTCTAAATTTTTGTCAGGATTTCCTGCCAGCATCCTTTTACGTTTTCTTAATATTACTTTTTAGTATTTTATTTATTCTAGTAAAAAAGTTTTTAACTCACTGTGTGTGTGCTTCTGGATAGGAAGTTTTTCTTTGCAACAGTTCGAGCAAAAATTGAAGGTGAGTTTAGAGGTTTTATTGCATTCACACATTTTGTTTTGTTTACCAGGATCTTTTTTTTCAGCATTGTTTTACAATATTTTTTTTCCTTTGAAGGTGGGGTATGGAGGTGGGGTAGCGTCATCATTTAATGTATTTCTATTGTCATCTGGCAACATCTTTTTTCAAACCAATTTCATCTCTGATAAATCATATTTTTTTATTTCGTGCATTCTATTGAGATGTATTTTGGGTTCCTTTTGTTGATTAATCAATATTTTTTTAAGATTTATGATAAAAATATCTTGTAATTTAGATATATTTTAAATAATTCGCTCTTTTTGAAAATATGTGGTAACCTTTACGATTTCGGAAAAAAACATTTAGTTTCAATATATTTATAATTAAGAAGTTTTGTATGCATGCACACACACACACACACACACACACACACACATATATATATATATATATATATATATACTATGTGGAGGTCGTCTGTACAATTCAGGTAACGTAGTAACGTAATGGAACAAAGTCATTGTAAAAGTCTCCGATTTTGATAAAGGATAGAAAGATGGTTTTTAATAATTAAAGAAATATCCGATATACACTGGTTAAAGGCTTTACTAGATGTGGTATTATATATAATTACTCGTTAAAGTTTATATGTTAAAACTATCTTGTAGTTCAGATATCTGTAAAACCATCCGCTCTTTTTCGAAAAATATGTCAGCATTTTTGCATTTCATGAAAGCATTTAGTTTCAACATATTTATATTTACGGATTTGTGTATTTAAAATGAACTTCTCTAGCCAGTCACCCCTATAGGACAACCACTCCTCTAAACTTCCATATTTTGTTCAGAACCAACAAAGTCTCCATAGAGTCACTCTTATGGAAGAAACGCATTTTCCCGGGTCACTCATCAAAACAGCCTCCTTTTTTCGGAACCATCACTGGCCGCAATCGAGAAGTTTCACTCTATATGTTCTTTGTTAAGTGGATGTCATTAATAAATTCTTAATGTAGTGTATAAAGATTGGCAGTACAATTCAGGTAATGTAATGGCCCAAAGACTTTAAAAAAGTTCCCGCTTTTGATAAATGGTAGGGGGATGTTTTTAAACAATTAAAGAAATGTCCAATATACACTGGTTAAATAATTTACTAGATGTGGTATTATATATTATTACTCGTTAAAGTCTAGATGATGAAAAGATCCTGAAATTCAGATATCTGTAAAAACCATTCTCTCTTTTTGAAAATATGGGTTAACATTTTTACTTTTCTTAAAAGTATTTAGTTTCAACATATTTATAGTTACGGAGTTTGGCACATACATGTTATTTGTTAATGGGAGGCCATTAGTTATTTTATAATAAACTGAAGGGAGATCGGCTGTACAATTCAGGTAATTTAATGATCCAAAAACGTTAAAAAAGTCCTCACTTTTGATAACGGATAGCGAGATGTTTTTAAATAATTCAAGAAATTCCTGATATACATTGGTTAAATAATTTACTAGATATGGAATTACATTTTATTACTCGTTAAAGTTTATATGATAAAAATATCCTACAATTCAGATATCTGTAAATCCATTCTTGCTTTTTGCAAATATATGTCAAACATTTTTACTTTTCGTAAAAGCATTTAGTTTTACCTCACGTTACGAAAACTTGTTAAGACCAGAAATTGTTTCGCTTCGACAGGAAAAGGAATTAGTAATTCATATATTACAAAATTCTAGCATTAAATATTTCAATATTTCTTTCCATAAAAAGGCATTATTTTCTATTATATTCTCTAAATTCCTTTTTTGTTGAAATATTTAACATTGATTTTGATGGTACACATTACAGGGAAATGCATTAAATAATAATGATGTTGATCTTTTTGCTTTTTAATACGAGATCAAATTGGTTAGGGGAATGTTAAATTGGCTATTTTCTGCAAAAGTATAATTTTTTATTTTTATTTTTTAAACTCCAAAACAGGGAAGAGGCTTCCGCATAATCACAATAAACTGTTTTTAATCTATAGAAATGATTTCTAGGAAAGGAGATAAAAATTTCAAATGGCGACGGAAAACGGAAGCAGAAATATTTTCGCGGAATGATAGTGAGATTACTTGATCCCGTTCTTTATCTGTAAAAACTGTTAGTAGTTAGCTATTGATTTTTTATATGTTGTCTCTTTTAATCGTGAATAAGAAGAAAGAACAGCTATAAAATGCTGATGGTCAAAAATGCTTATTATTTTCAAATTTGCTCATTTAATCGTACAATAAAGCCCTGTTACTAAATTGCATTATTAGTTGAAATGTTGTACACTACCACGCACACACACACATACACACACACATGTATATATATATATATATATATATATATATATATATGAGAATTCTATTACATTAATTATCTACTTTTAATATCTTCCCCCTTATGTAACCATACTCGGGTTCCATTGTGTCACCTAGCTATTGCTAGGCATATTGCACCATAGTTGATCACGAAGGCATTCTCTCTGTTCTTTGTAAATATGTAAATACCTTCCAGTCTTTTATATTTCTCATAAATTGCTAACAAAATAAATAACCATAATGTGTACAAGGGAATAAACTAATTAATTCCATCAATTGGATTGTTTGATTAAATTTGATGGTGTTGAAGCTCGACTACATCTTTTTAAACCAAGAAGCCACCCCAAACCGTAAATATCCACGCTTCTATTTCCGAATATCGTTATAATGATCAGCTAGAGGATTCCATATATATATATATATATCAACCGGGTGGTTCAAATTAAAGTATCCCTGTTTGGGACTCCCTGGTGAGAATAGCAGTGGGCGTTACGTCTTCATATTTGGAAGGTATACATATCAGGTAAAGGGGAATTGATTGGGGGTAAAAAAAACACAATTAGTTCCAACAAAGACCTCTAGGTGCAAATGATGCCCTGTGATTGGTTGAAGGTAAGGAAAATGAAACATGACTGCACGAAGAAAGGAAAGAATACGAGGTGTCGTTAATTAACTTTATTAGTACAGTTCGTTACACAAGAACTGTCGATCCTACAGAAATGTTAGTTAAGGTGCAAACGAAAGACATGCCTGTAGTAACAACAGCACACAAAGATTTCACAGGTGGTTTTCAATGTGTCCTCCGTGCTTCAGGGCCAAAGCGTGACACCGTGTTACAGCATGATCTACAGCGGCGTGTAACTGGTTGGGACCGATTTTGCGAACGTTCAAGAGGATGTTGTTCTTCAAATCAGCCTGATTTCCTATGTTTTCCCGATAAACTTTATATTTGAGGTAACCCCAAAGCCAAAAATCGCACGGGGTTAAGTCGGGAGAACGTGGAGGCTATCTGGTTTAAATGCACGGCTGATAATGCGATCCTCCGTAAAATGACGTCTCAGCAATTGTTTAACCTCATGTCCAATGTGAGGAGGGGCACCATCTTGTTGGAATACCATTGTAGAGAGACATCAATGCTGCTGGAGTTCTGGAATGACCTCACTTAGCCCAATAACGTGCTGCAGTCACGGTACATGTTTTTGGTACCTGCGGGATGATTTTCCCGAAGTAAAATGGCCCAATCATAAAGGTCGCAGTGAAGCCGATCCATAGTCACATGCGGTGAATGCAGGGGCATTTGGTGTACCGAGTGAGGTTTGTCAGTGGACCAGATACGGCAGTTATGTGCGTTCACTGTTCCACACGTGGAAAACTGAGCCTCATCGGTCCATAGGATGTTCCACAGCCAATTCTGCTCCACCTCCATACGTGCCAAGAACGTTAAAGCGGACGTTTCACGCAGATCGTAATCGCCCTGTTTTAACTCTTGTAAGCGATGGAGCTTATACGGATAGGCTTTGTTTTCCGCATGCACCTCCATACCGTTGTATGTGACGATCCGAGTTGCCTTGATACGGCTTGAACACTGCATGTGTGCCTGCTGTGTTCGAATTTGCCTGCTCAACGACAGCGGTTGCGACATCATCCATCACCTGCGGTATCCGTTTCTTTCGCCCTCGGCCTGTTTGAACGGTAAAGCTACCTGTTTCCTCGAAATGTTTCACCATTCGCCGCAGGGCACATGATGCTACTGGACCCGAACGCAAAGCTTTCTGCCCTCGGTACAAGCGAAGCGCTTTGGCAGTATTATCGCTGTTTTGGTAAAATAACTTTAGCAGCAAAGCACGCTCCGGTAACGAAAGAACCATCGTGGCGGTCGAAGAATGTTCCGAACCTGTGAGCCATCTTTTTTATCTGTTACGACGGCTCTTTCACACAGCTCGTATACAAATTTTGTTCTCCGGTACTGCGCGCACAGTGGAATATTTAAATTCTCACTTAACTACAGCACGGCGAAAAGGGCTGGAAGTTTAGTTGGGCTGCTGCTACACAGGAAACATAACGCGTACGCTGCACACGCTTGCAAACATAAAGCTTAATCAGCGTAGTTTAGTTCCTGCATGTGTAACGAACTGTACTAATAAAGTTAATTTCTGACACCTCGTATTCTTTCCTTTCTTCGTACAGTCATGCTTCATTTTCCTTACCTTCAACCGATCGCAGTGCCTCATTTGCACCTAGCGGTTTTTGTTGGATCTAATTGTTTTTTCCCACCAATCAATTCCCCATGGCCTGATATTTATATATATATATATATATATCCTTTTTTATTTCACGCATAAATAAATACTGTATAAGTGTAACACATTGAACTATTTCTATATCAATCATTATTTGGCTATACAGACCAGGTCATATAGTGTGAAGAGGCTTCCTAACAGCTACAAATGCCCATTTCAATCTCGAGACAGATTTTTTAGCTTAATAGTTTGTTTGTTTACGGTGTTACTATCATCGTTTGCTACTAGAGGGAAAAACAGACCCGGTCCTGAAGTTTAAAGCGAATACTGATCAATTACAAACACACATAGTAGTTCTAGTGAAAATTTATAGCTCAAATTTTACGTTCGTAGAGGATGGTGCCGCCATTTTTTGGTACTCATAATACTACTGGGACTTTAATTTTTATAATGATACTGAACGGCTACAAATAGTCATACTGGTTGTGGCATTCATATCTGCAGTCTCTAATAATACTAATTGCCAGTGCCATTGCTTTTAAACTGGTGTTCGGTTTTATAATATTAATAGCACGATTTCACTGATCACTATATCCGATGATCCATCAATTTATCATAAAAACTGTTCCGAAAGTAAAGTGTAATCACTTACTTTAACCCGGGCTTTATACTGTGGTAATTAAAATGTCCAAATTTATTTGAGACTCCCTTGTTTATGTTATCACATAATGGCTATCTATATATCCTCCGAAAGATCTAGATTATTTTTAATTAGCTGGAAAGCAGAACAGTCGTTATCTCTTGGCTGTTAATTTAAATCGGACGCCCAATTTATTTTTATTGATGGAAATTCGATAATGCTCACGAACATATTGAACAAGATAAGATTCTTAATACATCACTAATGAATGACAAATGCGTTATTTGTAAAAGATAGTTCCATCATTAAATGCTCAGAAATGGGAATTCATCTAATATAAATTTAGATTTATTTCTTATTTTTCTGGCAATCATTAGTCTTTATGATTTTGAAAGCCATTTGCGTTTTTTTTCTTCTTCCGCTTGATTATGGCACAATATAATGCTAAAATTAACTTTATTGATTAAAATAAGATATATCACAAACGCAAATGGTTAAAATATAGGCATTGTCAAATATTGTAAAGAGGGAGAAATGCATCATATTGAATAACGCTCAAATCATTTTAACGACTATTTATGTTTGCATATTAGGAGAAAGCTTTTTATTTATGAATAAGAGGACATAATGGCTAAAATTTCAGGATTGTCTCTAGTGACGTAAAATATAATTGCATTGGACTGTTGTAAATAAACTACAGGTTTGTTTGAAAAGTGTTTTAACTACTTTGTTTTTCAACTAAATATCCTTTTCTACTATTCTAATATAAATTTTGTAATTTAAATACAACAGCGTGGCAATCTTCAAAAGCATTAAAAATATTTTTTAATAAAAAATGTACTACTTATAATTTATTTATTTAAGTTACATTACGTTTTTATGACGGTTCAGGCGAATTATCTTTTTACAGCAACCAACCGTGCCAAAAGTCACGCTCGGTAGTATTTAAAAGCGTCAAGCTGCCACACCACAGGTCCAGGGTTCGACCCTGTGACAGGGCAAGGTTGACTCATGCCTTTCATCCCTTGAGTGGGTCGATAAAATGAGGACCAAGCATGCTTGGGAACTAACTCTGGGGATCTCGCGTCAGGTTCAACACCTGACCGAGACATATGTTGTATGACACCCCATGCCCACGATCACGAAAGCAGAGATGGACACCTCAGGCCTTGGTCCACAATTCTGAAAAGCAATTGGGACTGTTGCGCAGTGCGTTAGTTAAGGCTGTTATGTCCAAAGAGAAAAGATCGTATTTCCCTTTTCCTCTTCTTGCAGTCTATTGTAGTGGGAGGAGTCCAGTTAACATTTCGAGAATTCCACCCCCTTAGGATTGATATGTTTAGGAATTGTAATGGCTCTCTCTATATAGGGGGGGGGGTTAAACACTACCCCCAAATTTTATATTTAAAATATATATTTGTCAACTATTTACAGGTACATAAGTGCTGATAATCAAATAAAATTGGTATTGTTAGATAGCCTGGACTTTTCTGCAAAGCGCTACAGGATTCGTTTTATAAATTTCATCCACCGAAGGAATTTATGAACATTTAAAACACACTATACCAGATTTTTCCCCGAATAAATTAAATTTAAAAATATTAATTGCATTTTATTTAAGAAAATGAAAAATGCACACAAATGTAAAATTTCTTTCTCTATGACGGAGTACAATTTTTTTAAAAAATCTTTGAATCCAAGTTGGCAATCCGTGGACAAATTTTCTCCATAGGTTAACATTGACGTGAGTGAATCCAATTGGGGTTAGTACATAGCAGCCTTAAGCGTGCTGAAAAGAAAGGTTTTAGCACTGAAAGATATAAGTGCATTTGAAATATCGTACTTTCTAATGTTAAATGATTTGTTGACTTATCTTCACAGTAGTATAAAAACAATTTCTCGACAGGAGGAATTTAATCTCCGACCACAGATTTTGAAGACAGCATGCTGACCACTGAAACACAAGCTAAGTGAAGAAATATGAAAATATGATTACTCTCCCTCCCTTTCTCGGTACTGGCCAGTGTAAATGGTTTTTTTTTTCCACACCAATTACTCATGTTTTGGGTCGTGTTTATTCAATTTATTTTAATTTATTTCTGCTGCAGTTTTTTCCTCCATGAATATCTTGTTGAAAATGGTCTACTGCCACTGTCTTTTATGGGTGAAAGGCTTCGTAACAGTCGTCTGCCAAGAGTAAAATTTGAACCTCTGGATTTCAGAGTCAGCGCCTGGAATTCTAGACATAATCTCGGATTAATGAGGCAATATTGTAAAGGTTGGTAACCACAGTATAGTGCATTGAATAATGAATATCATAACAATGTCAATTTTTTCTTATCACTACATATTCATTTGTTGTGTGCATAGGTTAAGATAAAAATTATTTTGAAATAAACACCCCGAGTATGACTATCATCTTAAAGCCACCGTGTACTAACCCTAATGGATTCTCTCACCTCAATGTTAACCTATTGAGAAAATTTGTCAACTATTTACATTTATATAAATCTTGATAATCAAATAAAAATGGTATTTTCACATAGCCTGAGTTTCTGCATATTGCAATAGGTTTAATTTTATGAATTTCGTACAACCAAAGGAATTTATGAGCGTTTAAAACACAATATCAGATTCTTCCCTCGAATAACTTAGACTTTAAAATATTATTTGCATTTTTTTAACAAACGAAAAACGAAAAGAAATTTTAACAAGGTGTAAAATTTCTTTCTCAATTACGGAGTACAATTTTTAAAAAAGAATTCTGTAAATCCAAGTTTTGGAACACTCGATTTGCTCCAAACAGGAAATAAAAAACAAGTTTTCTATGCTCAATCATCTGGCATTTCTATTGACGAATACAAAGGCTTTTTGACCATCTCACCTGAAACTATGATATCAACATACTTTAATTCCTTTATGGAAAAAAATTGATACGGTCAGACTGATTGTAAAATGTATCGAAAAAGAAAATTCAAACGCTAACAGGATTTTTTCAACTTATTGTGTATAGAAGGAAAAAATATGTCCATGTAAAAAATATTAATAAAAAAATGTAACGACTTCTGTCGGTATGATATCAAAGTGACATATTGTTTGCTTCCTTTATAATGCCTCTTTAGATGATATGGAATTATTCAATATATAAACCTGCAATAAAGAAACAGCTGTGAGAGATGTTTTCAGCAGCAAAGGTGTAAAAAATTCTATATATTCACATTTTTTTTTACGTTGAGTCTATTCTTTGTTTCAAAAGACTGGAACGTTAATATTAATCATATCACTGACAGAAAAAAAATCACATCAAAATGCCATACAAAACCTCAAAAAAGTCTAATTTACTTCTTACAAAATGTAAATACATAAATTTTCTGAAGTGGAAAGATATCTCATTATTTATGACTTGAATATTTCAGTCTTATTTGAAAGTTCTATTTTCTTTCAACCCAATGTTAAAACCTAAAATATTAGGTCTCTCTCTCTTTATATATATATATATATATATATATATATATATATATATATATATATATATATATATATATATATATATATATATATATACATATATATATATATATATATATATATACATACATATATATATATATATACACAAATAAAAATGGATATATGCGTGTATGTTCCAGAATCCATGTTGAACACCTGGAGGAATTTCAACTAAACTTAGTTCGCATATGACTTACAATCTGGGTAGGAACACTGGGGGGGGGGGATGTAAAAGTGATCGAAAACGACTGATATTAGTGTCGAGTTCATGGTTTTAAGGGTAGCTCAGAAGAATTGTGATTCTCCCGATGTTGTTTAAGTGCAAGTTCAGCCCCCAATCAGCATTGGAGGGAAGGGGGACAAGAAGGGGTGAAAATAAATAAATAAATAAGTATATATATATATATATACACTGCTCAAAACAATTAGGGGAGCACATGGTTTTAACGAAATTACGCAAATACTTACACCGATAAGTAACATAAAATAAATCATCCATACTTTAAAGCCTAGCAGGAAACAGAAGAAGAAAACTTCATATGCAAATCAAAGTTCATGACGTCAAAAACCAGAAAAAGAACATAAGGGAGGAAATCGGGATGTTGCAGAAACGTCTGTTTCACTGACTTAACTGTGAAATTCGATTGCTCAGTTATTCTTTTTGAGAAAAGGTGACTTTAAAATGTCTCAACAACGCGATTTACCGGAATACATGGCATGGCGTATTATAGGCAGACTTGAATCTGGGCAAACACAACGTAGTGTCGCGGACGCTGTTGGAGTCGCCAGAAGTATCGTTGCAAGGCTGTGGAATCGATTCGAAATGTTAGACGTCGACCAGGGCAAGGTCGACCACGCGCCACTACAGCAACTGATGACCGGTATATACTGTTAACAGCTCGTCGAAACAGAACAGACAATATTACTCAGCGGCAAAGACAGTTGCTCTTGGCAACAGGACGAAGCCAAACAGTATGTAATAGACTTCATCAGGGACTTCTCTATGCATGTAGGCCAATGGTCTGCATTCCGTTAAGCTCACGCCACCGTGCGGCCCGAAGAAGATGGGCTGCTGAACATCGAGATTGGGAGCAACATGATTGGAGCCAAGTGTTGTTTACAGACGAGTCCCGATTCAGTCTGGAGTGTGACACCCGACGTATTTTGGTATGAAGAGAAAGGGGCACTCGAAATAACCCCTCATTCGTTCGTGAAAGGTCACAATACAGACTAGCTGGTTTTATGATATGGGGTGGAATCAGCATAGGCGGACGTACGGACCTGCATATCATTCGGAATGTTACTTTGACGGCCCGAAGTTATGCAGACGAGATACTGAGACATCATGTCATTTCTTACGCTGCATTGGAGATTACTTTGTTTTCCAGCATGATAATGCCAGACCGCATACAGCTCGTCTTGGGGAGAACATGCTTGAAGCTGAAACAATACAGCGTACGGAATGGCCAGCGTGCTCTCCTGACGTGAATCCAATCGAGCATGTTTGGGACATGCTCGGACGACACATTGCTGCGAAACCAAGGCCTCCTTTTACTCTCCGAAACTCGGACATTGCACTTCTTGAGGAGTGGAACAGTATTCCCCAAAGTCTTATCGATAACATCATCGCATCCATGGAAAACAGGTGTGCAGCAGTCTTAGCTGTTCGAGAAGACCACACGCCATATTAAAAATCTTGCATCATTTCTAAACAATACTTTTTTATCGTTTACAGGTAACCAAATTGTTGCCCTAAATCATCTTTTCAGGTTTTTTCCATATTTTCAAAGAATTAAAGCTTAATTACTAATTTTTTACGTCTTTTTTTCTGTGTTGCACATTGATACGCGTGTACTATTTATTTTATGCCAATACCTGGCTGTCTCGCACGGTTTTCTTAACTTATTTGCTTGCTCCCCTAATTTTTTTGAGCGGTGTATATATTAATTATGTATGTGTGTGGGTAGTAAGAGAATCAGAGGGAGATAAGGTTTTAAAATATTTATCTAAAATCATTTCTTCTCTGGCATACCGTTAAAATATCCTAAATTTTTCGGAAATATTTTTTTAAGCTTTTCCTAAATTAACCTAACGGGTAATTTATATTTGTTTTAGAACGCTTAATGGCGTCTAGAGTTAACACTTTTAATCCACATTCAATATATTATCCCCTCATATCGACCAATTTCCTACCTTATTTTAAGGAACTAGAACTCTAAACTATTTCTGTTGTATACTGAAGAGACAAAAAAAAAGATTCCTATCTAAAAAACGGAGATATGCAAACAATCAGCGTAACGCGATGCGGTCGGCAGCGCCCATATAAGACAACAGATGTCTGGAGAAGCTGTTAGATCGGTTCCTGCTGCTACAATGGCAGGTTATCACGATTTATGTGACTTTTAACGTGGTTTTTTAGTCGGCGCACGAGAGATTGAACATAACATACCCGAGGTAGAGATACAATTCGGATTTTCCATCACGACCATTTCACGAGTGTACCGTCAATATTAGGTATTGACCTATATACTGTAAAATCCTGTAAAATCCTGTATATCCTGTAAAACACCAAATCTCCGACAGCGATGCGACCGGAAAAAGACCCTGAAAGATCTGGACCGTCGACGACTGACGAGAATCCTTAAACACGATATACGGGCACTTCAAATTTCTGTGGATTTTAATGCTGGGCATC
This sequence comes from Dolomedes plantarius, assembly GCA_907164885.2. NCBI lineage: Eukaryota > Metazoa > Arthropoda > Arachnida > Araneae > Dolomedidae > Dolomedes > Dolomedes plantarius. Next base: position 55,029,757 of record OU015493.1, on the reverse strand, counting down.
ACCAACTGTCAGCATGCGAACTGTTCAACGGACCGTCATTGATATGGGCTTTTGGAGCTTCAAGCCCATTCGTGCACCATTGTTGACTGCACGGCACAAAGCTTTACGCCTTTCTTAGGCCCGCCAACACCTTCATTGGACTGTTGATGACTGGAAACACGTTGCCTGGTCAGACGAGTCTCGTTTTCAATTGTATGGGTGGATGGACGTGTACGGGTATGGAGACAACCTCATGAATCCATGGACCGTACATGTGAACCGAGGACTGTTCAAGCTGGTGGAGCCTCTGTGATGGTAAAGGGAGTGTGCAGTTGGCGTGATATGGGACCCCTGATACGCTTAGAGGTAACTCTGACAGGTGGCGGGTACATAAGCATCCTGTCCGATCATCTACACACATTCATGTCCATTGTACATTCCGACGGACTTGTACAATTCCAGCAGATCAATGCGACACCCCGAGAGTTGCTACCGAGTCGCTGCAGGATTACTCGTCTAACTTTAGACACTTCCATTGTCCACCTAAATCCCCAGACATTAACATTATTGAGCATATATGGGATGCCTTGCAACGTGCTGTTCAGAAGAGATCTCTACCCCCCTCGCACTCCTATGGATTTGGGGACAGACCTGCAGGATTCATGGTGTGAATTGCCTCCAGGATACCTTCAGACATTAGTCGAGTCCATGCCACGTCGAGTTCCGGCAGATCTGTGTGCTCGTGGGGGCCCTACATGATATTAGCCAGGTGTACCAGTTATTTTGGCACTTCAGCGTGAATGTCATGTAAGTCACGGCAGTGTGTTTTAGAATATTTAATATTTCTGTTCAATAGAGCTCAAAAGTATAGTGAAAAGCTGAAGATTTCGTTTTTATTCTTATTCTGTAATTACAAGTGTTTTAAAACAACATGTTTTCTTTCAACAATATATCATTCCTGATTATGAAGTCATATAAGAATAATTACTTATTACAATGTTAGAAGCACTTAGATGCATAGTATTTTCTCCGAATTCGTAATTAAAATATCAAAGAAAAGCCTTTAATATCTTGTAGGGGTAACTTTTTACCGTTTCAAACACTTATGCAAAGAAGAGGGAAGGCAATAATTTTTGTATTAGGTTATTTGTGTAATCCCATAATTTCTGGGCTCTAAGTGTATACAACTAATTCATAAACTTTTATCCAGTAATAATATTTACCTATGCTTTAGCAAACATTAGCAAATTAAATATTTCTCATTCACTGATTCTCGGAGTTCTTGTGTAAATAATAGTAGGAATTCTGTCCACGAGGCGAGTTATTATCGCTCCTTTTAACACAGGACTGTGTTTAAATAGAGACTTGACTTTCATATTTTAGTTAGCGTAACGTCAACACAGGGAGAAAGAATAGTCTTTCTAAATCAGTAAGGAAAAGTAAAAGATAGGAGCAGGGTTAGCGATAAAAAAAATAGAAGAAATTGCTTTGAAATGATTTAGACAAATGTGATTCGAACTAGTTAAAAGAAGTACAGAAGCATAGATGCCTGACAATGATGAATGATTCTGGATTGCATTTCGACAGATTTTTCTCCAACAATATTCTTCTGCTGTCAGGGAAAAGTAAATATATTTTCAGAATTTTACTATTATCATGTAATATAGGAGGTGTCTACGGAAAACATACAACGAACACAATAGAATTTACTTCGATTAACAATGTAAGTAAAATCATATTATTTGCATTAAATGTTTGGACTTTGAATAAAATTAATAATTTTAATATTTTTAGTATCGATGATTTTATTTAAATTGTATTTTTAAGTAATAAAATATTTCAATAATTTAAAAACGCAAAATGATGATAATTTTTTAATCACATAATGATGTTTTAAACAATTTCAAGAAGAACATTTTTTTGCAAGCACAGAAGTACATGGCACACCATTATTTCATTTGTGTTTTCTCACTGACTTTTTTTAAGCATGCTAACCTTAACCTTTAGCGGGCGTGCCATTTTTTGGAACACCAGCAGGCGCGCATGGCACAAAGTGTAACGTTTCTTTCAACCTTGATTATTTCTTTTGTATTAAACTTTTTTAAAATTGAAAATAATAGTTCTGCGTTTTATGACCAGATATAAAATGTTGATAATATTGAGATACAGTTATAATTAAAATCCAAAGAAAACAGATACAATCACCTTATTTCAAAACGGTTCGGTTTATTGGATCTAAAGTCAACTTGCTACTTGATTCCTATCATGATCAAAAACCTAAAACAACAATGAAGTTGTCCATCTTCATGATGTGCGCTATACCGTATAACAGCTGCACATTTTATCGACCACATCAACTCCTACTTTTGTCGTATTGTTATTCAGTATAATCGCTGGATTATCACGGTTAAATCACGACTAACAATGAATGGAAAGGAATACAAGGGTCAGAAAATCAGACATATAATAGAAAGGGTGTAGCTATAAATAGAAGCTGCTTAGAACATTCAAATTTTACATGTAAAAACAAACCATTCAAAATTACGAAAATGTTGCACTTTCTACACGGGCGCGCCCACTGAAGGGTTAATAATTTTGTAGACAAAAATTCAAAAGAGCAATAATAATGTTCAATAGTGTCATATTTGTAAGGATAGCGTAAGTTACGTGGTATTTAGTTCACGGGGTACCTAAATATTGGTATAAAGTGATTCACTCAAGACAGGCCCTGAAAATTGTGTAATAACTTTCACTAGGACGGAACAATCTGAACGATAGAACGTACAATGTGTTTCTCAGCACATAGCATCTAACATGACATGGTTCTCGGATAAGATCTCGGATTCCATTTGTAGAGGTATGTTAACTCGCAAAACACCCGTATATTGACCGCTGAAAATCCCTTTGCCTCTCACCAAACAAGGCTCCATCATCCAAAAGTTGGTGTGTGGTGCACGATGTGTCGGTTGCCTATCATAGGCTACATTTTCTTTGACACCGATGTGTACCTGGACATTTTAACAGTTCGGGAATCAACTGGATGATCTTGAGGAAACGGTGGTTACTTCCAGTAAGATGGAGCAACACGTCACACATGGGCAAGTGACATGGCGGAAATTGAGTCATTCACCGGCAACATTGTATTTCCAAAGGGGATTTGGCCACCACAATCGCCAGATCTGACACCGCCAAATTTTCGGAAAATTGTATTAGAACAAGTCTCGTATTGTGGAAGATTTGAAGGAAGACATCCAACAGGATATTGCAGCTATTCCCCTTGACATCTTTGCCAATTTGTTCAGGAACAAGGAGCGCCGCGTCGAAACGTCTCTGGCAGAAAACGGTGTTTGATGAAATAGTGAAAGATTTGAATACTAAAGAGGACGAAATTTTGCGATTTTACTAGGTAAATAAACCAAACGATAGGTTTGCCATAGAGACGATTTTTTTACTCTGTATTTTTTCTGTAAAGTTTTTTGTTTTTTGTGTGTGGCAAAGTTTAATGTATTCTATTATATATGTATCAGAAGTGAGTTCGTTGATGTTCTAAATTTATGAAGGCTTAGCCATATAAATTATGTCAAAAATAAAATATTCGAATTCGAATCTTTGTATATGTAAGGAGAAGCCTGATTTTATTTTTACAAAAAACTGAGATCACCACCAGCATCGTATGTAATGCAATCGATTGTATAGATGTCAAGGTATGTATTGTATTCTTTTGGTTCAGACTCTTTAATCCTAGCGAGGGTTATTACAGAATATTCAGAGCCTCTTTCGAACGAACCCCCCTATATTTTCGGTACTTCTTGTTGTGATTCGTTATTCAAATTTAAAGTAAAAGTTTTCAAAAATTTCAAATTTCATTGCTACTAGTTGTGAAAGAGTTTAAAAAATAAAACTACTTCATATTCCCAAATGGAATGGTAATGAGTTTATTAACTATGGTAAAAGAGAGAAAATTTCAAGTATTAAAAAATGTAGAAAATAAGGTAAAAAAAATTGCCATTACAATTATACTTTTATAAGTGCAGATAAGTTATTTTTCAAAAATGTGGACTAACTAATTCTGCTTCTAGAATTATATATAAAAGGAGAAAAATGTCTTAAATTATGTACTTCAAAAACAAAATATTTATTTCTGAGTAATAGTTACATATAACCAATTTCTTCTTAATTTATGAATTATAAGTGATCGGACGGTCTCAGAGTGCTCTAGTATATTTTCATTCCCAATACAGCAGTGTTAATGGACGAACATCTTCAATCACAATGCACAATAAAAAGCAAAATAAAAATAGTATGATTAAATTTAACTAGCAAAATTGAACTTTATACGAAGAATTGAATAAATTATTTGAAATAAAATTTTAATTCAAAAATATTCAATTATTATTTATTATAAATTCTAAAAACAAATTATTCTGAATATTTTTCTTTGTACAAAGGTGAAAAAAATTGCAAATATAACTACTAATTCAGCAGCTAATATTGAATACTGAACACTATTTGAAATTTCAATTTTTTAAAAAAAAATCAAGTAGTTTTTCTCGTATAATAATAAAAGGAACTGTTGTGTAAAATGAAAGGGTTTAAAAATTGATATTTATGTCCCAAACCCCTTAAAAGAAAATAAAGGATGTTACTCCTATTATGCAAAAAATCGTTAAAATTATTTGTATCTATAGTATGTTGTAATGGCGTATTATTAATATGCTATTAAAATGTTATTATTCTAATTATTAAAGATAACAGTGGTTTAAATTATTAATTATTTTAATGAAATTTCTTATATTCTACAACATAAATATCTTATACCTGTAATGTTTAAATATTAAACAATCTTTTAAAATAATGAAAATATTTCATTATCTAATAGGATTAAAACCTTACTACTTCCCCCATATATTTTTTTCAAAATAATCAACACTTGAATTTTAGTTATCAGTAAATAAATGCAATTTGAGATGTAATTTACATTGGAAAATAAGGGGGGAAATAAAATATTTATATTCTTCGAACCTTAATTGTTTAAAAACATATTGTTTGTAAAATCGTGATAAACGGAGTTAATTAGAAAAGTATATATGGTGTCGTCTAGTTTGTGTTCGTCTGACTGTAATTAAATTTACTCAATTGAATTTGATTCTTTAGCTTTATTTCTTCGCCTTTTTTGTTCGGTTACGTTAGTTTCTGTTGTTTCCAGTTTCCAAGATAAAGTGATTAATATATTGTAACGAAAAAGAGGGTAATAATATAGTATAATGTATGAATATATTATAATGAAAATCTTATTGCGAGTCAATTTCAGAGCTATAAAAATAGTTCCTGTCTTTCTAAGCGTCCAATGTAGTTTTTTAGCTAGGCAGAGTGTTAAGTTCAAGTAGAAAAATAGATAAGTTTTACATCTAAAAGTTAAGAGATTTAAGGGAATTAAATAAATATTTTACGGCATTGTAAGTAGACTCTAATGGAAAAATTAATTGAAACCTTTTGTATAATTCTAATTATGCTGTATGTCTGACCTTTTCCTTACGGGGTGGAATAGCATGTATCCCAAGAATACGGGCCAAAGAATGAATACATATATACATATATATACAGTACGCCCACTAAAGTCCCTTCCCACCCTGTTAACTTCGGAACGGCTGCTGCTATATTCATAAAAGTGGTGTCTAGGTATAGTAAATTAGCCATGCGCTACTGAATGAAACCACCTACTGCGCCACGTGATGGAAAACTGCGGAATTAGCATTCCTATCTTGAAAACGGACGAGATACAGAAAAAAGTGATTTACAAAGTTGTAGGAAATCATCGATTTAGTACGAAAAGATACCTTGTGGAGATTATTGCAAAGAATAGAACGGTTAAAACGCGCATTTGTGTTTTCGTGATTTCCTACACTGTGACGTCACGAAACTTGAACGAAAGCAGAAATGATTATCTTTCTGGCAAAACACGACACCGCAATGTGTACAGTGGTATATCACTTTTGATCCCCAATCAAAAGGACCACGGTTCAAACCAAGGGTTTCATCCTTGCACTGATTGTTTTTATAAACAGATTAGACAATACGTAGATCGTGTAAAATAGTATTTGTATCAACTCAACATCGCATCAACTCAACGCAACCTGCGCTTGGTGTTCGAAATTTTTGTAGTATGAAAATACGTAAGAAATGTCACGCCTGTTCACCTGAGACAGCTTCTTGGAGAGACATCTTCTTGGGGACATCTAAAGAAATTAAAAGAGACATCTTCTTGGGGTTGTAGTATGTTGATGCTTGTGGTCATGGCTGAGTAGTCCAAAGCTGAGTATTGTGAGATGGTTTTACTGTACGGTGAATGTGGACGCAAGGCACGATAAGCACCAAGGTTGTACCGGCAACGTTTCCCTGAAGGCCCGCATCCTTCTCATCACACCATCCTAGTTGTTGTAAAACGTTTAAGGGAGACCTCGATCTGGCAGACTAGCTAAGGTAGGACGGCAAGTTCAATCGGATGAGGTATTAGCATACTCCCTCGCATATCCGAAATGCAGCACAAGAGATATCAGTCAACACTGTGGCCTCTCCAAAAGTCAGGTTTGGAAAATCCTAAGCGAATTAGGCGTTCATCCATACCGACCAACGCATCAACAGGTTTTAGTGGACGAGGATGCCGAATGACGTTATGCATGGTGCAACTTCTTCGTCATGAATCAGATACAGGTTCAGCCAACATTCATGGCAGATATAGTGTGCACGGATGAGGCATGCTTTTCACGGACTGGCATGTACAATAGGCAAAGCACCCATTACTGGGCGCTGGAAAATCCTAGATGTTTTACCGACGTTCGACATCAAATGCGGTATGCTATTAACGTTTGGTGTGCAATTTACAATAACAAGCTGATCGGCCCAATATTTTCAATGGCACGTTAACGGGTGCACGATAGTTACAATTGCTACAGGACGCAATACCCGATTTTGTAGAGAACCTGCCGTTGTTTAATCTTAGGAACGTATGGTTTCAACATCACGGCGCGTCTGCTCATAAGACATCTCCAGTGAATCAGTACCTCGTCAAGGAATTCGGGGACCAAATAATTGTGTATGGTGGTTTCGAAGAGTGGCCTCCACGTTCACCTGATCTGACTGGACTTTTTCCTGTGGGGATACCTGAAACAGCAGGTGTATGCGACCCATCCACAAACATTGCAGGACCTTAAACGACGCACTACGTACGCTTCTGACAACGTGTCACCGTCTATGCTCCAACGTGTGCAACGTGAGATTCAAACGAGGATCCAAATGTGTATTGCAGCTGAAGGTGAGAAGTTTTCACATCTCAAATAAAGGTATATTGTTAAAATTAGTTGTTTTGTCTTTCTCAGATCCTTTTGTCACGTGTATGTGTAGGAAATCATGAAATACAAATGCGCGTTTTGCCCGTTGTAGTCTTCTCATTAATGCCCACAAGGTATCTTTTCGTACTAAATCGATGATTTTCTACAACTTTGTAAATCACTTTTTTTCCCTATCTCGTTCTGTTTTCCAGATAGGAATGCTAACTTCGCAGTTTTCCACCAGGTGGTGAGGTAGGTGGTTTCATTCAGTAGCGCATGGCTACTTCACTATACCTAGACACCACTTTTATGAATATAGCAGCAGCCGTTCCAAAGTTAAGAGGGTGGGAAGGGACTTTAGTGGGCTTACTGTATATATATCCACTGCTAAAAAAATTAGGGGAGTAAGCAAAGACGTTAAGAAAACCGTGGGATACAACCACGCATTGGCATAAAATAGATAGTACACGCGTATCAATGGGCAATACAGAAAAAAAGACTAAAAAATGTGTAATTAAGATTTAATTCTTTGAAAATATGGAAAAAACATGAAAAGATGATTTAGGGCAACAATTTGGTTACATGTAAACGATTAAAAAAAGTATTGTTTAGAAATGATGCAAGATTTTTAATATGGCGTGTGGTCTTCTCGAACAGCTAAGACTGCTGCACATCTGTTTTCCATGGATGCGATGATGTTATCGATAAGACTTTGGGGAATACTGTTCCACTCCTCAAGAATTGCAATCTGCAACTCTCGGAGAGTAAAAGGAGGCCTTGGTCTCGCAGCAATGCGATGTCCGAGCATGTCCCAAACATGCTCGATTAGATTCAGGTCAGGAGAGCACGATGGCCATTTCATACGCTGTATTGTTTCAGCTTCAAGCATGTTCTCCACAAGACGAGCTGTATGCGGTCTGGCATTATCATGCTGGAAAACAAAGTAATCTCCAATGCAGCGTAAGATATGACATGATGTCTCAGTATCTCGTCTGCATAACTTCGGGCCTTCAAAGTACCATTCCGAATAATATGCAGGTCCATACGTCCACCTATGCTGATTCCATCCCATACCATAAAACCAGCTCGTTTGTATTGTGACCTTTCACGAACGAATGAGGGGTTATTTCGAGTGCCCCTTTCGCTCCATACCAAAACACGTCGGAAGTCACACTCCAGACTGAATCGGAACTCGTCTGTAAACAGCACTTGGCTCCAATCATGTTGCTCTTAATCTCGATGTTCAGCAGTCCATCTTCTTCGGGCCGCACGATGGCGTGAGGTTAACGGAATGCAGACCATTGGCCTACGTGCATAGAGACGTCCCTGATGAAGTCTATTACATACTGTTTGGCTTACGGATTGTTTGGCTTCGTTCAGTTGCCAAGAGCAACTTTCTTTTCAGCTCAGTAGCATTGTCTGTTCTATTTCGACGAGCTGTTAACAGTATATACCGGTCATATGTTGCTGTAGTGGCGCGTGGCCGACCTTGTCCTGGTCGACGTCTAACATTCCCTGTTTCTTGGAATCGATTCCACAGCCTTGCAACGATACTTCTGGCGACCACAACAGCATCCGCGACACTACGTTGTGTTTACCCGGATTCAAGTCTGCCTATAATACGCCATGCCATGTATTCCAGTAAATAACGTTGTTGAGACATTTTCAAGTCACCTTTTCTCAAAAAGAATAACTGAGGAATCGAATTTCACAGTTAAGGCACTGAAACAGACGTTTCTTCAACATCCCGATTTCCGCCCTTATGTTCTTTTTCTGGTTTTTGACGTCATGAACTTTGATTTGCATATGAAGTTTTCTTCTTCTGTTCCCCGCTAGGCTTTAAATTATGGATGATTTATTTTATGTTACTTATCGGTGTAAGTATTTGCGTAATTTCGTTAAATACATGTGCTCCCCTAATTTTTTTGAGCAGTGCATATATATATATATATATATATATATATATATATATATATATATATATGTGTGTGTGTGTGTGTGTGTGTGTGTGTGTAACAAGAAAACGCGTCTTCCTAAATTACTTTAATTTAAAGCATATTCTATTGTTAATAAAGTACGACCCCTTTTCCAAAATTGCGAACTAAAAGTAAAATAAGATAGTTTATCGTAGCCCTGCAGATCATTAAGCAGGCATGTGAAGTATCGGAACTCAATAACATCCCCAGATATGAGTGTTAGAAGTTATGAGATTCCGAATGTCACTATAGTGTCAAAATTCTTGAAGAGCCCTCGAACCACTCTGAAGTTATGTCTTCTATAACGTCAAAAACCCCACTTTGCAAGAACTTTATGGCCACTTATCCTACTCCCAGGTCAACAATTCGCGGTTCTAACATGCGCAGGATATAGCAGTAAAGTCCCCGATAAACTTAAGTGGACACGTGAACACCATGAATCTAAAGTCGCCCAATTAAAAATTAAGTAGTTTAGGCCCTCGGGCGACAATATCGCAAAACACCCATTTAATATTGCATGAACAGAAGACTTTTCTCTCTTCGTTTCTAACTCTTGTTGCTGTCAGACCTACCGTCCACAGTCCGGTGGTTACTAGGCTTTTCTCTTAACTCTCCAATGTAAGCACTGCTGTTTTTACGTCCCGTCCTGGCATGGACGCCGGACAAGTCATTTGACCACTGCAGCTAAAACCTTCGCGATGCTTCATAATTGAATAAAGGTGATTTCCTGGATATCGTCGGAAATGTGTGTTCCTCTTCTATGGCTCCGCGTGTGTTAATCTCCTAGATATCATCAGTGTTTTTCTGGATGAACACTCCGCCCGACTGCATCACTCCTCGTACCGACTGCATCTCCCATAAGTTCTACGCGTCAATCCCCTTGTGCTAAATTTTCTAAATGTGATTATTATCACACATATATATATATATATATAACCCCTTTAATGGTCGTTCTTACAAAGGGGGTATGAAATTTCCCGTTTTAGAGAGGGGATCGGAAAAACAGGCCCCATAAGCTAAAGGTTAAGCAATTATTATATTATATTGCAAGAAAAAAATGTTCAATTTCTTTTTTGATGTAAATAACTACGTTTTATTGATATATGAAGGATACCGTACATTTCTTTAAAATGCAAGTTTTGTAAGAAGCAGAAATTTATAAGTATCTTCTTCCTTTGTAGAGAATTTTTTATTAGTTTTACACGAACGACATTGGTGATATTTGATAGGTCGTCCAGCAGATCTTAAATTCTCGCGAAATGTTGGAGTAATCTGATTAAAAACAAAAAATAAATAAATTAATTACCGGAATAATGAAAAAAAGAGAAAAAACAGTGCAAAGTAGTTTCTCGGAAAATATGAAGTCAAAATGCAAGCAATATTTTTCCGGACAATGGACTTTCCTGAGATGACTACGAGAATTTTCAGATAAGACGACTGCTTGTAATGCAACTTAGAAAGAGATTTTTGGAATCCGATGGAGATATAATTGGCTGTATAGAAATAAAATAACGTCAAAGTTAGGGCGCTGCAAGAGACTGTCTGAATATATGTAGAGGAGCAATCTGAATGATTTCCCGATTGTTGATGTTTGGAACCATTTTAAAATATATAGAGAAAACGCTGAAAATAAATCGTCGAGAAAAAGCAGAAGACAATAAATTACTTTTTGACATGATTATTCTTACAGTTTCTTCTAATTGTTTAATGAATATCTATTATTATTACCCTGATAACAGCTTATCCTTGGTTTTGGTTCAATTCTTTGTTCAGCATCGCTCTCCGGTCATGAAATTCCGCATGGTTCTAGATTCCGATTCCTATTACCATGATTGCCTGGAACTGTGTACCTTTTGGTAAACATTTTATTTTATTTTATTTTCACATAGTTACCTGCATTAATTCCAGAAAAATAAAATAAATTAAATACCTCTGGTGTTGTTTTCTGAATTACAGGTACAAATAGGCATATATCCATTTGTTAATCAATCGATATCTAAAAACTGGTTTCAAAACTTGAAATTAGTATTACAAAAAGTATTTGAATATAAAATTTATTAATTGAACTATAGAATTGTTTTTGTTGTTTTTATTTTAGATAGTACAATATCTGAAACTAATAGATTTTGATAGATATCAATTTGCTTAGTTTAAAGAATAGAGAAAATGCAAATAGTTAATGGTTTATTACTTATAACCACGGTACATTCGCTATGTTATAACATATAATACAGCATGTATTTTTTATGATACATTTTTCAGTTTCAGAATGGTTATTTATTATATAAATACTTTTACAAAAGAAAAAAAATGCATCAGATTTATGATGCAAAAGTACTATTCAAAATACTTGAAATAAGAAAAAATCCTGAAGAAACATTACATGAATTATAAAATTGATAGACTGAAACAAGAATTTTCAAAAATAATAAAATATTCTATCTGTTCCTTTGGAATGTTAAAAGAAACGCATGCCCGTTTTTAGAGACTGTATTTAAATGTCAGAGGGCAAAAATGTATACCAGATTCCTATAATAATTAATTATTAATAAATTTGTATGTTAAATATTTATGAGATAGCAGACAAACCAAGAGAAAAAAATATTTCTTTCAATTTTGGTTGCTGGAGACAAAATAGAAATGATTTTTTATTCAGACTCGGGTTTCATTTAGACTCAGATCTCATTTTTTCGAACAAATTCTTCCTTTTTTTTTCTCCTTCGTTTTGCTACCTCACCATTTTTTGTAGACGTCTATCAACATGCTGAGGATTTTGAAATTTTTTTGTATTAACATAATGGAAACTTTAAGAGTTTCAACTGCAGATAAATAATTAATTTTCGCTTAAACGTAATATATATTATTCTAGAAAATTACTTCTGAGACAAAAAATGCACACATAACTGAATTCCGAAACCATTTATTATTTTAAATAAAATATTTTACTTGAGACATGATGTTCCCTGGTTGTTGCAGCAAAGAAGTGTAAAAAAAACGTTAGGCTTCCTACCGTTTATCTAAATAAATCTTCATAACTTAGAAACAAAATTATTTAAAATTGCGGTGATAATTTTTTGTGGCTGAAGTATATTGGCTGAAGTAGTACTCATACCCTTGAGCAAAAGAGAAGGTAGCATATTTCACTGTGGTAACCGAACCGCTGAATTTATGGTAACCATACTGATTCGTTTCGTGGAGCACCGGATGGTGTTTGTTTATGAACGGGACTTTTCCGCTAATTAATAGATGTTTAAGGAATTAATGACAATTGTTTAACGCTTAATTTCTACATTTCTGAATTTTTTTTGTTTTACAACTTTATTTTTCAGAAAAAAAATAAAAGTTTTCGAGTGGATATGGTGACTGTTTCCTGCTAATTAAATAAAGTTCAATAAAGTTTAAGTTCCTTTTATAACAAAAAATTGTATTTCTTGCTATTTCTGCATAAACAATTTGGATATCGTTATTTCCTCATACCCTTTACCACTGATTTTTTTCAAAAATTTTTGGGGGATAGTATACAAAGTTAGATAAAATTTTTAAGAGGGGAGTCCACCGTAAAACCTACGAAAAACTCAATTTTTTATTATAATTTAACTTTAAAGAATGGAATTTAAGGAATCTTTTGGAAAAAAATGAATCCGATACTACAATTAGAACCGCTTTTATGGCCAAATGTATAAAGCTAATAGTAAAGAAATTCATAGGAACTTTAAACTTTAATTGGCTTTTTCTAAAAACTATTATTTTCAAACTTGTGCGCACTATTTCTTCAAAACTAATCGCACAAATTGCTAAATTTTGTATACATGTATATCTTGTATCTTTATACAATTTCTACCTGAACTTAAGTGAGTACATATTATAATTTTTTTTACAGAATTTTTTTTTTAATTTTATATTTTTTGTACATTACAATACATTTGCCTGAAAAAAATACTTTTATGTGAAATATGGTAATTTTTTAGGTGTAGATTAAAGTATAGCCTATGGATAGAATATATACAAATAATTTAATATATATCTCTTATAGTTTTTTAAAAAATCTGCGTGCAATGCATTGACCTAAGATTTATTTTTCATAAAACATTAATTATTTTTTTACATAAAATAATTTCTAATAATCTCCACAAAATTCTGCTTTTGTTTTCTAATAAATAAAGCTTTGTAAAATTTACCCTAAAAAATTGGTTTAAATTAATTAGAAATTAACTGTTTGACAACACATTAAGCCTGGTAGTAAAATCAGTGTATATTGTGCGTACAAAGATGTACTCCCCCCTTAATCAAAGTTCAGATTTTCTAAATAAACGGTATTTCTACAATTTAGCAACTCTACAAAACTTTACCGTTTTCTCCTCTTTTTCGTCAACTTTTTCAATTACCTTTGGGGGAGGAGGGAATGTTCAAGGTTACGTAAGCTAAAAGCTTATGTAATAAAACAGGCAATTAAGTGTAAAAGGTAAAGTCAATGACATAACTCAATGATTTCTTCAATTTATTATTTTTGTGGCAATATCTCAAAGGGTAGGCGCAACCATAATAATATTTATTTACTGACGATACTGAATATTTATTGACGATACTGAGTAGATCTCACTTTGAATATTTATCCTTCGCATTCCAACAACTCACCACTGTCATAACATACAAACGGGCACCCTATATTCTAACACTAACCTTACAAACTAATCTATGCCGCAATTGAGGAAGTAACATTTAAATTGTCATTCCTTACAGTTATTTATTTTTATAAAATAAATTTATATCAAACAAATCCCATTCTAATATGATTGTTCATATTTGTATACACTGTGAAAATCTCGTATGTAACACATAGAAACAACGGTAACATATGAGACCCAAAAAACATAACACTAGTCGAAACAATTTTGTCTTGAATTCACTACACTAAAGATTGATACGACTAAGTAATTTTTTATTGATTTAATAACCATGCGATCCTTGAATAGCTGTTTTCACTATCGATCCAGTTTTATCAATCCAGTACAACATACTAGACACTGCAGTAGCAGAACAGCTGTACAGTCGAAATATGTTATTTATCATACCAGAGCAAGTCATTTTCATCAGATTTATCTATTCTTTACTAATTTGAATAACATGTTTGGAATCTTAATTGGAAAAATACGCTTTTTTGTAGAAAGAGGTCAAGAAAATCGTATATTGCAGTTCAAATATTTATTAGAACTTTAAAATTGTTTACAGATTAAATACTTAATCTTCAACAGAGTGAACTTCAAGATTGGAAACCGTTTAAGTAAAATTTCGTATTTTACTGTTTCTTTTCTGAGGTCGTTGAAACTAAATGCTAATGGTGTCTTCTTCTTCCTTGGCACTGCAGACTATTGCAAGCCTTAGCCGCTTCAATTACGCTAATGGTGCCTATAATAAGGACAAAGAAGCGAGTAATTAAAGAAATTTTTAATGTATGTTTTCCTAGAAGATTTTCCCAGAGCTTGACTTAACAGCAGACGTGATGCAATAGTAAATCCCTTTTCCTTCTATAAAATTAATATATTGCGGTGAATATTATATCAATACAAACAGATGTATCATTTTATCACTCCGTAAATAAATGAAGCAATTGCAAGTTTTGCGTATTATATGTACATATCCTACTAAATCTCCAACTAACAACAAATAAAGTCACTCTGGATTGTTTTATATGTAACTAGCTAAATACCCGTGCTTTCCAACGGAATACACGAGTACCATCCGTTATGTACTTGCTTCTTGTAGTTGAAATTAGCATTTAGCACTGCCATTCCTCAGAGAAGTTCACCATATAATTAAAGACCGTGATCTGGAGTTAAATACGGATTAAAGATATCTTTTGGAAATTTAAGCAATCATTTTCACCCTATATTTCCAGTATCCCTTACAGTACTGTAAAGCGTATAATCAAAAATACGGTGAGAGAGGAGTTCAAAAAGAGTCTCTCCGTTAGAACTTCTGAAAAGCGTTGGAGAGAAAAATTATTTGCTGTCTCTAAATGGCCCAGACATAAAATGGTGCCGAGTTTAGACTAGCCACTGGCCATGACTGTCTCCTGGAACATTTACACCTCTTCAACATTGTTTCTAGTCCTTTCTGCAGACTCTGTGGCTTGGGCCGGGTCAGGAGCTGTGAACATTTGTTTCATTGCCCTGCATTGAATAAAACATTCTCTTGTAGACTGTTACTGGGAGGCCAGGGGACTTCTGGATTCATAGACTATTTGCTGCAGCTTTTTTCTTTTATTTTTTGTGTTTGTTGTGTTGTGCTTTATTCTGGCTGTAGTTGTCTTTTAATCTGTGCCATTGGAGAGAAAAAATTACCTTATTTTAAAGATTCGATTAAAAAAATCTTAATAAGCTGTAAGGTATACACAAGATTCGATTCACAAGAATCGAACTTTTGAGTGAATTAAAGAAGCTGCTTTAGATATGCTAATTTCGGCATACGCGCTTAGTATAAATACCACGCAGCGTCATTAATAAAGGAGGGGGAGGTTGTTAAGGTTGAAAAGGTGTTATCCTGCGCTAGTGCTTAGCGGGCCAGAAGTTTACATGGCAGTACTGCTGGTTTGACTTACTGTTCGTGAGTATAAAAATATATTGTTCTTGAAAGCTGTGTTTATACATTCCGTACAAGTAGTACGCATGCTTATTGCTGTAAAAGCCAATTATATGTGCAACGAATTCAATAAACATTGTTTCATGTATAAACTGTGTGTGGTTCAAATTCAAATAGAGAGCCACTTCAAATTATATACACCCAAGTCTGGGTAGAAGTGAGCATAAGATTCTCTATAAAGCCCTTAGAGAATAAGAAGAACCACAATGCAAAATTTCGGATTCTTAGGCTTTATGGTTCCAGAGATATAGTAATCAGTCAGTGAGTGACTGATTTGTATTTGGACTTTTTTCTATGAGTCGTGTAAAATTAAAACTTTACTTTTTCAAAATGGAGTTAAAGATACTCTCTTATAGTATTTTTGGAGCTTTTTCTAAGGGTAATATTGTTTTATGTCCAGACTAGAGATATCCACTAGTAATCGACTTTCAGATACTTAGTGAGGATAAATACTATCAATCTATTGCTGGTGAGAATCAAACTAACAAAATCCAAACAACCAGTTAGAGGTCTGCTTTTGCCAGCTCACTGTACTAAGTTTTATTTTGGGTAATGTTCGTATTTCATACAATTTCTGTCATGATTCTGTGACCGATTTGCTTGATGTTCTAAGTTGTGTTCTAATGTTGTTTGTAAATCTATATTCTAATAAATCTAACAGCATATAGTTATATAAAGTTAATCATAGTTTTCATTTATGGACCTAGTTTTGTTAATAGTATTGTACAGAATTAAATTTTTGATGAAATAATCACCTTAAATAGCAATTACCATTTATCCTCATTTAGAGGTATCAAATATAAGAACAAAAATATGTAAGATTTATGCGAAAAGGAAAAGGGCCCCTTAGTTGTCATGTATAAGCGATGGCTATTAAAACTCCTTATTATGTAAAAAACAGTTGAAATAATTTTCCCGGTTGTGGGACAGTTTCTGTACCCCTTGATAGAGCCTTTGGAATAATGGAGTGAGAAATTAAAGAACATCAACTAATATTTGATCCAAAAGAATATGTCGAGATATTTTCAGAAACTGCTACACCTTGAAATTTAGGCACAGTATGAATGTATATATGGCTGTTAAGTCTATATGATTGTCGAAGTCAAATTTAAAATGATGTGAAGCTTCCAGTAAATTACCACATTAAATATTCTACAACAAAAAGGTTCTATATTGAACGTATTGAAAAAAATCTCCATTATTGATAGGGGTGACAGACAAAAGTGATTATTGCAAGGAAAAAATATTTTAAAGGAAGGTAGTACATCGAATATCATCAGTCCTGACACAATGATAGCAAAAAGTGTCCATGTCAACACTTTAAAAAGATGTAAGTAGACTACTTTCCAAACACTTTGGAGAAAAATGGCGCAATATTAGACAATTGTGTTGCTACAAGAAATTCATACTAGTTCAAATTCCAGAAACTCAAAATCAAAACGAAAATGAAGAATTAAATTTATATTTGGTAGAAACTAAAGAAACCGAAGACCTATTCATTTAAACTGATAAATTATATTCATTATTGTAAACATTTTCTTTTTACTATTAATATTAAAAGTTTTTTGGTTTTGAAATATAATCTAGCATTACTTAAAAAATACTTTTATTATTAACATGCGTTCATAATTTTATTTGTACCTGATTTCTGCAACGATATTGAACACTTTGCAGAACGTTTCAGATCAAAAGCAGTACTATCCAGTTGGTTTACGATAAAAAACTGACAATCTCCCAAAATTAGGATTAAAAGTAGCAATTTCCAAATAAAAATCTTAATTATAAGTTAAAAGGGAAAATTTTTGGAAAATGGGCTACTAATAAAAAATAATACAGAATTTTTTTAAATTTAAAATTTATGTCTTCAAAAATGCGTAAGATATAGTTTTTTTGCCCTTTACCGGAAAAAGGTCCGATGGAGGTTACTACAGTTTTGATCCTAAACAACTCATATATAGATTCAGCAAAGGAAAACTGCTTTCCCATGCACACTATTCCTAAGAACACAGCAATGTTTATTTATTTATTTTTTATTTTTTTATTATTATTAAAGAAATATCAATTAGACATATATCTATACACTATTATATGCTACTAAAAAACAACAAGCAAACAGAAGAAACAAACACTTAATGGCATATAGAAATCTTGGAGCAGAAACAACAGTCTATTGGGCTGCTATTCATTCGACCTCATCAGTTCCCTGGCCTCCCAATATCTGCCATAAAGACAGTTACTTGATAATGCTGAGCACAGTGGTAAATGATGAGCATCCATAGGCATTTCCATACCACAAAGAGTACAGTTTGGGATTTCGAGAATACCTAACCTGAAAAGGTATTTAAGCAAACAGTCGTGTCCCGTGGCAAGTCTAAAACAGCAATACTTGTTCTTCTTGGTGCTGAGGGAATATGCAATATTGAATATTTCCATTCCTTATTTTGCATATCTCTTAATTTTCTCTTTTCATACTGATAATTCATTTTTTTCTTTAAAATTGTTGATGCTGCAATGAAAGGGATTTCCGTAATAGATGTTTGTGTTATCTGAGTCCCTTTTTTGGCTAGTTGGTAAGCCATTTCATTCCCCTGAACTCCACAGTGGGTTGGGATCCACTGCCATCTCTTTGCCCATTCACCTTAAAGTGCTTAAAATTTTTTCTACAACCTTCAATCCTGTTTGAGTCAGGGGTTTTAAAGGCAGTTTTGGCTTGAATAGCTGAAATGGCGTCTGACAAGATACCGCTCTTTCAAAATCGTTTTCTCTTATAATTAGTTGTTGAGTGGCAATATTGATAGTCTGTACTTCTACATCAAAGTGCGTTGTGTTTGCACCCAGGGAGATATAAAAAGAAGAGCTCTGAATAAATACCAGCATCTGCATTCTCTTCCAGAGAGTGTCTTGAACCGTTCATATTGTAACGTCACGTGTTTTGTGCGGTTCCCACGATCTGCGAAGAGTCGTCTAAAGCTGCAAGTTTTAAAAAACACAAGCCATGAGTACCCCTGGATTTTAAAAATTTGTGGGGGATTAAAAAACGATTCCAGCAAATGCCGCCAGAATTTTTAACCTGAAAGTTAAGCCCATACATATAGGGTTCTCAAGCAAGTGTCTCCCACCATAGTCGTAAAGCTGTCTTTCTTAGCAATAGCTTCATGCGAGTTGACATCGGCGGGCCATAAAGATGGCTTAACTACGCATCGCTACGAAGAAACCTGTCACCAACAAGCCTACCGGCCCCCTCTCTGAAAAATAGACGAATTTTCGGGGAATCGGGAGAGTCGCCGACAAAGAAAACACCACGATAGTTAGTCAGAGAGTTGGAGAATTTTAGAGAGATGCTTGATATGACGCGCCCTGAGCGGACGTGATTTTTAAGCTCCTGCTTGGGACTAGCTGGGTGCCGGAGCGGGCGTTGTGGATCTGCACTTAAATTAATTGAATATGTTGTAATTGTTCAATGTTTAATTTTTTTGTAAATAAATTTCTCTGTTAAGTTTTTGTTTTAAAATTGGCCTTTTCATTATAATTTGGAAATTTGGACTCTGTATTTCTTGGTCATTAATTCAATAGTAGTAAATTTTAAAAAAGCCTCAGAGATTAGCCTTAACCACCTATCGTGATGCCACAATATAAACGTAGATCCATTCACTCCATGGGTATCTACCCTGAATAGTTTCCATGGCAAATGCATGTAACTCCTTATTACTAGCAGATTTCTTCGAAATAGGATAATTATCTCTTTATTACTCAGTATATGTAGTATAACACAGCAATCTTGATCCATGAAGAATCAGAAAGGAGCACGATTATTAAAATTTAACAATGGAGTGCCGAGTGAAAGGTATTCCTTTAATCATTATAGCTGCTTTGTCTTGGTCAATTTTTGATAAAATGTGTTTTTACTTCAAAGTAAAATTCTGCCTTCGGTTAGCTGATCTGATAGCAAGATTAATTTATTTTTTATAAAAACGACACTGACGGGAAAATGGGAGAGTTAATGAGAGCCAATGGAAACTGAAAAAAAATAATATTCGAAAGTTTCCAGTGATGCTATATCACCCCAAAATAACGTCATCAAAAACATTAAAAAATATAGAGTTATTTCTCAAAATAATGAGTGGTAATGATTTTAAAAGTATGTTTTTATGAATAACTGGAATGAATTTAAACATAACTAGCTGGTACCCGTCAAAACATGACGGCTAGATAGTAAATAAATGTACAAATACACAAATTTTTCTCAACACATCATTGCCAAATGTTGAAAATAATAATAATGCGCAGAAACAAATTAATTTGTTAAGCAGCTTAGTGAGTATCTAAAGCCAGATTTTAAAATTACTGACCATGCGCAGAAAGCAATTTTTTAATTGTAAATTATGGATAGTTAAACAGCGTGAAATAAACAATTTCCCTCAGGTTTAATCTTATATTTCACAAACATAATTATCATAAAATTAAAAATGGCAGAGAGAGATCTAGAGAGACTCGTCGGAATAAACGTGTTTATCATTAAAACATGTCACTGAGTATGCGCAGAAACAGTGAGTTTCTAAAGACAGATTTAAACATGCCACTGAGCATCCGCAGAAATAAATTTTTAATTGTAAATTAACGCTAATTAATAGAAATTGCGATTACAAAAACCAAATTTGACAAATTTTACAGATACAATCTTTCATTTAAGATGAAAATGAAGTAAATTGATGCAGTAGTTTACTCTCACGGACTGCCAAAAAAGTCGGCTTAGCAACTTAAATATATAGATTCAATTTTCTCAAAATAAACCTTCCTTTCATCGAACCATTGAATAGTATGAAAAATATTGAATTATATTGGCATTAAATCATAACAGTTTAAGGAAGTTAATGAGATTATGGGTTGTGTAGTCAAATTCCAGAACAAATGATCACAATTTAAGTTTATTATATAGCCATTAACATCTTAAATATAATAATTTCTTTTCATGCAACTTAACTTAATTAAAATATTGGAAAACGTTGAACGGAAAATTAAATCTTTAAAAGGCTACACTTAACATTTAAATTCTATTGATTTATTTTCAACGGAAAAGAACTTTATACTAATGAGTTATATAACAGCCAGACATTTTTTTTTCAATTAGAATGTGTATCAAATTATGCTGCCTACATACAATTCTCACGTACTGCAAACTAAAATTATTTCGATATAGTTGCTACACATTGTTCGACGAAATGCATGTTAAATTGGCAGGATCATAGCCACTAATTAATGACACTCAAACTGCATTAGAGACGTGACTTACTTATGAGCGCTTAATAAATGAAATTTGTCCTAGTTCATGTAAATTGCGCTGAAGGCGTATAAATCGTAGTTTCGTGTTATTAGAAGAGGATAATTTTGAAACAATATTATATAATAGGTACTATCACATATTTATTATATATATTACAAATGAAAGCATTTACTTAAGCTAAAGGAATTCTGTAAGGATATGCCTCGTTTCAGCACCAATAATAGTATGTACACAGATTAAAAACATACACATATAATACATCTAACACTAAATCCCTATCATTTTGAAGTATTTTTATAGAAATATGTGTGACACTGTTAATAATATATATATATATATATATACATACATACATATATATATATATATATATATATATATATATATATATATATATATACAGGTGGTTATCAAAATAACGGAAACATCTATCAATATTAAAGGTGTTTATGAATGTGCTTCGCATTCCTTAAAAAACAAGTCTGGCCACTGGTATTTTTTATATTATAATAATGTATGTATTATTCTACTGTCAGGTAGCAGTAATGAAGCTAAGGGCAGTGTGCTTTCGGAGGGAACAGCCTAAAATATCAAACCCTGCAGACCTTGGGAACAGGGCAAATTGTTGGAGCGCGTTTAAATTGGAGTATCTGTTACTGCAACCCCCACGCTAATGGGTGTTTTTCGAGCTATGGTATCGAAAGTCATGATAGCGTACAGAGTGCACGGAAAAACATTCTTTAACAAACAGAATAGTGGACGAAAGGGAGAGCTGAGGGAAAGAGACGGACGAGGTATTGAAGCGGATTGTGACACGAAGAAAGAAAACAACTGCAACCAAAATGACTGAAGAGCTCAATCGGCATCTGCATGTTCTGGTATCAACCATTAGAGGTAGAAGGGAACTTCACAAACACAGCATTTACGGAAGAGTAGTTATTTGCAAGCCACTTGTAATAGATGCCAATACAAAATATCGTCCAAAATGGTGCCACGAGAGAAAATCCTGGTCGAGTAATATGTCGAAAAACGGCACTTGGTCCGAAGAATCATTGTTCACATTGTTCCTCGCAATAGGACATGCGTATGTCTGGAGAATACCTAGAAAAGGTAAGATTCTGGCTGTCTCATCTCAACTGTCACTCATGGAGGTTGATCTATCAGGGTTTGGGATGGCTTCTCAAGGTTTTCTCCAGGCCCTATTGCAACCCTAAAAGGGAGATTGAATGAGAAGGACTGTGACGAAATTTTAGCTCAGTAGTCCATTCTATGTTGCAAACATTGTTTCTTGCAGGAGATGGTGTTCTCCGGTATGATAATCCCCCTATACATACAGCTAAATCTATCAAGTATTGATATGAAGAGCATGAAAAAGAAGTCAAATATCTTATCTTGCCGTGTTCATTCACCCCGACTAAAATTCATCCATTCACTGTGATCTGATTAAGTGGATAGATAAAGGTATCGATATCCATCACAGCATCTCTACAGGAACTATCATGATTTTTCCCTGAAGAATGGTATAATATATTCTTAACCACTATTTATCACTTGTAGAATTCGATTCTAAGGTGAATCAGGTGGTATGACATAACAAAGGTGATGATGCCCCGTATTATAAAAGGTTTTCATGATGTTTCTTGGTGTTTCCATTACTTTGATAACCACCTGCATATATATTTCTGTGTATGTATGTATTTCAAAAATCCACGAAGAGAGAAATATTACTGTATGTATGTATGTATAGAAAATCAGGTGCTCGCACGATCATGCATATACATACATTTACAGGTTCAAACTGAAAATTAACATACAAAGGAAAACCAGTTATAGGGAACAATTGAGATAAAGTTCGATAGCAACATCACACACAAACACACACACATATATATATACAGTGGGTGATCGGTTAACGAACAGTTCGGACTGTGAACAATTCGGATAACGAACACTTTCACGAAAGATTTTTGTGTTCTGACAACGAACATATGTTCGGATAACGAACTAAAACGAATTCTACCGAACACCTCTATGACAAAAGGTCGAAAAAAGTTTCTAGTAGTCCAAGATCAACCAAGGGTTGATTCAGTGAGTTTATCTAATAATTCTAATCAAGAGGTCTACAAAGGATACGCTTTTAGTTATAAACATTTATTTTACATGTATGTACAACCTTTAAAGCGAGTCTACAAATTGCCACTAATCTAAGAGCCATGCTTACATGGAGAAGTTCCATCTAGTCAAATCTAAAAACGGTCTGGGCGCTGCTCGCTACGTCATACATTTCGTCACAACCTCTCGTCGGAGCTCGGAGTACACGACACGGTCACATGCTGCGTAGTTTGCGCCGAGACTTTGTGAATTGTACACGTAACCTTTATGTACGCTAGTTGGTTTCTGGCTTTCTGAATTTTTGTATACGGGCTTTTTTGAACCCCTTATAAAAAATAAGTTAAAATAAAAATAAAAATATTAGAAAATCTGGCAATATTATGAGGCCTAAAAAAAGTGGAGTGTCAAGAACTGAGCTCGCCATAAAATCCAAGCAAGAGATTATAGCCAACGTAGAAAGTGGGCAGAAGATATCTGATGTTGCTAGGCAATATGGTTTGAACAGGTCTACAGTGGGAAAAATCTTAGCTAAGAAAGATATAATCAAGAGGACTCAAGCAGCTAAAGGAGTTACGAAAATCACATCTGAGAAGCAAAGAAGTGCGATCCATGAAAACATGGAGTGGGTGCTTTTAGTTTGGATAAACGAAAGGGAAAATGAAAAGATATGTAACTACTATGGCCATCATTCAAGAAAATGGCTAGAGAAACTTTTGAGAAATTGAAGGAATAAACTCCAGGTTCGTCATCCGAGAAGTTAGAATTCAAGGCTACCACTGGCTGGTTTGCAAAGTTTAAAAGGAGATCTCGCATTAAACATGTGGTAATGAATGGTGAGTTTGCTAGTGCAGATAAAGAAGAAGCTGAGAAGTTCTGTGTCGAATTTCAAGAATTCGTTGAAAATGAAGGGTATTGTCTACAAGAAATTTTAAATTGTGATGAAACAGGTTTGTTTTGGAAGCGCATGCCGAACCGTACCTACATCACAAAAGATGAGAAAAGTTTTCCTTGGCATAAACCCATGAAAGACCGATTGACGTTACTTTTGGGAGCTAACGCTAGTGGTGATTTGAAGCTGAAATCACTTCTCGTTTATCACTCTGAGAATCCTAGAGCATTAAAAAATTTTCATAATCAAGAAAAGACTGCCAGTGATGTCGACATGAAATCAGAGGGCATGGGTCACGCAGGTTCATTTCAAAGAATGGCTGTTTGAAGTTTATGCTCCCAGCATCAAGAACTACCTTGAGACCAATGACTTGCCATTGAAAGCACTGCTGCTATTGGGTAATGTACCAGGACACCCAAAGGAGCTTGAAGATAATTTGCTGATAGACATTCCCTGGCTGACAGTTCAGTTTCTACCTCCGAATACGACTTCGTTGATTCAGCCAATGGATCAGGAGGTTATTGCGGGTTTCAAGAAATCGTACAGTCGCGCGCTGTTTCGTCGGTGTTTCGAAGCATGCCAATTATCCTCAACAATGACATTAAAAACGTTTTGGAAAGAAAGATTTGACATTCTTGAAGCTATCCGACACATTCAAAAGGCGTGGTCAGAACGTACTCAACGACAGTTGATTTCTGCTTGGCGAAAACTGTGTCCATCTTCTGTTCAGCGAGACGGAGATAATGCCCCTGAAATTATGAATGAAATTGTGACAATTGCGAAAGATCTGGAATTAGAGGTGAACGAGGATGACATTGAAGAGCTCATAATGGAACATGAAGATGAGCTAACGACAGAAGAACTCCAAGAAAGTTTGAATGAAGAACACCAGTGAAATGTATCTCATTCAGAAAAAGAGAAAGACTAAAGAGGACCAATTTGCTATTAAAGATCTTTTAAAGAAGTGGGAGGATGTCAGAGCAACGGTCTTAGAATGGCACCCAAACCAAGCCGATGTCAGAAGGGTTGGGGATCTCTACAATGACAATGCTATTAATCACTTCCGGAAAATTCTGAAGAAGAGAGAAAAGCAATCGACATTGGATATGTACTTTAACGACCCATTAACAAAAAAAAGATTGATTAATGTGCAAGACTGTATTATTTTGGTAAAAAATAAACTTACTAAGAAATTATAAATATATATATCTTTTAATTTAATTTTTAGGGCCTCCAGAACGAATTAATCGAACGAATAAGTCCCATAAAAATCTATGGTAAATCGATGATCGGTTAACGAACATTTCGGTTTACGAACATAGTCTTGGAACGGATTATGTTCGTAAACCGATCACCCACTGTATATATATATATATATATATATATGTGTGTGTGTGTGTGTGTGTATGTGTGTGTATGGATGTATGTATGTATTAATATACATATATGTATGTATTAATATACATATATGTATTACATCTTTTCAATGAAAAATGTAATTTCTTTACAACTATCCGATGCAATTATAGTTTGTGACGCTAGAAGCAATCCTCAAATTTTAGTCATAATGTCCTCTTATTCACAAATAAAAAGCTTTCTCCTAATATGCAAACATAAATAGTCATTAAAACAATTTGAACGTTATTCAATAGGATTCATTTCTCCATCTTTACAATATATAAATACATATGTGACAATGCATGTTTCAACAATTTACGTTTGTGATATATCTTATATTAATCAATAAAGATAATTTTAGCATCATATTCTTCTATAATCAAGTGGAATAAGAAAACAAACGCAAATGGCTTTCAAAACCATAAAGACTAATGACTGCCGGAAAAACCAGAAATAAAATCTAAATTGATATTAAATGAATTCCCATTTCTCAGTAATTAATGACGGAACTATCTATTACAACTACGCATTTGTCGTTCATTAGTGATATATTAAGAATCTTATCTTGTTCAATATGTTCGTGAGCATTATTGAATTTCCTACAATAAAAATAAATTGGCCGACCGATTTAAATTAACAGCGAAGCGATAACGACTGTTCTGCTTCCCAGCAAATTAAAAATAATCTAGATCTTTCAGAGGATATATAGGTAGCCATTATGTGATAACATAGACAAGGGAGTTTCAAATAAAATTGGACATTTTAATTACCACAGTATAAAGCCCGGGATAAAGTAAGTGATTACACTTTACTTTCGGAACTGTTTTTATGATAAATTGATGGAGCATCAAGTATAGTGATCAGTGAAATCGTGCTATTAATGTTGAAAAACCGAACGGCAGCTTAAAAGCAATGGCGCTGGCAGTTAGTATTAGAGACTGAAGACATGAATGTCACAGCCAGTATGGTTATTTGTAGCCGTTAAGTATAATTATAAAAATGAAAGTTCCAGTACTATTCTGAGTACCAAAAGACGGCCGTACCACCGTATACCAACATAAAATTGACGTGAAAAAATCTGCATTAGGACTACAATGCATTAGAATTGCAATGGGTTTCTGTAATTGATAAGTATTCGCTTTAAACTCCAGGCCCCTGTCTGTTTAGCCCTCTAATAGAAAAAGACGACGGTAACACTATCAACCAACAAACAATTTATTTTAAAAATCTGTACTGAGAATTATATGGGTTTTTGTAGCTGTTACGAAGTATCTTCAAACTGTATGTCCTAATCTGTAAAGCCAAATAATGATTTTTCTAAAAACAGTTCAGTGTGTTACACGTATACAGTATTTATTTATCCGTGAAAGAAAAAAAAGGTGTTCTAGCAAGGATTGTATATGTGTGTGTCTTTGTTGTAATATGACCAGCGAGAGCTAGGCGTCATACAGTAACGCGAGTATGGTTACATAAGGAGTAAGATAATATTAAAAGTAGAGAATTAGTGGAATAGAATTAAAACTGGTGGGGCGTTATTATATATATATATATATATATATATATATATATATATATATATATATATATATATGTGTGTGATACTAATTACAATTGAAAAATTTAACACAAGGGAATTGACGCATAGAGCTTAGGAAAGATGCAATCTGTACGAGGAGTGATGCAATCGGGCGGAGTGTTCATCCAGGAAAACACTGGTGATATCTAGGAGATTAACACACGCGGAGCCATAGAAGAGGAACACACATTTCAGACGATATCCAGGAAATCACCTTTATTCAATTATGAAGCATCGCGAAGGCTGCAGTGGCCAATGGACTTGCCTGGACGGGGCACGGATTACATACAGGAGTGGACAGCAGGTCCGACAGCAACGAGAGTTAGACACGCAGAGAGAAAACTCTTCCGCTCACGCAAATAGTAAATGAGTGTTTTGCGATATTGTCGCCAGAGGGCCTAAACTATTTAATTTTCAATTGGGCGACTTCGTTCGAGATTCGTGGAATTCACGTGCCCACTTCAGTTTCCCGGGGACTGATAGATCCCGCGCTTGTTAGAGCTGCGACTTGGGTGCAGGATAAGTGGCCATAAAGTTCTTGTAGTGTGGTTTCGACATTATAAAAGGCATAAATCCAGAGTGGTTCGAGGGCTCTTCAAGACTTTTGACACTATACTGACATTCGGAATCTCATAAACTTCTAACACTCATATCTGGGGATGTTATTGAGTTCCGATACTTCACATGCCTGCTTAATGATCTGCAGGGCTACGATAAATTATCTTATTTTACTTTTAGGTTGCAATTTTTGGAAAAGGGGTCGTGCTTTATTAACAAGATAATTTGCTTCAGAGTAAAGTAATTTACTCTGAAGTCTTACATTTTCTTGTTACACACACACACACACACACACACACACATATATATATATATATATATATATATATATATATATATATATATATATATATATACCCACACACATACACAGAGAGAGAGAGAGAGAGAGATAGGTAGGTAAGTAGATAGATACATAGATAGATAGATAGATAGATGGATAGATATGTGTGTGTGTGTATGTGTGCGTGTGTATATAATTATATATATAATATATAGATAGACATTTCAAGGATTTTCTTTTAATGATACGTATTATAAATTCCATAAAGCCGTCTTTCGTTGAACTCACTTGTATATACTTTTATGATGCCATTATGGTAGACTAGGAATTTTCAATATAATGTTTGTTTACCTAAGAAGTCCTGAAAGCGAAATTTAATATTTTCGCGAATGCTAAAACTTTAATTTGATATCAAAAATGTTTACGTCATCGTCTGGTACAAAAAGATTCAAGTTATGATCAAATTTTGAATGTCTAGACAAATTTCCTCCCGAAAAAGTGTTTAGCATGCAAAAAGTATATTATGGATGTAAATTTCTGAACGAGGAACCGCCGACTGAAACTTATATGAAAAATACTAAAATAGATGTAGATCAGCAGGCAGAAAAATATGCTATAGGAATATTTAAAGCCAAAAGTTATTCATGCGATTTTTTTTATAAAATAAAAATATTGTAACTTTTGTTTCATTTTTAATTAACTGTCAGATAAAGTTTTATTTCTTTTCGTAACTTCTTGAAACTTTTTGCATGGTTTCATATTTATATATAACCGGCGCGTAAACATCAAATAGAGTCAAGATTCCAGGGTTTTTAGGATCAAGTGCGCAAAATTCCGATGACGGACAAAATTGTTTGTTTCCATTAGACAAACAGATTTTTCGAATGTGTGGATTTATATTAAAGTTAAAATTAGGATTCGAGGTAGGAAAGTTTACTCTCAAGATATTTTAGGAGAATTTCCTAGATTGGTTGTAAAAACAGTTTTATTTGTAAATTTGTACCAAGTCTCAAGATGCAGTCTTGTGTTTATAAGGCTATTTAAATGTAGTATTGTGCTTATAATTTTTGTTTTCACTGTACCTCGTTGCAGAGAGAAAAGTTTTACGTAATAATGTAATAAAAACTACATTGTTGTGACACATGCATTTTGAATTACTAGAAAAATTAAGTGTTCTGGAAAAAGTCATTCACATAAAAAACATAAATAAGTCTAATATTTGATTTTGGGTATGGTCACTAACGTTTACATTCAATTCTTTTTTCAAATAAGAGTTTGCTGTTGGAGAGCAAATTTGTTCATTGTTGATAATTTTTAATTTTCAAAATATAAGGTTTGCAGTTAGAAGGGAATATTGATGTAAAATGCAGTATAAAATCAATAATGTTTTTGTTAACAATTTTCAGGAAATTTTCTGTTTAATACGATCACAATTTAAGACACTACCTTATAGTAAGTACACGTCCTATGTGCAATTTAGCCGAAAACAAGTTTAACAGACAGGACCATTTTTTTTAGTCTTTTTTAAGGAGTTTTTTTGTGGGGAGGGATAAGAGTAGGATATTTGATTTTTCGTAAAATATGGCTTTTAAAAGTACATGTGATAATATTTGTTGTTTTTTATATACATACTCTAAAACCTTAATAACTCGTTACTCCATACAGGTCATCATTTTTCATTTTTTTTTTTTTTTTTTGGGGGGGGGGTTCCATTAAGATCTAGCGTACAATGTCTTCATTATAATTTTTTTCCTTAAAAGATGCTTTTAATATTACACATGAAACTTTAGAAATCGGTTTTTTCGTTCCTGATATACATAAGTTAATTCATCGATAACTCAACATTTTATTTCAAACAATTACATCTGTCAGACCACATTGTTTTTAAACCTTCATTTACTCGTTAGAAGTTCAAAAGTTACCACGGATAACTTGGACTCTACAGGAAAGGTCCATAAGAACAATAGAAGCAATAGAAGCAGTGGTACAAAGATTTCTTAACAGAGTAACTTTAATTTTCAGGCTAGTTTTATGACAACCACGCAGTTCAAAAATTCACTTCAAACAACAACAAAATGAAGAAAAATTACAGCTCGAAATGACATTTGAGATGGATCCGGAATATCCGACGGATTGCTGCAACGGAACTTTACCGTAATTCATCCCACGTCTCTTTGCTGTTTTGAAATATTACAAATTGAACATTTTATAGAAACCTTCAATGAAAATAAAACCCCTAAAGGGTCTGCTTTGGGCACAAAATCGCATTCATAAAATTTAGATTCTGAATCATTACTTGACACAGAATTTCGGGAAGTTACTCATGACTTTCATGACGAGCTTATATTGGCGTCAAACGAAATGATGTCGGTAGCAGGGACTCAGCAAAACATATAGAGGCTGTTCGCACATTTTTTAGACGATTTTGGTAAGCGGTAATAAAAAAGCGTTTGCTGCAAAAGAAATAATTGCAATTGTACTATGTTTTTAAAAGTCAAAATTATCATCTGCGGCTTGAAAGTTTTGTTTTTATTCAAAATGGCGTTTTTAACAAAGCAGTGGTTCGAAGGCTACATTTATGCTCTTTCCGAAGAGAAATATGCATACTCCGTTATCCAAAAACGATGTGAGAGTCATGGTTTTGTGATATCTAAAGCGTCGATAGGTAATATCGTCAACAAGAAAGGAAAAAAACGTCAAATTGGAGCCTCAAGTGGGATAAAAATTCCAAACAAGTATCCAAGGAAAAAACGGACATCTTCGACTATTGCAAACGTACGTTGTTTAATGTTAAAAGAAAATCCCGCTATTCAAAGGACAGTTGCAAAATCATTAAAATGGACGGTGTCCACTGTAAACAAAATGATAAACGTTGATTTAAATCTTAAGAAAGCGAAAAAACGCAATGTGCATCATCTTCTTCCAAATCATATCGCTGAACGCCGGACACGCTGCACAATTCTATATGAGAAACACTTATCCAAAGAAAAATGGAAAACAATTCTCACAATAGATGAACCATGGGTGTATTTAAATGATTGCAACAAAAAAGAGCCATTTATTGTCATAAAAGGGGATAAAAAAATTTAAGTACATGGTTCAAAGAATCGAAAGAAAGTTTTTCTGAGGGATTCATGATTGTTGCTGGTTTTTCTTATAATGGCAAGTTAAAAATAAAGAGAGTGGAAAAAATGTCAAGATTAACGCCAAATACTATCAGGAACATATTTTATCGCCAATTTTTCTGAATGAAATACCATTGCTTTACCCACAGTGCCATCAATCTGTGAGACACCATCAGGACAAAGCTATGAGTCACACATCAAAATCCACTGTAAATTTCCTAAAAGAAATGGATAAAAAAACTGGTATCAAGGCCATACCGTTCACTGATATCCCTACTAAATCTCCCGATGTATCACCTATGGATTTTTGTGCTTTCGGACTTTCAAAATCTGCATTATCCAAACGTCGTCCCAAAACCTTTACAGGACTCTGGAAAGCTGTTCAGGAGGAATGGGATAGAATACCTCTTCTGACACCTCAAAAGGCATTATTATCCTGGAAATTGCGGTGTCGAAAGATAGTTCAGAATAAGGGATGTCAAATAGAACATCTAAAACACAATAATTTTATGTAATTTACTTTTGTGAATACAATATACATGGTCTAAAAAATGTGTTAACAGCCTCTGTATATATATATATATATATATATATATATATATATATATATATATATATATATATATATATATATATATATATATATATATATATATATATATGTATATATGTAAATATATATAAGACAAAGTTGAAAGTGAAAAATCAGTATAAGCTCTACAGCTACTTGCAGCTAGAAACTAAAAACATGAAAAGATAAGTATTAAATAGGTTTAATTGTTTTAATTAAATAAGTATTAAACATGTTTAATTAGATTTAATGGGTTTAATTAAATTGGTATTAAATAGTATATATATATATATATATATATATATATATATAGGTTGATGTAAAATTTTCTACAGAAATGCTATTATGATACTCAAAACAACATAAATTACTGCTTTAAAGTGACCATAAAATCTTTTATAAAAGAGTGTAAAGGAAATAAGTAAAATGAGACAGCCAGTGAGGATATTCCTTCACCACCTAGTAAAGCACAAGAATTTTTTAATTAAAGAAACCGACAGCATTTAAGGTCGTTTCACGATAGTACCTGCATATGAAGAATTCTAGCTGCTAAATGTTTTGGAGGTTAAGTTTAATTTTACGACTAGTTAATAGTTTTAGTAAAAATTAAACAAATATATATCATAACACCTCTCTGTGTTTATAAATGTATTAAAGTTTAAGGCTGTTTTCATAGAAAGATCAAAAGAAATTCGATTATCCCCTTTTAATATTTGATATTATGATTTATTATTCTGGTGTAATAATTTTTTCACTGTTATACATTTCAAACTTACTCTACCCCTATGTAATTCCCTTTGATTAATTTAATTGCTATTTCGACATTAGATCTTTTTTTGGTCCTTTTTCTATACATAAGATTGTCGAAGCGGAATGGTATGATTCCCCACGGTGTGTGGCCAAGAACAAATCTATTGTAAAGGCTGCAGAGGCAGGGGTAAATAGGGGCTTGTATACCAGGAGGAAATAGAAGAATAGCTGTCGGTGTGGCCATTGATAGAGATCTAAAGTCTATAAATATTGCAAGATAGATGGTCGTTATTTTATGGCCCATAGTAAAACCTTCAGATGATAAGGGTCAAAGTGGTATTGCAAATGAAAATTATGGTGGGGAGGTACTTCGTAGACTGTGGACAGAGGCAGTATAATAAGCAACCAATTGGGACAGGAACTACCGAGAGAAAAACAGCCCACTGCCCAATGAAAATGAGGGGCGGGTCAGAATGGCCCCTCCGTAAACGGACAACAGCCCCTCCAAGTAAGAAAGAAAAAGGAGAGAAGGTCCAGATTTATCTCAGACCTTTTTCTTAGAGCTCAGATCTTAGAGAGTCTCGACTGCCTCAGAGTCTAGGAGAAGTGCCAGTAACCCGCCAAGATGATTCTGAATATGACGTGATTTTGGGTCCCTGACGTCGATGCCATCTTTCATCGCTGCATACTTCAGCTGTAGTAAGTGCCTCTCCATAGACTCTAAAAATCATTACTTTGACCATATAGTTTGCCTCTGCTTCTGAGTTCTCGTATGTAAAATGTTAATATGAAAGAGAATATTGTGCTAGTAGCAATTTCACTTTAATTGAATTTTGTGAATTATTAAATAAATGTATGTTAAAGGACAATGCTCTGTCTTCCTTGCTTGCTCCAACACGCGCATGCATCCATTGTTTTAAGGTTATTTAATAACCAATAGAGATGATATCTATTTATAAAGATTCCTTATTTCTTAATGATTTAAACTTATTTTATAAGGTATATAATGGCCTAGTCGGGATTCGAAATACGCACCCTCCATTTGAAGCCTAACATGCTACCACTAGGCTACCTAGGGTCCTAGTACAGAAGTAGTTAATTATATGCCTAAACTGCTCAGTCCAAAGTCAGAAACGTATAAAAAATTCTAATAATTTTTTAAACACGTTAAAAAAATAATTGTTAACTAACCACCCACCTTTACCATGTACTCTTAAGTCGTATATTTCGTTTTATGAATTTCACAGACGAGGCCGACTGTACCCTTAAATGTCTTCAACTAACAAAGTAAAAGCTAAAGTGTGCTTGTTTAAAGATAAATAAAATTTCCCGGCATTTCATATCGTGTCCGGAAAAAGAGCATTTAATGCGATGGATAATACAACAGGAAAGAGAAAATATTGAAACAAGTATGAAAGTTATGAGTAGAATCTTATTGATTTCTTTCTTTCTTAGCAATAAACGAAATTTCTAAAACTTTCCGCTTATAAAAACATTCTATGCTACATCAAATGCACAATACTGGGCTTACACAAACACTTGTAGACCGATTTTTATGATGGAGATTTGTTTTGTTTTTTAACTTTTGCAGACAAAATGCCTTTCGGGGAATAGAAAAAGTATTAACTTCAATATTTTCTGAAACATTGTTATTTTCTTATGCTTGCCTTTCTTATATTTTTTCATACATTTTTACGAGATTGTGTAATATATGAATGCCTTTTCAGCAGTATTTATTATCAAAGGATTAAGGGAAAGGGGAAGTGCTTGTTTTGCTTTGTGTCCACCAAAGTATGTGTTTTCTTAACTGTTTCTATTTTATAATTTTTAACAAACTATAAAATAAAGTTAATAAAAAAATTGGAACAATAGTTTGGATATGTTTGGATATTTTGTCTTTCCTTAAAATATAATGAATTAAAAATTACCAAATTCCGCTGGTTGTTTTTGTATACATATATTACCTGTGACAACTACATTGATAAACACAAATGCATCATAATGGATCTTTTAACAGTTTCGAATAGCTTTCAGAATTTTTCTTCTACAATTTCCTATTATTACGCGACAAGTGTCAATAAATAGGTGTTGCATGCGTATGTTCGACATACAAAGAATAATATTCTTTATTAAGTCTTATAATAAATTAACTAACTATAAATATTTCATAAACTAATTTTATGTTGAGAAAGGGATTTCAGATATTCTGATACTTTAATGTATTCTCCATGCGACATGGTTCGAATAAACACAATGTAGGCTATGTAGATTTTGATTTGTAATAATATATATATATATATATATATATATATATATATATATATATATATATATATATATATATATATATATATATATATATATATATATATATATATATATATATATATATATATATATATATATATATATATATATATATATATACCTGTGGCTTGGTACAAGAAGTGCCTAAATCAGTTTTCTACAAGACGACTTTGTTTGCTTATGTCTCTTTAAAATATATTATATTCAATGCAAGAAGTACCCAAGTCTTTACAATGGTTTAGAAAACATTTTTAAAGCATCGGACAGACTTGAAAAACTAGTATAAGCCATAACATAAGTGAAAAACCAATATAAGCCATAAACCACTACAGCCAGGAACCAAAGACATGAAAAGATAAGTGAATAATTTGAATAGAAAAGTGAGAAATAGGTTTTTAGACAGTATCTTGTCACCAGCGGTGCCAATACTGTCTAAAAACCAATGGATTGTTTCTAATAAGTATGATCTGAGGAATAAACATACTTAGACACCGTACAATCCATATGAAACAGTAGAAGGAATAATCAGTGGCTTTATCATAGATCACCAAACTCGGCGCCAGACAAAGTGGAAGTTATGTTTAGGAGACCGCAAGTAGACTGACGTCACAAACATTGCAACCATGGAGCCAATGGAATCACTTTAGAAGACTTACTTAGGTTACTGTTTTATAGGACATCATAACTTAAGTTAACTTAGAAATTTATTATGACTAAGAGTTATTTATTATTTTAATTTCACTAGTTTTTATTTACTTTTTAGTAGTTATTTTCTAACTTTAATCATTTAGTTTTGTATTAGTAAATAATAGCAACAGATCATGCCATTCATTATATCTAAAACAACCAATTATGTGCTCGGAAAGACTATCAGGGTAATAATTACGTTTTAGTACTACTAACAATTCTTTTATATGCTTATCCCTATTGTCCTTTGAACATAGCCGATTTATTCTTACTAGTTGATTAACAATAATATTATTAAATACAGATTTATGTAAGCAAGTTAAGTAACTTTGATATTTTACTATTTTAAAGTCATATTCTGATCTTTTATCACAAAGAACAAAAGTAAAATTACTATGAGGATTTATTTTTATGTTTATATCTAAGAAGTTTACATTAAGTTTTTCTTGGCTACTTTGTACTAGTTCTAGATTAGGAGGGTAAAAATTTATAGCTATATTATTATTACTATTATTAATAACAATTATGTCATCAATATATCTAAATATTTGGTAATTGCCATTAACAATATTATTAATATTATCAACTTCATAAAAATGTAAATATAAATTGCCTAGCATACTGGAAGCATTTCCACCTTGTGGTACACATTTAACCTGTAAGTATATACTATTGTTGTGGACTATATAATTATGTTTAGTTACTAAATCTAATAGCCTTTTGAAATGATTTAGTTTAATTTCTTTGTTTAAATATCGATTATGATTTTTTACTAAAGTTATTACTACCCTATTTAAATCAATTATACTGATATTGTTGAATAAATTTTTGAAATTAAATGTGACTAGAGATATACAATTATTTAATGTTTGTAGTTTTCTTACCAGACTTAAGCTATTATCAATTATTCCACAAACACCAGAAGTTATTTCTTTATATATTAATTTTAGGTAATTTAATAGTATTACACTTGCCTTAGTAGCATAAGTGTTGTGACCACAGGTGACTGCTCTAAAAGCAATATGTGTTTTATGAAACTTAGGAACTAAAGTAAGATAAGGAAAGTGAAAGTTATCTGCAGTTATACCTAGTAGTTTGTATTTTGCTATTATTTTCTTGATAATTACACAGGTAGAATCTCTCAAAGGCAGAAACATATCACAATTGTCTAACAGATTTTTAAACTTATAGCAAAATATTTTTTACAAATAATAGCGAAATTGTTAGCAACTTTATCTACATATGTTATTACTAAATACTCTTGTAAGTTTTTTATAGCTTCTTTTAAGTTTTTATTAGAGTGACTAAAGAAATTACTATTATTAGGTAGTTTAGATTGTACTAGCTACAATGCATGTATTTTCCATAGATTGAAAGCTTCTGGTGGGATTAAAAAATTTATAGCTATTTTATAAATAAATTTATCTAAATCAGCATTTAAGATATTTACTATCATTTTATTATTCATAGTACTAGGTAAACGATATTTAGTTCCCAAATTCATTAACTCACACAGTGCTAAATTATCAACTATATCTAAATTGCCTGTTAATACATGACCATGTGCTGTGTCAACATAACTATTGTATTTGGGCAGATGACATAAACAATTCAAATTTATAGATTGAGAAAGGGCATAATAACCTAAGTTAACTTAGACATTTATTATACATATATGCATACATATATAATATATATATATATATATAAACATATATACATATATATAAATATATACATATAGATATACGTACATACATATATATATATATATATATATATATATATATATATATATAGATATTTAAAATTAAGATAATTAAAAGGGCAGATGTGACCATTTAATACTCCTCTAACCTGAAATAAGATTGACATATATAAATAGGCAAAAACGGAATTGGAGGTGGTATAGTTGATGACTGGGGGGGTTGTGACCCCCCAACCCCGGTTAAATAAATATCGGCTGAAAATAAATATCGTGCGTTATTAGATCTTGTACTTTATGAAACAGTTTTATATAATGGTAGTAACTTCTTTAAACAAATACAAGGAATACCAATGGGTGGAGGATGCTCATCTGCTTTAGCAGATATATACCTTCACTTTTATGAAAGAGGTGTAATGATTCTAAATGAACTTATGTTTTTCCGATATGTAGATGATATACTCATATGTTTTAATGAAAACTTAAATGAAATAGATATTAATTTTTACCCTAATAATCTTAAACTTGTGGAGACTGATAAAGATAACTATGGAAATTTGGTATTTTTAGACTTGAGTTTAAATGTTAATGAAAATCTAATATCATACTGTCTATATGATAAACGCGAGTTTTACAACTTTAAAACCGTTAGGATTATGAACTGGAATATTGCTCTACATTTAAATATTAAACGCAATATAGTTACTAACCAGTTAATACGTTGTCAACGTTTACATTCAAACAAAAAAACTATGGACGTCAGTATAATTAAATTCTTAACTATAGCTATTGACCAGGGTTTTCCTGTCAATTTCCTCGTATCTATTCTAACCCAGTTTTTTAATCTAGACAATAAAGATTGTATGAATCGTTTTAAAATAAGTTGGCAACACTAAAAAATTTCCCTAATACAGCGATATTTATCCCTACTTTGTCTATAAAATGTGAGTGTGCAAGGGTTTCGTGTCTCTTTGCTTGGTGGGAGCTAAGTATTTTGTATATATATAGTGTATATGTTAGTGAATAATTTATTTAGTTAATTAGTATTATTCTATTTCTGTAACTTAGTATTAAGATTTTTTCATTCTATTCATCTTGTAATTATGTTTTAATTGACTACATTAGTAAACTATCTGGTTTAACTTATCTATTTCACCTAAAATATTTTTCCTCTTCATAATTTTTTATTACTGTCTTGGTGTTATAGCCGACCTCCGGGAGTGTTGCCTGGCTTAAAACATGTTTAACCGGGGTTGGGGGGTCACAACCCCCCCCAGTCATCAACTATACCACCTCCAATTCCGTTTTTGCCTATTTATATATGTCAATCTTATTTCAGGTTAGAGGAGTATTAAATGGTCACATCTGCCCTTTTAATTATCTTAATTTTAAATATCTATATATCGTAAATATTTTTGTGAGCAGCTTAGCGCCTAAAATTTATTTACTCTTTTTTGTTTCATATTAAGTAATTTACATTTGTAAACTATATATATATATATATATATATATATATATATATATATATATATATATCTATATATATATATATATATATCTTTTTTTCTGGATCAGCTGACAAGGCCTCGTAGTACACCACGGGAGTAGCTATCTTTAAAACAGTACATACCTCCGTTACTACTATGCTGGCTATAGAAATGGTTTCTTTTTCAGTCCTAAAACCATTTTTCATCTCCATTTTTTTACATATATACATATGTAAAAAAATATGCATATATGTATATTTATACATATATACATATATATATAAATATATACATATAGATATACGTACATACATACATATATATATATATATATATATATATATATATATATATATATATATATATATATATATATATATATATATACCTTTTTTTCTGGATCAGCTGACAAGGCCTCGTAGTACACCACGGGAATAGCTATCTTTGAAACAGTACATACCTCCGTTACTACTATGCTGGCTATAGAAATGGTTTCTTTTTCAGTCCTAAAACCATTTCTCATCTCCATTTTTTCTTTTACTTTTACCCCATTTTTATGAGGCAAACAACATACAATTGATTTTTTCTAACTTAAAAGCATTTCTTATACGTTTCTCTAGTGGCCTCTTATCTTCCTGCCTAGCGATTTGGCGCTTTTAGATTTCCTCTATCAGACTGAGTCTCTAACCACGAATCTTCCGAAGAGTAAACCAGTTCATAAAACAATTTTTTATTTCTACTGATGAGGCAATCTTGGGGATATAAATCTGTTTAATATCATGATAATCATGGTATGTTAAGTATTTATTAGTAAGAATGTTATAAACAGTACTGCTAAAATTCAAACGAGAATGTTACGAGAGAAAAAATAAGTATAGTTAAAACTGGAAATTTCATTAATCCTTAGTTTATTGGGTCCATTTTTTTTTATTTCCTCCTTAGAACGGTAAATTTCATACCCCCTTTGTAAGAACGGACATTAAGGGGGTTATATGAGGCACTTTCGAAAAGTAAAGATACAATGCCGCATACTCACTTGAAAAATTTTTAATTGATTAAATGTACATAACAAATTACTTACTGATACTTGCCTTATTTTTCGACATAGTTGCCGCCATTGTCAAAGCTTTAGTTAAGTCTGGGTACAAGCTTTTGTATTCCACAGTCATAGAACTTTGCCGTCTGTTGTCGGAACCACATTTCAACTTCAATTTTGATCTCATAGTCGTGAAAGTTGTGCACTGCAAGATGTGTTTTCAGGTAAAGGAATAAGGGAAAGTTCCTGGGTGCAAGGTCCGCGCTGTATGGCGGAAGATCTAAAATTTTCCATTCGAATCTTTTGAGTAGTGCTTTGGTTTGAAGTGTTGTGGGAGGACGAGTGTTGTCCTGCAGCAAGCAAACTCCTCTTGTAAACAAGACCCTGCGTTTATTTTGAATTGCCCGTCTGAGACCTCTCAAAGTCTCGCAATATGCATCAGCATTAATTGTGGTGCCGGGAGGCATGAAGTCAACCAGAAGAATTGCTTGCCGTCCCAGAAAACAGAAGCCATGATTTCTTTCGCGGGTATCCTGCATCCCACATTTGGCGGGAATCTGAATTGACGCAGACGTTATAAAGACGTGCCTCTCAAACAAGACTCAACGTAAAAATATCAAAACACCTCGAGGGGAAAGCGAAATGTTCAAGGTTACAGTCCGTGTTGGCAACGGGCTTACAGAAACTTTAGCTTTGCTGCTATCGAAGAAGTATCTTTACTTTCCGAAAATGCCTCGCGCACACACAAACAAACACACACACAGATATATATATATATATATATATATATATATATATATATATATATATATATATATATATATATATATATATATATATATATATATATATATATATATATATATATATAAGGGCTTACTATTAACAGCTGAAGGTAAACAAAAGTATGTTTGTTAGTGAGCAGACAGGGGGACGGACTAATCTCGCGAACCGGGCATAGCAGGACATCGCGACTGGTACCGATGGACGCGGACGGACGAGACGCGTGCACTGATACCTCAACTTTCAAAACTTTTTTAATTATTACATTAAAACCGCCGAACTCAAAAGAAGCGGACAACAGAAACAGCTGTCATTCCGGGTGGGCCAGCTCCTTTCCGTTTTGAAAATTTCCACTATTTTCATTCATGCAAAATAAAACATTTCATATATATATATATATATATATATATATATATATATATATATATATATATATATATGTGTGTGTGTGTGTGAACGGCAAAGTATGAAACGCCGGCATTGTATATAATACCGGACGTTTTTAGGCAAAGTATGAAATATGATAATTATTTAATACTTTCCCTGGGCATTGTATATAATACCTAGGCATTCTACAGAATGACAAATGCTATTTAGGCAAAGTATGAAAAAAGTTTCTGATAAGGCAAAGTATTATATACATGACGTGCATTCAGCAAAAATACAAATGTTATTCTGAAAAAACGAGTGCCATTAAAAAAAATTATTCAAAATACGTAAAGAAAAATGAAAGTTGTACAAAACAAAATTTATGCCTTTCTTATTAAGGGGAAAAAATTTCATATAAAAAATAAGAAATTAAAATTAACCTACTTGTTGCAACATGGTAGGCTTGAATGACATTTTGTATTACATTTCATTACATTTTTCACGCAAAGGCATTTCATATTTTGGCACTTTGTTTTACACATCCATTTGACGAATCCTTGGCCGCTTCCACTAGACTGAGCAATTGCAACTGACCGGAGAGGAATTTCGTGGTCAGGAATATCTTCAATTCTAGGCAAGTTCTTAGGGCATAAAGTGAATTGTGATCTCGCATATAGTTGTTTTAAAATTCCCTCAGAAGGTCCAAGTCGGT
The DNA here is from genome assembly GCA_907164885.2 of Dolomedes plantarius. Lineage (NCBI taxonomy): Eukaryota > Metazoa > Arthropoda > Arachnida > Araneae > Dolomedidae > Dolomedes > Dolomedes plantarius. The sequence continues at coordinate 54,988,206 of OU015493.1, read as the reverse complement.
AGAAACCATCCTCTGTCGGACTCATTACAACTGCCAATATATTGCGGAATCACCTCGCCCCTTGTCGACGTCAGGAATAGGAACTCGCACAGTAGTTCCCAAAGAAGAAGTGGGAAATATTTTTTTTCCGAATTCATTTTCATTTTCTTGGCTTGTATTTCCGGATTGATTTTAGAATTTATTTTACCTTCAATAGAATTTTCAGTTTTGAAACAAAGGGTGCACAAAATATCCCACAGAATGCACAAAATGGCCACAGAATAGCACAAAATGGCCACAGAAGGTTTGAATTTTTTTACGACACTTTTTCATGCAAGTGCATCATTCGTTTCTTTTATAGACACACAACAGGTATCAGAAACGGAAATCTCTTCGGTAAGCATGTCTTCATCGTGTTGGTTTAATCAACTATCGACTATAATCTCATCCATGTTTTTTGAAACAGGCTCTTTTCCTTGCATAATCTGATTAGTTTCACCGTTTTCCATTGTTTGGACGCTTTCTATTACTTTTTCTAGCTGCTCCTCCGTATTTATGTCTTTTAAAACTTCTTCGGGTAGAAAAGACGTTTTAAGCCCTACTTTAGGTTTGCAACCAAAAAGGGCTTCGTATGGTGTTCTTTTGATCTCAGAATAAGCTCTATTTTTCATAAATTGAACAAAACGCAGTCCTTCACTCCAGCGGTCAGATTTGTTGTCCTGCATCCAAGTGCAGAGCATATTTTCGATATCTTGATTAGCTCTTTCGACACTACCCTGGCTTTGTTGCGAGGCTTCCCATGGATGATCTTCAGTGCTGGCCAAAACTCCTTCAAGCTGGTCACCACATTATTGGCAAATTACCTACCATTTCCAGACTGTAATATAGATGGCACTCCAAGAAACGAGAATATGCCCACTGGTTTGTAGGCTACTTCTTCAGCTCTCTTTGACGTTAGAGACTGGAGAATCACAAATTTTGTGAGATGATCTTGGTATACCATAATAAATTTGCATTCTCTATCTAGCTGAGACTAAAGTCCATAAGATCTACCTGATAACGGGAATTAAATTCGGAAAAAATCATAGGTTTCACAACAATGCCCATTTTAATACTTTTCTATTTTTTCTGGCAAGGTTCACAAAGGTGGATGTACAGTTTAATATCATGACGTGAAATGTTTTTGTATTTCGTTGAAAGTTCTTTCAACATTCTATCACGTCCTCTGTCCAATAGCCAAATGAGCTTCATGGAGTACGAGAAATAATTCAGAGTCTTTGACGTAATACTGTAGAGTACTGACGCCTTCTTTAACAGGATAAATGAGTTTACTTTTTTCCCCACAATCATCGCATCATAGCGATTCAGCAACCAATAGTCCCTGGGTTCCTTCTTAGTAGTTATTTTGGCTTTTTGTACATCATTTATTAACTTCTGGCAAGAAGTTTCGGTTAAGAAAGAACTGTTTTTTTGCAGCAACTCGAATTTTGGACAGTTCATCGTCGAATCGTTGTTTCATGTCTATAGACCATGACTTCTTCTCCAACACTACAGCTTGCTCCTCCTTTTCATGCAGCACAGTAAAAAAATAATTTTTGTTGAACAAATTTAAGTACAATTGCATATTTTGACACTCCCGAACAAACCGCATAGTGCAACTAACAAATTATCAGCGTTAAAAGTCGAGTGCTTTGCCACGTGATATTCGAAACGAATCGTACATGTATTTCATACTTTGCCGGTTTCTCATTTGGCATTCTATAGAATCCCTATGACATGTGTGAAATATGAATCGTTTCATACATTTCCGGCTAGTTTTAGGCATTATATACAATGCCTAGGCATTCTATAGAATGCCGGATTTCATACTTTGCCGGTAACATATATATATAAATTTTACATATTATATATATATATAAATATATA